>CM022671.1:6169064-6264064 GCA_012295275.1 Chrysomallon squamiferum | reverse complement strand
AGCTGCTGTTACTCAAGTACAGAGAAGAGATAATCTCGGCAAAGGTTGCTAAGGAACACACAGAGGAGTCGCTGCACAGTGAAATTCTTTTTCTCAAAGACCAGGTCGTCAGTGAGCAGCAGGAGAAGACAACTATTGAGGAAACACTGACCAATGAGTTGCACGCCCTTCAAGAAAAACTAGGTCAGTGTGCTTTGTAAACATAACACAACATAACATAAAAAATAAACGAAATAAATAACATAAAATAGCATAAATGATTAACAAATAAAAAAAAAAAGTAAAAAAAAAAATAGTAATGAAAAAATAAAAAATAAAATAGAAAACCTCGTGACTGTAAATGACTTTCAGAACTGTTGTCTTTTTATGTAAAATTTTTATCCATATAAAACAAACTTTTAAAATATTTAGCATTATGAGAGAAGTACATATTCTGCAGTAGTCATTTCAGTGTCAGATCTGTCACTTCTTTTAAACACTGACACCCACACACTTCAGTGTTATACATAACTTACCAGAAGTCCAGGATATAACCTAGTTTATACATATATAGATATGACAAAGACTTAAAGTAACTGAAATGGCGTGTATTTGCAGCATGTAATGAAAGCATCAAGTCAGAACTAGAGAGAGAGTCATCTGTGCGTGCTGAGTGTGAGAGTAAACTGAGAGAAGCGGAACATTCGCTAAAAAGTGTCCAGGCCAAGTCCAGACAACTCATACAGTGTCTGCAGCAGAGAGTCGAAGAACACGGCAACACAAAGGTATATGTCTGTTTGTCTGTGTATGTGTGTGTATCTCTCTCTGTCTCGGTATCTCTCTCTCTCTCTCTTTCTCTCTATCTCTCTCTCTTTCTCTTATTTTATTTTTATTTTTATATCATGTTGTTGACAGTGAATTAGGCTGGAACCATTTTTTTTCAAAGCTCTGTCCTAAAGACTATTAATGACTGATTTTTTTCAATGAATTTTAAAGATATGCAGTTTACTGTGAATCATATAAAATGTTTTGTTAATTAAAATTTCAGATATGCATGTTATTTTTAATCTTGCTGTTACAAATTAATTGTTTATTTTTTTTGTTTTTTTTGGAATCAGTCGAAATTGGAAAATGAAATTCAGTCACTGAAAACTCAGATTTACTCACTGCAAACTGACCTGGATAACAGCGAGGCAGTTCAACGTGACTTTGTGAAACTGTCACAGTCACTACAGGTAATTTAGTCACTGATGTAAATCACTGGTTACAGGTAATTTAGTAACTGACGTAAATCGCTGGTTACAGGTAATTTAGTCACTGATGTAAACCATTGTTACAGGTAATTTAGTCAGTGATGTAAATCATTGGTTACAAGTAAAACCATTGTTACAGGTAATTTAGTCAGTGATGTAAATCATTGGTTACAAGTAATTTAGTCTGACATAAACCACTGGATAATTTAGTCACTGATTAAATCACAGGTAACTAGTTACTGCAGGCAATTTAGAAATTCATGCTTACACATAACCAGTTACTGATAAAAAGAATCATTTATTTACTTTCTGTCACTTTATAACAGTATCGTTTTAATATTAAGTTTTTTGTGTGTGGATATGTTGGTTATGTCTTTTTTACTCCTTTTTTTTTTTTTTTTTTTTTTACTATTCTTACTCTTCGTTGTTACTAGTTTGAGGGTGTAGGTAGTTAAGTTTTTGTAAAGTATTTATTTATAAAATGTTGTGTTGTTGTGTTTAGATTCAGTTAGAGAAGATAAGACAGGCAGAGACAGAAGTTCGGTGGCAACATGAAGACGATGTTGACGACTGTAACAACTGTAAACAAGCTTTTAGCGTCACCCGGCGCAAGGTGTTTTATTTAATTATTTATTTATATATATTTATATATAATTTAGTTAATTTATTTTATTTCTTTATTTATATATTTATTTATCTATTATTATTATATATTTTTTTATTTATTATTGTTATTGTTACTTCATATAAAACATTATTTCAGTGTAGTTACCATCAACATAAGTATAAGTATTATTATAATAATTATCATTTTGTAAACCACCACCATCATCATCATCATCATACCAGTTATTATTATCCTTGTTATAGTATAACTAACTGTCATTACTGTAATTATTACTATTTCTATATTATTATTGTTATTGTTATTATTACTATAATTTATATTTTTTTAATTATTATTATTATTGTTAATGTTAATGTTATGATTATTATTATTATTACCAACATCATCATTATCATTACCATCATCATCATATTTATTTATTTATTTACTTATTTACTTACTTTCAGCATCACTGCAAGCACTGTGGTAGAATATTCTGTACGGAGTGTATAACCAAGTCTGTGGTGCAGGGACCCAACAACCGCGTCGCGAAGGTGTGCGACGTCTGCCACACGATTCTGGTCAAAGATGCGACTCCCTACTTCAGCACTGAGCCTCCAACAACCCCAGATTAGCTCTATGTTTCACCTTGCTGTGCGTTTTTCTAGTTGTCATCAGAGCAGATTTAGACATGTCCCGAGTCTCAATGTTAGCCAAGGAAAGACAGGGACTGTGTTGTATCTGTGTTATATAGGATAACAACTTAATGGAATTCTGAGAAAAAAGAAGAGGAAAAATATTTTACAAGTGTTAGTAGAAAAGAGTGAGATGTAATAACTTTACCGAACTTCTGAGAAAAAAAGGGTAAACCTTTGACAAGTGTAGTTTGAAATAACAAGTTTGATGAAATTCGTAGAGAAGAAGAGGAAACACTTGTTAAAATAAAACCCACTGTGGAAGTTCAGAGAACAGACCTTTTTGCAAGTTTTAACATATATTAACATGACATAACAATATCAGTGAACTTCTCAAACACAGAGGACAGATCTTACAAATGTATAGAAATTTACGTAATAACTAAACAGAAGAATGTGGAAAGTCAGTTCTCACTAGGAGGCCATAAATGTTGTTACTTGCTTGGTTCATGTCTAAATCCAGCTCAACTCATAAACAGAAAATTAATATTCCAAGACTCATTTTTGTTTCTTATCTCTCTGACATCAGTGTGCCCTGGACAGGCATGCTTTCAGTCTTTTCCTTTGAGAACAGTTAAAAAAAAAAATGAGTTAAAATGACTCTTGTGTGATTTAACTGGATGTGTTTGGCTGATGAATGTTTTAACAGTTCAAGATGGAATCAGTTTGTGTCAGTTACCTCAGTGAGTGATACTTTGAGTCTGTTTAAAAATGTACTGGAGTGAAATGAATTTTTGTTAATGTAAGTTAATAAAAAAAGATAATCAAGTAGAAAACAGTAGATACGTTAAATATTAGATAAACATAAAAAAAAAAAAAGAAATTTCATTTGTGTTAAAAAACTGGTGATAATTTCATATTTATTATTATTATTAGAAATTTGTTATTAATTATTATTATTATTATTATTATTATTATTATTATTACCTAGAGTTCCTAATTTTTACCACCAGATATATTTCACAGATTATATTTTTGATTTCTGCAATGAAAAATTTCCATTACAAAACACAACAAGTCTTCTAAATTAGTTTTTAAATTTATGACTATGTTTGAGAGTTTACCTCTCGTAAATCTGGGGTCAGTAAAGTGCTAGTCAAGTAATTTTAAATTTGTGCAAACTACACGTTCATTGATGTTATTTAATTAACCTGTCTGGAGAAGATGTAGAAAGTTTTTCACCAATGTAGCCATGTAAAAAAAAAAAAAAAAAAAAAAAGCAGTATGCTGTCTGATACATTATAGATTTCAGTTAATAATTCAGAGAAATTTGACTTTCTAATAAGAATAAAAAGTTCTGGGTGTTGGGGCATAGTGCATGTGTCCATTGAACAGAATCTTCAGACTAATCATACTAATTATTTTAAAATTTATTTGTCAAATTAATAATTTTAATATCTAAACGCTTATATTTAATGTTGTATGGACTAAACTCAGACGCAGTGCTGTCTAAAGATTATAATGACCTGAGATTAAAATTCAAATAGCCAAGGTTCATGGGGAGGGGGGTGACAGGCAAAATACACGCCTTACTTTTAACCCATATGTAAGTTGCCTTCTTTTTACTATTTTTTTTTTTTTACTTTTATTGGTTTATTTATTTATTTATTTATTTATTTTATTTTTTTTTTTTTTTTTTTTAATATCATTTGATTAAATTATATTTATTAATTGTATGAACAGCTGCAAAAATGCATTGTTTTATTGTTGTGATTAAATGCCGACATTGAACACATTTTTTTTTTTAAAACTTGTGTACACTAATTTTGCTGATTTTTGTAGGTTGCTCTGTCATTATGACTAATTGAGTAAGACAATGCAAAATGTGTTCCATACGTATTTATGTAGACTTCTGCTTTTGACACTGCATCCAAATGAATGAATTGACACACTAATAATAATCTTGTTCATTTAGGTGCACATGGTAATTACATGAAGTATGGCAATATTATTTATTAAGCCTCCATTTCACATGGTAGCTTAATTACATGCAAATTACTGCTATTATTTAAGAAGTGATTATACTTGCAAAATTGTGTGCCTATGTTGACAAAACTAATTACTGTACAACTTGGTTTTTTTTTTCTGGAATTTACACCCTAAATCATTGATAATGACTTTATTATCATAAACTATAGGATTACAACACAGAGAAGAATGTATTACAGATGTATAGTAACAATTAAAATGCACATTTTGATTACACTCTTTTGTTCATAATAGATTAACATATATATATATATATATATATATGTATATATGTTTTCAATGTAAAAAAAATAAATTTTAAAAATTTAAAAATTAAATATTTATGGTTGATACTCTTTGGAAAAGGCAGCCTTTAACAGTAATGTTTATTAATTACAGAAATGTTTAAATAAGGATTTAGGAAGATGAAAAAGTTGAATTTTAAAAACAGCTTAAGGAAGAAATAGTTTGAACTTAAAACAGATTTAGGAAGAAAAAAAAAAATTGAATTTTAAAAACAGATTTAGGAAGTAAAAATTAAACTTTAAACAGACTTAAAAGGTAAATGGTTCAGTGTTAAAAAATAGGGTTAGGAAGGAAAGGTTAAATGTTGAGTAAGTACAGTGTTGCAATGAGTTGATAACAAGCAAGGCAGAATAAAACAGTGTTAGTTTAGTATTTATGCACTATGTGTGACAATGCTGTGTGACTGTGTACATATTGTGTGATATCACAAATTTTTTAACTATTTATTTCATGCGTATCATGGGTAATGCTGCAGATGTTGTCATGGTGACAGTATTTTTTATTTTTCACCTCATGTTGGCTGTGTTTTTATTTATACTTTTAAAGGTAGCTTAAGTTTCACTTTTTAAACCTTTTAGTGCAAATCGGTTTTTGTAAATTTCTGTGTTATGGGATGTAACATGCCTGTGTTTGTTTATCATTTGTAAACTGATTTTTTTATTTCATATTTTATTTCTGACACTGCAGTTTCAATTGTTTAATGTGTGTGTAAAAAAAAGAAAGAAAAATACCTGCATTTAATTATTATTATTATTATTATTATTATTTTGTTATTATTATTATTGTTATATTATTAGTTATTACATATTAAAATATTGTCACACTTTATCATCATCATCATCATCATCATCATCATCATTATTATTATTATTATTATTATTATTATTATTATTAGTTTTTTTCACACATTAATACATTTATGCCTAAACAATGTTGGTATTTCTTTCTGTACTGAGGTCTTGTTAAAAGAAAATATTTAATATGTGGAAATAAATAAAACACAAAATACTTGCTGTGAAGTGAAGAAAATGTGTTTAGAATATTCTGTTACCACACTGTCTGAACTTTAACAAAAAACTTACTAATACTCTTCAGTTAAATGAAATGAAATGAAACAAAACAAAATAAAATAATAGAATACGAAATTGAAAAACTAAAACTGTTAAAACAGTATATGTACACAAAAGAGTTTATTGTACCACAGCAATTAATTTTTTTTTTTTTTTTTTTTTTTTTTTAAAAAGTCGTTTTTAAATACATAAAATGTATGTAAACATCAGTGTATGTATTCAAAAATAATTGATCTATTGTAAAACATAATAAGTTACTTTTTATTTGACAGTTTTCAAATTAAATATTAATTTTCTGATTAAAATTTTAAAAAATTCACTTACACAAGTAAACAATTTGGATACCGGTAGATGTACATACTAGCTTATGTAAAATATTTAAAGGGAGATAACTGTTTACAGTTTGTGTATATTTATATATATATATATATATATATATGTATAGGTAAATAGAGTACATGTGTAAATAAGTGTACAACAGCTTTTATAGAATTAAATGTATAGAAGTCTTCATTTCTTTTCTTTTTTCTCTATTTGTTTTTGTGTTGTTTTTTTGTGAGGGGAGTGGGGGGGATAAACATCTATTCATGTACAAATGTAAATATGTGTATTGTGTATCACTGTGTGACAGCACTGCATTTCTCTGATACAGCAGAAAAAAACTAAAACATTCTTATTGGCTATCTTTTAGTTTTAAATCTTTTTAAAAATCTTTTGCTTGTCCATAGACACGTTATTTTAAATGTTTGGGGGTTTTCTTGTCTTCTTTATTTTTTAATTTCCATGCTGAAAAGGTAAATGGGAGTATTCACACAAATATATGTATATTTATCTGAAATGTGAAAAAAAGTTAGAATTGAACTCCTTTTTATTTTATTTTTATATTTTTTATTTTTGTTTGTTTTGTTAAAACATTTATTTATCTATCTGTGTGTATAACTGCACGATTATTATTTTTTTTTTTTAAATGTTTTTCCTACAAATAAACTTTGTAGAAAATATTTATGGTTTGTCTTTATTGATTTCTTTTAACAAATAGCTTACCTCAACAACTGAGAAAATTTAGATCTAACTATTCCTTAAATAACATCAAGTAATTTTTTTTTTTTTTTTTTTTTAACCACAGTTCACATTAAACAACTTGCATCAATTTGTTGGTTATTCTCATTGTAATGAAATTACATAAAAGATTATAATATCATTATTATACTACAAATTAATTTAAATATTTTTCTTACAATGCAGATTATTATGAAAATAACTAAAATACAGTTGAATATGTTATGTTAAGCATTTTTCATATACCAGTCTGAATATAATTTAAAAAATCAGAATTAAATTTGAAATCCAATTTAATACTTGAGTCATATTAAGCTGTATTGCCAAGTGACTGGTTTTTAATGATCAAATGGAAAATAAATAATAATAAAAAATTAATCATATTTATTATTTAACTTATAACATACAAACAGTGATACTGTATAAATATCTAAATCTCAACATTTAGTTGTAAATTAAAACACTATCATTATAAATAAAACTAACACTTATTATCACATTGCAGTGTGACAATAACTAAATTATAACAGTAGAGATACACGATAAGTCATGTTGGTTTTGTAATGAATAAAAACATTTATTATTTAAAGACTTCAGATGTTTAATCTCATTATTAAATTAATTTTTTTTGTTTCAGTTATTGTGGACATTACTTAATTACTGATCAGTGTTACAAGCAGAATACAGAAAATACAGATTAACATTAAAGTTGTAAAATAGTTGCTAGAAACGAAATTTCTTTTGTTTTTCATTAACTTTGTAAATAAACTACATTCGATATCCTGTATATTTTGCATGTATTTATTTCATACTGAATGGGAAAAAAAATTTAAATAAATTATTCCTGTGCGTTATTTCATTGTGTATTAAAAAATTATTGTAAAAACAAATTTAAATCCTCTGTACAAGCTTGTTTTGATAAAAAGTAAAATAAACTATTAAAGAACAGGATTGGTATGTGATGGTTAATGGGATCAAGGGTCACCAAATGTACGTGACTACCAGATATAAACTTGAGAAGAAATGTTTTAATTTGAAATAATTTAAATGATGTGGAAAATATTATTATTATTATTATTATTATTATTATTATTATTATTATTATTATTATTATTATTATTATTACACAACTACATTGAGGCAAACGCCTCATACAGAAATTTACGATTTTTAATTTTTTTTTTTTTTTTTTTTTTTTTTTTTTTTTTTTTTTTTTTTTTAAAAAAAAAAAAAAAAAAAAAAAAAGGTTTTATACAAAGATTTTTATTTAAAAAAATATAAGATATAAATCTATATTCCGATAGAAACGATATCCACTTGAATGAATTCATTGTCTACGGTTATCGTTTGAAGTTTACCGACATCGTTGCGATGATAGACATATCTGACTTCAAAGACATCAGCCATCAAACCGATTTTTGCCTCATTTCAAAACCAGTCTAGTTACGGCCATGTTGTTATTATTATTATTATTTAACGTTTTAATTACGAGTTGAACATTAGGAATAGGAATAGGAAAAAAATTAACGTGCTAATCAGAGCAAGCTGTTGTGAAGCACGTCTGCGACGATTCTGACAGATTTTTATAATACTGTTTTCCTTCTTGTTCAGCGTAGTTGGGTGCTTCGTGAATTTCGTTTTCTTCTTACATAAATTTATCGGTGTTTTAAATACCGAAACTCAAACAAGAAAATGCAGATGTTTGTAATGTAAAGGAAACAAATTAAATGCATTTATTTCTGTGGAATGTAAATATCATAATAGTTACCATAAAAGGTTACTTCAAGCCAGGTTCCTCAGTCAGATACGACCATTTGATACATCAACAACAACAAATAAAAATAAAAATAAACCAACAACGAAAAAAAAAAAAAAAAAAAAAAAAAAGTTGAAACCATAACAAAACCTAACATGAACAATAAAACAAAAATTAATAAAAACTGCAACAAACACACAAATCAACCAACTCAGTGTTGTCTCCTAAGTAACTAGTTGTTAATATTTAACGCTGTAGAAATATAGTTCAGAATTTCAACTACGCCAAGCTGTTTATTCCAAACAAATGACGTCAATGGCAGAATATATGTTTCCGTTTCATCTTTTCGTACTGATATAAATTTATAAATTACCTTGTTTTTAAAGACGTGTTTTTGGCATTCTTGAAAATAAGCATGTCTAACAGCAACGTAATTTTAAACAATATTTTCCCGTTAATTTATAAAAATTATTACATTTCATGCAGATAATACCGTCTCGGTATGGGTTTTGACACACCTTCATTAAATAACAAGTGACCATAATCATGGGCAAGATTTTGTTTAAAGAAGATTTTTTATTTATTTTTTTTTTTTTTTAATCTTCCAAATAAAGCAATAATCACAATATTTCTGCACAACGCGAGATTGTTGCTTATCTGCGTCAAAACCGGTACCATGAGGATACAATTTTTCTTTCTTTTTTTGTTTTCGGATAATTTCGTTCGGAAATTTCGTATATAATTATAAATGGCATCAGTGTTTCGCAACACTTTGTCCACATATTATTTTTATTTTATATTTCTCAATATATTTATTTATTTATTTAGTATTATTATATAAAATTTATGTGTGGAAATTGAAAATAACTCATTCATATTTTTGCACCTATACGTTAAATAAAGTGTGATAGGTAATGTCGACTAGTTAAAAGTGTGTGACTGTGTGTGTGCGCGTGTGTGTCTGTGTGTGTGCAGTGCCGGATTAATGCTACGGGCCCCGCACTTTCAGGGGCACCGCGGAACAACTTTTTTTTCTTCTTTTCTTTTCTTTTTTTAATCAGAACGCTGGGTATCACGATTTTGACTACAGCCTTTGATATTTATTTTGTGTAGAGGTACGTTTTTGAACAGTTGTTGAAATTTTCTTTGTCGCAAAAACACTGAAGAAACATTTGCAAGCCTATGAAGAAATCAGTTACAAGTTTAGCTGCTTGCAAAATTTAGGTCGATGTCCGAGGAGCAACTGTCAAAATCGGCGATGACGCTCATTAACAAGTATACACATGATTTGGAGGTCAGTCTGGCAAACGAACTTCTGCAGTTCGTGGTACTTCTCAACGGAGTTTGGCAAGCGGGCCACAACTGATCCGAGTGCTTCTCAGTCTGATTAATGCAGCTGATGATCAGGAAAACACGGCTATTACAGTCTCATCAGAGATCACAACGTGCAATCATGTTTTTCTAATATTGAAATAATACTACGCAGGTATTTGTGTATGGTGGTTACAAACTGCACAGGGGAGCGTTCGTTTACTAAATTACGCCGCATAAAAAAAAAAAAAAAAAAAAGACGATAGGAGAAGAACGTTTAAATTTCTTCTCCTATCGTCCTTGAGAACGATTGACACTACTTCCATTATAAAAGAGACTGCTCACATAAAATCTTCAAGGTACGATATATAACTTAATCTTAGCCCGAATCACACCCGTCTACTCAAAACTTTGACCCACGTTTTAATGTAATAATAATAATAATAATAATTGTATATTCTTAATACAATGTTTTTATTAATTCAAAACAACAAAGACAAAATTAATAATGTGTTTAATTCATTCAAAGAATATTAGAACAACAGCAGCAAAACTATTTCAGTGTCACGCGTTTTGTTTTTGTGTAAATTCCTCCACTGCTTGTTACTATAGTCTGTGGAGTTACTGACAGTAAAGTAATAACATTATTTCTGTCAAAATCTTTACTCTGCTTTACAGTGTTTTGAAATGTCGTGGTATGAAATCTATCTTTTCTGTATCATCATCAACATCGTTTTTTTTTTTTATCATCATTATCATTACTGTCTTTATCATCATAATGTTTTTTTTTATGTTTACATTTTTTTTGTTGTTTTTTTGTTTTTATAAATTTAGACAATTCTTTTACAAGTCTCAAAATCAGTTTTGCTAATAAAATGAAATGAGCTGTAAATAACGTATATATATATATATATATACATACAATTTTATGTTATAATGAAAGTGTCAGTTCAAAAATAAAAACTGAATCAGTTCTGTTTCTGTTTCTTAAAAAAAAAAAAAAAAATGTGTGTACTGATCTTGATGAAATGGCTGCACTATAAAAACTGCACAACAAAAAAAATATGTAATAACTATAAGTCCATGTCACCCCAAATATTAGTAGAATTTCCACATTCTTTTTTCTTCTTATTTTTGTTTTCTTTAGAGATAACTGATTTATGAAATAAATTTAATTTTACATATTAAATATTTTTTATATTAAACTCTGCAGAATAATGGTTATCAAATTCTTCCCTGTTACATTTGTATAAGTTAGTGAAGACTCATAAACATTTGAAAATATCATTGGACTCTCAGGACAGAATCAGAGTGAAACTGGAAAAATGAAAACACTGTAATATTCTTAGCATTGTTATGAGAACCACAAAGGTCCATGCACACAGTTTGGAAACAGCTGCAGAACATATGGACATATATTTATCTGAGACTTATTTTAAAAATATTGTAATCATTTATTCTGTTCTATTAATAATATTTTATGCAGAAAAACTGGTTGTTTACAGGTCTTTTTCACTAACGGTGACGTTTTTTGTTTTGTTTTTTTGTAGAATTCTTCTAGTACTGAAATACAAAATATTGTGAATTTAAGAATCTAAATGGTCATGGAGTGACTTTGAACCTGAGTAGTGTAAAAATCTTCACACACCTACAACACAAGTTTTAATCTCAACTGGCAGTGTGTTGTACATGATGACAAAAATAGAAACATGGCATAATTGTGCATAAATGAGCATTTTCATCTTTTTTGTTGTTGTTGTTGTTGTTGTTGTGTTGGCAGTTGGAAAACCGGGTTGAGAAACAATGAGTATCTTGTACATCAGTTCTACTCGTTTTTAATTTATTACAAATCTGAACATTTTTGTATGTAGGTGTTAATGTGTTTGTGTTTGTTACAATATGTGGGTGTTAATGCGCTTGTGTTCATTCCATTCTGCACATGAATGTGTAGTTATTTTTGTTATGTATTAGTAGTTAGGTGTATTAGCCTATAGACAACCAAGCAGCAGACTGTTGCAGTTTGGTAAAATAAGGAAGACTGCTGCAGACTTTCAATTCTACACAGAAATCTTTTTATTATCAATTATTTTATTTTTTTTGTTTAAATAGATTATACAAATCGGTTAGAAATATGTTAATAGTTTTATCTCTATGAAAGATGCTGTTGTTACTAGTTGTCTTGTTATAATTTTCAAAAACATTTGCATTTAAAAAAGTATATGAATGAGGGCGTCTGTGTATGTATGTGTGTATGTATTTGGGTGTGTCTGTGTGTTGTGTGTAATTTTTTGATGCAAAACTGGTAATGACTACAGAGAGACAACAGACAAGAAACCAGCTGATAATAATAATGTGTTCAATACTGAATTGTACAAATCATTTACAACAAACATACTGACATTTGTACACACAATGAGATAATTCTAACAAAAACTTGGCTTAAAGAAAGCTAGAAAAACAAAGAAGAAAAAAAAAACCCAAATCTATTGGCATGATATAAAAAGAAAACTTTACAAATAAAACTGTTACAAAAACCTTTTAAAATGACTGGACTAACATGTTTGTGGCTTAGCTGATATAAACAGCTGCAAAAGAAGAAAACAAAAACATCAGCCCATCTATATAATCATTTTTTCTAAAAAATAAGGAGTATGTTTCTTTTTTGTTTTGTTTTAATGTAGTAATTTCATTTAGCACTGGTCTTTGTTAAAATTACTACAAGTGAAAAATCAGCCTCAAGATATTACAAATGACACTATTTGTTGGGGAAATCTGAATCAGCCAATCAGAATGCTTGATACTGAAGGCAGAATGTTAACTTATTTTCATTAACTGTTCTTGTCAACACTTTACAAAATTATTCTCAATGCAAACAGAGTTAATTTTACAATTCTAAATAATTTTCAAAAATTATTATTATTTTATTTTAAATTAATACAATCTTATACATATTTTAAAGAAAGAGCAAGAGAGAGAGGGGGGTGGGGGAGGAAACCACATCTGTCTGCACCTATAATATCTACCTAAGATAATATTAACTCTAAAAAAAACAAAAAAAAAAACAAATCAATAATAATAATAAAAAATATACATAATAATAATAAAACAAAGAAAACCAACAAACAAAAGAAAATGCTGTAATAATAAATAAACAGGAAATTAAATAATTGCATTACAAGTAAATAATAATAATAATAATAATAATAATAATAATAATAATAATAATAATAATAATAACAAAAAGGGAATGAAAACATAATGCCTGTTTCATGAAAAACTTTGTACCTGCACACACAAGTCAACCTGTACACAGTACATACACTGCTGTATAATAAATATGTAATAAATTATCTTCACAAAATTACTGACATAAAGAAATCTCTGCACTGACCTGACTGAATTGGACAAATCAGTCTCGTACTTGCATGTACAAAACAAACAAAAAAACTGTCCTTTTGGTGACTTTTCCATGAAGAGTATAACAAAAAAAAAAAAAACCCCAAAAACATAAAATAATTTTTTGTTTTTGAAATTTTTGTTTAAAATATGTTTTGGTGGCAGACATTTTTTGCCATCAGGTTATTAAGAGTATATACTGAATATAACCTTTAAACTGATGCAAGTATTGTTACTCTGAGGTAACTAAAACATTGTATACTGCATTTCAAAATAACAGCTTATATGCTTTCAGCAACACTTCTGAAAAAATATCTACATTACTAATTAAACTGATTTTTTGTAGGCTTATAATACGAAGAAACATAATCTAAACTGAGAAAATTATCCACTTTTCTTCTAAACCATACTGTAATCACTGCTCTAACTTTTTGTACCCTACATTGAAACAGGTCACTTTTTAAAATTAATGTGTATTTAAATTTTATGTTAAATTCTGATTAATTCTTAAGAAATGATTTATTTACAGACAAGTATTTTATAAACATTCTATTTTTCAAAAACATTAATTTTCATGAATATACATTTTTCTTTCTTTTTGAAGTACATTTGTATCTGCTGTGCTAATGAATATAAAACAAGCATGCAGTTAGAAAGATGTAACAAGATATAAAATTATTAATTTTATATAGAAATTTGTGATTATCGGTTCACAAATAATAAAAAAAGTGTTATTTATATTAATGTAAATTAGTGGAAATGAATGAATATCAAGTGAAAGAAAATAATAATCAGAAATGGACAATTTCATTGTTTAAATACAACAAAACCAGGCAACATAAAACATAATTAGAAAAAAAAAAAAATAAAAAGTATAATAAAATTACTGTCTAAAAATATTAGAAAAGTATAAATTCTTTTTGTACAAAAATAAAACATTATTTCAAAACCAAATATTTTGCTTTTGGTGATAATATTTTTGTTTTATTTTGCTTTACTGGTGTCAAAATTTTCAAACAATAAACCTGCTTACTTCCTCCTGCAGTAAGAACCTCACAGATAAAAAACAATTTATGCAACACATCAGTAAATCTGGGCTGAAAATGTCAATAATATGTTCAGATGTTTACACCAATGCCTGATACAAAAAATCAAAAAATCAAAAATCAAATCAAATAAATTAAATTAAAAAATCTAAAACAATCTTAGAGAAAAATCTAAAATAAATAATATAAAAAATATAAAATAAAATAAAATAAAACAGAACAAAATAGAACTTAATAAAATAAATAATAACAGTAACCATAATAATAATTAATAATTACACTAATAACAATGATAATAATAGTAATGATGATAATAATAATAATAATAATAATAATAATAATAATAATAATAATAATAATAATAAATATGGGCTATAAAAATGTAATTGGAAGAAAATATGTCAGATGTCGGTGATCAAATCAGACTAGAAGTTATTTGAATGATTAATTCCTTCATCATAATGTCTGACATACTCAACTAAGAAAAAAACAAATACCTCACATACTTCTTATTTTTTAACACTGGGCATAAAAGATTAAAAAATAAAAGCTATTTGTAGTAGTAGTAGTAGTAGTAGTAATAGTAATAGTATTGGCAGGAGTAGTAGTAGTAATAGTAATAGCACTAGCAGTACTAGCAGTAGTAGTAGTAGTAGTAGTAGTAGTAGTAATAGCAGTAGTAGTATTAATAGTAACAGTAGCATTAGCAATAGTAGTAATAGTAATAGTATTGGCAGTAGTAGAGGTAATAGTGGTAGTAGAAGTAATAATTAAGAGATTTTACAAAACTGACTTCAAGATAGTGTTTCAGAATAAATAAAACCAACAAGTTCATTCTGCCAGTTTGTTATTTAAGCAATAAAACAGTTTTTAATTAAGATCGATCAACTGATGAGAAAACTAAGTGAATGACATTTCATCTGAGGTAAACAATATTAACATACACATACAGTGCTGGCAGAGTTTTGTGTGTGAACAGTTGTAAGATCAATTCTCTCCAGTGGATCACGTCAATCTAGTCCCTGTTAGTTACTGAGTTTGTGATTATTTATAACTGTTTTATTTATTTATATCTTTGATAATAATACTAATAATAATAATAATAAACAACTGGTACAAATATTTTTATCACGATTGCTGTTACTGCCAGTATTACTATTACTACTACAAATACTACTACCACCATTACTGCTACTGTTCCTACTACTCATAAAAAAATAAAATAATAAAATGTAATCTTTTAAAAATAATAATTTATTCATGATAATTATAAGACTTTTTCCATTCATTAACCCATAACTTTGGTCTCAACCACGCACACAAGTAAAAATATTTAACACATTTACTTTAGTCAATGCAACAAAATGTAGATTATAAGATATTTAAAGACAAAAATATTTATATGCAAATAAATACACAGCTTTATACTTTTTTTTTTT
Source organism: Chrysomallon squamiferum (assembly GCA_012295275.1). Lineage (NCBI taxonomy): Eukaryota > Metazoa > Mollusca > Gastropoda > Neomphalida > Peltospiridae > Chrysomallon > Chrysomallon squamiferum. The sequence continues at coordinate 6,248,179 of CM022671.1, read as the reverse complement.
TTTAATAATTTAATGATGAATATATTTCAAAATTCTTGAAAGGAAAAGATGATATATAATAATTTAAAAAATCTCACTAGACAAAAGTTCATGCATGCACTGCATGTGTTATCACAAACAATTGATTTGTCAGAATAGAAATGAAAAAAAAAACAAAAAAATCAAACAAAAAAAACAACATTGGCTATACATGTACAAGAAGAATAAAATGAGTAAAATACTGGAATATTAAAAACAGACCAATATGCAAAATACTAAAATGTAAATTATAAAATATCTTTTTAGGCATGCAGTTATGATGTCATGTTTGTTTACAGATGGTAAATACAATGAATATTTGCTGGCATGCTAATAATGTCATGCATTGACAACAAAATAATTTGATTTACAATTGTCATCAAGTATTTACAGAATGGAGGAGATGTTTGAACTTAGTACAGCATAAACATTAAAATACTGTAAAAAAAAAAAGAAGGTATGTACAAACTGAATGTGGCAAAGCGCAATCTATGTTATTAAATGTAGTTATATATATATATATATATATATAAGACAGTCTTTAATTTAATTTTTTTTTTTTTTACAAAAATAAACAGGAAAATTCAGTTACAAATTAATTTAGTAGCTAAATATATACAGCTTTGTTGAGCTTAAAAAAAAAAAAGTAATAATAATAATTAAAAAAAAAAATTTAAAAAATGTAAAAAAAAAAGAAGAAAACTTTTAAAAGAATCAAAATTAGACACAAGCCAGCATGTCTGGGTAAACTTGGTCATGAATGTTGAAATTCGATATGCATCAGTGATTTGTTTGTATTGTTCTAAGAATTCTGCATACCTGTCTATGATAGATTACTTATATAAATGAAAAAATAAAAATACACATTTCTATATAATTATCATTAAGAATATATTTTCAATTTTTTTTATCTAACCATAGGCATGAAAAAAAAACAATTCCAAAAATCCACTAGTTACATATTTAAAATAGTTATTTCAAAAATAAATCAAAAAGGAACTTTAATCAAATTTTAAATTGTAGGTCAAAAAATCATAAATAAATAAATAAATAAAAATAAAGAAGAAAAATTTATATGTATTAAAATTACAAAATTCTAGAAAAGCTGATTTTAAAAAGAAAACTTTTTAAACTGTTCGAAATGGTTAGTAAAATTTTGTAAGGGGAGATAAATCTGCATAACTCAATACACGTGGTATCAGAATATAAGGAACTCTTTTCATTGAGTGGACAACAGCCTAGGAATGTTTGATGTCAGAGGTCATCAGATGTCCGACACTGAGTCTTAAATCTTCTCAGAGAAACTGTTGTTCAGTTAAATTTGTGAAATAATGAAAACAATTTGTTATGTTTACATAAATCTGTGTTCTGATTGAGAAAAACCAAAATAAATAAGTCTATCTTAAAACTATGCTTTAACAAAATTGTCGTTTAAAATAGCCTATATTTTTTAAACTGGTTGGTTTGGAACTCTGCTCTGTTTAAAATGATAAATTAATTTGAAAATACATATTTAACAAATAAAACAGGTAGTTATTTTAATTACAAAGTTTATTCAAAAAAAAAAAAAGGAATGAAAAAAAGAAAGATAATTATTATATGTATATTATTATATATTAAATGTCTTAACAATAAAATTACCTTAATTAGGTATAACAAAATGTTAACAACTCTGATTTAAAATAATAATAATAATAATAATAATAAAGTAACAAAAAATAAAAATAGAAAATAGAAAAAAGTAAAAATTAAGATATATATAAAAAAAGAGAAATAAATTAAGAAGTGAAGTTTAAAACACCTGACCAGTATCAATAAAGCCTAACTGTTGATTTGTCTGTAACAAAACATCACTGATCTTTTTAACATGACAATTAAAATGTGTTTTTAGTAACTATGCAACACACCTGTCAAACACCTTTAGTATCTCCAAGACTCCATTACTTTGTAAAATGAAAACTGTACAGAACAGACCAAACAGCAAAGAAATTTAAACCCTTGTCAACAGTTTTGCAGACCATAATATTTCTTAAATACTGTAAAGTAAAACAGAATTCATAAGCAAGTCTGCTCTTGTAAATAAATTACCTTTTAGAATAAAAGTAACTAAAATAATACACAAATATTGTTTGATAAAAAAAAAAATATATATATCTATATAGTAATGAATTATAATTATTATTAATTCTTATCAGTAGAAAGTATTAAAAAAAAAATGTCCTTCAAAGTGTACAGAAACATTTTCTGTTATTTTGAAGAGCCTTTTTAAAATGTTTATACAGTAACATTTTAAACAAAATACTTTTATAAATATACTTTAAACAGAATTCATTTGTATGTGATATTTTATTTAATAATCACTGTAAGTTCATCAGTAATCTTTCTCATAAATTACTACTAAATTCGTCCTATTTGTAAAGAGTAATATACAAACTCCATTGTTCTCAGAAAGAATTTCTTCTCACAAAATCTCATTTCATCTTTCTTTATGTGCAAAGAGCATTTTTTTTTTCAACTAAATATATCCTTTTTGCAGAATCAACTTCTCTCATGAAACAAAATCTCATCTTTCTCGTTAGTGACGAAAGGTAAAAACTGTTACAGACACTAACCGAATAATTCTTTCTCAGAATCAACCTTTCTCACAGAATATCGGCGACTGTGCTGCGAGAGCGTGTGACATACCAGACGTATATAACATGGCAGCACACAGCTATACACACTACACAAAAGAATAGTGGTTTTCCACTGCCCGCCCGTGAGACAGCTGCCCCTGAGACCCGTGCGTCTGCTCCCTCACCACGTTCTCGATGGACGACGTCCGAGACCGTATGGACCCGCTGACCACCACCGCAGCGTCCCTGCTCGCCTCGAACTGACCGTGGTGGACGGACAGCGAGTTCCGCAGGCTCGGGTTCCCGTGAGACCGTGGTGACCCCCGGGGCAACGTCGTCGGCGTCCGCGGTCGCTCCATAAACACAATGTAGTCCGTGAGGGTGACGTCGGAGGACCCGCCCGATTCCAGGGGGATGGGGTGAGTGCGGAAGTGTTCCAACATGTCGAATATTGCCTGAAACCACAAGTGCTGGACTCGGCACTGGCCGTCGTTGTTAATAGTCATCCGTAAGTGCTGAAAACAACAACAACAACAACAACAATATAGTAAATATTTCATACATCATAACCTGGGTAACTGTGCATGTGTGTATATATATTGTGTGTGTGTGTGTGTGTGTGTGTGTGTGTGTGTGTGTGTGTGTGCGAGTATAAAACTATTAAATGCTTTTTTCACTTTCTAATTAAAACAAATGCAACACCATATTTTGTATTTGTTATTTCTTTCCTGCCATGAAAAGTTATTATAAAACTACACCTATAATAATTTAAAAAAATCAATGGTGATAGCACACATTTACAGAAAGTAAATATACAACACTATACAAATGGAAAGTAATTTTTGAAATGAAAAATCTCATGTTTAAATGTTACCTTGGCTCGACCCTGAAAGTTGAAGGTGAGGACGTACTCTCCAGTCCTAGTCTCACTCTTTCTCACAAGAAACACTCCATGTCCTACTGGTCCTTGTTGTAGTACGAGCTGAGCTGCCTCCACCCGTGACAGCGTCCCATGAAACCAGGGGTACTCTCTCAACACTGAGTCTATCCCTCCTTCCACAGGTTCTGCAATATAACATACATAACACTGAGTCTACACCTCCTTCTGTAATATAACATACATAACACTGAGTCTACACCTCCTCCCAGGTTCTGTAATATAACATACATAACACTGAGTCTACACCTCCTTCTACAGGTTCTGTAATATAACATAAATAACACTGAGTCTATCCCTCCTTCCACAGGTTCTGTAATATAACATAAATAACACTGAGTCTATCCCTCCTTCCACAGGTTCTGTAATATAACATAAATAACACTGAGTCTATCCCTCCTTCCACAGGTTCTGTAATATAACATAAATAACACTGAGTCTACACCTCCTTCTGTAATATAACATACATAACACTGAGTCTACACCACCTTCCACAGGTTATGTAAAATAACATACATAACACTGAGTATATCCCTCTTTACACAGGTTCTGTAATATAACATACATAACACTGAGTCTACACCTCCTTCCACAAGTTCTGTAATATAACATACATAACACAGTCTACACCTCCTTCCACAAGTTCTGTAATATAACATACACAACACTGAGTATATCCCTCTTTACACAGGTTCTGTAATATAACATACATAACACTGAGTCTACACCTCCTTCTACAGGTTCTGTAATGTAACATACATAACACTGAGTCTACACCTCTTTCCACAGGTTCTGTAATATAACATAAATAACACTGAGTCTACACCTCCTTCTACAGGTTCTGTAAAATAACATACATAACACTGAATCTACACCTCCTTCTACTGGTTCTGTAATATAACATATATGTTTTATGATATATATAATACAAACATATACATTTTATAACACAGGTATTACTCAATGAATCACTATCTCTCTCTCTCACACACACACACAAATAACAAAATAATCAAACCAGTTTCGTATCTAGCAGAGTTGGCCACATCAACAGAACTAGAAACACGACTAGAAGTTGGAGTTTGGTGTGGTGTGCTCCATGGGCGTGGTGATGGGCGAGGAGGTATTTCCGGGGTACTGCCTCCCAGACTGCCCTGTGATGAACTTCTGTGTGCTGATGTGATTTGTGTTGTCTCTGAAATAAATTTAAAAAAAAAAAAAAAAAAATAATTTAAAAAAATATAAATATACCATTTTATTATTAATAAAAAAAAAAAAATACCCCTCTATCAAATAATTAAAAAAAATAATAAATAAATAATGCTATAGGGTCATTCCATGTCAAATCACCCCCCAAAAAAAAGAAATTTAAACCCGACCGTCTCAGATTTTTGTATAATTGTTGACTGGGATCCCACAGCACCAAATCTGAAATGTTAGCCCAATCAGACCAGTGGTGTGGGAGATACGGCCCACGGAATTTTGAGATTTTTGCCAAAAATGGGTGTGACCACCAACCTTAGAACCCTCATATCTCAGGAACTACTGGGCCAATCTTCATAAAATTGGTATTGTTAGAAAGGCAAAATGACAAGGATACCAAATCTGCCATTTTTGTTTAGTTTGGAAAATACTGGAGTACCTTGACCTTTTGACCTTTGCTATGACCTTGAAATTGACCGTGTGGATCACGTTATCTTGAGATGACCTTTATTGAAATTTAATCTCCCACATGTTAACTAAAACATATAAAAGTTTCCTGGGTGTAATATTTTTTGTTTAGCCACAATATAGATTCAAAAAATGCACATACATGAAAATAACACCTTTTCAGCCATTAACATCTGATTGACTAAAACCTGAATGATCAATTCTGGATTCTAGGAATCACCATCTTTCTTGATCATCGAGTAAGACATTGTAGGCCTACATGTATGCATAAAGTTCACATAAATTTGAGAGAACTAGGTGTTTCTGATGCTTAACTTTCTCACTATGTTTGTTTCAAATGCTCACTGTATCCTTCATTCCCAGACACATTCTACTGTTCTCATCACTTTCATAAAATTGGATTATTTCCTCCTTCAATTCATTGGCCTTTCAATGGTAAAGGGTGACAAAATCAAGATTTGCACACGCTCTGGGTAGGATTCAGACATTAAGATGTCATTTTAATGTTACTGTAGCTGATGCTAGTTTTTTTCTGTCCTTTCATTCATTTAATGGAGTTTGACAGAAGTTTTGCCTAAACTCAACAGAATAGAATTCAAATCAAAGTCCTTTTCTGGGGAAACAACAACCAGCGGTTTGTCTGGCAAGTTATCACCAAATTCTCCCATTGTAATACCACCCATACTAAAGCCATCCTCTGCAGGACCTTTGATTTCTGAAGGGTAATCAGACAGTCACAGCACAACTTGTCTCCTGGCACTAGTGTCTTTGGAGGATTTACTAAGCATTTGTAAGTGCCCATGCTAACAATTCTTAAAGATCTAATGCGTGCTTGCTCAGGGTGGCGATTAAGGGGATCACAACAGTTTTTCGGCAATGTTGAAAATTTCATGAAAAGTTCTTGTTCATGATACTCTTGATGTCCCGTGTTTTGATCCCACTTCAAAGAGTGAGGAGTTCGATTTCCTCAGTTTTCCATACACTTCGCAACAACTCCTTTTTGATATGATGGTGTTGATAACACACATTTTCAGGAGAGTTAAAGCTGCAGTTAGCCCTGGAAGAAATAAGGATTTTCAGTATTGGCCTGCACCTTCAATTCAATAGAACAAAGTCAGTGCTTTCCTAAATATTAAATCAAATCCTGAAACCCTTTCAGTAAAGTTAAGCAGGCCATAAAATGGCAGCAGAGTACATGTGTTATTGCCAAAGGCCCACAAGTCTTGGGCATTTATGTCAATCTTCTCAAGTATAAATCACAGTTTATTAAGGTGAAGTAGACCTTGTTCATACTCTGTGCCGAAGACTTGGTGTACAAATACATTATGCAGTACATCACTTGATGACGTCTGATATCAGACTGGGTTGTACTGTTGTTGATTGAAACCTTGTTCAAAACCAATGGCAAGGCCCACATGACATGATAAAATTACTTAATAGGTTTTATAAAATAAAAATATTGTTTATATATCAACATCTGACATTGTGTCCAACTTAAAAAGCTTCAGATTGTCAAAGAAATGCAGATGAAGAAACTTCTTTGTCTTAAACTTCTAACTGCCATGTGCTAAATGGGGATTGCACCAGGGAATCTAAAGGAGTTCCTGACCTGCCTGAAGAATCACTTCCTGTTAATCCTTTGAGCCTGATTGTGTAGAATATGTCATGCCATTTGGCATCTTTTCATATCCTTCAGGCATTCCTTCAGACATGTCAGGTGGGTTTTAACTCCAAAGATGAGTTTTTAGTCTCAGAGAAAATGTACATTGTAATGCATTGTATCAATCATCCATGCAGGTATGCATTTTTTTAAATCTCTATTATGGCTAAACAAAAAATATTATGGCTAAACAAAAAATATTATACCCAGGAAACTTTTATATGTGAACTTTATGCATACATGTAGGCCTACAATGTCTTACTTGATGATCAAGAGAGATGGTGATTCCTAGAATCCAGAATTGATCATTCAGGTTTTAGTCAATCAGATGTTAATGGCTGAAAAGGTGTTATTTTCATGTATGTGCATTTTTTGAATCTATATTGTGGCTAAACAAAAAATATTACACCCAGGAAACTTTTATATGTTTTAGTTAACATGTGGGAGATTAAATTTCAATAAAGGTCATCTCAAGATAACATGATCCACATGGTCAATTTCAAGGTCATAGCAAAGGTCAAAAGGTCAAGGTACTCCAGTATTTTCCAAACTAAACAAAAATGGCAGATTTGGTATCCTTGTCATTTTGCCTTTCTAACAATACCAATTTTATGAAGATTGGCCCAGTAGTTCCTGAGATATGAGGGTTCTAAGGTTGGTGGTCACACCCATTTTTGGCAAAAATCTCAAAATTCCGTGGGCCGTATCTCCCACACCACTGGTCTGATTGGGCTAACATTTCAGATTTGGTGCTGTGGGATCCCAGTCAACAAGTATGCCAAGTTTCATAAAAATCTGAGACGGTCGGGTTTAAACCATTGGGTGATTTGACACGGAATGACCCTATAATATATACCACTAAAGGGAACAGTAATATATTAACAGTATCTGTTACTGTTAATAATTAAAACAAAAACTTGTGAAATGCTTATGGAGAAGACAAATGGACAAAACAATTCAGTTCAATGTTTAATTATTCAAAATAAAAACTGGAAGTTGGACTTGTCATAACTAAACAAAAACCACAGACCACCAAAAATTTAGACCAACATTTAATAACAAGAATTTAGACAATCATTTAACAATAAAAATTTAGAAACCCATTATTATTTTATAATTAGAAAGACATTTAAAGAGTAAAATTTGGTCTGCGGTATTATTAGGTGATATGAGTATTAAGGTTAAGTGGGTACACCTAATTGTACACTTGTAAGAGTCAAAATGTCAGAAATAAAAGAAAAAAGTTTTAAGTTAAAAATCAAAGTGGAATTCTAAGCCGAGAGACAAGAAGTTTGAGAGTCTTGAAATGTGAAGAAAGTTAATTTGTGCCTGAAGCAAATATCTTGGAGCTTTCAGTATTAAAATTTGGTTTTCTGAAATGTTAACCTTGTTTACTTCATAAATCGTTGCTACTTGCTTTCACTAACTCACATACACAGAGAAGATACAAACACACTAAAGATACAGTAGATGTATTTACTCAGTTATTTCAGTTTATACAGTTAAATATTTTCTAGATCCATGGATAACAACTGACTATTTCATAATTCTGATGTTTTCAAGCTAAATTTTGTCAGAACAAAGGTCATTTTGCAATGTTCATACCAAACAACAGGAATAAATGATATACCAGCAGAAATAAATGAACTAAAATTAATTAAATAAAAAAAAAAAAACAACAAACAAAAAATAAATAAGATAAGGTAAGATATGTAAAGTAAAGAAAAGTAAAGTAAATAATTAAAAAAAAGTAACTAATAAATTAAGTAATTAAGTAAATAAATAAATAAAATATAAATGTTTGACAACAAAAGTTAGCATAATAATATCACTTATCTGACATCAATAAAATGGCAAATAATCATTAAGTTAATAAAAAAAAAAAATTGATAAATATCAGTGACAACAACATGATAAATAAATAAATAGATAAATAAATTTTAACAGCAATGCTGACTGAAATGATCATTTACTGACTATTAACAGAAACCTTTGCTGGATTATAAACAGATTTGTCTCCAAAAAATAAAATTGAATTTAAACTTTTCTGGGGGGTTGTTTTTGTCAAGTATTCAATTAATATGAGATATATGTTTCACAGAGTAGGTGAAGTTATTTATGTGAAATAAGAAAAAAAGATAAACAAAGTAATAAAACCTTTCATTTAACACAAACATTTTTCTGTTTGGCGATTCTTTCTCTTCTTCATTTCTTTTTTTGTACAAAAAACCCCCAACAACTATACATGTATACAAAAAGACCAAGCAGTTAAACTCTCAGCATATTTGTAATTTAGTATTTTTTTAAAATTTAAAAAAAAAAGAAGAAAAGAAAAAAGGACCATGGTGAAAGAGAAATGTCACTGTGACACAGCATGGAGTTACAGTAGAAACTCAACAAATCAATATTTAACACACATAAATCTACAGCTGATCCAGTTGTTCTCAAAAACAAGCCTCAGCTTTGTTGTGGGTAGATGAAAGAAAGCTAGTTAAATTTCACACACACATGTACAGACACACAGACACACAACACATTTATATTTTTGAAAATGAAACTGGTTCATGAAAGACATTTGTATTGGATCTATGTTTATTTATTGTTGTGTTGTTGATAAACATTTATTATATTTGTACCTTTTCTCTCTATTGATCCTGAAGGTGCAGTAGGAAGTCTTGGTCGCCTGGAAAAAAAATATATATGTTAATAAAATAAATAACTAAAAGAACAAAAAGAAAAAAGTAAAAATAAATAAATAAATAAATAAATAAAAAATAAATAAATAAATAAAAAATAAATAATAATAATAATAATAATAATAATAATAATAATAATAATAATAATAACAATAATAATATACAAAATATATTTGAAAAGAAAAAAAAAACATTTTAATAACAGACACCAACAGTTAATATTTCACTGTTAAACTTTATCTTGTTTGTTTATATATAAAAAAATTAAATTAATGATGATAATAATGTGACAAATTTACTTGTTTAAAAAAGAAGTTTATCATTCTGTTTATTAATAAATGTGTTTGTTAAGTTTTGTTTTTTCTGTTCTCAAAAATATGGAAACTCATAATAATAGAAAAATGTTTTAAAGTAAAGTTAAATATAAAATATTTAAGAATAAAATTAAAGGAACTTATGAGTAAACAGAACATTTTCAAGTACATTAATGAATTTTCTGTAATCAGAACTAAACAGCACCTGATTATCTAAAACTTTTTATGACAAAACTTAACAATATATAAATAACAGAATTCACTTTTCAAAGACATCAAAGTTCGTTATATTTTTGCATAAAGAGAAATTCATATTTTTGACATTTTGTAAACAGAAAAATATAAAATTGTTTATGAATCAACAAGACTGGTGACTAGATACTCTGTGTATATAATTTATTTTTATAAAAATGAAAGAAATATTTTATTTACTGTTCATTAACATACACTGTTAAAGACAAAACGTAACGAATCAGGAAATCAGCTGCCATCATGTGATGGGTTACCCCTTTTCAGTTAGCAGCAAATGAAATTTTACATGGACATACCCATAAACAGGAAGACACTTACCATGACCTTATGACTAAGCTGGTTTTTAGTCGTAAGTTATTTACTTTTACTGACACACTTTTAGTTGTAAGTTATTTACTGTTACTGACACACTTTTAGTTTTAAGTTATGTACTGTTTTACTGTCACACTTTTAGTTTTAAGTTATGTACTGTTTTACTGTCACACTTTTAGTTGTAAGTTATTTACTGTTTTACTGACACACTTTTAGTTGTAAGTTATTTACTGTTACTGACACATTTTTAGTAGTAAGTTATTTACTGTTACTGACACTTTTACTAGTAAGTTATTTACTGTTACTGACACTTTTAGTTTTAAGTTATGTACTGTTTTACTGTCACACTATTAGTTGTTAGTTATTTACTGTTTTACCGACCTACCTTTAGACATAAGTTATTTACTGTTTTACTGACACTTTTAATTTTAAGTTATTTACCGTTTTACTGACACACCTTTAGTCATAAGTTATTTACTGTTGCTGACATACTTTTGGTTGTAAGTTATTTACTGTTTTACTGACATACTTTTAGTAATAAGTTATTTACTGTTACTGACACATTTTTAGTAATAAGTTATTTACCATGACTGACACACTTTTAGTAGTAAGTTATTTACTGTTACTGACAGACTTTCATAACTTATTTACTGTTATTGACAGACTTTTAGTAGTAAGTTATTTACTGTTACTGACACATTTTTAATTGTAAGTTATTTACTGTTACTGACACACTTTTAGTCATAACTTATTTACTGTTACTGACACTTGTAGTAGTTACTTAAATGGCAAGTTATTTACTGTTATTGACAGACTTTCATAACTTATTTATTGTTACTGACAGACTTTCATAACTTATTTACTGTTATAGACAGACTTTTAGTAGTAAGTTATTTACTGTTACTGACACATTTTTAATTGTAAGTTATTTACTATTACTGACACACTTTTAAATGTAAGTTATTCAGCTACTGACACATTTTTAATTGTAAGTTATTTACTGTTACTGACGCTTGTAGTAGTTACTTAAATGGCAAGTTATTTACTGTTATTGGCACATTTTCATAACTTATTTACTGTTACTGACAGACTTTCATAACTTATTTACTGTTATAGACAGACTTTTAGTAGTAAGTTATTTACTGTTGCTGACACATTTTTAATTGAAAGTTATTTACTGTTATTGACACACTTTCATAAGTTACTTCTTGTTACTGACAGACTTTCATAACTTATTTACTGTTACTGACAGACTTTTAGTAGTAAGTTATTTACTGTTACTGACACATTTTTAATTGTAAGTTATTTCTTACTGACACATTTTTAATTGTAAGTTATTTACTGTTACTGACACATTTTTAATTGTAAGTTATTTACTGTTACTGACACATTTTTTATTGTAAGTTATTCAGCTACTGACACATTTTTAATTGTAAGTTATTCAGCTACTGTCACATTTTTAACTAAGTTATTTACTGTTACTGACACACTTACATGACTGATGTCCCAGCTGCCTCATCTCCAGGGAGTCGTTCTTGATGGATAACTCTTCCTAGTACTTCAAGCCATGACATCATTTCATGATGGTCAGATGCTTCAATCACATACTCAATGTTCCCCTCTCCCTGTCAAATATTTACATTACTCACCACAGTAAATAGATGAATACTTGTTTAATGATGTGTGAACATGTTAATAATTAATAGGGGTTTTTTTTCTCTCACTGTAATGAAAAATTAACTCAGTGTTGTAAGTGATGCTCTTGATTAACTGGAAGCAAGAAAGATTTTTTATATACACCTTCCCGTAAGTAGAATAAAAAGTGTTAGAAGGTGAATATAATGAAACTGAAATGTTTAAATGTGACAGTTTCTGGGAATTTTTTTTACTTCTATCACATTTTTAAAGTCCCTCAGTACAAATACAAATAAAAATAAAAATAATAATAATAATAATAATAATAAAATAATAATAATAAAAAAACAATAATAATAATAACAGTAATAATAATAGTAATAATACTAATAGTAGTAATAGTAGTAATAATAGTAATAATAATAGTAATCATGATGATAATGATATAATAATAAAAATAATAATAATGATAATAATAATAATAATAATAATGACAATAATAATAACAATAATAATAATAATCATAATAATAGTAATAATAATAATAATAACAATAACTAACAATAATAATGATAAAACTGCAAGTTTTTCTCTGGATGTTCAAAATGGTTCAGAAAAGAAAGACAACATCACAGTGATTCACCACAAAGAAAAAAAAAAAAAAAAAAAAAAACGATGTTTCTACCAGACAGGTATGTAACCTTACACTAAAGAATTGATTCTAAGACAAATAATGACTGACAAATCATCTACAAAACATGTACACTGACAAGGACTGACACTAACGAGTGATCCTGCATCTGACCAGAAGTAATCAAACACTGCCGAACTCGAGAACCAGTAAGCGCTAGTGTTACAACTGATCCCATCACGGATCACTGCTAATCAAACACTGTTACTGCAGAACTAGGGAAATGAACTATTAAATTGGTGTTTTAAGAAGCAATGAGCAAAGAGGAAAGGTAACTTTGAAGGACTGATCCAACGACTAACTGTTTTTCCCGAGAAATGTTCAAACATTGAGTCTAGAGGACCATGTTGTCTCATAATGATCTGTATGTACAGTGTAACTACCTGAACAAACTTTATCAACAAACAACACAAAATTCAGTCCACTGTTTGTCATGTTGGTAGATAAATTATTTCATTTTCAATCTGTATGTCAAAAAAAAGTCATTAAAAATCTCTGACAACCTAATACTTTTGTATTTATTAAAAATTAGTATGTTGAGATGCAAAAAAACCCCAAAACAAATATTAATTTAGAATCAGTCTATCTGAAGTTCTTAATGTCCTCTAATTTCCTGTTTCTTCGAATCCTGTCAAACACAAATGATATTTCGGTAAATCTTTAATATGAGTATTAATTAGAATTTTATAATTTTAACACAAAATAACGTATTATAATTAAATGTATATGTAGGATTACTTAAAACAGAATGAAGAAATATAGATGTTTATGTATTACAATTAAATGTAAATGTAATTATTACTTAAAAAGAATTAATGTTAATGTATTATACTTAAAAAGAATTAAGAAATACAGATGTTGATGTATTATAATTAAATGTAAATGTAAGTATTACTTAAAAAGAATTAAGAAATACAGATGTTTATGTACTATAATTAAATGTAAATGTAAGTATTACAGATGTCTTTAAAAAGAATTAAAAAAAAAAAGATGTATTATAATTAAATTAAATGTAAAATGTAAGTATTACTATAATTAAATTAAAAAGAATTAAGAAATAAAGATGTATTACAATTAAATGTAAATGTAAGTATTATACTTAAAAAGAATTAAGAAATACAGATGTTGATGTATTATAATTAAATGTAAATGTAAGTATTACTTAAAAAGAATTAAGAAATACAGATGTTGATGTATTATAATTAAATGTAAATGTAAGTATTACTTAAAAATAATTAAGAAATACAGATGTATTATAATTAAATGTAAATGTAAGTATTACTTAAAAAGAATTAAGACTTAAAAAGAATTAAGAAATACTGATGTTGATGTATTATAATTAAATGTAAATGTAAGTATTACTTAAAAAGAATTAAGAAATACAGATGTTTATGTACTATAATTAAATGTAAATGTAAGTATTACTTAAAAAGAATTAAGAAATACAGATGTATTACAATTAAATGTAAATGATAAATGTAATTATTACTTAAAAAGAATTAAGATATACAGATGTTTATGTATTATCATTAAATGTAACTGTAATTATTACTTAAAAAGAATTAAGAAATAAAGATGTATTACAATTAAATGTAAATGTTATTATTACTTAAAGAATTAAGAAATACAGATGTTTATGTACTATAATTGAATGTATATGTAAGTATTACTTAAAAAGAATTAAGAAATACAGATGTTGATGTATTATAATTAAATGTAAATGTAAGTATTACTTAAAAAGAATTAAGAAATACAGATGTTGATGTATTATAATTGAATGTATATGTAAACATTTAAAATGAATTAAGAAATAAAGATGTATTACAATTAAATGTAAATGTAATTATTACTTTAAAATAATTAAGAAATACAGATGTTGATATATTATAATTAAATGTATATGTAAGTATTATTTAAAATGAATTAAGAAATAAAGATGTATTACAATTAAATGAAAATGTAATTATTACTTTAAAATAATTAAGAAATACAGATGTTTATGTATTATAATTAAATGTAAATGTAAGTATTACTTAAAAAGAATTAAGAAATACAGATGTCAATGTATTGGAGTTATATATATATATATATAATAGTATTGCTGAAAAAAGAATTCTATGTTGTTACATTTGACATATTTTAAGGGGCCAAAGGTCAATTTTTTTGTTCCAAGTCACAAAAAAGGTACAATTAATTTGTGTCACAGAGCTGTTCACGTATGCTTGTTATGGGTACAATGTGATAAATCCGAAAAGTTTTAAACAATATGAAATTATCTAACAGAGAAATTAATAAACACAATAACATATTTTCTTCAACAGAACACACATGTTACCATGGGAATCAAACAAACATGCTGACTAATTGGCAACTGACATATGGATTTTCTACAAGCAGTTCTGTTTTTATAACAACTGCTTTACTTTATAATTTTACATAAGTAATGTTGCCAAGTATTAATATTATGTTTGAACAAAGAAAGAGAGAATGGTTGTTTCATATACCACTGTCAAGGAGTTCAATTCACCACTGCTGCCCAGTTAATATCATTTTGCTGTTCTGAACTTATTTCACTTCTGTCAGAATTGGTTCTGAAGTTTGTTTGTTTGTTTTGTTTTTGTTTGTGATAAATAATGAATGCTTTAAGAACATACCAATTTATTTTCACTGAAGAGATATGTAAATCATGTTGATTTGTAAACATTGTACTTGTTATTGAATAACAAAGACTTGAAAGAGGTAACATATTATAGTGTATTTAGCTGATAGTAGTAAAAGTGTTCAAAACAAATTTTACTATAATTAAACCCTCCCTCACCCCCTTCAAAAAAAAAAAGAACAAGGTTGTATGATTTTTGATAAATGAGTTAGATGAGGCTTGATACCAGGAACTAAAAATCCTGACACGAATATTCTGGGTATAATGAAGTCTAACTTTTCTGTACATAAATTTCATTTGGAGAGAAACTTTGTCTTATCCAATTTTGTGAAGTGAAGACAGAACAAGGTGAAGGTCGCTGACCGATATCTTGACTCTCCAGTTGCATTCTGCTGCAGTAATTAGTGATGGTATTAGTGTTATTATTTCTGTAAATGTGATGTACAAGTAGTAAACAATGAACATGGCCTCCACTTCTTTGCTGTTTTTGTCATTATTTACCCTCACTGCATTCAAATGCATACATGTTTACATACATGCACATATTTACATTCATGTACATATACACAAATAGATACATACAAGAAAACAGACAAATAAATATGTAAATACAAATACATATACAAGAACACATACACACTCATGTATGTACATATAAAAACAAAGATACACACAGACACATAAAGACCCGCACAAATACATGCACACACACACACACACACACACACACACACACACACCCATATATATATATATATACACACGTGCAAAAGGAAGTTGTAGTAGTGTTTGGCATTTATCACTATTTTTATAGAAAAGTCAAAAATTATTGAATGTTTCATAGTTATACCAAGTTTACTTAGCAGTTTTGTAAGAAAAAGAAAGATCTAACTCAAAGCTTAACTATTTAAAACAAAATATCTTAAAAATGAAAACAATGGATATTTAAAAAATACCTCAAAACATTTTAATAAATGTATTTTGAAAGTTTGATACATATTTTGATTATACTTCTTTCTTTCTTTTTCTTTATTATAAAAATACGACAAAACATTTTAATAGGTATAGATTTTTTTAATCTATAAATTTTGTTTTGTGTGATAATGATGATTTGAGAAAGAATGATGTCACAATTCAGGATAACACATACCATAAACTTTGATAATCAGTACAAGACACTGGTCAATTATTTTAATGAATACTCCAATAAGACATTCCAGCTGCTCTAAATTAATGCTAATATATTTAATATGAACCATAATAGCTTTCAGATATAGTGATGTCAAAACAAACAATTTACGTGTGTGTGTGTGTGTGTGTGTGTGTGTGTGTGTAATATTGTTTTAGAAAACTGCAGTCCTGACAATTTTGTTGAAAAAAATAACTGTAAACAAACTAAATTAAATTTAAGATGTTGACAGTTGTGGTATATGTTTAAATAATAAATACTCAGAACAGCTTATCATCTCTATCTGTCAGCTGATCTACATTCTGTCTGAGTTTTCTTACACAGGTCACATGGCATGACACGATTTCAGAAATCAAATGTAACAGGAGCTTTTGTTTCTTTATTGTGACATTTTCGTGAGAAATTTTGTGTTTGAATATCTAGTAGATAATGATACAGTTAATAAAAATTTAAACAAAACAATATAAATTATAAAATAAAATAAAATAAAATAAAATAAAATAAAATAAAACAGAGTTAATTAAATTAGAAATTAAACATGTAAACAAAATGAAAATTGTTAATAGTAAAAAAAAAGTAATAAAGAGAAAAACCCTTCAGATTTATTGATTTATATGCTGAAACATGATAAAACATGAATATAGGTTAATTAGATTTAATTAATTAATACATCCCTAAAGCAATATCATTAATCATATTTGTTTTTAATTAAAAAGTCTCTGTTTAAGATTTGAAATGAATAGGAAATAAAAACCTAAAAATTTACTAAGTGAAACTGAATTTTTTTTTTTTTTTTTTTTTAATTATTTAAAAAAAATAATAAAGGAATGGAAAACATGAAGAAAAAAAAATGTTTACCTTCATGACAAGTGCATGTTCATGGTCAGGCATCTCCAATGCAGTTGTCTCCCTTACTGCTTTAATTAGGAAACAGAACAGTCCATTTTTTGGCTTCAAAGACTGAAAATAAATAAATTAATTATAAATTAATAAAATAATACTAAGAAAACAACCTAACAACAACAATAAATAATTCAATTAACGCAATGAAAATGTCTGAAAATCAAAAAACACAATTATTTCAAGGGTATAAACATTGATCTATATTGTTCGCATCTGCTATAAATGAATTTAATGAGCCAACTGTACAGATGTTGCAACACAACACAAACACATCTCTAGTGTAGAATATCTCAGCTGTGTTATTAACTCTCAGAAACAAATACAATAATGTAACTCACTTCATTTCACTTCACACTTTTCCACATTCATTATAAAAGTCTGCTAACAAAAAAAAAAATAGGAATCTAACAAATAAAAAAACCTACCCATATACAGGAGAGCACATACCATAGTCTTTGATATATCACTCTAATTGGGTCAGAGATTGATGAGTGCAATAAGGAAGATGATGTCTTTGACTTGCTAGTTTAATAATACATCATATTACTGACACCTTCCATTCCACAGTAATTAGTGGACTTGTTCCAGTAGGAGACTACCTAATAAACATTAACTAGTGTTCAGATATAAACAACTAGACACACATTTATATCAGTGGACTTGTTACAGTATGAGACTAGTTAACAAACATTAGCTATCATTCAGATACAAAGTTATAAACACACTTATTTCAACCATGTTGATATTGTACTACATAATTCTGCTTGTATTCACTTGATTTTATCTACAGTTCAAACTTGCATATATTTTAATCTGAAGTTGAACATAAAATATTGTGTGTTCTCTGAGGCTAACACAAAAATCTGTAACTGATGTTCAACCCAGGCAATGTCTTCAACACAACTGATTACTGCAGTTTTTTACTTCCTATCTAAGCAAACTGATTTTAATTTGTTACCACTGTTTAATTAGTTACATTTTAAATTAAACAATAGGTCAAAAAATATGGTATGTTATTGAGACAGTGTAGATACTTTGACACAGTTTGGCAAGTTTGTTGTTGTGAAAGTCCTGTGGTTAAAATAAACAGTTGTGATGATGTGTCCACACAGAACTGAACTAATGAGGTACTGAGTAACTGGTGTTGTATAACACAACAACAACAACAACACATTCAACACATGGCAAGGGAAGTCATTAATCACTCACTGTTTATGTTAATTAATAACTGCAATAATTTAAATACACAGGAAAAAACAACGTTCAATAAAATAATGATAAATACATATATATTAATAAAAAAATTATTCTGCCATTTACACGAATCATATTTTCAACAAATTAACAGTTCTGTAATGATATTAAAAAAAAAAAAATTAATAATAATATTAATAATAATAATAATAAAATAATAATAAAAAATAAAATAAAATGAAATGAAATAAAATATAAAAATATTGAAGCTCTAATGGTGAGCTTCTTGTACAAAAGGTTGACAGCGACATGTACAAACATGCAAGGTGTTTTAAACTAGATTAGCATGGTATAGACAGGTGACAGACAGGTAATATACAGGTAGGTGCAGGTAAACTTAAATACCTGTTTGTCATCACGTATTGTGAAAACACAGGATAATAACCTCGTTTGTAATCCCCCAGGCACTTTTTAAAATATCTAGGTTAAGAGGAAGTCGACTGTATTCAGTGTAACTGTGAGTGATGTTTTCCAAATTCTAGTACTCAACATTTTTCAGTATCTCCAGACTTGTTTTGTAATACAGAACAAAGCTTTTAGAAAGGAAGGAATTAAAATTTAATATTAATCTGAATTATTTGAAATAAATTTCTCCTATTTTATTATTTTTTTTTTTTTTTTTAAAGAAAAGAATACATACTTAATTAATTAGTTATTTTTTAAATTTGTTGTGAGGGCCTTTATTTTTCTTTAAACACATTTCAGTTAAACTGATGTGAAAATAAATAGATAAAAATAAATAAATACATAAATATAAAGAAAAATGAAATATATAAAAATAGAAATTAATAAAAAGAAAAATAATAATAAAAAGAAGAAAAAATAAGACAAAAAATGTGTACAAAAGAGAAATAAATGTATGTGAGGATATTGAATTTTAAATTGTGACTTAAATGCAGAAATTTCTGTATCAAGAATCTGTATTTGTTTTATATGTAAATGTGTGTATAATTACAAACACTTTTCATTGAAGAAAGATAAATCCTTATGTTCACAATGAAAATATTTGGACAGTTTTAGGTTAACAAAATGATGAAAATACATAAACATACATTCTCAGTAAAAAAAGTTCATAAAAATAATTCTGTGCATACAAAATGATTAAAACACATCTGAATTTGTGTTCAAAATTACAAAATATGTTTATGCATGTCAGTGCTCACAATAAGGAAAATATTAATGTTAAAAATGATGCAATATAACAACAAACTTGCCAAACTGTGTAAAAATATGTGTTTGCATGTGTGTTTGTGTGTGTGTTTTAATACATATCATTGTTAAAAACAATGAAAATGTGTTTGTGTATGTATGTATATAGGGATGTGTGTGTGTGTGTTAATATGTATGTTTTCACAATAATGAAAATACATTTAAATATTAGTGTGTGTTTGTGTACATGCGTGCATACATACATATAGTTTTCACAGTAATGAAAATATATTAAACATCTGTTAAAAATTATGAAAATATATGTATATATATATTAATACATATCTGAGCTTATAACTGATGTAAATACAAAACAGCATTCACAAAGAGAGAAATATGTACATGTTTTTCTGTTACAAAGAGGGAGAAGAAGAACGCAGTGGACAATGGACGACAAAGTGTTGTTGTGATTGTAGCCTGGGCAGTAATCTTTCAATTAGATGACCACTTGGTCTGGTAAACAACAACACTAAGTCAACCAAGGGTCACTCAGACTGGTCAGTTGAGCTAGGTCAAGTACAGGTCTCTAGGGGTGGTAAGCATGTGCACAACACTAACACTGGTCAGAACTGTATCTTTGTGGCCAATATGTAAAAACAACACTGATCAAGGGGGCACTGAATAGGCATTCTGCAGATATATTCCTAAGTGGTCATTTGTCCAGTTTGTAGATTATGCTGTATGCTGTTCTAGTAAAAGGAAAACAACAACAACAACAACAACAAAAGACCAAACATGCATACTGATTATTTTCTTTATTTTGAGCAAGTACATTTTTTATTCCAAAAGAATCTACAATTTTTATTTATTTTTTATTTTGAATTTGTAAGTAAATAATGTACAGAGATCAAACACTGACATTGGAAGTAGGCTTGCATCACTGTCTAATAAGGAAATACTAAATTTTACTGTAAATGAGATTTTTCACTGGTTCACCAGGTACAAGTATAAAACTGTAGTGTTCAATAGCAGAAGACTACCACCTATTATTTACTGGTAGTGAACTCCAGTCAACTGTTGTGTTAATTGTGTGTGCCTGGGGCAGTTCAGTCTGCAAAAACAAGACTTGTCTGCACACCATTTACCAAGTGGAAAATATTTATTCAGCTATCTGTCACTGTTACAGTCAAATAACCCAAGTCATTATCAACACAAATATATCAGAGTGAGATTCCTCCATTAGAATTTAATTTGTATTTAGCATCAAGTAAAACAGTTTTCTTTGTAAGTTAAACAACTTTAAAATGGTCTGTATACTACTTCTGCAAGTGCTATAGCTAGTACAACATCAACAACAATGCTGATATACCAACGACAACTACTAACACTACACTACTACAACAACTACCTTTGCCATCAAACTACTACTACTACAACTATTATTACAAATACTTTTGTTGTTAAGAATTATTAATAATGAAAATAGTAGTTGAATTTGTTGTTGTACTCTTTTGTATTTATAAATCATAGAAGCAGTTGCTGTAGAAATACTGGTAACAGATGTTGTTGTTGTAGTTATAGATGTTGTGACCATCAGTATCTGCAAGCATATTTCCTGGAGATATATACTCAGATACTGGCACATGAAAAAGCATACACTGTGCATTTGGACTTTGAACTGAGACGAAATTAAAGTAAAAATTATATTCAAAATCAAAATATAAAATATACACTTAACATACTTTGAAAACACACAGAAACCAAAAAAAAATGTAAGGTTCATATCTTTGCTAGTGATGACATCTTTTTATCTATTAGCAAGTAGCAAAAATGCTGTTATGATTTCAAGAAGAAATATTTTCATAACTCTTACTGGCAAAAAATGTTTTATGTAAAATATGTAATCCCATACTAACAAAAACATATATATCAAGTTTTATGTAAAATATATAATTCCATACTAACAAAAACATAAACATATCAGAAAATTTTATGTAAAATATTTAATTCCATCCTAACAGAAACATATACCAGAAAAATGGAAATGAATGGAAAGAAATTAACCTTAAACTGATTTTAATTTACAAACATTGCTACAACTAAAGGGTTTAAGAAATCTAACAATGAATGCTTACAAAATAAATAAATAAATAAATAATTAAAAATAAATAAATAAATAAATAAAAAGTGAAATACATAAATAAATAATTTGAAAAAGTCAGAATTTTTTTTATTTTTAACAGCTTTTAGCAGCAAATTTTATTGTGGTGTTTTGCATTTTGCTTATTTTGTATTTAAAAATTACATTTTATTTTGTATATATATATATATAAAATTTCCAAATGGGTGGATAATGGTAAATAATCAAATAAAAGTAAAGTAAAGTAAAATAAATAAATAAATATTTCAAATAGGTTTGAAATGAGCCAATTCCTTTTTTTCTTAGTGTTTGTGTTAATAATTTTTATTTCTTTTTCAAAAATAAAAATTGAAACAATATACATAAACACTACAAACAGCTAAACTACAGATCTCAAATGTAACAGTTTAAATATTTTTTATTTTTTAAATATTAACTTGCAAACACTTTGAATATATAATTATTTTTAAATATTTATATATTATTGTAAACATTCATTATGTATGTTCTTAAAATATATATGTATTTACTTGTGGAATGCAGAATGACTGAAGCTGTTTTAAATGTATATTTTTATTTATCA
This sequence comes from Chrysomallon squamiferum, assembly GCA_012295275.1. Classification (NCBI taxonomy): domain Eukaryota; kingdom Metazoa; phylum Mollusca; class Gastropoda; order Neomphalida; family Peltospiridae; genus Chrysomallon; species Chrysomallon squamiferum. The sequence goes on along the minus strand of CM022671.1, from coordinate 6,225,501 downwards.
GTTGACATAACACAGTGAAGTTTGCCAGTAAAAAAACAAGGAATAGTTTGTATTTCTCCACTGGCTATACTGTTATGGCTAAAGCACAGACAAACGTGGGTGGCAAGTGCTTGTTGTTTTCTTTGAAAGCTTTGTAGAAAAGTAGTGACAAATAACTTAGGTTAACATGACATGGATTAAGTCAGCTCCAAAGGATTTTTGTATCAACACCAGCACAAGATACACAAATCATGAAATGGGTAGCTTTACAATGAAATGATTCTCTTTGAATGCAAACATTTAATGATCCCTTACACTCTTATGTATGTACATACGTACTATAGGTTCAAACATTATAAACATACCTAGCTACCTTTTCATACAAGAGTCAACAAAGTAAACAAGCAATATGCACATACTTGGTAAGTGACAGAGATTGTCTGGCAACATTTCTAACCTCTGAGAAGTTACAAAACACCATTTACTGAATATATATATATATATATTATTTATATATATATATATTTAAATATATTCTTTTGCTAAATATTTATTTACAGTTCTTTTTCAGTGTCAGTGTTCATATAAATGGTATGTATTAGAATCTATGCACTTAAGCACTAAATGGGTGTACAGGTAAATGTAGGTATGCAGGAATGTCTGCAGTGAGGCATTACACAGGGCCAATTTATATATATTTTTTAAACGTTTACAATCAATATATACAAGTACATATGTATATGCTGAGTATTAAACAACAATTAAACTGATCCTGTTTTCAGCTATGTTGAACACAGTTATGTGTGAAATGACTATTTTGATGAATCACACTTTTTTAAACCCATCTCCAAGGCTGACACTGAACCTAGCAGACTGACACGGTTCACCGAGTACAGCTGTATTTACACCAGTGTTGAAAGATCACCACAGTCAACGCAGATTACACACCTATGAACCAAACCTTTACATACTCTGACACTGTCAACAGAAAAAAACCTACCATCTGAACAAGACCTGTACCTGTCATATCCCTGACTGACCTGGCTTGCCTCTGTTTTATCAATGATAGTATTTCAAATATGGTTTAAATTTAGAATGTTATCATTGACCTACCAATATATATATATATATTTTTTTTAAATTTTTTAAATGAATGATAATACTGATTTAAAAAATTACTGTGTTGCATTATCACTGTATTCATTCATTATCAGTGACATTGGAAAAAAAATTAAAATTCTCACAGCTTAATTTTTTTACTGATACTAGTAAAAGTTCAACTTTCAGATTCACTGTGTACTAATTTACTGAACAAAATTTCAGTTAAAAACCATTCTACTGAAATGCTGCAAGAAATATTTCTCGATTTTCACAAATGGAATCAACTGAACCTGATTTCAGTTAAAAACCAGTCTACTGAAGTGTTTTTAGAGATATTTCAAAGCTGGTTTTGTACACAATTCTGATTAATTAGTATTTTTTTTTTTGTCCACTGAAGTACTGTCTATGTGAGATCTTACCCAGCATGCAGTATAACAACATGCCATATGCAGCACTGAAAACTTAATCCAGATTAACAACATTCTACTTTATTGCAGTGCATATAATTCCCAAAACAAACCTACATCAGGTGAAAATGTTTTGTACAATGACTTCGTGATTACTCATTTAAATGCTCATTGTAAAGATGATTCTGTATGAGGTCTGTTTCAGGAATTCCACGCTTTGCTGTGGCTAGAACAAGTAAAGTTTTGTGTCTAGATGTTTGTGTGATCAATACTAAGCCAGTTCCATAACTGATCTGGCTTAATTTGGCTGGCACGATCTTTTCCTAATCTGTTGTTTTCCTCTGGTCCAAGACACTGTACTATTGGTTTTTAGTCTGTCTGTGTGTGTGTGTACATTTGTGTACATGTTTTATTAAAACCAAAGAATACATTTTAAAAAATTCCTAAATTATGACGTCTCTTTTTATGTAAATTATTATCTCTCTTGATGGAAAAAAATTCTTTAATTTTCATTAATCTATGGGATTTGAAGGGGAAAAAAAAATGAAAGAAAATAAAAGTACACTGATCAACAAGAGGATAAAAAAAAAAACTTATTACTTTTTGATGTTGTTCAACTGACTTCCAGTTTTCTCAGAAACAACTAATAGATTTTTCTATATAAGGAAACTAATCCAACAATGGCCTTCATGGATTCCCCATCATTCCAAAATTTTATAGAATAAACGACAATATGACATTCTAAAATTCTCATGTTATTTATGAATGAAAACAAACATCTACTACAGCACACTTTTCAATGATCAACACAAGTAATTTTATCTACAGCTGAAAAATCTCAACATCTGATGGAAAATAACAGATAACAAAATGTTACATCTGTATGTTTGAATGTGTGGTCCATGTGGACATATGTTTTTTATACACATGTATACAAAATAAATGTGCAGATTCACCACACACACACACACACACACACACACACTTATATCTTTTATCATGGTATATTCCTTGGATCTGTACTTAAGTAACGGTACATAAAATATGAGAAAAAAAAAAAAAAAAGTACTTTAATCTTGTGACATATTAATCTAAAATAAGGATGGGCAAAGAAAAGTAAAAAAAAAAAAAAAAAAAAAAAAAAAAAAAAAAGAAAAGAAAAAAAAGACTTAATTTTTTTTCAAGATATTGATTATTCAATTTTGTCATCGTTTTTATTAAGAGAGACAAAGAAAATGTCCAGTGAGATTTTCAGAGCTAATCTTCACAATGTTCAACCAGCACAGATAATGACATTATTTTCAACATACCAGGATCAAATCTCAGATATCTTCTCAATATACAAAAATGGACAATAATTCTGAGCTAACAAATGTACTACACAAATTTACCTACTTAAATTTATGTTTTTTTTATATTTATATGAATGTAAAATGAATGTGTATATTTGTGTGTGTGTGTGTGTGTGTGGAGAGAGAGATAGGGAAAGGAAGGCTTAGGCTACACAAACACAAACACATAGAGAGAGAAAGTTTATAATGGAGAGATTCCTTTTAAAGCCAATTTGGCGGAATATTTAATAAAAGAAAAAATAAGTAATCTGTTTTACAAAATACTTTTATTTAGTAATATTTAAATATTAAAAATTAAAGATAATTTATAGTTTTAAGTACATAAATAACTAAAAATAAATTACTACATTAAATATGTTTACAACAATGTTTAAAAATTAAGTAATTTCATAACTACCTAAAAAAATGGAAATCATTAAAATCGGATTGTTTTATCAAAAAAAAAAAAAAAAAAAAAAAAAAATTAAAACGTTATAACAGGAGCATAATGTAATGTAACTACATAAATATCTAACCATAGTAACCTTGTTACAAAAATGATTAACACACACACACACATGCCATTTAGCTATTTATCAAAATAATGAAAATAATTAATAAACATGTACATACATACACACATCCTTCAACCAGCCATTTATTTATCTCTGTCAGATTTTGAAAATGTTAACAGATACTTTGATAACAGTATTAGCATGATGCACAATAAGGATTAAAGGTCAGTTGATATTTACTTAAATTTTTAGTTTACAAATAATCTGGGGTTTTTTCATTTGTATAAACTGCAGTTTATAAACTGTTTAGTTCTAAGGAAATATGATATAATAATAGATGTTAATGTTTTATTGATTTATCAATACAAAAACCTTCACATTTTTCTTTTAGTGACAAAAAATGGTTATGGATGCTTTATTTTGAAACAAAAGTTAATGAAATAATAATCATAATAATAATAATAATAATGGATGCATCACTTTTAACAAAAATTCATGAAATAATAATAATCATAATAATAATAACACCAGTACAAATTATTAATAACAAAATAAATGAATACATAATTATTGAGTTTTAGATAAATAACAAGAATTTAAATAATAAAAATAAATACTGAATGCAAAAGATATTATTTTATTTTTATGATTATTGATGTGTCAATATGTTAAATATAAATAAAACGTTTTTCTTTTTCATTTTCCTAACTATCAGATAGTCTAAAAGCATCCTGTTGTTTGACAGATAAAATATGCAGAAGGGTTAAGGAACTGACTAACCTATTTTAGAATATATATATGTGGTGTTATTACATTCAGATCTGAATTAAACTGAAAAACAAAAACAACAGCTGCAATATCAAACTGAAATGTTTATTTTCTTTCAGTTGTTTTGACCAGTCTGAAAGGATATTTTTTTATTATTTAAAAATGTATTATTGTTGTTGTTGCTGTTCTTGTTGTATTAGAGATTAAATTTACTCAAGCTATAATCTATTTAGGTAAATGTATTAATTTAAAAATAAAAATTATATTATATTTTATACACACTAATTTGGGGAAATTATTAGTTGGATCACAAAAAAAAAAATCACAAAAAAAGTATTATTTACATGGATTCTTTTAATAAAAATATTTTTATTTATTTAACATATATATGCATCGAGAAATTAATTATGAAACTAATAAGAAAATGTTGTTGTTATTATTATTAACTCTATTGCAGATAGCTCTTACTTAAAAAACATTTAAGAATTATTCATTCCCCATTACAAGCTGATTTGAGATTTGAAAAAAATTGGTGTGTACAGGTTTTTGTTTTTTGGGTGATTTTTTTCTTGCCTTTTCATTCTTGTTTCAAAAAACCCCAAACAAAACAAGCCTCATATAAATAATAAATTATGTACATATATGTACGTACATACATCTGACAGAATAAATACACAAATAAATAATTATACATTTACACTGCTTTCATAACCCACTGTTTCTGTAGGATAACAGACACTGCTGTGTCTACAGAGACAAAGGAAAAAGGAAGGAAGGAAGGAAGAAACATTTTTAGTCTATAAATTATTTATAATCTAACAGTCTAATACATAAGAAAATTGGACTTGGTACTATCATGTAATGGCTATTGACAGTAAGGATTATTTTATATTAACCTTGCCAGATAGGTAAAAATCATGTAAATTTTTTGAAAAAAAAAAAAAAAAAAAAAAAAAAAAAAAAAAAAATGATAGTGGGGAGGGGAAGAAAAAAGAGGTGAGTAAACTCAAAATCTAAGTACTCGGAGCAATATTGCCAGTAACTATATTTAAACTTGACAAAATAAATGAATAAAATTTGCAAAATGTGTAAAGTTAATACTCAGCTGTATCACAAATAAACAATGATAACTGATTGTCAGTTAATTTTCATTAAATGTTTTATTTATATGAGAAATTTTGTTTATAGAAATAATAATAATGATGGTGACAATGTTAACTGTTATGATTAAGAAGATGATGATGATACACTGCAGTGAGCAGTGCTCATTCACTCACTCACTCACTCTGACAGGCATTGTCAACTCACTAGTGCTTTGTGTGGTGGTAATGCGGGCGACCTGTCGCAAGCCGAGAGAGAAAACACAGACAATGGTTAAATAACACTGGAATGTCACTGTAAACATAAACGACCAAAATCTGCGTGTGGCTTACCTTTGGCGGTGAATAGAATTCGAGCAGATAATCACCCGTCGTTTTTAACAAAACCAGCCTCGTTCGTTCCCATCTAGACTTGCCTTTGGAGTCCTCTCCTGATAAAACATGCACAATACCTTCTTTTTCAATCTCAGAAACGCGCCCATCAGATTTGCTTAATTTACCAGCTTGCTTTTTAGTATCCTTCTCGTGTTTTTGTTTTTGTTTTCTGTTCGTGTTGTTATCGCCGTGCGAATGGTCGAGTTCGTCTGATGTTTGTTTAAATAATTTTCCTTTCTTAATATTCTTGAATGAAAATCGTCGTAGAATACTTTTGTTGGGTTTTCTCGAGGGGCTGACCCCAAGTTCGACACCGGCTCCGCGTTCATGATAATCATTGTTTGATAGCTCAGACTCGCCATTTTGACGCACGGGACAATGTTCAGATCTTGTCAACTTGACTTCAGTGTTACTATCATCAAAAATAAATGAAGTCCGACGTATTTCAAGGTCAAATTGTTTTTCAAAACATTCCACAAATTTCCGATAATATTCATATGGGTCGACCGGTTCCCTGTTTCTGTTATGGGACGAACTGTTACGGTAAACGAGGAAGTCTCGAACAAAATCTTGGGCCGCAGCTGTGGCCTCACCCTCACAAAACTGAATCCACGTTTGGCCCAGGGGTGAGGCTTCGTTGTTTGTGGCCCCGTTTACAGTGGCCATTAAACAGTTAGTCCTAACATTGCACTACAACAGAAATCACTCTGTTAAACATATCCATTACGTGCTTGTTTATGAGTCAGTCAGTAATGCGTCTGCTTTCCAAGTAGCAGCAAATCGAAGATTGAATGCTACTTCCCGAACACCTAGTTGAATGTTTTCACTTCCTGGTTTGCGCACTGCACATCGCGCCGTCTGACGTTAAAAACAAATATTTATAGTATACGTAGGTATATTATTTATATACATGTTTTTCGCAAATTGATTATTCTGCAACGTAATATTTTTATGCTCTATATTATTATTATTATTATTATTATTATTATTATTATTATTATTATTATTGGGAGTTAATTCGATTAGATAATTGTAATTTTTTGTCTTTTAAATTTATAAAGTTACACGACAACTGATATTAATTACCATAAACAAAACGTAAAAAAAATATATTTATTTTATATCTATGACAACTTTTATCCGTTTTTATCTGCAGTTAAAATTTGACAGACGTAGTTTAGTTCTCGGGTTGCTTCTGTTTTCATGTAACTGCGCAAAATCAGGTCTTTTTGGCCCACATAAATAAATACGTTTTAATACTTCAGTCACAAATATATCGTACAAAGCTGAATGTCTCAATGAAGAGCCGTCATTACTTCTCTGAGCAGGTTAACAAAATAAATAAATAAATAAATAAATAAATAACAAAAATAAAATAAAATAAAATAAAGGCGTATATTCAGCATAAGAACGCTAATTCTCCTTCACACCGTGGCGAGTTGTAGGTCAGGAGAGTTCTTTTCTGTCCATCTACACTTGTTTCTTTTCTAATTAACTATGTAGTGTTTAACGTAATATCAGTAAAAAACAACAACAACAACAAAGGTAGATTAAAATATGTGTTCACTGAGTCTTTAAACAGAATATTTTCTTATAAAAGATTCAAAGTATTATATCGCTACAAACGTTTAGCCTTTCTTAATATATATAAAATAACTAACTAACTAACTACCTAAATGAATAAATAAATAAATAAATAAATAAATAAATAAATAAATAATAACCCCAAATAGTCATTTATTTGACAGTAGTTTAAAAAATTTATGTATATATGTAACACACGTGCACAGAGAAATACACCTCCTCATACGTATATATACACACAAATTATATGCATTGTGTACATACGTGTCTCTCTGTGCATGTAAATATGTGTGTTTATATGTGTGTTTACGTGTCTCTGTGTTTGCGTATATGTGTGAGGAAGAGAGAAAGACAGTGAAATGTAGAATCTGACACAAAATGCTTACAATTAAAAAGGAGATGACACACTTTATAATATTCGTGTTTAATATGTCATTCAAAACGACGATTAAAGTTCATCTCTATTGTCTTGCTAATACTCTAAATCGTAATAATAATTAAAAAAAAAAAATTTTAAAAAAAACATTGAAATATTAGAAATACAAAATAAGTGAGTAAATAAGTAAGTAAGTTGTCAGATAAGTAAATAAAATAAAATAAAATAAAATAAAATAATTAATTGTCAGTGTTTATAAGGCCAGTGCTCTCTAACAAATGTACTAAACAAATTACTGATCAAAATTAAATTCGAAAGCTGCCTTGTACTCAGTCTGATACGATATTTTTAACAAGCAAATCAAAGGATTATAACTCTTGAAAATCACACGGAAAAGAGTATGGAATTATTTTTAAAAATCCAGTTAACAAAATTGGAGATTACATAATCGTATACATATACATACATACCCTCATACTTAAAACACACTCTATATATGCATACAAACACTACACATACATGCATGCATATACACACAAACACACAGATAATTATTTTCACATACTTGCATACATTTAGACACTGATATGTTTCCACATACATATGCAAACACAGGCATATAAATATGCATGCATATTTATACTGTTCTCTCTCTCTCTCTCTCTCTCTCTCTCTCTCTCTCTCTCTCTCTCTCTCTCTCTCTCTCTCTCTCTCTCTCGTTCTCTCTCATATATATATATACATACATACATACAGATAGATATGTTTGTATCTGTGTATATATATATATGTATGCTTGTATACAGATATACAAGTATGAATATGTAACGTTTGTAAGTAATGTTTCACCGATTAACAGTTCTGTTATTTAGAACCAGTACTGTAGATATGCCAGTAAGTAAGTTTGTAAGTTTTATATCATAAAAAACCGTCTCCTCAAAGAGATCAGAGATATGTATATGTATTCTCGTAAATAACAGTTTAATTAATCAGATCTAAACTTTAAATATAAACTCACACAAAAACATCCACATATATATATATATATATATCTTTAGATACATAGATACAAAAACACAAACCACAGTCACACAGTGACACACAAACACACACAGAGAGAGAGAGAGAGAGAGAGAGAGAGAGAGAGAGAGAGAGAGAGAGAGAGAGATCTCTCAGTACACCACCAGTGTAAAATAAACCAGATTAAAGCAGACACATCAGACTTACAGAAAACATTTACACAAATATCAGTTTCCTCGGCCTGTCCCACACTTAATCTCACTGAGCAAAGTTGACATAAACTCGTATTAATCGCGTATTTGCAGTTAATGCGCTTAATTTAAAACTGTTTTTCTTCAGTTATGACATTATACCCGGCGAATAAAAATGTTTGAACCCGCGAGATTATCAGCGAATCCCAGCGCCGCTTAATCCGTTTAGATTAACGGTTATTTTATACTTGACCTAATCCTTGCAATTTTTGTTAATATGAAGCTAATATGTTACAGAAACACGCGTATGTGTGCGTTATGCGTGTTTTATTTCGGTAACAAATTCTTATAGCATGTTAAGTGAGAAATCCAGGTGGTTCTGATTGGGTAATTGAAGATGGCTGTGAATTATATATACTAAACACGCCTACTTTGTACATATATCTGTATATTATATAGTTTTTTGTTTTTTTTTAATGTGTACATGCATATGTATGTATGTATCTATATATGAATGTATGTATGTATGAGTGTATGTATATATGTATATACATGTATATGTATGAACGGTTGTATGTGTGTGTGTATATGTTTGAATTAAATAGTATGTGTATGTGTGTGTATATGCATATATGACTATGCCTGTACGTATGTAAGCAAATACATATATAAGTATATATGTAGGGATGCATGTGTATGTTTGAATGTTTGTGTTATATACGTGTGCGGTTTTTTGTTTTTTTTGTTTTGTTGTTGTTGACAAAACAAGATGAATGAGCATGTTACTGAAATTAATGAAGAAAAAATGAACAAACATAAATAGAATTAAATCAACATATAGCTAAGTATCAATACTGAACACATCAAATCTGATCGAGTAATTAGCAGTCACTGTTGGTGCTTACAAGCGACTAGTTCCACTCCAAATATCAATTGTCCAGTGACAATAGCGATTAGTTAATAAAACAGCAAACATCATCGTAAAAGAGTAAATGCAATTCAACCATTGTTCAGATGTCGCTTAAAAGCTAAATCGTGATAATGGCATTTTCGTTTCTGCTCGAAAATACAAGGAAATAAAATGTGGGTTAATCAATAAATATTATGGAAAGTAAAAAAACCAACAACATAATAATAATAAAATAAAAAAAGGGAAAGAAAAGAAAGCAAAAATACGATTGGCGTCAAACAAACGTAACAGTGATTTGTAGTTCGTTGCGGCAAATGACGATAAAATTATTATCCAATATAAAGTCTCGATTAACAACATTTAATCTCCGAGGTTCGTCGTGGCACTAATTCATGGCTCGCTGACAGACGGAAAGGATCGTAAAAAATACACATCGAAAATCACCAAATTATGTAAATTATTTCTTTTGGAATATTTCGGATGAATATTAAGGAAAGTTGTGGTTAAAAAGAAATTATTAATTTTTTTTTCCAAATCTGCATTCAAAATGCTTTCTGAGCTCTCCGCTGGAAACAAGCAGCGCATGAATACAATGAAACATGAACTGAAATTAAAGTTAGAAGAAATAGAAACTCAGCGCAAACGTTCATTGGAAATGATAGACAGCGAGACAAAACTTATTTACTCAGAGCTAGCGAAAACTAAGCCGTCCACTGCAACCTGCTCGACGAAGCCAGCACTGCATCTAAACACGGACACTCATTTGACAACGGGGTATCAAATACTGCCGAATAAATTTCGCCAATCCAATACTATAGTCGCGAGAGGCGAACAGCCGACATTTGAACGATCTTACACAGACATTGCAATCACGAACTTAAACTTAATTCCAGAAAGCAAGGTGAGCTATTCGCACATAAAAGACGATGGCAGGAATGGTAGTAAAGTTTATCCTAAAGGTGTTAATCAGTATACAAACGAATTTCGACGAAAGGTTTCTGAATTCAACTCGTCTCGACACCACAGTGAATTAGGTGCAGCAGGGGAAACACATGCTTCAGACCCCGGGGCTGAGTAATTACCTTCACGTGCATTCCAGTACACTGAATGCAAAGAGAAACCCGCGGAGGAGCAGCGATACCAGTTTGTTGTCACCAAGAACCGTTCATTCAGAGGACGGAATAACGCCGAATGGAGTGGAACCCGGGATAATCTGGGTAAGTGAATTAATTTTTATCATTATATGCTTTATTTTCAGTTGGTTTTAAAAAAATTTCCCCTTCCCTTATTATTTTTTTTTTCTTCTCAAAATGGATTCTTCATTCAATCAAAACAACAACAACAAACAAACAAAAACAATTACCCCCCCCACCAAAACATCAAAAAAATGATATCACACAGACCTACTGTGAATTTAATCGTCACACATACATCATGTGTACTTTTTCGGAGTAATTGAGTAACTGATAATTTTAATAAATGAGGTGCGATCAATTATATGAAATAAATACACACATGCATACATAAATTAAGCATGAAATCATGCTGAAACTAATATGTGGAGAGAGAGAGAGAGAGAGAGAGAGAGAGAGAGAGAGAGAGAGAGCTGTAAGATAAACGAAGAAAGAAATAAAGGATAAGCTTAGATTATCGCATACATGTTTTTATGCTTTGTAATCTCGTCTCTAGATGTTTTTGTATAATAATCTCACTCGCTTATAAACCCAGTAGTTAATATACAATAAGCTAGACAGGAGCACCTTACATACAGGTTTACATGTATTTTTCCCTCAGTTAAATCAAGATATGCGAGGAAACAACAACAATAATAAAGAAATAAAAGAAAAAGAGAGAAAAAAGACCGACATTCTTCTTATCTTCCCCCACCAAAACCTCCCAACTATATATATATATATAGATATATATATATATATATATATATATATATATATAGATAGATATATATATATAAATAAATAAAAAAGGATCACGAAAGTACAGAACATGCAGAAAATAAATATTAGGTATAGTCAGTGAAAGAATTAAGGCCCCAAATCAGAGACAAAATTGAACAAACTGTTTAACTTTTGAATACACAGAAATATACGTGCGCACATACACTCAGATATACATACATACCCATATACACGCACATACACACAAAACACAGTTACAACGAGTGACAACTTAGAAATAGTTCTATACTTAATTTGAAATAACTTGTACTTTTCTGTGTGTCTCTTTGTCTTCTTCGCTTTGCGTGTATTTGTGTTTGACTATATTTGTGTGTGCGTACGTGTGTGAAAGTGTGCGTATGCCTCATTCTCTGTTTCTCTGTATCTCTTATTTTGTCATGTTTTGAAAATTAATACACTTATTTCAAATTTTCACTGACAATCTGTGAAGAAGAAGAAGAAGAAGAAGAAGAAGAAGAAGAAGAAAGTAAAATAAAAGAAAGCTAGGTAAGTGATAAATAACAAAAACGATTTTACTGTTGTTTAATTTTAATTTTAGCCTGGCGGCGACGATCAATTTGCTACACGAGCACATACAACTTCGAGTATATCTCGTCGGAAGTCGTCAAGTATATTACTTCCGTCACTAGACGCGCCGTCACGCGCTTACCAGTCACGTGACGACCGAGCTCCAAAATCGCTGAACATCGGGCGGAAACGCAGTTTCGCCGCAGACCAGGTTCAGTATGTTCCGGCACCACCCAGTTGCCGTGGTTACAGCGTCAAGAACCTTGCGTCCCTTCACGAGGTCATGCAGAGGTCAAGTATCTTCAAAGCAGAGGATCTCGATAAGGAAGAGGAGACGTTATAAATCAGCCTGTTGAGTTTCCGAAATGACCGGAATTCAGAACTGGAGTACGAAACGAATTATTATTATTATTATTATTATTATTATTATTATTCCTAAACATGTTATTTTAATTTCATTTTTTTTTTTTTTTTTTTATAGCCATCAGGGTTAATTGACTCTGCGTTCTTCAGTGTCAGCAGTTATTCGTACACCACGTAATGGATGTTTTAGTTTTATATAACTGAAGCGTGCATCACGTACAGTCTGTTTTGTTCGAATTATATAACGTAATAAATCACTTTATGACGTCTGTTTCGTATTGAAAATCGAACAGTTTGGGGAATTCTACGAATAACTGTATGAAACTCGGGGAAATTCGAATATGTGTGATATCTCGTAACACTAAGTGTTTTCATTGTCAGTGCTATTATTAATATTTCTGTTGTTGTTTGTTACTATTATTAATGTTCTGTTGTGGATGCTGCTGCTGCTGTTATTGTTGCATTATTGCTGCTGTTGTTTTGTTATTATTACAATTATTATTATTATTATTATTATTATTATTATTATTATTATTAGTTATAGTTCCTGATTATTACCACCATAAAGATTTTACACTCTGTTTTTGTTACTTTCTCCAGTTGGAAATGTCCATTATAAAACATAATGAATCTGAGTGTCACTAAAATAGTTTTAAATCTGACAGTGTATCAGAGTCAAGTTCTAGTAGTAGGTTTATACTTGCGTAACCTAGAATCAATCATTTAGCTTGTCTAGATAATTATGGATAGATTTTCACAAACATGGCCACTTACTTTCAGGGGAAAAAAAAAAAAAAAGAATGAAAGGAAGAAAAAAGAGAACAAAAATGTCACACACAAAATAACCCAACTAACAAACAAAACAAACAACAAACCTCTCCCAACCAAAAAAAAAAAAAAAAAACCCATTAAAACAATAAAAACAACAAACTTGCAGTTTTGAGCTCATTCGTGAAAAACGTTTTACATTTAAATGTACATTTTACAAAGAATACATATACCTACTGTCAAATAACTTGTTTTGTATCAGATGTTATTTATTAATAATAATATTAATTATGTAATATTACTTAAATCCGGCTGTAATTCATACCAACTGTCATCCAACAGTGAATTATGTTTATACTGGTTATTAACTTTTGTACGTATTTTATTTTACATTTATTTATTTATTATCGGGAAATAATTTAGCTCATATCTGATCTAATCTGCAATAGATTTTTGTACGATCTCTGGGATTAGGACTGTCGGTCTATTTCTCGTTCTAGCTAGTTGCTCTAAAAATGAAATAATAAAGACCATGGCATCTAATACATATTTGCACATTTAAAAGATTACTTGCAGCAGCTAACTGAAGAAAATAATAAAAAAGTTATCTTCAGCGTTTTCTTTATCAGAATATGACGTTAATATAACCCTTTATTAAAAATATGTTGTGTCATTAAACAAAATAATTATTTTTATCTACCTTGTTTCTTCTTCTTCTTCTTCTTTTATTATTATTTTATTTATTTATTTATTTATTTATTTATTTTACTAAATAGACAGAGATTACACAACAGTTCGTACTACAACGTATAAATTCACTTCATGCAACCTGAATGAGAAAGAATAAAACAACCCCCTTCCCCCCAAAAAAAACAACATAAAAGGAAATGTTATATCCTTTGAAATAATTGTATGATCAAAAACTTCACAAAGCTAATATCACGATAATCTCATTTTCTGAATCGGTTTGCATACGTTTATTTGTAAATTAGGTTGTAATAAAGATTTTAATAAATATTTTACTTACGTGTAAGTTAATGAAAGACATTTTCAAAAAGAAATACATTAGATTTATCTGTTAGTTTTCCTCCAGTCTTCATGTGTGTGTTTTCACTTCAGTGCATTGTTAAAAGTTTACATGAAATGCAACGGGTTCACAAACACACACACACACACACACACACACACACACACACACACACACACACACACAGACAGAGACATACATACAGACACAGACAATGCTTTCGCTTCTCATGACAAAAAACTGATATTACGGATGTCGATTCGGAAATAGAGTTCTATTAATAACAGACAGTTCCCTAGTAAATAAGTTTGTTTAAACATGTATGTGCCTTATTCATACAACTACATATTCGAGATAATGCGATTTTGATACTGACCCGGATTTTTTTTCTGTTATATTTTACTTTTAAGGGTACTTACTCTTAAGGGTAAGAACATATTTCCGGTTGTGAGCAAGGTAGTTTCGGAAAGGTAAAGTTGGAAGCCATTTTGCGACACAGTTTGTTAACACCTAGATGTGCATAAACTGTATGAAAATAAAAGTGAATATTGTTCTTACAGAAACATATCGGATACTGTGTCAAAATATCGCGAATACCGTGTTTGTGTCCTCAATACATTGTGAACTCGTTAAAACGGGTTTTGTGTCATTCACGAGAGGTGTGTACACGGTTACTGGCGACAGGATCTTTACACAAGGTACTTCTGTGTTTATTTATTTATTTATTTAGAATTATTTTATTTTCTAAATTATTTTTAATTTAATTTTAATTTAATTTTAATTTACTTTTAATTTCCTTTTATTTATTTATTTATTTATTTATTTATTTTTTCATTTTTTCATTTTTTTTTAAGTGTTTTTTTTAAATAAGTTTTTAATTTATTAAATCTATTTTTTTCTCTCTCTCTCTCTCTCTCTCTCTATATATATATATCAAATGTATTTATTTATTTATTATTATTATTTTTTTTTACCACAGAATAAGAAAAAAAAAACCAGAACATTATTTTCTTTCTGCTTGAAAGTGGGAAACAGACGTTTGAAACAGGAAAATTCACACCAGCAAATGCTGAGAGAAGTTTATAAAGTAAACATATAAAACTACTTGTAATATTAGCTGTACAGTCATGCGGTACACTGTAATCAGGCTGTGTCTTTTGTTGTGGGTGACATGTGCAGCTGCTACAAGGGAAAGAAAATGTAAGCTGCACTGGTATGGTACGCACGCTGACTGTTCAAACAGAGGCCTGACTTCCATACCGAGAGATCTTCCTTCAACCGTTACAGATCTCGAGTTTGGAAATAACAATCTGGGAAATCTAACCAGTGAAACTTTCCAAGTGATAGCGTTTCCTCGATACAACATCACATTTCTTAACATCTCTGAAAATCATATCACTCACGTGTCCAGTAATGCTTTCACAAGTCTAACGTCTCTAAAGATATTAATTTTGGATCGAAACGATATATATAAATCCGATTTGCAAAAAGCTTTTCAGTCCCTGAATCGTCCAAAGTTTAAACACCTGAGTTTGTACGGACTTCTTTTGAATGGCATCAAAGAAGACTTCTTCGTCAATCTTAACCAGTCCGGCATTCAGAAACTAAATATGGGTTTCAATAACTTTCAAAAAATTAATATGTCTGTGTTCCGTCCTCTTCGTCATCTGTCTTACCTTGACCTGAGTAAAAATTTCATTTATAATCTCACGCTGGTGAGTGACATGACAGTGACAACCCTCGTACTCAACTTCAACAGTCTCTCTTTGTTCTGCTACGAAAACATTTCTATATCCGCCCTGAAGAGACTGGAACTGGTGGAAAATAATTTCAAATACGTAAAACATTATCTGTTCTGCTGTGCTCCAAATCTTTCCTATCTGCATTTATCGCTAAACCCAATCAGAACAATTCACAACAATACATTTTTTTGTTTGTCGAAATTAAACGAACTGCAGATGAACCTTATCAGTGATTTAAAACGGATCGACGCTTACGCTATCAACAACAGTCACGTGCAAACCATATCAATGAAGAACAGCGAAATACGTTTTGAGGGTCAGATATCGTCAAAAGCTTTTCACGGATGCAGCAATATCAAGAATTTGGAACTCAGTGGCAACATAATGACAGAAACAAACTCGACTTACTTCTCCTCACTGTTTCAGCCAATGTGGAACACACTGCAGTATCTTGGTCTCAGTGACAACATACTTCGTTTCTTCCCAAACTTATCTTTTCCCCACTTAACTCGCCTCCGCATTGCCAGCAACGAAATCACTCATTTACACGGCAACAATTTCCCTCCAAATATCCAATATATTAACTTACATGATAACGAGATACCCATCATCAACAAATTTTCACTGCCAGAAAACTTTGAGGATATCGACACCATTGATTTGGGCTACAACCCCTTTGCCTGCACGTGCGAGCTGCTCTGGTTTCTGCAGGTGTTCTCGGATGACAGATACAACAAGATATTTAAGAAATCCACAGAGGAATACAAGTGTGCAAGCCCTAATTCTCAGAACGGTAAAAACTTGACAGATTTTGCAAAAACAATGGGAATACAAAAATGTCTGCTTGCATCTACAGTTTCTCTCATCATAATTTTTGCCTCCGTTTTCTTTCTTATACTTCTTATCATCGGCTCCGTTTTGTACCATTTCAGATGGCACTTCCGCTATTTCATCTTTCTTCTGCGTCAAGCAAGATATCAGCCAATAAGCAATGTATTCACATATGACGCATTTTTGTGTTATTCTGATGACGATATCACATGGGTTGTAAACAAACTTCTGCCCAAACTGGAAAACGAGGAAAATTTGTCTCTGTGTTTACACCAGAGAGAATTTGTACCTGGTGCATACAAAGTGGACTGCATTATGCAAACTATTCGTACTAGCAGACGTTTTATTGTTCTGTTAACTGACAATTTAGCCATGGACGACTGGAGCATGTTCACTCTGAACTTGATAATAAAACACGTGGGTTCTCGCGAAGAAGGATCTCTCATCTACATAAAGGTGGGCAACATCGACCTGAAGCACATGAACAATGTTTTGTTTGATATTCTTTCCGAAGGGAATTACATTGAATATCCCGCCGAATCTGCGGCCACTGAACAGTTCTGGAAGAATGTTTTGCAGGTTTTAAAACCGAGATGTCACTCCACACTAAGGGAAAACAGCGTATCCCAGTCGCAAGAATCTAACTGGCAGTCTGGAGTGTATTCAGTGACGCCATTGTGTGAATAAAGAAGACAAGAAGAAGAGGAAAATTGATTTATTCCTTAATACATTCATTAAACAGATTAGAAACATTTTGTTCAATAATCCATATACATAAATCTCAATCTCTCTCTCTCTCTCTCTCTCTCTCTCTCTCTCTCTCTCTCTCTCTCTCTCTCTCTCTCTCACTGTGCCTATATTAGTGTGCAAGTTTGCGTATTATTAGTAAAATGGTATTATACTTTTTTCTTTGAAGGAATGTGCGTTATTTCAGTTACTGAAAATAATATTCTTATAGTGATTTAAACAAATATTGATATGACTTATTTGTAAATATTTAAAAAAAAACTTTCAGTGTTTTCTATTTACCTGGGGGGGGGGAATGAAGAAATGTAACAAATCGGATTCATCCTTTACATGATAACGTCACTACAGAAAACTTTTGTTCTCATGCTTCGTTATTAATTAAGACTGGAGTTTTAGTGTACATTTAGCCCGAGTATCCTCTGGCGGAGAACAGCATTCATCGGGCTCAGAAGTTGTCACGTGTTAATTAGCTAACTGTTACGTCACTATTCAAGAATGTCCGACGATTTCCGAATCAGTGGTTTATTACAGAGATTTTGTAGCGTGTGTATGAACGACTGCATGGCCATTTTTTTTTTTTTTTTTTTTATTGTTTTTTTTCGTACGAGGAAACTCGAAAATGACTGATCTAAAGGAACGTAAAGCCAAAATAATTGTTAAATGAGCATCCTAGCCGCAATCGTTGCCAATCGTACGGTTGGCAAGAATTAGCTAAAAAAACATTTATTTAGAGTTATCTCTGACGGAAGAACAGTTATATCTATCCAAATGTTCGTCTGAGTTGCTCTTCGCCTACTCGTCTACTGTATATTACTTGTACATGTTTGAATATCTGTGAATTTAGTTTTGTTCTGTTTTTGTTATAATAGTAAATGTACAGCTGTCTAAAAGAACTGCACTGAGGTAAATTTATATTCCTGATCAAGAAATAAAAACAGACGTATTAAATGACTGTAAGGAAATGGAAATTTGAATATTAAAACAAACAAACAAATAAATTAATTAATAAAAGTAAATCCACCAATCAAAAAAAAAGCAAAAACAACAACAACAACACTACAATTCCAAAACAACAATAATAAAATTAACACATTACCAGACTGTTCTTGTTCGATTTCAAAATTCACAAAGGAACAACAATGGCGTCATTAAGATGAATTATAATTATGACGTCATATATTGAATGAATGTCATTAGATGTAGATTTTGAACTTAAATAAAAAATTTAAGGATAAATCATAAAGTAAATTTTAAAACAACAAATAGTTATGTGTAATAAATGAGAGTAGATATATTAGCTTGATGGCCTGTCGTAAAAGGCAAATAAAATACAAATTTAAATGAAAATGTAAAAATTTACTATAATTAATAGGAGTATAACTAATTTATAAAACTAGAACTTTATCAAATATATAATTAATGTAAATATGAAGTTGAAATGCTGAGAAAAAGTGTTATTTTTTTATATGTATTTTATTTTATTTTATAATTTATTTATTTATTTATTATTATTATTATTATTATTATTATTATTATTATTATTACGCTGATGATGATGATTTTAAAAAAAAGACATGGTTCTTAATTATTATGGAGAGGATCTCTTAGTGTTAATATGTATTAAAAGAAAATGTAAATATTTTTGTATCAATAGATTGTGAATACTGTACTTATATCACTATAATTATAGATGAATAATTGAAGCAAATGTTTGGAAAGACTGACTCGTCTTCAATGAATGAACGAATGTATGAATATAATAAAATAAAATAAAATATAATTAAATAAAACAGTGTTTTCTCAGTGATCACAAAACGCGATAGAAACAGATTATTTAGCCATTCATTTTTTGTTTAAATTAGCAAACCGGCCGAGTTGATTTGTATTTCGTCCATTGACATAGCTTCTGATAATTAAGTATAATCATGACATAGCGACGTAAGTGGCCGGTTGTGTATACAAAAATAACAACAACAACAAAAAATCAGTTGTGCAGATTGAATTCAATGCAACGCCCATCTCGAATTTCTGAGTGATAAAGACTGGTTATTAAACAAACGTTTTGTACACTAACCTCTACGGACAAGAAATAATCCAATTTAATCAATTTGATCGTTTGGGTTCATGCAACTCAGTACACAAATACATGTGTGTGTGTGTGTGTGTGTGTGTGTGTGTTATTAATAAGAAACAAATAAAACGATAACGTAACTACTCATATATATATATATATATATATATATATATATATATATATATATAACATGATAATATTTTAATATATTTTAAAATCTAATTATTTTGTTATATCTTCTTACTAACTTACAGTGTTATGAACTATAGCCTAAATAAATGTTTTGTATTTTGACGTTATTGTTTGTTTTTAATCCGATATGGTAAAAATAAAATATTTTCTGATAATTAAGTATAACCATGATATTATAACAAAGGAAATAAAAAAATAAATAGATATCATATAATTATACATATACACACACACATATATATATATATATACACATATATATGGTTTTTTCTTGTGACTTGTTTATTAAGTTCATTACGAGTAAGTAAACCATTGCAAAAATCTGAGCATGTTTTTCAATAACATCAAGAAATGTATTAACACGTTTCCATACAAACAGTTTAAGAAACGTAGATCGAAAGAAACCAAAAAAAATAAAATAATAATAATAATAAAAAATAAATAATGATAATAATAAAAAAAAAAGAAATAGAAGAAAGAAAGAAAGAAAGAAAAGAAAACATGCAGAGATACAACCATATAAACAACAACAAAACAATTATTATTGTTATTATTATTATTATTATTTATAGTTCCTGATTATTACCACCATAAAGATTTTACACTCTGTTTTTGTTACTTTCTCCAGTTGGAAATGTCCATTATAAAACATAATGAATCTGAGTGTCACTAAAACAGTTTTAAATCTGACAGTGTATCAGAGTCAAGTTCTAGTAGTAGGTTTATACTTGCGTAACCTAGAATCCATCATTTAGCTTGTCTAGATAATTATGGATAGATTTTCACAAAGATAGCCAGTTACTTTCACGAAAAAAAAAAAAAAAAAAAAACGACAGAAAGAAAAAAGAGAACAAAAATCTCACACACAAAATAACTCAACTAACAAACAAAACAAAGAACAAAAACATCACAACCAAAAAAAAAAAAAAAAAAAAGAATTAAAAGTTAAAACAGTAAAAACAACAAACATGCAGTTTTGAACTCATTCGTGAAAAACGTTTTACATTTAAATGTACATTTTACAAAGAATACATATACCTACTGTCAAATAACTTGTTTTATATCAGATGTTATTTATTAATAATAATATTAATTATGTAATATTACTTAAATCCGGCTGTAATTCATACCAACTGTCATCCAACATTGAATTATGTTTATACTGGTTATTAACTTTTGTCCGTATTTCATTTTACATTTATTTATTTATTATCGGGCAATAATTTAGCTCATATCTGATCTAATCTGCGATAGATTTTTGGATCGATCTCTGGGATTAGGGCTGTCGGTCTATTTCTCGTTCCAGCTAGTTGCTCTCAAAATGAAATAATAAAGACCATGGCATGTAATACATATTTGCACATTTAAAAGATTACTTGCAGCAGCTAACTGAAGAAAATAAAAAAATTATCTTCAGCGTTTTCTTTATCAGAATATGACGTTAATATAACCTTTATTAAAAATATGTTATTTTTATCTACCTTGTTTCTTCTTCTTTTATTATTATTATTATTTTTATTATTATTTTTTTTTTAGTCAGTAGACAGAGATTACACAACAGTTCGTAACTTATAAATTCACTTCATGCAACCTGACCCCCAAAAAAAAAAAAAAAAAAAAAAAAACAAAAAAACAAACAATGAGAGTAAAAACAAATGTTATGTTCTTTGAAATAATTGTATGGTGAAAAACTTCACAAAGCTAATATCACGATAATCTCCTTTTCTGAATCGATTTGCATACGTTTATTTGTAAATTAGATTGTAATAAAGATTTTTGATAAATATTTTACTTACGTGTAAGTTAATGAAAGACATTTTCAAAAAGAAATACATTAGATTTATCTGTTAGTTTTCCTCCAGTCTTCATGTATGTGTTTTCACTTCAGTGCATTGTTAAAAGTTTATATGAAATGCAACAGGTTCACAAACACACACACACACACACACACACACACACACACACAGAGACATACATACAGACACAGACATTGCGAAAAAATTAATATTACGGACGTCGATTCGGAGATAGAGTTCTATCAATAACAGACAGTTCCCTAGTAAATAAGAAGTTTGTCTAAACATGTTTGTGCCTTATTCATACAACTACATATTCGAGATAATGCGATTTTGATACTGACCCGGATTTTTTTTCTGTTATATTTTATTCTTAAGGGTACTTTCTGTGATCAGAATATATTTCCGTTGTGAGCAAGGTAGTTTCGGAAAGGTAAAGTTGGAAGCCATTTTGTGACACAGTTTGTTAACACCTAGATGTGCATAAACTATATGAAAATAAAAGTGAATATTGTTCTTACAGAAACATATCGGATACCGTGTCAGGATATATTGTGTCAAAATATCGCGAATACCGTGTTTGTGTCGTGAATACATTGTGAACACGTTAAAACGGGTTTAGTGTCATTCACGAGAGGTGTGTACACGGCTACTGGCGACAGGATCTTTACACAAGGTACTTCTCTATTTATTTAGAATTATTTTATTTTCTAAATTATTTTTAATTTAATTTTAATTTACTTTTAATTTACTTTTATTTGTTTATTTATTTATTTTTTATTTTTTTCATTTTTTCATTTTTTTTATTTTAGAATAAAGAAAAACAAAAAACAATCGGTTGACAACAGAAGATTTTTTTCACATATCAATTTTCTTCCTGCTTGAAGGTGGAACAAGAGACGTTTGTCACACTAGTTGGAAACAGAAACATTAACGTGTACACGGTTACTGACGACAAAATATTTATACAAGGTAGTTCTTTCTTTATTTATATAAGTGTTTTATTTTTTAAATTATTCTCTCTCTCTCTCTCTCTCTCTCTCTCTCTCTCTCTCTCTCTCTCTCTCTCTCTCTCTCTCTCTATATATATATATATATATATATATATATATATATATATATATATATATATTTATTTATTTATTATACTTTTTTTTTTTTTACCACAGAATAAGAAAAAAAACAGAACATTATTTTCTTCCTGCTTGAAAGTGGGAAACAGACGTTTGAAACAGGAAAATTCACACCAGCAAGTGCTGAGAGAAGTTTAAAAAGTAAACATATAAAACTACTTGTAATATTAGCTGTGCAGTCATGCGGGACACTGTAATCAGGCTGTGTCTTTTGTTGTGGGTGACTTGTGCAGCTACTAGAAGGGAAAGAAAATGTAAGCTGCACTGGTATGGAACACACGCTGACTGTTCAAACAGAGGCCTGACTTCCATACCGAGAGATCTTCCTTCAACCGTTACAGATCTCGACTTTGGAAATAACAATCTGGGAAATCTAACCAGTGAAACTTTCCAAGTGATAGCGTTTCCTCGATACAACATCACATTTCTTAACATCTCTGAAAATCATATCATTCACGTGTCCAGTAATGCTTTCACAAGATTAACATCTCTGAAGATATTAATTTTGGATCAAAACGATATATATAAATCCGATTTGCAACAAGCTTTTCAGTCCCTGAATCGTCCAAAGTTTAAACACCTGAGTTTGTACGGACTTCTTTTGAATGGCATCAAAGAAAACTTCTTTGTCAATCTTAACCGGTCCGGGATTCAGAAACTAAATATGGGTTTCAATAACTTTCAAAAAATTAATATGTCTGTGTTCCGTCCTCTTCGTCATCTGTCTTACCTTGACCTGAGTAAAAATTTCATTTATAATCTCACGCTGATGAGTGACATGACAGTGTCAACCCTCGTACTCAACTCCAACAGTCTCTCTTTGTTCTGCTACGAAAACATTTCTATATCCGCCCTGAAGAAACTGGAACTGGTGAAAAATAATTTCAAATACGTAAAACATTATCTGTTCTGCTGTGCTCCAAATCTTTCCTATCTGCATTTATCGCTAAACCCAATCAGAACAATTCACAACAATACATTTTTTTGTTTGTCGAAATTAAACGAACTGCAGATGAACCTTATCAGTGATTTAAAACGGATCGACGCTTACGCTATCAACAACAGTCACGTGCAAACCATATCAATGAAGAACAGCGAAATACGTTTTGAGGGTCAGATATCGTCAAAAGCTTTTCACGGATGCAGCAATATCAAGAATTTGGAACTCAGTGGCAACATAATGACAGAAACAAACTCGACTTACTTCTCCTCACTGTTTCAGCCAATGTGGAACACACTGCAGTATCTTGGTCTCAGTGACAACATACTTCGTTTCTTCCCAAACTTATCTTTTCCCCACTTAACTCGCCTCCGCATTGCCAGCAACGAAATCACTCATTTACACGGCAACAATTTCCCTCCAAATATCCAATATATTAACTTATATGATAACGAGATAACCATCATCAACGAATTTTCACTCCCCGAAAACTTTGAGGATATCGACACCATTGATTTGGGCTACAACCCCTTTGCCTGCACGTGCGAGCTGCTCTGGTTTCTGCAGGTGTTCTCGGATGACAGATACAACAAGATATTTAAGAAATCCACAGAGGAATACAAGTGTGCAAGCCCTAGTTCTCAGAACGGAAAAAACTTGACAGATTTTGCAAAAACAATGGGAATACAAAAATGTCTGCTTGCATCTACAGTTTCTCTCATCATAATTTTTGCCTCCGTTTTCTTTCTTATACTTCTTATCATCGGCTCCGTTTTGTACCATTTCAGATGGCACTTCCGCTATTTCATCTTTCTTCTGCGTCAAGCAAGATATCAACCAATAATCAGTGAATTCACATATGACGCATTTTTGTGTTATTCTGGTGACGATATCATTTGGGTTGTAAACAAACTTCTGCCCAAACTGGAAAACGAGGAAAATTTGTCTCTGTGTTTACACCAGAGAGAATTTGAACCTGGTGCATACAAAGTGGACTGCATTATGCAAACTATTCGTACTAGCAGACGTTTTATTGTTCTGTTAACTGACAATTTAGCCAAGGACGACTGGAGCATGTTCACTCTGAACTTGATAATAAAACACGTGGGTTCTCGCGAAGAAGGATCTCTCATCTACATAAAGGTGGGCAACATCGACCTGAAGCACATGAACAATGTTTTGTTTGATATTCTTGACAAAGGGAATTACATTGAATATCCCGCCGAATCTGCGGCCACTGAACAGTTCTGGAAGAATGTTTTGCAGGTTTTAAAACCGAGATGTCACTCCACACTAAGGGAAAACAGCGTATCCCAGTCGCAAGAATCTAACTGGCAGTCTGGAGTGTATTCAGTGACGCCATTGTGTGAATAAAGAAGACAAGAAGAAGAGGAAAGTTGATTTATTCCTTAATACATTCATTAAGCAGATTAGAAACATTTTGTTCAATAATCCATATACATAAATCTCTCTCTCTCTCTCTCTCTCTCTCTCTCTCTCTCTCTCTCTCTCTCTCTCTCTCTCTCTCTCTCTCTCTCTCTCTCTCTCTCTCTCTCTCTCTGTGTGCCTATATTAGTCTGCAAGTTTGTGTATTATTAGTAAAATGGTATTATACTTTTTTCTTTGAGGAATGTGCGTTATTTCAGTTACTGAAAAGTACTAACCTTTTTAGTGATGTAAACAAATATTGATATGACTTATTTGTAAATATTTAAAAAAAACTTTCAGTGTTTTCTATTTACCTGGGGGGGGGAATGAAGAAATGTAACAAATCGGATTCATGGCCATTTTTTTTTTTTATTACTTTTATTTTTGATTTGATTTTTTTTTTTCGTACGAGGAAACTCGAAAATGACTGATCTAAAGGAACGTAAAGCCAAAATAATTGTTAAATGAGCATCCTAGCCGCAATCGTTGCCAATCGTACGGTTGGCAAGAATTAGCTAAAAAACCCCATTTATTTAGAGCTATCTCTGACGGAAGAACAGCTATATCTATCCAAATGTTCGTCTGAGTTGCTCTTCTCCGATCGTGTACTGTATATTACTTGTACATGTTTGAATATCTGTGAATTTAGTTTTGTTGTGTTTTTGTTATAATAGTAAATGTACAGCTGTCTAAAAGAACTGCACTGAGGTAAATTTATATTCCTGATCAAGAAATAAAAACAGACGTATTAAATGACTGTAAGGAAATGGAAATTTGAATATTAAAACAAACAAACAAATAAATTAATTAATAAAAGTAAATCCACCAATCAAAAAAAGCAAAAACAACAACAATAACACTACAATCCCAAAACAACAACAAGAACAACAACAATAATAGATTTAAGAGGTACACATTACCAGACTGTTCTTGTTCGATTTCAAAATTGACAAAGTGACAACAATGGCGTCATTAAGCTGAATTATAATTATGACGTCATATGTTGAATGAATTTCATTAGATGTAGATTTTGAACTTCAATAAAAATTTAAGGATAAATCATAAAGTAAATTTTAGAACAACAAATAGTTATATATAATAAATGAGAGTAGATATATTAGCTTGATGACCTCTCATGTAAAAGGCAAACAAAATATAAATTTAAATGAAAATGTAAAAATTTACTATAATTAATAGGAGTATAACTTATTTATAAAACTAGAACTTTATCAAATATATAATTAATGTAAATATGAAGTTGAAATGCTGAGAAAAAGTGTTATTTTTTTCTATGTATTTTATTTTATTTTATAATTTATTTATTAATTATTATTATTATTATTATTATTATTATTATTATTATTATTATTATTATTATTATTACGTTGATGATGATGATTTAAAAAAAAAGACATGGTTCTTAATTATTATGGAGAGGATCTCTTAGTGTTAATATGTATTAAAAGAAAATGTAAATATTTTTGTATCAATAGATTGTGAATACTGTACTTATGTCACTATAATTATAGATGAATAATGGAAGCAAAATGTTTGGAAAGACTGACTCGTCAGTATCCTATTCAATTATTGAATGAATATATGAATATAATAAAATTAAATAAAATCAAACTAAATAAAATCGTGTTTTCTCGGTGATCACAAAACGGGATAGAAGCAAATTATTTAGTGATTCATTTTTTGTTTAAATTAGCAAACCGGCCGAGTTGATTTGTATTTCGTCCATTGACATAGCTTCTGATAGTTAAGTATAACCATGAAATAGCGACGTAAGTGGCCGGTTGTGTATACAAAAATAACAACAACAACAACAACAACAACAAAAAATCAGTTGTGCAGATTGAATTCAATGCAACGCCCATCTCGAATTTCTGAGTGATAAAGACTGGTTATTAAACAAACGTTTTCTACACTAACCTCTACCGACAAGAAATAATCCAATTTAATCAATTTGATCGTTTGGGTTCATGCAACTCAGTACACAAATACATAAGTGTGTGTGTGAGTGTGTGTGTGTGTGTGTGTGTGTGTGTGTGTGGTATTAATAAGAAACAAGTAAAACGATAACGTAACTAATCATATATATATATAGCATGATAATATTTTAATATATTTTAAAATCTAATAATTTTGTTATATCTTCTTACTAACTTACAGTGTTATGAAATATAGCCTAAATAAATGTTTTGTATTTTCACGTTATTGTTTGTTTTTAATCCGATGATGTAAAAATAATATATTTTCTGATAATTAAGTATAACCATGATATTATAACAAAGGAAATAAAAAAAATAAATAGATATCATATAAATATACATATACATATATATATATATGGCTTTTTCTTGTGACTTCTCGTTTCAAATAAAACTTAATTTGTGTATATTAAGTTCATTACGAGTAAGTAAACCATTGCTACGTTTATTTCATCTGCTGCGTGAATATGATGCAATAATTGCAAAAATCTGAACATGTTTTTCAATAACATCAAGAAATGTATTAACACGTTTCCACACAAACAGTTTAAGAAACCTAGATCGAAAGAAACCAAAAAAAAAATAATAATAATAAAAAAATATAAACAATAATAATAATAAAAAAAAAATAGAAGAAAGAAAGAAAGAAAGAAAAGAAAACATGCAGAGATACAACCATTTACACAACAACAAAACAATTATTATTATTATTATTATTATTATTATTTTTTATTATTATTATTATTATTATTATTATTATTTATTAGTTAGTTTGATTATTACCACCATAAAGATTTTACACTTTGTTTTTGTTACTTTCTCCAGTTGGAAATGTCCATTATAAAACATAATGAATCTGAGTGTCACTAAAACAGTTTTAAATCTGACAGTGTATCAGAGTCAAGTTCTAGTAGTAGGTTTATACTTGCATAACCTAGAATCCATCATTTAGCTTGTCTAGATAATTATGGATAGATTTTCACTAACATGGCCAGTTAATTTCAAAAAAAAAGAAGAAAAAAAAAGACAGAAAGAAAAAAGAGAACAAAAATCTCATACACAAAACAACCCAACTAACAAACAACACAAACAACAAACCTCTCCCAAAAAAAAAAAAAAAAAAAAAAAAAAAAACCATTAAAATTAAAACAGTAAAAACAACAAACATGCAGTTTTGAACTCATTCGTGAAAAACGTTTTCCATTTAAATGTACATTTTACAAAGAATACATACACCTACTGTCAAATAACTTGTTTTATATCAGATGTTATTTATTAATAATAATATTAATTATGTAATATTACTCATATCCAGCTATAATTCATACCAGCACAAAACACTGATAACTGCCATCCAACAGTGAATTATTTTTATACTGGTTATTAAGTTTTGTACATATTTCATTTTACATTTATTTATTTATTTATTATCATGAAATAATTTAGCTCATATCTGATCTAATCTGCGATAGATTATTGGATCGATCTCTGGGAATAGGGCTGTCGGTCCATTTCTCATTCCAGCTAGTTGCTCTCAAAATGAAATAATAAAGACCATAGTATGTATTATATTTTTGCACATTTAAAAGATTACTTGCAGCAGCTAACTGAAGAAAAAAAAAAATTATCTTCAGCGTTTTCTTTATCAGAATATGACGTTAATATAACCTTTATTAAAAATATGTTGTGTCATTAAACAAAATAATTATTTTTATCTACCTTGATTCTTGTTCTTCTTCTTCTTTTATTATTATTTTTTTTATTTATTTATTTTTTTTTACTTAATAGACAGAGATTACACAACAGTTCGTAACTTATAAATTCACTTCATGCAACCTGAACCCCCAAAAAAAAAAAAAAAAAAAAAAAAAAAACAAACAAAAAAACAAACAATGAACATAAAAACAAATGTTATGTTCTTTGAAATAATTGTATGGTGAAAAACTTCACAAAGGTAATATCACGATAATCTCATTTTCTGAATCGATTTGCATACGTTTATTTGTAAATTAGATTGTAATAAAGATTTTTGATAAATATTTTACTTACGTGTAAGTTAATGAAAGACATTTTCAAAAAGAAATACATTAGATTTATCTGTTAGTTTTCCTCCAGTCTTCATGTATGTGTTTTCACTTCAGTGCATTGTTAAAAGTTTATATGAAATGCAACAGGTTCACAAACACACACACACACACACACACACACACACACACACACACACACACATTCACAGAAACATACATACAGACACAGACATTGCTAAAAAATTAATATTACGGACGTCGATTCGGAAATAGAGTTCTATCAATAACAGACAGTTCCCTAGTAAATAAGAAGTTTGTCTAAACACGTTTGTGCCTTATTCATACAACTACATCTTCGACATAATGCGATTTTGATACTGACCCGGATTTTTTTCTTTTATATTTTAGTCTTGAGGGTACTTTCTGTGATAAGAATATATTTCCGGTTGTGAGCAATGTAGTTTCGGAAAGGTAAATTTGGAAGCCATTTTGAGACACAGTTTGTTAACACCTAGATGTGCATAAACTATATGAACACAAAAGTGAATATTGTTCTTACAGAAACATATCGGATACTGTGTCAGGACATACTGTGTTTGTGTAAAAATATCGCGAATACCGTGTTTGTGTCGTCAATACATTGTGAACTCGTTAAAACGGGTTTAGTGTCATTCACGAGAGGTGTGTACACGGTTACTGGCGACAGGATCTTTACACAAGGTACTTCTCTATTTATTTAGAATTATTTTATTTTCTAAATTATTTTTAATTTAATTTTAATTTACTTTTAATTTACTTTTATTTATTTATTTATTTATTTTTTATTTTTTTCATTTTTTTAATTTTTTATTTATTTTTATTTTTTTGCACAGAATAAGGAAAAACAAAAAACAATCGGTTGACAACAGAAGATTTTTTTCACATATCAATTTTCTTCCTGCTTGAAGGTGGGTCAAGAGACGTTTGTCACACTAGTAGGAAACAGAAACATTAACGTGTACACGGTTACTGACGACAAAATATTTATACAAGGTAGTTCTTTCTTTATTTATATAAGTGTTTTATTTTTTAAATTATTTTTTACTCTCTCTCTCTCTCTCTCTCTCTCTCTCTCTCTCTCTCTCTCTCTCTCTCTCTCTCTCTCTATATATATATATATATATAAAATTTATTTATTTATTTATTATTATTATTATTTTTTTTTTACCACAGAATAAGAAAAAAACCAGAACATTATTTTCTTCCTGCTTGAAAGTTGGAAACAGACGTTTGAAACAGAAAAATTCCCACGAGCAAGTGCTGAGAGAAGTTTATAAAGTAAACATACAAAACTACTTGTAGTATTCGTTGTGCAGTCATGCGGGACACTGTAATCAGGCTGTGTCTTTTGTTGTGGGTGACTTGTGCAGCTACTACAAGGGAAAGAAAATGTAAGCTGCACTGGTATGGTACACACGCTGACTGTTCAAACAGAGGCCTGACTTCCATACCGAGAGATCTTCCTTCAACCGTTACAGATCTCGACTTTGGAAATAACAATCTGGGAAATCTAACCAGTGAAACTTTCCAAGTGATAGCGTTTCCTCGATACAACATCACATTTCTTAACATCTCTGAAAATCATATCACTCACGTGTCCAGTAATGCTTTCACAAGATTAACATCTCTGAAGATATTAATTTTGGATCAAAACGTTATATCTAAAACCGATTTGCAACACACTTTTCAGTCCCTGAATCGTCCAAAGTTTAAACACCTGAGTTTGAACGGACTTCTTTTGAATGGCATCAAAGAAAACTTCTTTGTCAATCTTAACCGGTCCGGCATTCAGAAACTAAATATGGGTTTCAATAACTTTCAAAAAATTAATATGTCTGTGTTCCGTCCTCTTCGTCATCTGTCTTACCTTGACCTGAGTAAAAATTTCATTTATAATCTCACGCTGATGAGTGACATGACAATGTCAACCCTCGTACTCAACTCCAACAGTCTCTCTTTGTTCTGCTACGAAAACATTTCTATATCCGCCCTGAAGAGACTGGAACTGGTGGAAAATAATTTCAAATACGTAAAACATTATCTGTTCTGCTGTGCTCCAAATCTTTCCTATCTGGATTTATCGCTAAACCCAATCAGAACAATTCACAACAACACATTTTTTTGTTTGTCGAAATTAAACGAACTGCAGATGAACTCTACCTGTGGTTTAAAACGGATCGACGCTTACGCTATCAACAACAGTCACGTGCAAACCATATCAATGAAGAACAGCGAAATACGTTTTGAGGGTCAGATATCGTCAAAAGCTTTTCACGGATGCAGCAATATCAAGAATTTGGAACTCAGTGGCAACATAATGACAGAAACAAACTCGACTTACTTCTCCTCACTGTTTCAGCCAATGTGGAACACACTGCAGTATCTTGGTCTCAGTGACAACATACTTCGTTTCTTCCCAAACTTATCTTTTCCCCACTTAACTCGCCTCCGCATTGCCAGGAACGAAATCACTCATTTACACGGCAACAATTTCCCTCCAAATATCCAATATATTAACTTACATTATAACGAGATACCCATCATCAACGAATTTTCACTGCCAGAAAACTTTGAGGATATTGACACCATTGATTTGGGCTACAACCCCTTTGCCTGCACGTGCGAGCTGCTCTGGTTTCTGCAGGTGTTCTCGGATGACAGATACAACAAGATATTTAAGAAATCCACAGAGGAATACCACTGTGCAAGTCCTAATTCTCAAATGGGAAAAAACTTGACAGATTTTGCAAAAACAATGGGAATACAAAAATGTCTGCTTGCATCTACAGTTTCTCTCATCATAATGTTTGCCTCCGTTTTCTTTCTTATACTTCTTATCATCGGCTCCGTTTTGTATCATTTCAGATGGCACTTCCGCTATTTCATCTTTCTTCTGCGTCAAGGAAGATATCAGCCAATAATCAGTGAATTCACATATGACGCATTTTTGTGTTATTCTGGTGACGATATCACATGGGTTGTAAACAAACTTCTGCCCAAACTGGAAGACGAGGAAAATGTATCCCTGTGTTTACACCAGAGAGAATTTGTACCTGGTGCATACAAAGTGGACTGCATTATGGAAACTATTCCTAATAGCAGATGTTTTATTGTTCTCTTAACTGACAATTTAGCCAAGGACGAGTGGAGCATGTTCACTCTGAACTTGATAATAAAACACGTGGGTTCTCGCGAAGAAGGATCTCTCATCTACATAAAGGTGGGCAACATCGACCTGAAGCACATGAACAATGTTTTGTTTGATATTCTTGACAAAGGGAATTACATTGAATATCCCGCCGAATCTGCGGCCACTGAACAGTTCTGGAAGAACGTTTTGCAGGTTTTAAAACCGAGATGTCACTCCACACTAAGGGAAAACAGCGTATCCCAGTCGCAAGAATCTAACTGGCAGTCTGGAGTGTATTCAGTGACGCCATTGTGTGAATAAAGAAGACAAGAAGAAGAGGAAAGTTGATTTATTCCTTAATGCATTCATTAAACAGATTAGAAACATTTTGTTCAATAATCCATATACATAAATCTCTCTCTCTCTCTCTCTCTCTCTCTCTCTCTCTCTCTCTCTCTCTCTCTCTCTCTCTCTCTCTCTCTCTCTCTCTCTCTCTCTGCCTATATTAGTGTGCAGGTTTGTGTATTATTAGTAAAATGGTATTATACTTTTTTCTTTGAAGGAATGTGCATTATTTCAGTTACTGAAAATAATATTCCTTATAGGGATTTAAACAAATATTGATATGACTTATTTGTAAATATTTAAAAAAAACTTTCAGTGTTTTCTATTTACCTGGGGGGGAGTGAAGAAATGTAACAAATCGGATTCATCCTTTACATGATAACGTCACTACAGAACACTTTTGTTCTCATGTTTCGTTATTAATTATGACTGGAGTTTTAGTGTACATTTAGCCCGAGTATCCTCTGGCGGAGAACAGCATTCATCGGGCTCAAAAGTTGTCACGTGTTAATTAGCTAACTGTTACGTCACTATTCAAGAATGTCCGACGATTTCCGAATCAGTGGTTTATTACAGAGGTCTTGTACGACTGCATGGCCATTTTTTAATTTTTTTTATTACTTTTATTTTTATTTTTTTTTTTTCGTACGAGGAACGTATGTACGTGCCAAAATACTTGTTAAATGAGCATCCTAGCCGTAATGGCCAGTCGTAAGGTTTTTTTATTTTTTTTTTTTTTTTTTTGACGGAAGAACATATTTATGTTTTAGTTGCTCTTTTTTATCGTCTTTTTTCATGGCCATTTTTTAATTTTTTAATATTTATTTTATTTTTTTTTTTGTACGAGGAACACGTTGTATATGTTTGAATATCTCTGAATTTAGTTTTGTTGTGTTTTTGTTATAATAGTAAATGTATAGCTGTCTAAAACAACTGCACTGAGGTAAATTTATATTCCTGACAAAGAAATAAAAACAGACGTGCAAAACGACTGTAAGGAAATGAAATTTGAATATTAAAACAAACAAATAAATAAATTAATAAAAGCAAATCCATCAACCAAAAAAGCAAAAACAACAAGAAAAAACAATTTAAAAACAATAACAACAACAACAATAATAATAAATTTAAGAGCGGATGACAAAAAGAAAGTTGAATGTTAAGACGATACACATTACCAGAATTTTCTTGTTCGATTTCAAAATTCACAAAGGAACAACAATGGCGTCATTAAGCTGAATTATAATTATGACATCAAATGTTAAATGAATGTCATTAGATTTAGATTTTGAACTTAAATCATAAAATTTAAGGATAAACCATAAAAGTAAATTTTAAAACAGCAAATAGTTATGTTTAATAGTTATGCAAATAGTTATGTAAAAGGCAAATCAAATATAAATTTAAATGAAAATGTAAAAATTTACTATAATTAATAGGAGTATAACTTATTTATAAAACTAAAACTTTATGAAATATATAATTAATGTAAATATGAAGTTGAAATGCTGAGAAAAGGCGTTATATTTTTTATATATATTTTATGTTATTTTATAATTTATTTATTTATTTATTTATTTACTACTTTATTACTACTACTACTACTACTACTACTATTATTATTATTATTATTATTTTAATATAAAGACATGATTCTTAATGATTATGGAGAGGATTTCTTACTGTTAATATGTATTAAAAGAAAATGTAAATATCTTTGTATCAATAAATTGTGAATAGTGTACTTATATCAATATAATTAAATGACTAGTTGATGCAAAATGTTTCGAAAGGCTGACTCGTCAGTATCCTATTCAATTATTCAATGAATGAATGTGTGAATGTATGAAATAAAATAAAATAAAATAAAACTAAATTAAATAACAGTGTTTTTTCAGTGATCACAAAACGGGATAGAAACAAATTATTTAGTGATTCATTTTTTGTTTAAATTAGCAAACCGGCCGAGTTCATTTGTATTTCGTCGGTTGACATAGCTTCTGATAATTAAGTATAACCATGACGTAAGTTGCCAGTTGTATATACAAAAAAAAAAAAAAAAAAAAAAAAAAAAAAAAACAGTTGTGCAGATTGAGTTCGTTGCGACGCCTTTCTCGAATTTCTTAAAGTGACAAAGACTGGTTATTAAACAAACGTCTTGTAAAGTAACCTGTACTGACACGAAATAATCCAGTTTAACAACTATTTGATCGTTTGGGTTCATGCAACTCTGTACACAAATAGATAGGCGTGTGTGTGTGTGTTAGTGTTATTAATAAGAAACAAATAAAACAATAACGAAACTAAATAAAATATATATATATATATATATATATATATATATATATATATATATATATATATATAACATGATAATATTTTAATAAATTTTATAAAAATCTAATAATTTTGTTATATCTTCTTACTAACTTATGAAATGTAGCCTCAATAAATGTTTTGTATTTTCACGTTATTGTTTGTTATTAATCCGATGATGTAAAAATAAAGTATTTTCTGATAATTAAGTATAACCATAATATTATAACAAAAGGAAAAAAAAAATAGTTATCATATAAATATACATACAATGATACATATATATATATAGATTTTTTTTTTTCCTTGTGTCTTCTCGTTTCAAATAAAACTTAATTTGTTTATATTAAGTTCATTATGAGTAAGTAAACCATTGCCACGTTTATTTCATCTGCTGCGTGAATATGATGTAATAATTGCAAAAATCTGTAAATGTTTTTCAATAACATCAAGAAATGTATTAACACGTTTCCACACAAACAGTTTAAGAAACCTAGATCGAAAAAAAAAAAAAAAAAAAAAAAAAAAAAAAAAAGTTAAATAATAATAATAATAAAAAGAAAGAAAAAAGAAGAAGAAAGAAAGAAAGAAAAGAAAACATGCAGAGATACAACCATTTAAACAACAAAACAGAAAACAGAAATTAAATTACAGAGCAATATAAAAATGATAACATAAGTGAGTACATTAATAATAATAATAATAATAATAATAATGATGATAATGATGATAATAATAATAATAATAATAAACAAAAACAAAAATAGATAAAGCTACAAACTTAATAAAACAAAATTACCAGTCTATTTTACTTTCGTCGCATTCCCTATCAGTTATTTCTATTTTTGTCATTGCCATGGTTACATAAACAATGCTTCAAGCTATTGTCAAATTATTAACACCCCCCTTTCCTGGTGGCTCCCCCTCAAGTATTCATTTAAAATGGCACACTCTTCCTGCTTGCGTGACAAGAACGGTTCCAGTTTATTTTTAAATTTTAAAAAAAAAAAAAAAAAAAAGGGTGTGGCGTCGTATGAAGTATTTAACTTTCTATATGAAATGAGCTTCATTATGAAAAGAGAAAATATCGCTCGTTGAAATAAATAAATAAATAAATAAATAGATATCAACAAAACAATAAAAATAAATATAATAATAGTGCTACTACTATTAGTATTACTAAAAAAAAACAAAAAAAAACTCTCCACCCCAAAAACCCCACCACCAACAATAATAATAACCATAACAACAAAGGCAATAATAATAATAATAATAATAATAATAATAATAATATCGTCATCATCATCATCATAATAAAAAAAAAAGGACACCACAAAAAAAAAAAAAAAAAAAATTTAAAACCCTCAAACCAACAACAATGCAAATATAAATATAAATGTATATAATCTATGGACCCAGACAGAAACACACACACACACACACACACACACACACACACACCCACACACAAACGGGTATTTATGAACGATCGCACGCAGTTCCTTTAAACGTCCGGGTATCAGTGAGGGACGCCATTGGCTGGGAAACTTTTGAGAAAGTCCCCGTTTTAGTTGTCGCACTTAAAATAGAATATGATAAACACACATCTGAATGGCATCAAATTACCTACCAACCAACCGTACGTTTAAAAATACCCACATATTGTTTCTTTTGTATCTGAATTGTTTTAAAGTGAAATATGAAACCAATTTCTGGGAAAAAAATCTCACCGTCGCACAAAGATTGTTCCGACAAAAATATTTTTGCTGAAAGTAGGTCAGATGACTTTGCTGTCTCGACCGAGTAACCAGTCATACTAAGTTTCGTATGAAAACAGTGAAATGTTCGCTGTTTTCTTGGTCGTGTTAATATCTGCGTGTCTGCTGCTTGATCCGAACAGAACCTGCAAACTGCATTAAAACTCTCTGTGTCGAGGTTCGAAGTTTAAAGGTAACATGTCAGTTAGTAGTTTATCGTCTTAAACTAACGTTTTCGTTGTTCGTTAAACTGACACTAGAACATGTCTGCAATATTAAGTTGACTCATTTGAATGTACCTCAGGCTAAAGTAATGTCTCTATAGGGTATTTAATATTATAATGATCTTTATAAATGACATAATATTAGAATGATGATGATGATGATAATAAAGAATTCCTTCATGAGGAAATAGAAAATAAAATTTAGAAACAGCCATTAACAACTACAAAAAGAAAAAAGAAGAAAGGTTCTCCTAATTTGCATAATCGTTTAAACTTGATAAAATTTTTATCTGTGTAACCTTAGTAAAAATATATATATATGTAAACTTAGTAAATACATATCGGTGGATTTACACCAACACGAAACATCTGAATAGACAAGTATTTTCTAGTACAGTAATTAGTTTTTTTCGTCTGCTTTTTGGGAGCACTATTTTTGGATACAAAAATAAATCTAGTCTAAAGAACTTTGTGACGTATTATCTATAACAGACTTCTTCTTCTATTTCTTTTAAATTAAATTTTTAAATTTTTATTTATTTATTTATTCACAGTTTGTATGAAAACGTTACAGTTACGAGAGAAACAGTTAAAGTGGATGCAGTCACGTGATCTTCATATAAACCATTTGTTTTGTTCGGCAACCATTTCGCAAACAACTGTCCTTGAGGAATTCAAAAGTTGGAGATGCATCAAACTTTTTGTTAAGCATTTTAAATAACAGCCTGTGTAATAAGAAAAGATTTATTAACTTCTGGTGTAAGGATTTAATGAAATGACATCCTAAATAATGTTAAAGGATATATTAACTTGTAATATCAGAATTTACCCGACAGCCTGTGTAATATGAAAGGATATATTAACCTGTGTTAATATGGATTTAAATCACTGCCTTTGTTTTATTCCAGTAAAATGACATTTCTACGAATACTTTCTGAATTTGAATGATTTGTGTTTAATTCCTGGGGAAATTTAATCATCTGAATGATTCGCAGGTTTTATCATTTTATGGCACTGAGTTGTGTTCTTGAAGGCGATAAGGCTTTTTATAATTTTTGCATTTACAAAAAACAATGAACTATAATATTCTGTGTTTTTGAATGAAAATGGTGTATATTAATCCACATTACCCTGTTTGAATATGTAAAATAATTATTGTCATTATTATTTTTAAGCTGTATATTATTGTGTAGGAACTCTATTTGAATGGACTTGCATCTCTGTAGTTGACATGTTATTGTATTCTACCACTAGTTTACTAAGTATGCTTAGTTTAATATTACTTTTGTTAATGTCGGATCTTACGGCTAGTGACGTATGTACGTACAAAGGCAGTAAAGCGGACTGTTCTAAGAGAAATCTAACATACATACCACGACTAAGAAATTATACAACTTCCCTCAATTTCTCAGATAACCGACTTAGAAACATTACAAGAGAAAGTTTTACAAATCTGAGAACACTGAAGCTGAACCAGCTTATTCTCACTAACAACAGCATTTTCAACATCGCGGATGACGCATTTGCAGATCTGTTGTATTTGGAAGAGCTCGTGTTAGACGTGAATCCCGTGCCTGCTCGTGTGTTGCAGTCGGCGTTCGGGTCGCTCAACAAATCTGGCTTCACTCGCCTCGGACTAAGCAACATGTCCCTGCAGACACTCGACGCTCGCCTCTTTGACGGTCTGGAGGACTCGGGCGTCAAATACATCGCTCTGCAAATGAACAACCTGCGTTCAGTCAATCTGTCTGTGTTTCGACCTCTTTCAAAACTCAGCCATCTTGATCTTTCCTTCAACTTCATCTACAATTTACGCCTGGATCCAGCGCTGCGGGTTTCCACGCTGAATCTCAAGGGAAACATACTTTCAGTGTTCCCCAGCAGCAACTGCGTCATGCCGCACGTCAGAGTGCTTTACTTGCAAAACAACGACGTGCTGTACGTCAGACAGCATCTGTTCAGGTGTTTCCCCAACGTCGCCACCATTAACCTGTCCGAGAACCCTGTGAGGAAGATCTACAGTTACGCGTTCTCCTCGCTTCACAGGCTGGGCATTTTAAGGATGGACAACTTGTGTGGACTGAAAACCATTCAGAGAAACGCTTTCAGCAACCCGCGGCTGAGACGCATTACTCTGCTGAACAACAATCTCAAATTCTCAGAACCCACTATCTCCCACTTCATGTTCAACGGCTCTCGAAACCTCAATAAACTCGACCTGTCCGGAAACAACATGCTGAAAACGACTAAAATGTATCTGACGAGACTGTTCCAGCCTGTTAACGCTACACTGCAGTTCGTCAAGTTGGCCAACTGCATACTCCACGAGTTTCCTTTCAACCTCTCCTCGTTTCACAGACTGACTCACTTGGATCTGACTGGCAACGCCTTGACCGTTTTACGAAAAGATTATTTTTCTCACTCTCTTCGGTGGATCAGTTTGAAAGACAACGACATCTCGTTGATCAGCGAGAATTCACTACCCGCAAACTTAACGAACCTGTCGATCGATTTAGCGCGCAATCCGTTCGACTGCACGTGCGAACTGCTGTGGTTTCTCCGACTGATTCAGGAGACGAAGTCCGAGCACATTTTCAACCAGTCGGAGAAGTTTCGCTGCAACAGCCCTCGAGAACTGGCTGGAAAAAACTTTACTTTTTTCGCTGAAGTCCTCAGCGATCAGTCGTGTTTGCTGGGAAAGACGACCACTTTGATCATAATCGTTTCTGTTACGTCCATGCTCTTCCTCACTCTGGCTGCTGCAGCTGTCTATCACGTCAGGTGGCACTTTCGTTACCTTCTGTACATGCTACGATTCGGCAAAGAAACGGACGACAGGGAGGAATACAGGTTTGATGCTTTCGTGGCCTACGCAGATGAAGACTTGAAATGGATTTTAGAACAAGCAATACCCAATCTTGAAGAACGAGAACATTTTCATTTGTGCATACACCAAAGAGATTTCGAACTGGGCGCTCTGGAAATAGATAATTTAGTTTTCTCCGTGAACGAAAGCAAAAAATTTATCATTCTAATATCTAACCACTTCGCTAAGAGTCAGTGGTGTAAATTCTGTCTCGCTCTGATACAGAGACAGATTCGCTCTCAGTGTCTTGATATTATGATGGTTGTCAAACTGGGAGACATTGAGCAAAGACACATGAGTCCTTCTCTGTTTGACTTGCTAACTACAGTGGAGTATATCGACTGGTCTACCGATTCCAGGGCTGTTGGACCGTTTTGGGAACGTTTGGTTCACTTTATAAAAACGAAACCCCGACAGCTGAAATCAGTTAATTCTGCTGGTTTCTACGTGCGGTCGTTTTCGGACGGACAACAATCGGAGGACTCAACGAACCGGCGCCTGATGTCAGAACCATGTCTGTCCGGGGCAAACTCGAGAGTAGTCGAGTTCAGAAACCACTAAACTTCAACAAACATTCTTTTTACTCGTTCTTGCTTGCTGTCTGGAAAACGATGATAACGAAAATGTTATAAACTTTCATTCTTTCTACATCTGTCTCAGTTTAAAGATTACTGTTTTAGTTCTCTCTCTCTCTCTCTCTCTCTCTCTCTCTCTCTCTCTCTCTCTCTCTCTCTCTCTCTCTCTCTCTCTCTCTCTCTCTCTCTCTCTCTCTCTCTCTCTCTCTCTCTCTCTCTCTCTCTCTCTCTCTCTCTCTCTCTCTCTAACTGGCTGTTTCTCCTCTATCGTGTCTCTCTCTCTCACTGTCGATCTTTCTGTCTCTATGTCCGTTCAGAAATCAGTAAACCTATAAGTGTTTCATTTGTTTTTATTTGCTGTGTGAATCTAAAAAATTTAATAGCGATTACTGTTTTAATAAAAGTCTTATAAAGATTACTGTTTTAGTTTGCTCTCTCTCTCTCTCTCTCTCTCTCTCTCTCTCTCTCTCTCTCTCTCTCTCTCTCTCTCTCTCTCTCTCTCTCTCTCTCTCTCTCTCTCTCTCTCTCTCTCTCTCTCTCTCTCTCTCTGTGCTTATTTACCAACATTTTATTTGTCATTTGTATTACTTTTCCTTTTATTTTATTTTTTTCTATCAGTCTTCCTCATTAGTTAAGAAAAAAGTTTGAATATCTAACATTATGATTTATATCTTCCTTTTACTTTTTACTTTTTGACATTACCGAACAACCGTTTTGATTAAGGTAACAATTCAAGTGATATAATGTTTTGTAGTAAATATCGAATAAATAAATAAATAAATAATGATATACTGAAATTGGTAATGAAATAAATGAATACAAATAAATAATAACCAACTAAAGAAGTGAGTGAGTAAATAAGTAAGTAAATAAATAAATAATAAAATGAATCATGAAATAAGCAAACAAATAAATAAATAAATTATTAAAAATGAAATAAAAAAAATAAGCTTAGAATGAAAGAAAGAAAGAAAGAAAAATTATAATAAAATTCTGTACGAAACAAATAAATAAACAAGCAAATAAATGAAAACACTAACAAAAAATAACAATAATCAGATAAAATAAATAAAATATACAAAAAGAACAACATACCAAATAAGACAAATGTAAAGTAAGAATAATAATTTTAAAAAAAAAAAAAAAATAAAAAAATAAACGAAATTTCTATTTTTATTTTGAAATTGAAAAATAAACAAAAACAAATAGCAAAACATTGTAACTAAGTATGTTATTCATAAAACTGTGAAATGAGATAAAAGCGGATTTCCTGTGTCACGTTATCAGTACGAAGTCACGTGACTGATACAAAACGATGTTTAGTGTAAGAAAGCGTTAGAACATTCCCTCAGCAATATTTTAATAACTTGCGTCTGATTTCAAACCTGGCACACATTATCTGTCTCTCTGTCTGTTTGTCTGTTTATCTATCTATCTGTCTACCAATCTATCTATCTATCTATCTATCTATCTATCTATCTATCTATCTATCTATCTATCTATCTATCTATCTATCTATCTATTTATCTATCTGTTTCTCCGCCTATTTGTTCGTCTGTCCATTCAGTTATTTAATCCTTGTACAGTTAATTAATTCTTTATGTGGAAATTATTTTACACGTACGATACCTTACAATATTTACACACGAACTTATATATACATATATATACATATATACATGTATATATATATACACACACAATCATCTATGTATATGTCTATGTATGCATGTTTCTATGTATATATAACTGTATTTGTATGTGTATGTATGTATATTTATATATATATATATATATATACATACATACATATACACATACATACATATATAGATGCATACATACATATATATAATGCACATATAAATATACATATACATATATATATATACACAGCAACACACACCCAAATGTATACAAAGAAATGATTGTGCTGTGTCAGAGTGACAAGTTATTTTTATATCACTTCAGAGTTTTCCATTAGTCACTCATCCAAATTTATCTTTTTCTTTTCGTTGTCGTAACAAGAAAACGCAACTAATTGTCAAATCTGTAACCACTGCTACTACAGATTCTGATGCTACAACAACAACAACAACAACAACAAATAAACAAACTATGACGACAACAACAAGAAAATAAAAAGAAAACAATAAAAAAGAAGAAGACGACGAAAAAAAAAAAAAAAGAAAAAAAAAGAACAGAACGAAAAAAACAAACCAACGAAAATAACACAGCAAATACAACTAAATCTACTTCTATTTGTACCACTGCTTCTGCTACAACACCAACTATCGCCACCAGCGCCACAACAGTAACACGAACGACAGCAACTACTACTACTGCCACAAGATCTATACAGTTTTGTTTGCAAATGCGACCAGGAAGTTTGATTACAGGATAAGGTCACGCGAGATAAACTTGAACACTAGTCTGGCATACGTTACCGTTGTCAAGTGACCTGAGCTACACGGATACCGCGGGTGTTCAGTGAGGTTTTAGATTTCAGAAACTCGTGTTATCAGTGTTTTCTTAACAATAAGTCGTGTGTAACTGTGAGACATACTGTGCTACTTGGCAGTTGTGTGGAAAAGACCAGCTGTACGGGATATGAGAACGTGAATTTCTAGACCAGTAACAAGTCATTTGGTGTTTTTTTTAGTAAAAAGACAGTATCGGTTTAGTGCGTAACGTGTTGTGTGTATAAACCATGTTATTAAAAGTGTTGGTTATTATTGTGTGTTTTTCTGCTGGCGGAGTTCTGTTTGGTGTGAACAGTGAATGTGACGTCATCGGGAACTACAGTCGACTGTTCTGGCAGAAATCTCACTGACATTCCCAGTTCAGTACCGATTAACGTGACTCGCCTGAATTTTCGCTTTAACCGTTTGACAGACATATCAAACATATCCCGCCTGACCAACCTCCAGTACGTCGACTTTACGTTTAACGAGATCTCCGTCATTTCCGACGACGCGTTCTCAAAACTCTTAAATTTAACTAAAATAACGCTCGCAGAGAACCGAATCGAGAAGTTCGACATGTCAGTTTTTCGTAACCAGGCAAGCATGATTCACGTGAATCTAAGTGTTAACTACATAAGTCAGCTGCACTTACAGGAAAATATTTCTGTTCGGATTCTGACATTGAACGAGAACAAGATCTCGTTTTTCAACGGCGAACCCTGTAGAATGCCGGCTCTGAAGGAACTGCACTTACGCCAGAACGACATTCTCTACCTGAAACCAGGTTTTTTCACCTGTTTTCCGAACGTCAGGAGACTTGACTTGTCAGAGAATCCGGTGAGGAGAATTTCCAGTGACGTCTTTTCGGACTTGCACGATCTGTCCGTTCTCGAACTCAACAACATGTGTGGTCTGCGGGAAATCGACGAACGCGCGTTCAGCAACAGCAACCTCGGAATTATTTCTTTAAGATACAACAACTTGGCGTTCAAATCCGAGCGTAACTCCAAGCTATCCAACGGTATGTTTCGTGGATGTGAGAACGTAGAAGACCTGGCACTTTCAGGAAACAACATGATGAAATTTGAGGAGAAAGATTTAAAACGTCTGCTTGATCCCGTAAAAAATTCTTTACAACGTTTACACATGTCAAACTGCATACTGCGAAGTTTTCCCCACTTTCTCTCGGAATTCCCCGAAATTCGTCACATCGGGCTGACGGGAAACGACATACACACCTTGAACATTTCGTGTTACCCTAAGAAGCTGCAGTACCTTAGTCTGAAAGACAACGATC
Source organism: Chrysomallon squamiferum (assembly GCA_012295275.1). Lineage (NCBI taxonomy): Eukaryota > Metazoa > Mollusca > Gastropoda > Neomphalida > Peltospiridae > Chrysomallon > Chrysomallon squamiferum. The sequence continues at coordinate 6,181,285 of CM022671.1, read as the reverse complement.
TTACTTCGGCCAATGAACTGACCCTGCCGGACAATTTAACTGGCTTGCAAATAAATTTAGCACGGAATCCATTTGCCTGTACGTGCGAACTTCTCTGGTTTCTCGAACTATTTGAAGCCACTTGGTCTGACGATACCTTTTGTCAACAGAATGAATCTTACACGTGTGCCAGTCCGTCCGGATTACAGGGAACTAATCTAACAGAGTACTCAAAAACCGTCAGTCTGAATAAATGTCTGGTGACGACGTGGACGAGTTTGTTAATCATATCCTTCTTTTCTTTCGCCGTAATCGTCATCATCTTAGGAACTGTTCTCTATCACTACAGATGGCACTTTCGTTACTTCCTCTACATGCTCCGAAGTACGCATGCGCGAAAGAAAAGGAAGTCGAGGAGGAATACAACGTACGATGTTTTCGTGGCCTACGCAGATGAAGACTTGAAATGGATTTTAGAACAAGCAATACCCAATCTTGAAGAACGAGAACATTTTCATTTGTGCATACACCAAAGAGATTTCGAACTGGGCGCTCTGCTGGTAGACAGTTTTGTTGATTGTGTGAACTCGAGCAAAAAATTCATCATTCTAATATCTAACCACTTCGCTAAGAGTCAGTGGTGTAAATTCTGTCTCGCTCTGATACAGAGACAGATTCGCTCTCAGTGTCTGGATATTACGATGGTTGTCAAACTGGGAGACATTGAACTAAGACACATGAGTCCTTCCCTGTTTGACTTGCTGACTACAGTGGAGTATATCGAGTGGTCTGCCGATTCCAGGGCTGTTGGACCATTTTGGGAACGTCTCGTTCACTTCGTCAAGAAAAGGCCAGTACTTGTGAGAGCAGCATCCAGCCAGATTAACACAACGCGGCTTTATCGCAGAATGTTTTCTGACGGCAGCATCCTAGAAAAACCGCCACGACGTTCACGAACTCGCCTCACGTGTTGATAACTGGGAAATGTCCTCGTCAGCATCTTCTTTGCGAGCAGCAGCTTAAGAACCAACAAGATCAATAAGAGTAGCAGCAGGTTGTAGCTAACTGAAATTTAAACTTTTATTCTAACAATTTCTAAATGTGCTCGTTTTCTTTCACACTGTCCCGTCTGCTGAGAATGTGCTGTTTATAAAACACAGACTTCAGTAACAAGAATGGTAAATACCGGTGTAACATCATTGCTCATAAACAGTGCTGCAGTCAAACATAAATGTCATACAGTACACAATCAGTTTGTTTCTGTGATGTGAACATTCAGTGTGTTTATTTCATTGTGTGAAAATACTTTTTTCTATTCTTTGATCTGAATATACATACATATGAATCTCTCTCTCTCTCTCTCTCTCTCTCTCTCTCTCTCTCTCTCTCTCTCTCTCTCTCTCTCTCTCTCTCTCTCTCTCTCTCTCTCTCTCTCTCTCTCTCTCTCTCTCTCTCTCTCTCTCTGTGTGTGTGTGTTTTTGTATCTATGTCTCTAAAGATATATATATATATATGTGTGTGTGTGTGTGGATGTTTTTGTGTGAGTTTATATTTGGAGTTTAGATCTGATTAATTAAACTGTTATTTACGAGAATACATTTACATATCTCTGATCTCTTTGAGGAGACGGTGGTTTATGATATAAAACTTACTAACTTACTGACTGGCATATCTACTTCACTGGTTCTAAATAACAGAACTGTTAATCAGTGAAACATTACTTGTGTGTGTAAATAAAAAGAAAACACTGTCACTGCAGATTTGTTTTAAATGCTAACAGTAGATGTTTGTAAGAAGCTTCCTACAGAGACTGATGGACATACATAAGTCGCTATGTATCTGTAGCAGAGCGTTTGTCGGAACGAGAAAAATGTTCCGCTCATTTATAGTATTTTATTTATTTATTTATTTGTTTGTTAGTTTGTTAGTTTGTTTCTTTAATTGTTTCTTTGTTTATGTATTTGTTTTTTTGTTTCTTTGTTTATTTATTTGTTTGTTTGTAGAACAATAAAACAAAGAATTGATTTAACAAAAGCAGGATTTAGTCATCTTTCGTTTGCACAGTCCGCTATTTCCCGTTCTGGCTAATGGCTCAAGATTTGTTTGTAAATTTTCTGTTCCTTGGAAGATATCATTTTTTTTTTTTTTTTTATCTATCTCTCCCTTTTTATTCCTTTATCATTTAAAATACCATTTAAAGATTTTCCCATTTCTCAGTTGTTTGATTGTTGTTGTTGTTCTTCTTTTTCCTCTCCTTTCACCCTCTTCTTGCCTATCTCTTTCTCTCTATCTGTCCGTGTATTTTTTTGTATATACCTAAATCCCATCCCGGTCTCTCTCAGATAGTTTCTGCATGACATCTTTGATGCTGTTCTAGATAAATATAGAAGTGATACAAACTGGGAAGTACGACGCGTCAGGCCCGCTTTGCATGAGGTAGTTTTTATTTATAACCAGAACAGGTAAGACCAGTATCTGTGTTACAAATATTTCATCTATAACTTAGGTGTGGATCGTGTCAATGAAATATTTATAAAGATCTCTCTCTCTCTCTCTCTCTCTCTCTCTCTCTCTCTCTCTCTCTCTCTCTCTCTCTCTCTCTCTCTCTCTCTCTCTCTCTCTCTCTCTCTCTCACACACACACACACACACACACAAAGAAAAGAGTAATCGCTTAAATATAAAGAAATACTGATAAGAATTGGCGAATTTATGGAGAAAAAGAAATTAACAGCAACACCAGAAAATAAATAATCAATTAAATACAAGTAAATAAATAAAAAGCTACTTAAGTAAGTTATAAATGAACAAACAACAAACAAATAAAAAAACAAACAAACAAGCGAACAAACAAACAAACAAGCAAACAAACAAATGGATAGATAGATAAACAAATAAATAAATAAATAAAACGAGGAAAAAAGAAAGAAAAAAGAAAGCAATATTAACAAGAGAACACACCCACGAAAAATAAAATAAAATAAGAGAGAACAGTAATAGAAAAAAATAAAATAAAATAATAAACAATAATAAAAATAATAATAATAATAAATAATAATAATAATAATAATAATAATAATAATAATAATAATAATAATAATAATAATAATAATAATAATAATAATAATAATAATAATAACAACAACAACAACAAGAAAATATTATGCTTCAAAAACAAGAAAATCAATCACAATATAGAAGTAATGATAATGATGTTAATATATTTAAATAAATAAATAAAAGAATAAATGATCAACATTACTACTACTACTACTACTACTACTACTACTACTACTACTACTACTACTAATATTAACAACAACAACAACAACAATAACTGAAACACTTTAAAACTTCAGGGTTATTCATACTTTTGAACAGTTGTTTGGTTTGATCGCATAACGTATAACAATATCAGGTTGCAGTGACCCGAACAGTCAAACGAACAACTTTACAATCACGCAACTCGCAAGCCTTGCAAACACAAACATTTAGCTGAGTCATCTTCGTTTGCTAACCGCCTGTATACGTTCGGACCAAGCGAACGCTATTAGGGATGAAGGGGTTATGTCCCCTGAATTTATTTAACGGTGAAGAAAAATGTATTTTGTTCAGATGAATATTGTCTCTTTAAAAAAAAAAAAAAAAAAAAAAAAAAAAAAAATTAAAGTGAAATAAAATAAAATGAAGTAAAACGATAAGTAAAAAAGTAAATGAGTAAATAAAAGAACACGTGCACGTGCATGTCTGTGATGTAGAAGCACGTGTTTCAACAACTGTTAACTGTTTCGTCCACCATGAATAATAATTTACTAAATTACTTACTTTATTTATTTATTTATTTATTTATTTATTTATATACCTTTTTTTTTACTTCTTTCTTTCTATATTTATTTTCTTTCTTTCTTTATATACTTATTTACTTCTTTATTTATTTATACACTTACACTTTTAATATCAACTCACACACATGCACGCGCGCTCTTGTCTATGTGTGTGTATGTATATATATATATATATATATATATATACACACACACATACATACATACATACATACATATACAAACACACATGCATACATACATAAATACATATATACATACATACATATAAATATACATACAAATAAACACACACACACACACACACACACACACACACACACACACACAGACAGACACAGAGTACAATCGGGCTAATGATGGGTGACGGTATATCCGTAATTTCGTAAGTAAGTCCCATAAAGCACAAAGAAAATACTTTTAATGTCATAACACTGCACTTTAATACGACAATTTTAAGAATTAAATTGTACAATTTCTGACACTAATAATGACCATTTTTCTGTTCACTGAATAAATAAATTGGCGTCTTCTAGAACTGAAATATATAAAATCGTGCGGAGGTGAATGATTTCGTTTCTTGCAGAGAATCTACAGAAATCATTTTATAGAATGTTTTGCTTCAAGTAAATGAAGTTAAAAACGAAGAAGAAGAAGAAGAAGAAAAGAAATGAATGAAAGAAAGAAAAAGAAAAGGAAATTTAAAATGTGAAAAATAAAATAAAGTAAAATAATAATAATAATAATAATAATAATAATGATGATGATGATGATGATGATGATGATGATGATGATAATAATAATAATAATAATAATAATAATAATAATAATAATGATAATGATAAAGTTTAATGTACAAAAATAACGTCTATTTTTCTCGTGTTTAGGCTCCAAAAACTTAAACTTCGATTCCGACATTAACATCAAAGAATTCTTTTCAGTATCATTTACAACACAGCATAGCATGTAGACAGATCTCAAAACGGGAACATTTTCACGAACAAAGTGTTATCACAGAAAATAACCACTGAATGGGCAGAGAGACAAACACACAGACAGATCGACATACACAAAGGCGAGATTGAGAAATTTTAACAGTTAGTTCTGTAACTAACACTTTGTCAGCTTCATCTTGCGTAAACTCAAAGTTTGATGTTTTGGGCTGCCACATATCACAGTCTGTTAAGTGAAATTATTAACTATACATATTTAAAGTTTAGATCTGATTAATTAAACAGTTATTTACGAGAATACTTTTACATGTCTCTGATATTCCTACGCATAAAAAATGTTAAATCATCAACGAGGACATTATATACATGGTTATTGACTGTGCAACATGACGATATCTGTGTATAGATAACAGATATGGTTAATGCCTGTAGAACATGAAGATATCTGTATATAGATTATATATATATATATATATATATATATATGTATGTATGTATGTATGTTAGTGGTTAATGATCGTGTAGTATGAAGATATCTAGGTATATATATATACGTGAATATGTTTGGTGTTATATTGGTTATTTAATTATTATTTTAAAATTAATGTGTTTGAAGAGAGATTTAACGTTTGTGTTAATGTTCGCCGAGCTTATGAAATTGAGAGAATATCTTCGTAAAAACCAGTACGAACCGGTTGAATCCAACCACCGAACAGACACCTTTATACAGTAAATAATAATGTTTCTAATTCTTGCACCTTCTGACATAAATAATAAGTTTTATAATTTTTTTATTTTTTATTTTTTTATGTGTGTTTAATCGTTTTCGAACCGAATGTTTTTGTTGAATTTGTTCGTTTTGTTTTCCTAGTTTTTTAAATCAATTTTTTTTTTTTTTTTTTAAATAAAGTTAGTTAGTGAAGACAATTTGCACTTTTTCTTTTCATATTATTCATTGTTGATTTCGCAAAAACTACGAGAAACAGCCCTAGCTTACCTTAGACAAGCTAGTTTTTTGCTTTTTGTATCTTAAATAATACTGTGAGTCTTATACCGCATTCTCTCTCTCTCTCTCTCTCTCTCTCTCTCTCTCTCTCTCACACACACACACACACACACACACACACACACACACACAAACACACACGCACACACACGGAAAGACATACACAAAACTGAAATAAAATATATTTATTCCAAAATGGCGATCATACAGCTTGTCGTCTGCTTTGCCATTCTCTTCTGAAAATACAGGCATGCGCCTCGTGTTACCTAACTTCCGGTAGTAGTTTCTAAACGAAAGTAATTTCTGAGGTTGAACTTTAGTTTGCCTCTGTTTTACACAGGCCGTAAAACATGTTAGAAAGATTTATTTATTACTTTCCTTTGTTCACAGAGCGTTGTGTTTGGTGACGAAAAAGTACTCCGTTATTGACTAACACTTGGGTTATAAAATAAATAAATAAAATAAATAAATAAATAAATGAAAAATAAATAAATAAACAATAAATAAATAAATAAATAATAAATAAATAAATAAATAAAACAAATAAATAATAAACAATAAATAAATAAAACAATAAATAATGAATAACTAAAACAAATAAACAATAAATAAATAAATAAAACTAATAATAATAAAATAAATAAATAAATAAAATAAAATAAAATAAATGAAAAAATGAAAAAAAAAAATAATAATAAAAAACCTTTTAGAAGTAAAAAAAGTGTTATTTTAAAAAAAAAAACATTCATTTTACCTAAGTGCGTCATTGTGAAACTTATTGTAACTGCAAAGCGCAATGAGACCTCCCCAAGACGAAGACAACGAAAAGAAAAATCTGAACAGCCGCTTCTTTTCATACCTGAAAATATTAAAAATGAAACACTGAATGTGTAAGCTTACGAACATACGAGCTTTATTCGACATTGACTTATGTAAAAAATGAGCGAATGTTTTATTTATTACATACATGTACGCACAAAATACACGCACGTTTCTCTGCACGTAAATACCTTTATATGTAATAACGTGTGTGTTCTCGGAAAATTAAATAAATATATGTGTGTGTGTGTGTGAATAAATACATGAATAAATACCTAAATAAATAAAAATATATAAATAAATAATAATAAAAAACATGAAAAATAAATAAATAAATAAATAAATAATATAAATAAAAATAAATAAAATAAAATAAAATAAAATAAAATAAAATAAAATAAAATAAAAATATTCTTGGTCTCTAAGTTACTAAATAACGCTGATGTTAAACAGTACTTATAAACAGTTACAAATAAATAGTTTAATAATATTTCCAATTTAATATATTGTCACCTGTGATCGTTCATAACAAAGTATAGAAATAAAATAATATTATTAGTTACCAAATACTGGTTTAGTTTTACTTCTCTTCAATGCTTAAATAATTTAATGATGAATAATTTATCAACTATCAATGTTTTTAGAATACTGAAAGGTTATCGTTTATTTTTTTTTCGTGTTTTTTTCCTGTCCACATCTACCGCATTATAATAGTTGTTTTACTGCAGATATAAAAATGTCATATAAAACTGTACGAACCTAGTGTCATTTGTCAAATCAACATTTTTATAAATTTTAAAACGTTTTTATTTTATAAAAACGTTCATACGGACAGTAACACTATCGTGATATTAAAAAAAAAAAAAAAAAAAAAAAAAAAAAAAAATGTTTTTCCTTATAATGGAAACGAGTCTAGTGAGAGGTACCAGTCTATTTTTGAACACGTACATTGTTATTTCCTTTGTTAAAAAAACAACAACGTGAAATTAAATAAATAAATAAAATATAACAAATACACTCAGTCCTTTGCAGTGTGTTGAAATTTGACTTTCAGACTGTTTTGTGTCATATTAAAACGTCCAAGGATGTCAGAATGTGTTTGTGTGTTTTTTTTTTTTATGTAGATCATGTGTTTGTGTTTTTTTTAATGTAGATCAAGTGTTTGTGTGTTGTGTTTTTTTATGTAGATCATGTATTTCTGTTTTTTTTATGTAGATCATGTATTTGTGTGTTTTTTTTTTCTTCTGTAGATTATGTGGGTTTTTTTTTTAAAATATTTAATGTGTTTGTGTTGTGGTTTTTATGTAGATCATGTGTTTGTGTGTGTTTTTTTATGTAGATCATGTGTTTGTGTGTTGTTGTTTTTTATGTAGATTATGTGTTGTTTTTTTTATAATATTTAATGTGTTTGTGTGTTGGTATTTGTGTAGATCATGTGTTTGTGTGTTAATTTTTATGTTGATTATATGTTTGTGTGTTGGGTTTTTATGTAGACCATGTGTTTGTGTGTTGATTTTTATGTTGATTATATGTTTGTGTGTTGGGTTTTTATGTAGACCATGTGTTTGTGTGTTGATTTTTATGTTGATTATATGTTTGTGTGTTGGGTTTTTATGTAGACCATGTGTTTGTGTGTTGATTTTTATGTAGATTATGTGTTTGTAAGTGGGTGTTTTTTATGTTTAATTTTTTATTATGTAGATTGTGTTTGTGTGTTGGTTTTTTTAATGATTATTTTGCAAGATTTTTATTTTAAAAGAAAATTTTGAAGTTGAAACCACCTTTACTAACAACAAAGGAAAAGAAGAAAAAAAAAAAGATAGATTCATGGAAGGTTTCACAAAATGTGTTTAGATTATTCATACTGTTCCAGCACCCAAACACACATGGTAGGATATGAAAAGATTCCAAAGTCAAATGAACGTCATATGACAGAACACTTTATTTCTCGTTATAATACTTCTTATTATTTCAACAAAAATTAATTAAATACAATTTAATTTTACACACTCACAAGCACACACACACGCCCACACACACACACGAACACATACACAGACAAATATTGAAGAAGAAGTAGAAGAGACTGATGATTAATGATGATGAAGAGAAAACGGAAAGAAGACTTTTTGTTCATTACAGTTTGATTGACTGCAGTGGCGTCAAAATGGAGAAACTCTGTAAATAAGAAAAATTCTAAATAAATAACAAGGGAAACAACAACGAAAACAGCATTGGCAGCAACGACAACACAACAACGTATTTTCATGGTTACATTAATAATAACAGTCAACACGAAATAGAGAGAAATTTTTGAATTTTCTTTGTCTTAACACTTTGTGAAGTGTTTGGCGTAATCTTACCAGGAATACCAGGAACGCTATTAATAGAAGCGTTTTTGAAGCGTTATTAATGAAATTTTAAATTTACTGTTTGATTTAATCAACATAAATTATCGTTTTTCAGTATTCTTATACCCGACATTTCGCCTTAGTGTTTGTTTTAGAAATGAATTTCAAAATCATATCTTTCAACTGTTAATGAGCATTCATATTTTTAATTTTTGATTCTAATTATTAGTAACATTTTTATGTCCCTGGGGGGGAAAAAAAAAGAAAAAAAAAAAAAGAAAGTAAGAAAGGAAGAAAACAAAATAATAATAAAAAAACAACAACAAACACACAAAACAACAACAACAATAAACAAGCCAACAAAGAAACAGCTATAAGTAGTTTTTATGAATATACATACATCCATAAACATACAAATATATACAGACCCACAAACAAATACTTATTTAAACATACGTATAAATATAAAATGAATATTACAACATGAACAACAACAGGAATATAATGTTGATAATAATAATAATGATGATAATAATAATAATAATAATAATAAAACAAGGAAGACAGATAATGATCAGAATCAGAAAAATAAAGAGAAAATAACGAAAGAAAAAAAAACATGAGATTCAGTAAAAGACAGCTGGATTTTCAGAAAGAACATATTTATTTTAAATCATGTCTTTTGTATTTTCTTCCTTTCAACTCTTTAAAAATTGATTCCTTTCTTTTTTTGACATCATAATATGTTATAGTTAATTTAAGAAAAAGGATTGAAATTTAGTTAGTATCCATTGATTTCTTGAATTTTTCATAATTACAATGTTTGTAAAATATATATTTTTCTGTTTCAAAATTTGTTTCAAAATTTTTGACGATTTTTAACGTTTTTTGTTCTAGATTTTTGTGCAATAAATATATTATTTTTCATAAATAGTTAGCCAGTTTAAAAGGTTACTCTTTTCATTATTTGTGTTAATTATATAAAAAAATAACACCATCTTAACTAAAGTTTCATTTAATATCCATGTATGTAATAAATTATATTATATTAAAAACTAAATCTAATGTTTAGGGAAGGGGATAAACACTTAATGAAATGAATAATACGTAAACATATATTAGCTGGTAAAATTCAATGCAAAAATCTGCTTTGAAACCAAGATAAGAGTTAAAATTTTAGTACATTTAAAAAGTTATAAGGTAATGTTGTTATTTATTTATTTATATTAGCGAAATCTTTAGTGTTTTTTCCGGTATGATTTACACATGTTAGTTTAGGCACCAAATGTTTCACTTAAAAACACACACACACAAATAATATCACAAAACACTACAACATCATCAATAACAGCAACATAAAAACAAAATAAAATAAAACTGTAAAAAATAAAATAACATAAAATAAAATAACACAACATAAAATGAATGAATGATTAAATAAATATATAAATAAATAATAGATAGACGGGTAGATAGATAGATAGATAGATAGATAGATAGATAGATAGATAGATAGATAGATAGATAGATAGATAGATAGATAGATAGATAGATAGACAGATTTATAGACAGATATTGATAGATAGATAGATAACAAAACAAACAATTTTATTAGTTCTGGATCAATTCTAACAGGACAGTTTACAATACCATAACGAAATATTCATTATATGCTAAATACTGTTTAAATCAATCACGCCCACTAATACGTGAAAAACAGAAGAAAAAAAAAACCCCAAAACAAAACAATAAAAGCAAACAAGCAACTAAGCAAACAAACACCCAAATAGACAAACAAACAAACAAATAAACACATACATAACTAAACAAACTAACAAACAAACAAAATAAATAAATAAATAAATAACAAAATTAAATGCAACAGCGAAAGAAATCGGTGGTGCTCGGCTGATGTTTAACGTTTGTGAATGACTCACTCGTTCAGAGCCTCGCTACGTACTGAATTGATTAATGAATCACACGGTGTGGCGATATTTGTGTCATGTCGATCGCTCCCCGAGTTTCTGCAGAACATTCGAGAAACGTCCGATACATTATTGAAACGTACGGCATCTGCTATATTAAAAATACATTTAAACTAACATAGTTTAGACAATATGACCTCTATTATAAATACATATTATATCTGTATTAAAACAAAATATTATACACTCTCATAAATACAGATTATACTAGCGACATTATAACTTTAGTACGTATTACACTGACTACATTATAAATACGAATTATACTGACTACATTATGAATACGTATAACACTGGTTGCAGTATAAATACGTATTACACTGACAACATTATAAATACGTGTTACATTGATTATCTTTCAATTATTACATTAACTACATTGTAAATACGTATTACACTGACTACATTATAAATACGTGTAACGCTGACTACATTATGACTATGTATTACACTATTACATTATAAATACGTATTACACTGACTACATTACAAATACGTATTACACTGACTACATTACAAATACGTATTACAATATTACATTATAAATACGTATTACACTGTCTACATTACAAATACGTATTACTCTAATTACATTATCAATGTTGTTTATACTGACTACATTAAAAATACGTATTACGCTGATTACATTAAAAGTGCGTATTACTCTGATTACGTTATAAATATTTTTTATACTGACTACATTATAAATACGTATTACGCTGACTACATTAAACATACGTATTATACTGATTAAATCGTAAATGCATACTGAACCAAATGTATATTAAATCAGCAACATCAAAAATAGTTATTATACGTTATATCTAAATATTACAAGAGTTTTATTGAAGATGTGTTTTACCAGTTACATAATAAACTGATATTACATCAGCTGCATTATGAATAAGCATTACATCAACTATATTACAAAAAAGTAATAAAATCATCCACATTACAAATACGTAATAAAATCAATTACGACATAAATGCGTTTACAATAAGTACATTATAATTGATTAGTTCATAAGTATGTAATATAGTAGCTGTATTATAAGTAAATATTGTACATAAATTACACAATAAATATATATTATTAATATGTATTACACCTGTTACATTATTAATACGTATACGTCTGTTACATTATAAATACATATTACGTCTGTTACATTATAAATATGTTTTACGTCTGTTACACTGTAAATACGTATTACGTCATTTACATTATAAATACGTATTACATTTGTTACACTATAAATACATATTACATCTGTTACACTATAA
>CM022671.1:6129064-6161564 GCA_012295275.1 Chrysomallon squamiferum | reverse complement strand
TGAAACTGTTAGGTCAAATTTGTGCTGTTTATTTTGTGACGATAACAACAACAACGAAAACAATAAAAATGCAACAGTAAAACAGAACAAACTTTTGAAAAAAAAAGAAAAAAAACACACACACACAGACTACCCACCTTAAACAGGAAAACAGCTAGAAAATAAATAAACAAATAAGCAGTAAATAAATTAATGAATAGGTAAAATAAAATAAAATAAAATAAATATTAAAAAAAAAAAAAAAAATAACTAAGAAGAAACGATCTTGATTAAGAAATTTTCAAATTATTTAAATAATTTGAAGACACAAGAATTGTTTGTCAACATTTTAATTTATTTAATTAAGTTGAAAACACGAGTTGTTTGTCAACATTCTGATTTATTTAAATAAGTTGGAATTAAGGGTAGAATGTCGAAATTTTAATTTATTTAAATAAGCTGAAAACACTTTTGTCTATAACATTTTAAAATATGTAAATAGATTGTTTACAACTCATATCTTAGTAGGAGTAGTAGTAATAATTGTAGTAATGGTATTTGTACCAGCAATAATAGTAGTAATAATAACAAATAGGCTTAGTAATAGTAGTAGCAGTAATAGTATTAGTAGTAGTAATATAGTAGTAGTAACAGAAGTAATACTAATAGCATTAGTATAGTAGGAGAAATGATAGTAGTAGTAGTAGTTATAGTAGTAGTAGTAGTAATAATAGTAGTAGTAGTAATAATAGTAGTAGTAGTAGTAATACTAATAGTAGTAGTAGTAATAATAGTAGTAATAGTAGTAATAATAGTAGTAGTAGTAGTAATTATAGTAGTAGTAGGAGAATTAATAGTAGTAGTAGTGGTAATTATAGTAGTAATAGTGATAGTAGAAGCTGAAATAGCAGTTATATTATTATTTTTAGTATTACTATTAGTTGTATTACTGGTATTAGATATATTAACAGTAATAGCAGTTGTTGTAGTAGTACTTGTAGTAGTAGTAGAAATAGCAGTAGCATTCATAGTAATAGTAAAAGAAGTAGTAATAGCTGTAGTAGTAGCATCAGTAGTCGTACTAGTAACAGTAGTAGTTGTAGAAGTCGTAGTAGTAATATTAATAACAGTAGTAGCAGCAGTAATAATAGTAATAAAGGTAGTAGCAGCAGTAATAATAGTAATAAAGGTAGTAGTAGCAGCAATAAATAAGATGTCGTAGTAGTTGAAATAATAGCAGCAGAAGTAAAAGCAGCGGTAGTAGAAGTAAACTGAATTTACGTTTATTTTGATATTCACGTGCAAATTGTGCATTTTTTCATACATGTTTCGTTTTGTTTCGTGTTTTATTTATGTGTGCAAAAAGTAATTACATAACAGTTTCAATGTCTCTACGATCTGAAATTAGTCTCGTTTTTTTGTTGTTTGTTTTTCGTTGTTTTTCACCAGGAAATTATCTGATTAAAACTTCGTCTACAATTACACAAGACGACGGTCTGATATTGTCTCTACAATGCACATGTATTGTTCTTTATTGTATTTTTTTTGTCTTCTTCATTTTATTGTTGTTGTTGTTGTTGTCGCTTTTATTGTTGCTATTGTTCTTGTTAGAAATAAAAAAATATATTATTTATTTACTAATTTTATTTTATTTTATTTATTTTATTTTATTTATTTATTTATTTATTTATTTATTTATTTATTTTATTTTATTTTATTTTATTTATTTATTTATTTTATTTATATATTTATTTATTACTATTATTTCTCTCTTGCTAGTTTTTCTCTGAATGTCATTCGTATACAATTTCAAATGTATCTGTGAAAAAAAAAAAAAAAAAAACCAGACTGAAATCAATTCAAATACTCAAGTTATAAAACGGAATACTTAAGCTAATTTAAGTTTGTCTAACACTAACAACAACAACAACGGGGACGAAAATAAATATAACATAAGCAATAAAACGTGTGACACGAACCTCAACATATTCTGGTTTCTTTTATTCGGTACGTTTATTTCAAAAAAAACAAACAACATTGTCCTGTTTGATACCCTCACGCAGTGTAAGATACAAACACGACATGATACTCGATATATTTTTATACATTAAAAAAAAACAAAAAAACATTGACACTCAATATCTGCTGTGATTTCTGTCTTGGCTTGTCATACAAATGCCCGGCAACCAGATATCTGGAGAACAAAAGGTTACCTGATTTGTTGGGGGTTCTTTTTTGTATGAATTTTAGCTGAATCATTGTCTTGTCTTGCCTTACATGGTAGACGAACATCAGATTTTAGCTCAGGTTGTTAAATAACTGGGTTTGACACAAGTTTTGTTTCTATTGTTTGACATTCAGGCTGTGACGTTTTTGTTCAAGTTTATCTCTCGGATCTGAAATACAGAGACAGTCGACAACTGAACGTTTCTGAGTTCTTGTTTTTTAATGTTTTTTTTTTTTTCCATTCATTAATTATTATTTTTTTTTTTTTTTTTTTTTTTTTTTGATAAAACACTCAAATAAGGATTCCTAAATGTAGATTTAGATTTCAAACTAAATAGCTTATTGCAAAAGCGATAAAACGTATTAACTCTTTAATATATATTATGTCTGTCTGTCTGTATGTTTGTGTGTATATAGGTATGTGTCTGTGTGTGTGTGTGCATGTATGTATGTATGTATATGTGTGTGTATGTACGCACGTATGTATACATTGTCAGGATTCGAGGATTTTTCCCTACGGTTTAAATATACTGCAGTGTTTTAAATATATGCAAAATTGTTTTAAATATACATCAATGTTTTAAATACAGCTATATCAGGTAATAACTAAGTCGATGATACATAGTAGCCTTAAAGAATACAGCGTTTTCACAATACCTATAACATTAAATCAGCTTCTATGATCATTTATAAAATGGTATTAATATTACCAAATTAATTTTGAATAAAATGAATAAATAAACAATAAGAACAGTAACAAAATAAATAAATAAAACATTCAAGAAGAAAAAAAAAAGAAGAAATAAATAAATAAATAAATAAATAAATAATAATAATAATAATAATAATAATAATAATAATAATAACAACAACAACTGAATGAAAGAAATTATGAATAAGTTAATCTGAGTTAATATGATTTTCAAAATCAGTTTATCTGTAATGAAACACGGATTAAGCAGATTACTGTGAAACCGATAAATTGAATAATATTGCTTTTTAAGTTATTTTATTTACTGAATGATAAAATACGGATTATAAGTAATTGCTGAAAATCAGTTTTTATTGAATTAATCCGGATTAACGTAATACGCTTTATATGAGCAAAAAGAAGGATTACTATGAAGAATAAAAAAAAAAAATAAAAAAAAAAAAAAAAAAAAGAGGAGAAAACATTTTAATAAAAAGTAAAAATTAATAAGGAAAGGAAACAAAAGGAGGTAATTAAGTTTGCTGTAGATAAATGAAACGTCTAAACTGCAGTACACTCGTACTAAATATGTGATTTACGTTTATAAAGATAAGCCACTGATTAAGAATGACGAACTAATCAGGTAAAAAAATCATTAAGATTATTGTATGTATTACTTTATTATTTTTAAGTAGAACAAAGAGAGAGAGAGAGAGAGAGAGAGAGAGAGAGAGAGAGAGAGAGAGAGAGAGAGAGAGAGAGAGAGAGAGAGAGAGCAAAAATCAAAGGAAGAAGAAAAAAATAGAGTGAAGGTAAGAAAATGTAAACAAAGAAAAAAGAAAAAACTACTTTTGTGAAGGTAAGATAATGATGTAAACAAATAAAAAAAGAAAACTGGTTTGTTGGTTTATTTTTCATTATTAGTTCATTTATTAGCTTATTTATTTATTTATTTTAATTTGTCTGTTTGTTTATTTGTCTATTTATTTTAATTTGTTTATTTGTTTGGTTTGTTTGTTTATTGGGTTTTTTGTTTGTTTCTTTTAATTCTGTATGAGTGTTATTATTATATATGTGCATGACTTAATGACATGAAAACGAGTCAAACAACAAATTTATTTACGATTTTTAACTGAAATTGATTGTCATACTTTTATATTAACCAACAAAGATTTAATTTAATATAATTATATTTTTTTAATTTTTTATTTCTGTCCTTTTGTTATCCTATTTTTATTTTATTTTATTTTCTCTTTTGATGTGATTAACCTAATATAAAATCACGTTTGATATCGTGTAAATTGTTTTTCCTAATATTCAAATTTTAAATGTTTTATGTTAACATCGGCAAAGTGACGATTTTGTTTCACAAGATAGGAAATAAAATCTGTATTAACTTCATGGACAATTGAGACCAGTCAGCAGTAAGAAATATTTTATAATGCCTACCCACAGACAGCAGGTTTTTGGATGTAAAAAGAAAATGTAAAGAGCATATCACTCTCTCTCTCTCTCTCTCTCTCTCTCTCTCTCTCTCTCTCTCTCTCTCTCTCTCTCTCTCTCTCTGTGTGTCTCTCTCTCTGTTTGTTTTTGTCTGTTTGTGTGTCTGTGTGTCCACGTGTAGAATGTGTGTCTGTTTTTGTCTGTTTGTTGTTTTGTCAGAATAGACAGCACACGGAGAATATTCTCTGTGTATCCACGTGTATGTTTGTGTTTCTCTCTCTCTCTCATAAATAGAGACATTTTATTTGTCACGTGGGACAGTGTACTCGAGCAAGATCGGAATAATAAATGCTGACAAGGCCATACTGCTCTGACGACAAACAAACAAACAAAAACACAACAACACATTTTTCTCATTTGCTTGTCGCCTCATATTACTACTGTTCTCTTAAACTTTTTTTTCTTTCTTTTATATTTCGTTTTCTATCAGTTATTAATAAAATACACCATATTTAAAAATAAATAAAAAAAAAAAAAAAAAAATTATTTACGTGATACCAGACATGTGAAACCTTTCCCCTGACTATTTTGGTTTTCGCTTTGGTTTCGTGTTTCTGTTGTATTCACACACTGGTTTAAACTGTCATTTAAGACGCATTATATACCGTCAGATTTACCAAAAGTATCCAGTGACAAATATCTATCAAAACTAAACGTTTTCGACATGAAAATGAAGTTAGCACAATAACAGTTACGGTCAACGTATATAGGTACGTACGTTATTTATATTTGTATCTATGTGTGTGTGTAAGAGAGAGATAGAGAGTTTGTATATTTAGGAATGAATATTCTGTTGTTTGAAGTATGTCTGATTAGACAATATTCGGCAATACACTGGCGCTTGAAAAACCTGAAAAATTGATATGTATCTGTGTGAGAGAGAAAATATATATGTATGAGTTTGTATGAGAAAATGAATATTCTTTGTCTTATGTACGTCTGATTCAGACTGCACTTAGACAATATTCTGGAACGCACTGGCGCAGGAGGACAAAGTCCAGTCACGATTTAACAAAACCCGCCAGATGTCGCTGACGAAACTCGAACGCTACCGTTCGGCCATCAAAGCACCCGTTTAAGATTCCTCAATACCCGAGGTTATCCATCCTTCCCACAAAGTACGCCGTTCTTTGTGCTTGTCAAATCGCAGTGAACTGTCTGTAATCTGTTATGAACAATGAACTATTACCGGCATTGTGTTCTTATATTATGTTTTTTGTTTATTAAAACAATAATTTGTATAAACCTTATAGTTGAGAAGTGCGCACTTCTGAACTGTCTAGGCAGCTATCTAGTTGAAGTAATGGTAGTACGCTATTACTTTTAAAATTATTTATTAAATATACAACAATGTTTTAAATACAGCTGTATCAGGTAATAACTAAGTCGATGATATATAGTGTCCTTAAAGTATATATATATATATATATATGGCCGGGTGCATAAAGCACCCTCACACAAAAATTAGACTAGATGTCGATTTTAACTTTAATTTTTCGGCCTGATTGAACAACATGAAATACAGCAATAGTATAAAACATTATAAAATAGTATCGTAGTATTGCAGAGAATTGGCCCAATCTTCTCTCTTTCACTGTCTTTCACCCACAGCCTCACAGATAACATCTCACACCCCTGTCCTGGATTGCTTAACATGGCCCCAGTGACACTGTTTACTGTATATTAATGTCTCCAGTGTGATGGAGGAATTTCTCGTGGACTCTAAGTCTAAGCAAAGAGAAATAAGCCGCAGACACATGGTGTTTATGTATCTTCAGATTATGTTTGGTGCTTTCGGTTCAGTCCCTCATATATATATATATATTATAATCAAGGAGGTTATTCTTTTTCAAAAAAATGCGTATATATTTGCTGTCAAAACTGCACATTATTAATTTTTGTAAAATTTTCAACGTTGTGTGACGTGGAAAGAAGACGAAGATTTTACATTTTATGGCATAAAGCGTCATTTTGTTTTTTACTTTCATTTTTTTTTTTTATGACGTTGACCATCAGTTTTAATGTCGTTTATCCTCAGTTTTAAGTCACGTTTCCACAAATGTCAACCACTTCGGAACTTCAACCAATCAAAGCGCGTTATTTCCACACACACCCATAGTGTTTTATTTTCGGCCGCCATATTGTCGGTGTTGTTATGTTGATCATTGTTTAGATCAGTTGTTCAGCAAGCGTTAATACTTCCTTTGTTAGAACGCATTATTCATAGGCACAATGGTGAAACCGTGTATATGCAAATCGGATAATATTTATACCGTTTCCGAAGTCGAAAAAACGACGAAAATTTTTTTTTAAATGGATTCGACTATGCGGACGACCACAATCTCAAAAGAAAATCACTTATAAACATGAACATGCTTTCAAATAATAATAATAATACACACAGGTGATATTTAGCTATATACGAATTACCTAAATGTGAATAATATACATGCACAGACACCGCCATTGAACAGAAAAAAAGAAGAAAGAAATGTTTTATTTCACGACAAACTCGACACATTGTATTTACGGTTATACGGTGTCGGAAATTTGATTAAGGACCACACTATGTTGAAAGAGGAAACCGGCTGTTGCCACGTCATGGGCTACTATTCTTGATTAACAGTACCACCCCACAGACAGAGTAGTATATACCAGTCATGGTGCACTGGTTGAAACACTAAACGGTCCATTGGACCAACAGATAGTGTAAAAAAAACACACAAAAACAACTGTGTATTGTGTATGTATGTGATGTACATGTATATTACTAAAACTCGTTGTGAGGTGAAATGAAACTAAACGTTTGGGCGATCTATGTAAATGTTCAACTATTATAAACAGTCTTGACAATGCAGCTTAAAGACACGTGTGTCATTTGTTATATTCTGGTTTGTCACTTTTCTTTTTTCTTTGCACCAAAATAAACCATGCAGCAATACCAGTTTAATACCACGATATACTCATCCAGCTTCAAACCCTCTGATAGCTCTTTCATCTCCAAACAAACCTGAATGTGCAGTTTGTGAGCCGAGTCTATTTTCCTCATGGAACGCCAGCATTTCGCATTCACTTTCGGTTGATTTTTGTCGGAAATTTTTATATCGTGGATGTAGCCTTGCGTAAAATAATTTAAACTTTCTCTTGTGCTTTTTGTGGAAAGGTCCGAACTCTCAGGAAGATAGGAAACCGACACATCATCTGGAATACTTTCTAGATCAGCTACGCCGTCTGCTACCGATTCCGCCATTTTGGATGTTAACTAGTGGTGCGTAGTAACAGTAACTAAGGGGGCGTAGCTTACGGAGAAATTTATGCAAACATGAACTACTTTCGTCTGCAGTTTTATCGACGTTGACCTTTCACTTACTGTTAAAATGAATTTTAAAAATCGAGGACTTTAAGTTTTAATAGTTATTCGAGTCGAGCACGTTTTTCTTGATGTAAAATTGATTGCATGTAACGTGTTCATGTAATTCGAGGCCCGTGCGTATGTGTGTGTTTTGAGTGCTGATCCATGAACTGAATAACGTAATCAGAATGTAACAGTAACAATAGATGCAATAAATAAATAAATAAATAAATAAATAAAAATAACGAACACCCATGACAACAAATGTATACTCATTACTTGCACGCTCCATTCTGCTTAATAAATTAAATATAATAATAACAATGACAACAACAACAATAATAACATTAACAATAAATAAATACATAAATAAATAAATAAAGAAAGAAAGAAAGAAAAGAACACAAGAATAACGTGGTTGATCAGTTGGCTTGTTTAACAGAGCACAGAGCTCTGAGTAGTCTCATTTTTATGCAAACAATTGTTTTAAAAATTTTTTTAAATAATAATAAAAGGAAAACATATTTGTTCATTACTCATAACTGACCATAGATAGTTCCTTGTACGATTTGACTGGGTCAAGTTGTTTCCTTTAAAATATAACAAGAACTGAACATAGCTTTTTTTTTTTTTTTTTTTTTTCTTCCTTACTCAGTTAAACGAACTGAATATTGAACGTAGTTGTCTGTAAACTGCTGTTTTTGAACTGACGTTATACTTATTTATTCGTCTGAAAAACAAAAGCAAGGCAGGTAAATCAATGCTGTTGTGGTAGTTGTATTTCAGTGCAACTGTCGTCAGTCTAGTTTTGTTGCACATTTAAATAAATTTCACAGAGATCAAAGCGGCTGCTGTCAAGATTTATTACACAAATAAATAAACAGCGGACACTCGACGTAATTTAAATACACCATTATTTATTTATTTATTTATTTATTTATCTACCTCTCTGTCTATCTATCTATCTGTTTATTTACTCATTTATTTATTTATATACCTATCTATTTATTTATATTTATTTATTTATTTTTATTTATTTATTTATTTATTTATTTATTTATTTATTTATTTATTAACTTATTATTTATTTATTTATATATCTATTTATTTATATTTATTTATTATTTATTTATTTATTTATTTACTTATTTATTTATTAACTTATTATTTATTTATTTATATATCTATTTATTTATTTATTTATTTACTTATTTATGTATTTATTACTTATTTATTTATTTATTTACTTATTTATTTATTAACTTATTATTTTTTTTTTTAAGCTCTAGTGTGTTTGTACGTGGATATGTGTATGTATTTGAATATATGTATGAATGTATGTCTCTATGTACATACGTATATATCGTCATTATATTTGTGTATATCTATGTATAATATATGTATATATGTATATATGTATGATATAAAACTATATTTATATATGTATATATATATATGCATGATATAAAAATATATATATATATATATATATATATAAGTGTATCTGCATTTGTATTATATTTGTTGTGTCTTGTTCCAAGTATCTTGTTTGTATTTTATTTATGCATTTAAATATTTCTTTCCTTCCTTCCTTCATTATTTATTTATTTATATACATTTTTTTATATTTACATACATAAAATGTAAGTAATTACATACAGTAACACAAGTGTAATAGACACAACAAAATAAGATCTTAAATAAGAGCTTACCACTTCGTTGAATCATTAATTAATTAATTTCGTCACAATTATTTGAAACAGTAACCAAGAGACGAAATTCAGTGTGAATCCCCACCCCCTTCTTTCCCCCCCGCGCTATTTTTAATAAATAGCAGCAAGTAATATTTTAACTACACCGTCCCACAAACAGGAAAACACTAACCACCATGTTAACCAAACTTTATCACATGAGGAAAGACGCAATACAGATAGACTGACACCCGTAAAGATAATACAAGTTGTTTAATTTTGACAGAGATTTGAAAGATGAGAAAAAAACAATCAGTTTCTTTTCTCATGTGATCTTGTCAACTTCCAGACCGTAAAATTAACACTAATTTAGAGAAACAAAATTGAAAATACATTAATTTTCTTTTGTTGTAAAAGATTTGTGTCAAAATGAATAAATTAAATTAAATAGATAGGACACAGATAAGTAGTTAGTGAGAGAAAAACAGATAGATAGGTAGATATAATGGTATCTGCCTGTATATATATATATGTATGTATGTATGTATGTATGTATGTGTGTGTGTGTGTGTGTGTGTGTGTGTGTATGTGTGTGTGTGTGTGTGTGTGTGTGTGTATGTATGTGTGTGTGTGTGTGTGTGTGTGTATGTATGTATGTATGTATGTGTGTATGTGTGTGTGTGTGTGTGTGTGTGTGTGTGTATGTATGTATGTATGTATGTATTGACTGATATATGAGTGCATTTAAAATCCAAAAAATGTATAATAAAATTCGTAATACTGCACAAATTGTTTTAAAAAAGACACTAAATCAGTAAAATAAAATAAAATAAAATAAAATAAAATAAAATAAAATAAAATAAAATGAAATAAAAATAAAGACATAAAAAAAGAGAAATGTGTAAATAAAAAATAATTTTTGTTATGACAGATTGTGATGAACGTTCAGTCAGATTAGATTACAATGTTTAAAAAGTTACCACGGAAAGCTGCGTTTGATTTATTAAAAAAAAAACAAAAAAAATTATCATTTCTACACCAAAAACATACCGTTACTTACTAAACTGACATACACACAGAATTACAGACAGACACGCATAGAGACATTTTATTCAGCTATCACTAGGTGAACACAATGTTTATTTTCATTTTTATCTCAGCGACGGCGAACATTTGGATAAGAACCAGCAGCCGAAATACGTTTTACATATGTCCAGCTTTTTTTTTTCTTTTATGCTTTTTTCTGAAGACTACTCTGTTGATAATGATGATGATAAATAAATAAATAAATAAATAAATAAACTATTTAGAAGGTATCCTTTCGCAAAATCTGTACAAAAAAAACAAAAAAAACTTGCAACATTTCAAAAACATGTCTTTCATGATTTTACCAATCTCAACGTTGCGTGGATTGTAAAGTATAAGGAAAATTATTTTATATCTCTTTCTTTGCATTTGTCCATTTCAACATTTATTCCAAATGGTTTTTGTGTTTGTAACTTGCGAATCCATAAACACTTCTCGTTCAAGATTCAAAAGGTTTGTTTCAGCTTTTGATCAGAAAATTGATGTTTGCTCTATTGGGATTATTTCAAAATGATCTTCCAATATAGGGTCAAGTACATTAAAATGTTTGGCAACAGGAATGTCAACATCATGCCTAATATCGTATCTGTGACAAACAGTTCTAACTCGTAAAACATTTTGTGTTTGATCGACATATTTTTAAAATTATTTTACTTAAGTTGTACTTGATCAAATACACAAGATTTTTTGAATCACAGTCTAGCTTAGTTCTGATCTGATATTCAGTTTTGGTTTGGTCGCAACTGATCGTAGACGCAGAAATTTTATTACGTCATGAAGCCTACATCTGTTTTTTATTTTTTTTTTAAAGATAACTGTAGATCCGGTTCCAAAGTGAAGAGAAATATAAGTCTGGACTTTTTATATGGTTTAATGGTGTCTTTTGGATTCAATGTTTTTTCTAAATCTATGACGGTTTCAGATTTAATTTTCATTAGAACTCGTTTTGAGTAACCTCTCGATTTCAGAGCACAAAATAGAACTGAACAGGCATTATTAAAATTTTCTTTCTTGAATTTCTGTGGAACCTAATGACTTGAGATTTAACGATATCTTTAAATGTATGATGGGGATGAAATGATTTGTAATGCAGCAGTTGGTGGGTGTCCGTGGGTTTGAAAAATACTTTATAATCTAAGTAGTTTGTTTTCTCAAACTGTGTGCCTTTGTAATTTGTTACATCCTTAATATCTACAGTCAGATCTGATATTGTGGCTTTAAGTTTTAAATTATCATAATCATAAGAATGTCACCTAAGTAATCGAGATATGAAAAGGTTTTCTAGTTGCTCTGTCTTTCTGCGATATAAACAGATTAAAAATTTGGGCACAAACGTTTACCTTTTAGGTAATTCAGTAATGGTCAGAAATAAATAAATAAATAAATAAATAATCCTTCAGACATTAAAAAAATATAAAAAAAATTAACTATTTTTAGAAATACCGTTCAATTTACTACAGTGTTATTATTATTATTATTTTTATTATTATTATTATTATTATTATTATTATTATTATTATTATTATTATTATTATTATCTACACGTTTGTTAAACTATTCTACCTTTTATTATCATATTATATTTGTGAGAACTGAAAGGAAATTTACGAGAGGCTCGACTGTCAGAAAGGTTTGCATTGTAAAAATATTTCAAAATTTAAATTTATTTTTGTTTTCAAAGCACTGACTGCATATTTCCTCTCTCACTGTATCTCTTATTTGTTTGCTTATTTGTTTTATTTACTTGTTTATTTATTTATTACTGTTGTTGTTGTTCTTTTTCTTATTCTTGTTCTTTTTCTTATTATCATCATCATCATTAATTTCATAGTTGTATAGATACAACACGCACACACACACGCATACAACTGATATAACAGCTGCATCTACAATATATACAAAAGCATATCAAACCATGAAATAATGTTTAATATTATACAACACTTTTTCAATAATGCGTGAAAACTAACGTAAAAAAGAAAGGAGTTACCAGGATATTCGAAAACCGGAGAAGCGAACATAGTTAATATAATTTATTTTGTCCTGGAAACATGATCTCTAATAAGGTTTATACAACATTAAGAATTCATGGAAAACAGTAATTGTACACCGTTTCTTCTAATTTAGAATTCACATTTATTATTTTTTTTATTTGAATAACATTTCCATATTTAACGTGAAATTTAGTTTAATGTATTGCAATACATGTCCATATAATTTATGTGCCCTAACATTTTAATTTCTAGTTATAAAATTCACAAATACACTCTAGAGAATGCAAACACATAATTCATTATAATACGTGTTGTTATTCACATACATACAGCTATATAAATATTCGATTACAGATATATACATAGACACAAATATTACACACAAGCATTTATACATGCAAACACGTATTCAAACACACGCACACAAACACATATATACACATTTACATATATACATACTTCCATAAATGTATACGTACTTCCATAAATACGCATACATACGTACATACATATATACATACATACATACATACATACATAGGTTGCCGTAATGGCCGATCGTTGACGTCGTAGGCGTTCGCAGTGCGGGCGATAGGGTGCCACATGTTCTAGAATAGTCTATCTGCAGAGTCTGTTTGGACGTATATAAGACAGAGAATATTCAACCCCTAAAATATATACATGCACGCATATTTCACATCAAATATTCTTATTCCCTGAATCCTAAAATGTCTTTTGGAAACGGCATTCTTAAAACAGGATCAACGCTAAAAAAACCCAAATAAACGTCCATCATAAATCTCTTACTGTGACAGAAAATTCTGACAAAACACGTTTTTAAATCTGTATACACAGTGAAAATTCACGTCCAGCATGTAAATAATAAGTGTAAATAATATTACAGTTTATTTATTTAGTAAAAACATTATATATTAACACAGCGAAACCATAACTTACTTGCACCGTTTGTGTGTCTGGAGATCTTTCAACGAAATATTTAAAATATACCAGTTCAAATAAATATTTTGTATGTGGTGTAAGGATGTCTGAATATTTAGTATGTGTGTGTGTGTGTGCATGCATCATAAAACCATTAATTAATTACACTACGAACGTGATTTCGCTATGGTTTTCTAAAATTAGACACATACACACAGAGACAATTAATTATTCACACTAACACGAACCTATTAATATACATACAATATTTAATTAAAAATAAATATCCTAGAATGCTTTTCAAAGTCGGCCATTTTTGTTTCGAAACAGCGTTTATGAACGTGTTCGATCGCCAGCACGCAGTGCCTGTGTAATCAGCAAACACACAAAGGAAACAAACGTGTATTTGTTTAAACCGAAACACTGGAAAACGAGACAAAATGGCAGACGTTTAAACCATTAACGGGGTTACTCCGTGTTTTCTTTTCTTCCAGATGAATCGAAGCTCTCATTCGTGTTCCAAGTTCTCAAATAAGAAGCTCGATATTGATCTAAGTCACATACAAACTAAGACAAAAAAAAAAAAAAATAAAAAAGACAAAAAAAAAAACAAAAAAAACAGAAAGAAAAGCAACCCAACAAAACAATCGTAATAGAGATTGTGTGACTAAGCAGTTTCTATATATAGCGCAGTTTATACGTGTACATTGCATCAGCCACCTTAATAATTTTAATGTTTTGTTATTATTTCTTCTTTCCTGTCCTTTCTTTCTTTCTTATTTTATTTTTAAAGAAGGAAAATGTGAAAATGTTATCAAGATATTATTATTATTAATATTATTATTATTATTATTAGTTTTCAGCTGGCATTAAGCATGCGGCGTTATTCGAATTAATTAATCGTAAAAAAACTGATATCACGAGAAGTGTTGGACACTTGCCAAATCGGCTCGCCCAGCATGAAATCATTTTCAGATATAGTAACTTCGGCTAGTTTCGCAAGAAAACGTCTCAAAATAGCACGCAGTAACAATAAACAGTCTGCATCTCTTACGTATGTATGTGTGTATGCATGCATCAAGATCCGTGTATTAATGCGCGCGTGAGTTTCTATTTGTTTCTATTTGCATCATTTTTTATTTTATTTTTTGGAAATATTTCTGAGAATGAATCAGTATGTAAAGTGTACGGAAATATGTATTTATGCGGTTGAATTTATTTATTTATTTAGTTAGTTAGTTACATATTTACTTACTTATTTACTTACATATTTATTTATTTATTTTTTCATTCATTTTGCTGTTTTACGGTTGTACCGGCTGACTGCGTTAACTTAACTGTTACTTAGAATATTGATTTGACATTTATTAAAATGACCACTTGATGTTCTATAAATAGATATATTAACCTAACAAATCCTCAAGTTATAGCTCTTCGTAGACATTTTATATTCTTTTCATATATATATATGTGTGTGTATATAAATTTTCTTGTTTTCTTTAAGTTGGCAGAAGTGACAATAGCTATTTCGAGCATAGGCTGGTGTTGTGTTCTAAACTGTCGTATCCCAGTGTTTACTGTTTTCCAGACGGAAGAGACAGAAAATAACCGAGTTGAAGAACAACAGACACAAATCAGACACTGGAAATAGGACTGCGTGAAAAAGGTATTTAGTATCATTGTTGGCATCAACTCTCTCTCTCTCTCTCTCTCTCTCTCTCTCTCTCTCTCTCTCTCTCTCTCTCTCTCTCTCTCTCTCTCTCTCTGGACGTACGCATGTTGTTTTCTGGCTGTAATTTTCAAGTATGTACATCGTGTTGCTCGCGATCACACACACACACACACACACACACACACACACACACACACACACACACACGCACGCATACACACACACTACTGAAACACGTAAATGTAAGAACAAAAATAATAATTAAAAAAGCCCCACCAAAAATAGACTTCATAAATTTTATTACATGTATCTCCAACCCCACCACACACCCAAAAAATTATTTCTAGAAATGAAGAACTTATTTGTAGAAATGCTTACAGCCTAAGCAGAAAACATAAATTACAACAACGAAGGGGAAAAAAAAAAAAAAAAAATGACTAGGATGTCAGCCATTTTGCATAATTAATGAAATTTCTGTGGTCATTTACTATTGAATTTGCCGAGGTTTTACAACTAATTAGATTTGTCACCATGAAGCAATAGTTAATCACTTTCAGTCTGCGCATCAAATCAAGTTTTGATAAAGAAAAAAGACTACAAACGAAGACGATATCAATATTAAAATAAAAAACACCCTAAATCCATGTTATTATTTCTAAGTTATAAACATCTTCCGCTCTTACATGCACGAGGTCACGGAAAAATAGCGTGATATGAATCACGTGAGCAACTTCGCTATTTTTCACTATTCGTCCTGTCAAGGTTATTAACTTGGCATTACGCCAAAGTAAATGTAATCCGCGAACGTTTTGCAGCCGAATGAGTTTTATTTGTTTTGTGCTTTTCACAGTAATAAGATTATACTGACATTCCTTTTTGTTATTTAATATGTAGCTTGTAACTTGTATTATATGTGTAGCTATCTTTGTTGATATATATTGATGTGTGTGTGTGTGTATATGTGTTCAGATATTTGTATGTATCTATATGTAAATGTATATATTCGAGTTGTTATATACACGCATGAATAAATTAATATTTATATTCATGTATTGTAGGTATATCTGTTGAGTTACTTGTGTTCTTTTTGTTCTAATGCATGCATGACTTAACACGTAAAGGCATACATGTATATGCATGCTGATACTGAAATAACTTTAGCGATAACATCGAAATGTTATTAAAATAATAAATTAGGCGAGTTCATGAATGCTGTATAAATATTGTTGGAAATCATGTTTCCAGGACGAAATAAATTACATTAAATATTTTGAATCTTCTGATAACACATCTAAGATTTTTTGTGTTTACGTTTTCACGAATTATTGGCAGAATATTTATCACAGTCCATATGTTGTAAAATTCAACTATTATTTGATTATTTGATTGCTTAATGAAACAGCAACAGTTATATCAAGTGAAACTTACGACATGCACGTGTGTGTGTGTGCGTATGTGTGTGTGTGTGTGCGTAATAGGCAAAGAAAGAAGCAATACACTGTGGACAAACTAGTATTCAACATTTCAGAATAAAAGCTGTTTTAAATTATTGTCCACCATTTTAAGGACGCATTCACCTATCTGTTTCTTCTAACATTGATAAATAATAAGTATTATTATTTCACTGATGACTTTACATTCTGTCGTTCTGTGTCTTATCAAGATAAACCGGCATTATTCTCACAAACGATTTCCGCCGCCTGAAATATAATTCCAGCACGATCTCTTGTGTATTGATATACTGTAAATAGTTCGTGATAAACTCTCGGAATGTATCAATGAGATGACGTCATTGTCTTGTTAAAGTGCACGCAGAGGTGAACACAGGAGAAATAGCAATTTATATTCGATCTTTCAGAAGTGTTTATTGTCATAAACACATGACAAATGGAAATATTTCTTTGTGTGATTCATCTGTGTACACAGTATCTAATCAATGCTGAATTCAGCGATTGGTTTAACAAGATTTGTGGGTTTTGTTGTTTCTTGATGTGGAATTTCTTTTCATAATGTGCACAATACAGACCCATTGTTTGACAAAAGCCGTCTTTGAAGGAGGATATTTTCCTGTCACGACGTGAAATGAGGCTATATATTCATTCGTTTGAGAATTAACAGTTTTCTGTATCTACGTGTATTTCAGAGCTAAATATTGTTGTTGTTGTGTTACCCATCTATTCAGTCTAGAGAAAGCGAGATCAACGTTAAAAATGAAAATAAAGAGAAAAATAAAAACAAAAATGAATGCTAGTTCAAAAATACATCAAACGTGGTTATTTATTAAATGTCAAATATTTGACAATGCGTAATATTTATTTATCTATCAGTCTGTCTATATATATATCAGTCTATCTATCTATCTATATATCTATCTGTATGAGTGTATGTCTCTCTTCTATTTGTCTGTCTGTCTATGTATCTATCTGTGTATCTGTCTATCTATCTGTAGATGGATGGATGGATGGACGTACCTGTCTATATGTTTTCAGTCTATCTACATATCTGTCTATCTTAAATAAAGAAGGCGATAATGATGAAGTAGCAGTAGTAGTAGTTGTCAAAGAAGAAAAACACGAACACAAAACGAGAGACGGTTGTGGTAGAAACGTTTATTTCTATTTGTAAAAAAAAGTCTGTAAGACAAAAGCCACATCAACGTTCTGCACAGCTGGAATGACACAGAAGTGTGTGAACCGTACACAGAACACACAAAATTACTTTAAAACGATTCTCCTCCGCCAGACGATTAATAAAATATATCGAACAAGACGAAGAACGAGAGCTATTTTTAGTCATCTTTTACTTTTTACGTTTTCAGTCTCTGCTGTACTTTTTAACAAAGCACCAGTGAGAGAGAGAAACGTGTCACAGACGCTGAAATAAACCAGACATGCGCGCTACGTCCGCGGGAAGTTCGGTCGCTCGTCTCCAGGGTAACCCGCAGTCAACCCGCCAGGTCCCCTTTGCGTGATGAATCCAAATACTCGTCGTTTTGATAGCACGTAGCCATCGGGCAAGTCAGCAAAGTGATTGCTAGAAAGCGAAACATCCACATGACTGAATATCTTTCTTGTATCTCGGTGAGGTTAAAAATATTTACGTAAATTAAAAAATTAAATACTTTAAAAAAAAAAAAAAAAAATCCTTTGTGAATGCTGCGAATTTCAAATTTATTTCGACTTTTCTTGTGTGTGTGAGAGATAAATATTAAAAATTACTCCTTTTTTTTTACCAATACAATCTCTGATAACGTCAGCAAACTATTATAAAACACACCTACGTCAGCAAACGGCAATTATTTGCAGCGGCAAAACAGCAAGCAGTTGTCGAAGAACACAAGCGTCTACAAAATAACATCAGCTACACAAACTCTGGCAAAATGCCACCAGGAAGCGAGGCCATTTATTTAAGAGTTAAGATAAATATTGCATTTAAAAAAATTATATATAAAAAAATAAAAAAATAAAAAAAGTAAGATAGATTCAAAACTGTTGTGTGAAGCTGTTGCGGAAACCGACAGAGAATAAAATCGATACAGTGTTACAGAAAAGCTGAATATCTGCGCTGAATTATTAACATGTTTTCTCTCCTTATTCTTTATTAATAGAAATAAAATAACAAAGTCGTGTCTCGATGTGTTACGTAAACAAGACACTTAAAAAAAAAAAAAAAAAAAAAAATTAAAATGATGCTGCTAGAACTAACACGAACTCGTTGTGCTTTGACCTACAAATAAAAATCAGCAGCGTAAAATTAACATCTGCTTAAGAAAAATGTATTTTCTCATATTTTCTTCTTGACAACTGATCAGTGAGAGAGAGAGAGAGAGAGAGAGAGAGAGAGAGAGAGAGAGAGAGAGAGAGAGAGAGAGAGAGAGAGAGAGAGAGTCAAAAGTTTTTCAACGACAATCTTTCTTCAGCAATGTTTATTTCTAGAACTGACTGGACACATTTTCCACATAACAT
The DNA here is from genome assembly GCA_012295275.1 of Chrysomallon squamiferum. Classification (NCBI taxonomy): domain Eukaryota; kingdom Metazoa; phylum Mollusca; class Gastropoda; order Neomphalida; family Peltospiridae; genus Chrysomallon; species Chrysomallon squamiferum. The sequence continues at coordinate 6,142,466 of CM022671.1, read as the reverse complement.
GTCCGACTAACAGTTCGCGTACCAAGTCGCCCGTTCTCAGTAATCCACTGCAGAGAGACAGAGAGAGAGAGACTAGCAAACGGCGAAATCGTTGTGTAGACACGCAGTTCACGTTTGCTTTCTTATTTATTTATTTATTTCTTTTTATTATCGTCTGGTTCTCTGATCGCGGCGTTCAGCTGAAGTTTTTCTGGGTCTTAGCGTACTCAGCTGTGAGGATGGAAATCGTGAGTCTTGCTATACTTGACTAGATCCTGTGTTTTTTTTTTTTTTTTTTTTTTGTTTTTTTTATGTTTTATTGTAGCGATTCAACGCAGTTGTAGATTGATTGTAGCTAATGCAAATTTCACTCTAGCTGTAACGTCTGCTGCACTCTGCAGCTGGTCACGTGTTTTGTCAGACAGACCGGTTCGAACAGGTTTTCTTATGTCACGTAAATGTTATGTGATATGTTTTTTGGACGTGAAAATATTCGTTGTTAGAAGAAGGAAAAATTCAGACGCTGTGGTAAACAAGATTAAGTTTATTTCTTTATTTTTTAGGTATTGTTAGTTTTGATGTACTGAATAAGGCGAACAGTGAACATATTGAAACGACTGTTCACGGTGAAACGTCTGCACTCGTTGAAACGTCTGTATTCGTTGAAACGTCTTAGTCGTCGAAACGTCTGCACTCGTTGAAACGTCTGTATTCATTGAAACGTCTGTACTCGTTGAAACCTCCATTTCATTCCTTTATCTTACTGTTGCTAACTGAATTTTATCTAATATTTTTATATTTCACTTTTAACAATCAGTTTTAATACGTCTTTTTCTAGTTTTCATTTTTTAAGTCGTAGTTATTTAAGAACCAACCAGACTGTTTTGTACTAGACGTGAATTTTAATTCTCAAATTTTCCTCACTGTATTTTAATTTTCTTCGTAATATATTTCATTGGAGTAGTACTTATATGCATTTTATATATTTCAATTTTGGCTAGAAATATTGATAACATAAAAAGTCAGCAGAGAATGACGCCTTGTGACGTCACGTCTGGTGTCGATGTCTAGACTGTATCTCAATTCGATTCTTCTAGAGGATTTATTCACATTTAATTGTTGATATTTTGTTGTATTTATTAATACTTCATTATACGTATTCTGGCTACTAGAACTACTACTACTAGTGCTGCTACTACTACTACTACTACTACTACTACTACTACTACTACTACTGTAGTTGATATTATTGTTGTTGTTTTACTCGTCTTCATCTTTAAACAAATTATTTAAATTTTTTATTTTTTTATTTCCCACAGACGTTTTCTTTTCCCTTGAACTAAAGCAGACAACCGACAGTGAGCAGACAGGCGACATTGAGCAGGCATACGACATTGAGCAGGAATACATTGAGCAGACATCCGACATTGAGCAGGCAGACGACATTGAGCAGGAAGACGATATTCAGCGGTCAATTACTTGACTTCATTTCTTCACTTCTAACAGCCAGCATAACGAGGTTTACTTTTAAAATTTTCTTCGACCCGTACAGTAATAAGTAAACATATAAATTATAAGTAGTAATTCAGCATTAAATAATTTGCGTTACCACTAATTTTTTGTTTACATTTTATTTTATTTATTTATTTATTTATTTATTTATTTATTTATTTATTTATCTGTTTATTCTGATTGTTATTATTTGTTTTTTTTTTTTTTTTTTTTTTTATGAAAGGCTGCTCATTATTAGAAGTCATCGGATATCTGTAGGTATATGAATAAAATATTCTAGGGTAGCTGTGGCTACCCATTATTAGATCATAAATTTGTTCTTGAGTATCTTTTGTACTGAAAGTGCTGTCACGATGGACGTTGTATTCGTCTTTGGTGTTTATTTGATGTTGATTGGTTCGCTTGTACTTCCTTGCTTCGCTTCTTATCTTCTTCCTTTTTGGACATTTCAAATGTTGAACGATAAATTTTCGACGATCAAGGGGTTAACAGGATTTTTCTTTGTGTGCATATGGCACACAATTTAAAACTTCCACCATCGATAAAAATGAATATTTTAAACATTTATGAACAGGAGGGGGTCTCAAATATCATCCAGCTTGTGAACACGATTAATGTAATTCAACACGTGTTTTATGTCAAGGTAACGACATTTAGATAAGGTACGATGTTTTTGTTATCTTCTTTCATTTTTATTTATTTATTTGTTTGTTTGTTCGTCTGTTCATTTGTTCGTTCGTTCATTTATTTATTTATTTGCTTGTTTGTTTGTTTATTTATTATTGTTGAAAATATAGACTGTAACTCTGTAGTAGATCGCTTGTCTAATAAGCTAAGTGTCGCACGATCAAATCCCCCATGGTGTTTCAATCAGATTAATAAATAAATAAAAAAATAAAAAAATGTGTTGCTACCAGTCTATTTTTTGTTGTTGTTTTGTTTGTTTCTATTTATAATCACCTTCGCACATGGAGAAGTAAGCTTGAGAGCACTTGTTGGAGTGGGAAAATAACGCAGTGGGCAAGCTGAGAGGGAAGATCCAGCGACCTGACGCATTTCAGACAAGCTATCTAACCATGAGTTGCAGTCTACCTTTGTTAAAGTCATGATAAAGTTGTTGTTTTTTTATCTTGTGAGTGTGCACAATATGTTTTGCTGTTAACCGATTAGCTGATGTCATCATTATGTGATAGTCATCATCATAATCATCATCATCATTAATATTGTAATAATCATCAGTATCATTATAATCATGTTGAAAAATAATTCGGCGAAGTAGGTAAGTATTATTATTTTTATATGCTGCAAAAATCAGATAAAATAATAAATTAAAAAAAGTAAATAAATGAAACGAATTACAGGAAGACGCTAAGAAGAAGTCAAAACAACAACAACAACAAAATAAATAAATAAATAAATAAACATTTTTATATTTTATTTTATTTTATTTTTATTGTTTTATTTTGTTTTTAATAATTGTTTTGGATTATATGCCTTTTTTGTGTCTGTGTGTGTGTTCTGTGTCTGTGTATGTCTGTGTGTATCTGTTTGTGTGTGTATATATGTGCGTGTGTGTTGTATGTGTGTCTGTGTGTGCGTGGATGCATTTCTACGTTTGATTGCACATATAAGTCACGCACGTACGACAAAATATAAACTATGTATTATTATTGTATTTACTTTTCTTCGTCTTCTCTTTTTATTTATTTTTTTTTTTTTTCTCTGAACTAGAATATATTCACCAGCACAGCTAAGCAGAGCGCTGTTTAGATAAAATTAATACATTTTTTCTTGTGTTCACTTAAAGAAAGGTTTTAAAAATAGACTCATATGCGTCACTGTAGATTCTTAAATCTTTATCATCTACGTTCTTGTTTAATCCTTCAGGTCACAGATTTCAATAGTTGCAGCATATTCAGAGCAGAGAAGACGTATGCATTGACGACGTTGTATTGCGTAATACAATACTTGTGTGACTTTGTGTATCACGCACGCAGCACACACAGAAAGCCATACGTATACGCACACAAAAACAACAACAACAGAGGTTCGTATATATTATATTTTAAACAGATACACACATTTTCACACACACATACACACACACAACACAAAAACAACAAATGAGGTTCGTATATATTATATTTTAAACACATACACACATTTTCTCACACACACACACACACACACACACACACACACACACACACACACCTATACACACAGACACATATACACACACTCGCAGGTACACAACCACACAGACGTTCAAATACATTTTAATTTTAATTATACAATTACATTAATTTGTACATAGACACACACACACACACACACACACACACACACTCAAACATTATTATAGGTAGACACGTACAAACAAACATATACACAGACACATAAAAACACACCTACATACAAACGTATGAACACAGAACACAAATATATATACCCGTACGTACTCAGATATACGTATTTATATAATCTTCTTTACCTGTTTTACTTTTTATTTAATATTTGTCATGTAGAAATGATCGGTTGTATTTAACACAAGGTTTACAGTAAAGAAATATTTTTCAGATATAGACAGAAAACTGGGCGAAGCGGAACCTGAGGTAATTATCAAAACTAACAGTAAAAAGTTTTCCATTAAACATCAACCCTGCTATTTCTTAATCTTCGGTTTCTTTCGACGTTACACGTAAGTTTACGGAAAACCCACACAAAAAGAGAGAGAGAGAGAAGAAACCCGACAACGTAGCACGACGGGCTACTCGTATTCATTTAGCAGTAAAGAACGTTTTATTCACACCTTCCCGCTGATAGGATAAACGTACTACAGTCATTAATAAATAAATAAAAAAAAAGTTAGAATCGGAAAAATATTCTCATTTAGAGATTTTATCTCGCGAAACACCAGTTTGAGGTCTTATCACAGAAGTGTAGCACGTGCTAGAAAATAATTTGATCTGTTTAGTAAGAGAAGCATAGTCTGATAATAACAAGGTTTGTCTGAGCTATGGCCGATATTAGCCCGAGGATAGTCTGGCGGAGAATAACAGGTCAGACAGACATTTGGATGGACATCACTGGTTCTCAGTCAGAGCTTAATCGAACCAGACCAATATAGAAACAGTCCAGTTCAGTTTCGTTTTAAATTTTTACATAAATGCTATTGCATAACTGAAGTAACAGTAGCAAAATAATATACTAACATTGATAATGCATTTTTTTTTTTTTATGATTATTATTATTATTATTATTATTTTTTTTTTTTTTTTTTTTTTTTTTATTTTTCTAGGTTGTTGATTAATGCTTAATAATGTAAAACTCTCTCTCCATTGTCATCAGTAATTTGAATTGGATATCTGTCAGTAATTTATTGCAAATGTAACCCGTTTGACGTAGATTTATATATAAATTACATCTGTTGTTATCTATAACAATAATAATTAAAAAACATATTTAAACTCGGTCATTTATTATATCTGTGTGTGTGTGTGTGAACAAACAAACATACATATAACAAAGTTATTTTTTCAGTTTGTTTTAAAGTATAATAGTGTTCATTTATTTATATCATCATAAACTACCGAATTTAATTGACGCTATAACTGACAGCTCCAGGTATATTTCGCACTAATACATAAAATATATATATATATATATATATACCTGGATATCAATTACCACGTTTATTAAATTCGGTAGTTTATTATCATATAAATAAGTAAATAAATAAGTATATAGTAAATAGGTATCTAAACGAAAACGTTAGTAACCAAACGAGTTGGAAGGTAAGTAAGTAAATATGTTAGTGTGTAAGTAAATAAGTAAGCAAGTAAGTACTTAAGTATATAAGTAAATAAGTACGAAAATAAGTAAATATATAAAGAAATTATTAAATAAATGAACACTATTAAACTTTAATGTTATACGAAAGAAATTGAAAAACTAACTTAATTTTATTTATTTATTTATTTACGTATTTGTTTGTTTGTTTGTTTAAAAGATAAAGAATAAATAAAGAACAAATAAAATTCCACTTTATTTTCTCGAAAATAAATAAATAAATATGGCTATAATACATACACGGTTTAACAAGATAGGAAGTATTCTTAATTAATAAACATAGGTTCTAAATTGTCGAGTTATTGGTAGACTACAATAACTTAAATGTTTCCATTCTTTATTATTACATGGACAAACTAAGAATAATTAATATACAAAATTAAATCAACTGAAATATTTACTTGTGACTTAAAGTCCAACTTTTTGTGATATGAATAAATAGTCTAAATACATTCTAGAATGCAGAGTATATATGATTATTGTTATTGGTTGTTTTGGTTTTACTTTTTTATGTTTTAGATTAAACAATTTTATCAAACCATTCACTTAGACCGTCATATGAACACAGTAACCAAGTAAATTAATAAATAAAATAAAATAAAATAAAATAAAATAAAATAAAAACAAAATAAAACAAAACAAAATGAATAAACAAATAAAAACTAAAATTCTTTGAAACCGCCACTACATCATTTTCTTTCATTTCATTCTACTTGATTGTGTAAATGTACGCTTTATGCTTTCAGACGTGTTTTCAAAGCAGTCACTGAACTCTGTATGTCTGTCTGTCTGGCTGTCCGCGATAACAACACACAAGGTAATTTTCTCTTTTGTGTCCGACCTACAGATATACCTCTTAAAGTATCGTCATCTGCGGCGTCTTCGTCATCGTTTAGCAGCAGCAGTCGCAACAGCAACAACAACAACGACAACTAAAATATATATATATATATTTTTGTTGTAAGTTAAAAGTTGCAGTTCAGTCATTATCGTCATCATCACGACAGACATCATTATCATCATCATCATCATGGCAGTTGCCTTCATCATCGTCATCATCGTATCATTTTCGTCATCATACTTGCGAACGCGATCCTCATCAGCGATGTCGTCATCAACATAGTTTTGACGTAACTGTTAGTAATCACTCTAGTGTTTATTTGAAGAAAAAAACAAAACAAAACTGCGTTGTTGTTTTTAGTTTGAACATTAGGAGTGACAGTTTTTAGGATCAGTTCTCGTTAGTTCGTAGATTACAGTTATTTACCAATCCAAACAATAACCAAGACAAGCATTTACGCAAATATTTTATGTTATCCAAACTTGTTTAGCGTAAGAGTCATGTTTTAAATGAACAATTATTGTGAAATAAATAAATGGGCAAATAAATAATTAAATACATAGGTAAATAAATAATTAAATACATAGGCTAATAAATAATTAAATACATAGGTAAATAAATAATTAAATACATAGATAAATAAGTAAGTAACTAACCATCTAACTAAATAAGTAAGTAAATAAGTAAATAAGTTAGTAAATAAATACATAAACAAATACAAACGCAAGTTACAAGGATACAATGATCAATAGTTACGTACTGAGTTTCGTAGTCATATCACAAAGTAGTGACAGTTGTAAAACACGATATACCAAAAAAAAAAAAAAAAAAAAAAAAAACATATATAAATAAATAAACTGTTACTTGTTACTTTAATTCATCGTGATCACTGTTTTTTTCATATCGATGTCATTTATTTGACTTTTGTTTCTGTGCTTTCGTTTTTTCAAATTCAACACTAAAACTTGTATTATTGGGAAAAGTTTAATTTTTGTTAAATTTCAAGTGAATTAATAGTTTTGGTCTTATTTATTTATTTATTATTTAGTTATAGTGTGGATCTGATTTGATACGTTTGGGAACCTTTGTATTCAAATTAAGAACTATATTCTTTCTTCTTCTTCTTCTTCTTCTTCTTCTTCTTCTTCTTCTTCTTCTTCTTCTCCTTCTTCTTCTTCTTCTTCTTCTTATTATTATTACTTAATCCTCATTAATTCATTCATCTTTTCTTTGTATTTGTTCCTGTTACATGCAATTTGTTAATACTTGATTGTTTGTCGCTAATTCGGAAATCATTGCAAGTTCTCTCAGCTTATAGGAATATGTTTTATTGCTGTATACGAGATGACGTCACAAGTAAGTGAAAATGGCAGTCTCAGTGCTATCATATTGGATTGTTCTGTTATTATAATTTATATTGCTGTTTTTCATTGGGTATTCGACACGAAACCACGAAAACACAACTAATATTTAATGTAAGAAATCATTCCTATATAACTAGTATTTGATACATACATATAAACAATCAAGATTATATAACTACTGTTTGATACAGACATGTAAAAAATCATTTATATATAACTACTATTTGATACAGACATATAAGAAATCAGGAATACGTAACTAGTATTTTATACAGACATGTAAGAAATAAAGAATATATAACTATATGTTATACAGACATGTAAGAAATAAAGAATATATAACTATATGTTATACAGACATATAAGATATAAAGAATATATAACTCGTCTTTTATACAGACATGTAAGAAATAAAGAATATATAACTAGTATTTGATACAGACATGTAAGAAATCATTTATATATAACTGGTATTTGATACAGACATGTAAGAAATAAAGAATAGATAACTGGTATGTGATATTGACATGTAAGAAATCAGGAATATACAATTAGTATACGATACAGACAGGTAAGAAATAAAGAATGTATAATTAGTATATGATACAGATAGGTAAGAAATAAAGAATATATAATTAGTATATGATACAGATAGGTAAGAAATAAAGAATATATAATTAATATATGATATAGACATGTAAGAAATAAAGAATATATAATTAGTATTTTATACAGACAGGTAAGAAATAAAGAATATATAACTAGTGTTTGATACAGACCTGTAAGAAATCAGGAATATGTAACTAGTATTTGATATAGACATGTAAAAAATCTAAAATATATAACTGGTATTTGATATAGATATGTAAGAAATCAGGAATATACAATTAGTATATGATACAGACAGGTAAGAAATAAAGAATATATAACTAGTGTTTGATACAGACCTTTAAGAAATCAGGAATATGTAACTAGTATTTGATATAGACATGTAAAAAATCTAAAATATATAACTAGTGTTTGATACAGACATGTAAGAAATAAAGAATATATAACTAGTGTTTGGTACAGACATGTAAGAAATCAGGAATATACAATTAGTATATGATACAGACAGGTAAGAAATAAAGAATATATAACTAGTGTTTGATACAGACCTTTAAGAAATCAGGAATATGTAACTAGTATTTGATATAGACATGTAAAAAATCTAAAATATATAACTAGTGTTTGATACAGACATGTAAGAAATAAAGAATATATAACTAGTGTTTGGTACAGACATGTAAGAAATCATTTATATAAAACTAATATTTGATACAGACGTAAGAAATAAAGAATATATAACTAGTATTTGATACAGACATGTAAGAAATAAAGAATATATAACTAGTATTTGATACAGACATGTAAGAAATAAAGAATATATAACTAGTATTTGAAACAGACATATAAGCAATCAAGAATATATTACTAGTGTTTGATAAAGGCATGTTAGAAATAAAGAATATATAACTAGTATTTGACAGAAATATACAAGCAATCAAAAATATAAAACTGGTATTTTATACAGACATATAAGCAATAAACAGTATATAACTTGTATTTTGAACCAGGAAGATACTAAACTACAGATGTATCAAAATCAGTCGTGGTGTAGAATTTCACCAATCCGGATGTTTTCGTTTCAATATCACTGTACTTTACACTTTAACAATATTTCGATGTTATCAGTACCGTTCGTTATATAACATAACGTCTGAATGGTATATGGTTTATCTGTTGTGTGGATGTTTTTTAGAAAACACGACTCGTGTTTGGTTTTTTATGTAATGATTGTTGTTTCCATTTTGATTCTTACGAACTGTCAGAAATCAGTGTTGAAGTTGTTCGTTGTTTTGTTTGTGGACAGATCTAAATGTAAGTGACAAATCTGTATCAGCTGTTATTTATTTGTTTGTTGGTTGATTTATTTCACTTGTTTGTATTGTCATCGTTCTTATTATTCTCGTTTTTATTATTCTCATTCTCATATAAACGCCTAAGCTAATTTACGTAACTGAACCGAAGAAAAATACGAAACGAGTAACAAAACAAAAACAACAACAACAAAACAACCCCACTAAGCGATAAAAAGTAAATTTATTACACTTGAAAGCAAAAATTGTGTAACTAATTATATATAAATGAGTAGTTACATATAAATAAAGTTTAAAAAAAAAAAATTAAAAAAATTAAGACATTTACAGATGATTAGATTAGCTTGAAGTAAGGTGACAGTCACATTTTATAACAAAAATCTAGTGAGAGGGTAAGTGTACTGCGAGTCACTAAGTATAGCAGGGTACAGTAACTAAATAATATTAGTTTTATAACTAGTAAAGTGAGAACATTCGTACTTAAACACAGTAAAAAAAAAAAAAAAAAAAAAATATATAAAATAAAAAAAATAAAAAGCAACACGAGTGAGCTATTGGAAAATAATTTTTGTTACTATTGTTTTTATTTTTAATTCCATGCTTATGAGTACTGTGGCATATTTAATTAATAAAATGATGCAAGCGTGACTAATTTTGTCAATATATAATACAGCCTATAAATGGCTTTTTCAAGTGGTTACGTGAATGGGTCAGTTATAAAGCCCAGTAGAAAAAGAATGTTGATTTTTGTTTTGTTTGTTACTATTGAAATTATTTTTGCAAGTAATTAATGATCTTTTACAACCCGTTTTTATCATTCATTCGTTGCTATTAACTATTTTTTCCTTTGTTTCGTTTTTGTTGTTTTCTTAATTATTTTATGTATAAATAATAATGCGATTCGAGGTGAGTTTTTATTAGGCTGGGGTTTATATTTATTAATGTATTTATTTATTTGTTCTCTTGTTTGTTTGTTTGTTAGTATTTTTTATAAACATCAAAACTAATTTAAATTTTGTATTTCGTTGTACGTATTACTTAGTAAATAATCCGAGACGTATAAAATTACCACAGATTACTGAATTTTTATGTTGTATCAATAAAACTAATTATCGAAAGTAAATTATAGAAATTTAAGACTGTAAAAGAAGACAGTGTTAACATTTTGGCCAGCTTTAGGATCTGCGATCGATTCCCGTTATTGGCGCATTGAGTCAGATGACGTTATAACCAGTGACTGACTGCTGGCAATGGACTATCTAAATGTCTTTGTTGTGAAAGCAACTGTTAGACAGTTACGCCTAACAACTAAAAATATAATTACTCTGAAGACGATATGTCAAATGTTTGGTTTCTAATAGCCTGTGATATCAACTTAAGCAGAGCTTCTCCTGTGTCACTAGTAACAGAACATTAATCAGTGATGATTTATTGGTGTCACTATAACAAATGTTTCGCTTTTTGTAAGCAAAGATAAAAATGTACGTCACTAAACAGATACATTATGTCTGACACCAGTGACAGAACATGCATGTCGCTAAACAGATACTTCATGTCTGACTCCAGTGACAGATGTATGTACGTCACTAAATAGATATTTCATGTCTGACACCAGTGACAGAACATGCATGTCACTATACAGATACTTCATGTCTGACACCAGATACTTCATGTCTGACACCAGTGACAGATGTATGCACGTCACTAAATAGATACTTCATGTCTGCCACCAGTGACAGAACATGCATGTCACTATACAGATACTTCATGTCTGACACCAGTGACAGATGTATGTACGTCACTAAACAGATACTTCATGTCTGACACCAGTGACAGATATATGTATGTCACTAAACAGATACTTCATGTCTAACACCAGTGACAGAATATTATTCAGTCTTACTGGTGTCACTAAACACATACATCATATCTGACACCAGAGACAAATGTGTGTATGTCACTAAACAGATACATCATGTCTGACACCAGTGACAGAATACTAATCAGAGTCACTAAACAAATACTTCATGTCTGACACCAGTGACAGAATATTAATCAGAGTCTTACTGGTGTCACTAAACACATACATCACATCTGACACCAGTGACAAATGTATGTATGTCACTAAACAGATCATGTCTTGACAGAATTATGTATGTCACTAAACAGATACTTCATGTCTGACACCAGTGACAGAATATTAATCAGAGTCTTACTGGTGTCACTAAACACATACATCACATCTGACACCAGTGACAAATGTATGTATGTCGCTAAACAGATATCATGTCTGACACTAGTGACAGAATACTAATCAGAGTCACTAAACAAATGTTTGACTTCTAAAAACAACTAGTGGAAGAAAACAACAACAAAAAAATTAACTAAACTACTTTAATAATATCTGACAACTAATACATCACATCATATAACCTGCAATACAAAACTGTTTGTGTAACGAAAGGTTTAACTAATGGTAGAACATTTATCAATGTGTTCTAGTGATGTCATTGAACAAATTACCGACGTCAATAGCAGATGTTGGAAAATGAATTGATGTATTCCAGTGACGTCGTTAAACCAGTGTCAGACAAACAACAGCTAATGATAGTAAAGAAATCAGTTTGTTCTAGTATTATAACTATACAAACAATAACTGATGACAGAAAATTAATCAATGTGTTCTAGTATTATAACTAAACCAACATTTGACATACAATAACTGATGACAGAAAATTATTCAGTGTGTTCTAGTAGTGCAATTAAACAAACTTCGCGAACAGCACGCTGGAAAATAATTTTCATAGCTTACAACGCTCAGATGATTTTCACGGCATGATTAATCTTTTACTTACAGGAACGTGAGCCTCTTTTTCAAGACCGTGTTTAAGTGGAAGCCATCTTGACGACACAAACAAGCGAGAAGACAAAGACTCTTGACAACGAATAACTTGAGATATAACAAACAAGTAAACGGGTGAGGTATAGTTAGTTAATCATTGTGATAGTTTCAGTTATAAGGATAATAATGATAATAATTATCAGTTACTTAAATGGACTGGCAAAGAGATAATGAGATTGAGAAGAAAAACAAACAACAATATGTCCACACTTGTACATACATACACCAACATATCAACACACACAGCGTGTATGTATGTATGTATGTATGTATGTATGTATGTATGTATGTATGTATGCATGTATGTATATATGTATGTATGTGTGTATGTAGTCATCCATTCATTTATTTGTCTCTCCATTCATTTATTCCTACATATATGCATACAACCATTCGTCCATCTATCCATCCATACATACATACATACATACATGTATGCTAACCTGTACACCTACCCACCCACACCCACACGCACACGCACACACTCACATTCATACATACATTAACACATACCTGTATGCACACACACACACAAATATATAAATATATACATAGATGGATGGACGGAAGGAAGGATGATGGATGGATGGATGGATGGATGGATAACAGTCAGACAAGTATATAAATGAAAACAATCACACAGATAACAAATAAGCAAATGTTTACGTGTAACAACTCACGTTAGACATGTGTGAGAGAAAAAAATAATAATAATAAAAAAAAACCACCTAATAATCAATGAAAACTCTCAGTTGTATACAGCACTTTGATTTATATTAAACGTTGTACAGTTACAAGCAGTTTTGCAATTGAATTAGAAATCGGGGGATGGGGAGGGGAGGGTGGAGAAGGCAAAAACAACAACAACAACAACAACGACAGCAAAAAAAAATCCAATACTCTACGTGTTTGAAATATATGACTAATTTCCATAAAAAGTACCTTAAGTCACTAAAAACAAATCGCTGTTTTACGCGTTACAAAAACTTTACGTTTATTTTTCTGCTGCTTTCATTTTCATCGCGATTCCTGT
>CM022671.1:6111564-6124064 GCA_012295275.1 Chrysomallon squamiferum | reverse complement strand
ACTGTAGACACAGAAATGGCATGGTCCTGAAAATTTATAAATTAATTATGTGTCGCAAGTTGTACTCTAATGCAAACAATATTCATTATTTTAAGCAGCTGAAAAATTCTAGGATATGATTAGTTTTAATTAGTCCAATTCAACCCCAGTATAATAATTACATCCGTAAAATAAATCTATTGTTTGCGTGTTACGAAAAAACCAGAATCTTTTCAAATTACTTTACCAAATGTTTTGATACCTGTTCTGTTATAAAAAAGTATTTAGTATTTGTTCAGTATATTAGTCCTAATCAACACTTTCAACTGATGTGATCGTTCAAACATGTTGATAACACAAAAGATTGATAACTATATAAAAATGTACATTTTACAAAAGATTTATAACTATAAGAAAATTTACATTTTAATTTATTTCACACAGGTTTTTATCTGATCAACACCCCCAACTGTTTACTGAAATTAAATCCCAGTTAAAAGGATTTTTGTTAATTAGCTTTTCATGTTATCATCTGACATTGAATTCGTTATGTTGGGCAACGTTTCATAATTCACGTTTAGTCCTGTGCGTTATTCAGATCATTTTTATCAGAAAGCTGCCTTTTTCCGTAGAAACAAATCTAAATAACATTTATTTGTTTCAAAAACGATAAATATTTCGAATAAATATCGCCAGGATGCGAAGATATACCTACCAAAATGACCGTGCATGAAAAAAATAAAGGAAAAAAATTACACGTCATTTAACGGTATCAAAGTTCAGTGGGAGAATTCAGGGTTTCAGGTTACAAAAACTTGGGTCTTCGTGTTGTTTGTCACTGCTCAGGAAACCCCTCTTTATCGTCACGTTCACCCGCTCCTGTAACCAGTTTACTCTGTATTAGTCCATGGACTTTGGCGTCGAAGTCCAGCTATGACGTTTATGACGCAAACAGTCTACGTTTCAGGGCGCGTAATAACGTACAACGTCAGTGACGCCACAGACAGACAAGCGGTAAACAAGATTGTGATCAGTTTTGTTAAAACGGAAAGAAAGAGATCTAAAAATACACCGATATATAAAACGTCCAACCTAAAATTTTAAAAGAAATTTTGTGTGAAAATAACAGCCTCATGAAAAAAAAAAAAAAAAAAATGAAAGAAAAAAGTCTTTGTTGTGATTTGTTTATTCATACATAAACTGAATACGTGTCCCAACAGTGCTATTTATAGAGCTGTACTTTGGTTTCTTTATATCTGACAAGATTTCTGTTCATGTTTTAACAAGAGAGTCGAAGTTAATGTGGCGTAAAAATATGAGAAGAAAAGAACGACATTTACGTGAAAATATTAAATTTGTCGACGTCATATACAGCATTGTTAAATACTACATTAGCGAGAAGAATAGAGAGAGAGAGAAAAAAAAAATAATATAAAAAAAATTAATAATAATAAAAAGGACTAAGAAATGAAAAGTACATAAAAAACGTATACAATTTCTTTTCAGCTAATACAAAAACTTTAAATATGGTAGTGGATTATAACCATGCGACTGACGTACAATCGTAGATGAAAAACATTTTGTGTTCTTTATGTCTCTGTTATTACAGTTTGTTTGGTACAGTTTGTACTACTGTCATCGGCTAGTGTTGAAGCTAGTGCTGCGAAGAAATAAAGTTAAAACGTGTCTGAACACAGCCACATGTTTTAACTTGTGATGTTATCGAGTAAAGTGACTGTGCTTTGTTTAATGTTCTTTGGCTATAAAATACAAGGAAGAAACATAAAGCAATATTAACATTTTTTCCGATTGATTTTAGTGAGGTTTTGAAAATGTTGGTTGTGTTGGGGTTTTATTTCGTTTTTGTTTTTTGTTTTTTGTTGTTTTATTTTAATTTTTATTTTTGATTTTGTTTTTGTGTTTTTTTTTTTTTTTTTTGGGGTTTTTTTGTTTTTTGGTTTTTTTTTTTTTGTATTTTTTTTTTTTTTTTTTATTATTATTTTTTTTTGTTGTTCATTCCCATTATTTTTTTTTTTTTGTCGAGACTATAGTAATTTATTTATTAAAAAAAAAGAAAAAAGAAAGAAAGAAAGAAAAAAATAAAAAAAAGTAAAATTTTAAAAAATTTAAAATTAAAAAAAAAAGATATTTTAAAACATTCTTCTTCTTCTTCTTTCTTTTTTCTTTTCTTTCTTTCTTTCTTTTCTTTTCTTTCCTTTCTATAGATTGTCCATAATTTTTTATTACCTTGAATTTGCAGCAGTTCATCCTATTGTAATAACAAAACAAAACAAAAATTAAATATTTATTATGTCTTTTTAAAAATCCTAATTTCTCTTTTATTCTTTCATCGTATTTTTCCATTTTTTTTTTTTTATTATTTTTTTTTTTTTATTTAATTGTTGCCGTTGTTTCATTTATTTTTTCAAGCTAAAGTTCGTGCAGCCGTTTTCATTTTGTAGTATTTATCGCGGAATTCATCAGAGGATTTTGCTAAATAATAAATCTCTTATTTCTAAAATCATATTATTTTTTGAAAACAGTTAATCTTTCATCAGACAGAAGTAATACACAGGATAATCTCACAGAGACAATCACGAACGGATAATATATTAAAAAAACAACAACATAATAATAATGATGATGATGTTGATAATAATAATGGTGATGACAATGATAATAATGACGATGATAATATGGTACTAATGATAATAATCGAGATGATAATGAGATGATAGTAACAGTAATGATGATGATGATGATAATATGGTAATAATGATTATAATGATGATGATGATAATACAATAATAATAATAATAATAACAATAATATTAATAATAACAAATACCATATATTTTGTCTTTTCAGCAAGTTCAAAAGATACAAACAAATAATACGTTTCGGAGGTAAGATCAAATTTTGTTTTCCTTAAACACCATGGTGTGTGATGTGCTGCTACTTCATAAACAAGATACAAAAAAAATAAAAAATAATAATAAATTTGAAAAAAGAATAATAGTAGTAGTAGCAGCAGCAGCAGTAGTAGTAGAAGTAATAATAATAGTAATAGTAGTAGTAGTAGTAGTAGTAGTAGTAGTAGTAGTAACAATAATACATATAAATAAATAAATAAATATATAAACGAGATATATAAAAAGGCATCAGCTTGTGTCTTACGATGCTTGTTTTTCCAACCCAGCTACTACGACGTCGACGATTCAGAGTAAACGGACGGCACAGTCTAGAAGCTTCCTGAAAGGTAAGACATATTTTTAATATCAGCAACAGCATGGCGTGGGCACCGCTGTTACGTTTTATTTCTAATAATAATAATTAGAAGAAGAAGAAGAAAAGAACAATAAAATAAAAAAAAAAAAAAAAAAAAAAAAAAAAACCAGTGAGACTCCGTAATACAATGGCACGGACTTTATGATAGATATTTATATCGTTCTCAAGACGGCCCATTTTGCTGAATGTATGACAAAGCACGCCTTACGTGGGTAAATAAGCGACGGTCGCACACGCTTTTAGAACATGTGTCACAAAAACACGCGTGTGTTTTATTTACACAGCTGGGAGTGATGTTAAATGTGTGTTGTTGTTGTTGTTTTTTCTGACTGATTGCTCCAGATCAAGAAGTCTACCAACAGATGCAAGAAACTTGAAACTGCAGATGTCAACGTGGTTAATACACAACAACAGTGACGTCATACTCAGAGACAGTTATCTACATCAGACGTCATTGATCGCGTAATATATATATATATATATATAGTCTGTTTTTCAAGTAATGACGAAATTTGCAAATATTTTATCATTGATCAAATAATATACGTAGTCCTTTCTACAAGTAATGACGTACTTGTATATATATTGTCAATACATATGCGTGTAATGGATACAAATATATATATATATATATATATATATATATATATACACACACACACACACACACATACACACAAATATAAATATAGGTACGTACGACACAAACATAAACACATATATAAACACTTTTGATTAATTAAAGATTATTTCTAAAAATAGTTCAAGGTAGTAAAAATCTGTTTATTAATAATAATAATAATAATAATACAAAATTACTACTACAGCAAGCTGGTAATCTTAGTTTAATTACTGAAAATCGATCAAACTAACCTGCAAGTATACCGAGCGAAATAATTTCGTTTCGTGTTTCTTATCCTCGTTAGTTTTTACGTCAACCGCTACTGAAAACGTAGTTTTTTAAACTGGCTAATAAATTATTTCATGCATCTGCTAATTAGTTTAAGTTGTTTTTTTTTTTTCTTGGTGTGGCTGCGACATTTTCGCTGTGTTTATACTAAAGACTGTTTTTGATCGATTTCGGATAATGTTTCTTTTGTGTTTGCTTTGATAATTATTTGTTAACTGTTTACTGTGCGGGTCAGACAAGCAACACGAGTGTATTTGTGTTTGTGTGTTTAATTAACATCGTCCCTTGTAATATTACACACCAGACTTCATATACGCAGTTAATTAATTATATGAATTAATATACTGGAACGACAACAATAAGAATAACAATAGCATTAATTAAAAAACCGTAATATTAGTAACAGAAATAACAATATTTATAATAATGAAGCAACAACAACAATAGCAAAAAACAATAGTAATAAAGATAACAACAAGAACAGGCAGAAACAACATTAACAACAAACTCAGTATTAATGAACAGGTTGAAGATAGCAATTCCGAAATGAAACGTTGAATTAACAACAACAAGAATAGCAGTAGCATTAATTAAAAAACCGTAATATTAGTAACAGAAATAACAATATTTATAATAATGAAGCAACAACAACAATAGCAAAAACAATAGTAATAATGATAACAACAAGAACAGGCAGAAACAACATTAACAACAAACTCAGTAATAATGATACAGGATGAAGATATATATATTTTTTTTTTTCAGCAATTCCGAAATCTGAAACGTTGAATTAATATAATGGAACCACAACAATAAGAATAACAGTAGCATTAATTAAAAAACAGTAATATTAGTAACAGAAATAACAATATTTATAATAATGAAGCAGCAGTAACAACGACAATAACTAAAAACAATAGTAATAATGATAACAACAAAAACAAGCAGTAACAACAACAGTAACAAAAACAATAGTAATAATAACAACAAGAACAGGCAATAACAAAAACTCGGTAATAATGATACAGGTTGAAGATTTTTTTTTTTTCAGCAATTTCGAAATCTGAAACGTTTTTCAAGCACCTGAATGTGAAACCTTAAACTTTTCATATAGTTTAATGTACATGAGCTTTATTTCCTGAACGAAATTATTTAAAATAAATAAACAAAAAATATAATAATAAAAAAAATTACTTCCGATTATCTGTATAAGCTGTATGTGACATACACATACACACACACACACACACACACACACACGTATAAAACACACTATATATATAGCCAGCAACAACAACAACAACAATATATATATATATATATATATATATACATACACACACATATATATATTATTGGCACTATTATATATTATATTATACATTTTATTATTCTGTTATTCTATTCTATTTATTTATTATTCATTCCTCGTTTTTTTTTTTTTTTTTCTTTTTCATTCTTTTCAAAAAAAAAAAAAAAAAAAAATTAAAACAAGGATATAGCGTACAGGTCACGTGATGCCGCAGCCATGGTACACGAAGTACATGGAATTAATACGTTTGTTCACCGCCTACGTGTAACCTAGCAGACGATACACAGAAATGTGTCGATTTCTGTCGAGTGTCCCCAGTCGCGTGACAAACTATATATTCTCACTATAACCGTTAGACGCTTCCACAGCAAAAATTACATTTTATCACAATATATTATTTATTTACAATATAAATGATACATTATCACGGGACCAGTTAGCTATCAACGTACTTTTATTATATAAATTTTACAATATAAATCAGTTATTTCACAGTGTAGTTCTGTTATCAAAATCGCCCTCTGTTTGTTATTTGAGTAGGTTCCTCTTGACCTGCTTAAAAACACTGATAATTTTTCACATGGTTTATTTTTTTTTTTTTTTTTTTATTTTTTTTTTTTTTTTTTTGTTCCCCATTATTATTATTTTTTGAAGTTTTCTCAAAGGCCTTGTAAACAGTGTAGAGTGATATACGCTTTATTGTACACAATGTATGCAGCCTCGTTATGTTTTGTGTGTGCTAGTTTACAAATACATGCACATACGTAGCTATGTAAATACTCGTACATATCTACAAACATGCACGCATACGTATAATACATTCAAACAGACAGACAGACAAATAAAGTGAAAAAAAACCTATTTCGATGCAATATCGAAGGTTCCTCAAATCATGTCTGTTCATGAAAAACTTTAGTAAAAAAAAAAAAAAAAAAAATGTTTAATTACGAAATGGTTTGCAATGCAGACGTCAACCACACATTATTGTATTAGGTAAAATTACGAGTTTGCTTCCAGTAAATATTATTTGCTGACATACGTGCTGTTTTATTAACTGACAAAGTATTAATGTGATATATATATATATATATATATATATATATATATATCTTATACGATAAGAAATTTTACAACCTGGAACATATATATCTGTGTCATTTGCCATGTTAACCGTTAAGAGGGCTTGAGAAGTAAAATGGCGGTGACGTGTTGAATACTGGGATAGGTCAGACAGACTAATGACGTCAGTGAAAAGGAGCAGTTATGATTTTGACCTAATATGTCACCGCTTAATGAAAGTTACGTCATTTCTATAAGTTTGTTAGTGTTAAAAAGTTGCGTAAGACTCTATCTCATGTTTTATGGTAATGAATTTCTATACATTTGGGGGAAAAAAAAAAAAAAAAAAAGAAAAACAAAGAAAGAAAGGCTAGCAATTATGATATTTTCCAATGTCATTTTTACATAAATACATATACACAAATACACATAAGTATACACAAAAAATTACAGAAATATATACGTATTAAGAAACACATACATACATACATACATACATACATTCATACATACATATAAAGTATAGAAAGTAAAAATTATAAAATATTTCATATAAATAGACAAGAACAATATATAACTACAATCAGAATTCAGAAATATTTTGGACACATGGATGAATATTATATGCAACAGAAAACCATGCTTCTACTCTGTAATATTTGACTCGCATAGATAAGGTTTTAAACTGTATATAAATAATTCTATTTATTCATGTGCTGTGTCTTTCGTATTAGGTTATCATACTGCAAATAAAAAATAATATTAATAAAGGTAACTATAATAGTAACAGTAGTAACAGTAGTAGTAGTAGTAGTAGTAGTAGTAGTAGTAGTAGTAGTAGTAGTAGTAGTAGTAGTAGTAGTGGTGGTGGTGGTGGTGGTGGTGGTGGTGGTAGTGGTATAAAGTAAACAAATCAAATTAAAACAAACCATTGCAGTACACTTATTAAAACATGGTATTCTTTATATATGAAATTTTATACTTAATTACCATAATTTATGCTGATGTATTTGGTCTGTTTCCGTAAGTTATAAACATATTTTACATACGCCACATAGCAGTTTTATTTTATTTTATTTTATTTTATTTAGTTAGTTATATTCATTAATATTTCCATTATAATATTATCACCACAGATACACATTTATATTTGATGTACATTTTATTAAGCCTGTCTGCACTAACAAGATACGGCGCTCTCGTATATTCTGACTGCAGCTTATCGAAGACAATATCGACATTTTAAAAGCAGACGAAGGAATTCGATACACTAAGGACTAGAGTAAAGTCTAGGTTAGCCCTGGAGGAAATATCTATCCGGAGTTCAGCCATTTCTCCGTGTTTCGTCTTTGCTTTTCAGATTTTAATCATTTTCGTCTGCAAGCTACTGACTGTAGCGTCTACACAAAGACAGTATTTTATGACTTACAGGCCACCGACTGTAGGAAACGTTATTTTAACGAACGCATGTTACGAAAATTGATATCCTTCCTCCATTAATAATATTAAAAGGAAGAGGTTTCCGAAAATTAATAATAGCGGGAGTCGAGACGTACAACAGAACGTTATTGCTATAATTAGTTGCAGGAGTGGTAGTTAACTGGTTGTAGTTGTAGTAACAGTAGCAGTAGCAATAATAGTAGTAGTAGTAGTAGCAGTAGTAGTAGTAGCAATAGCAATAATAATTATTGTACTAATGATAATCATGATAGTTGTAGTAATAGCAATAGCAATAATAGTTATTGTAGTAGTAGTAGTAGCAGCAATAGCAATAATAATTATTGTACTAATGATAATAATCATGATATACTAATGATAATAACAGTAGTAGTAGTAGAGGTAAGAGTACTAGTAGTTGTTGTACCAGCAGTAGTAGTTTTATAGTTGCAGTAATAGTTGATAATTGGTTCATCAAAAGAAATTTTGTTTGCTGTGTAAAGACGTTGCCTAGTTACGATGTATATTTCCTGGTACAAATATTCCAAATGAGATCACGTGACGTCTGCAAGACGGACGACGTTTTAAAACGAACAAAGCGTTAAATGTTTAAAACTTGACAAGCGAAATAGTATTTAATTACTGTTTAATTATCCTGGTGACAAAATTCACTGCTAAATGGTAACGATTATACAGACTGTGTATGAATCAGTGATATGAAGGATCACAGAGAGAGAGAGAGAGAGAGAGAGAGAGAGAGAGAGAGAGAGAGAGAGAGAGAGAGAGAGAGAGAGAGAGAGAGAGAGAGAGAGAGAGAGAGAGAGAGAGAGAGTGTGTGTGTGTAAGTGTTGACATTTACATATTTTGTGACACTTTAAGTTTTGTCTTGTCTGATCTTATAAGGAGCACTGTACTCTCTGTTATATGCATTTATGTTGGACGAGATTCAAGAATGTTTGAATCATTCGCGATCATGATAACTGCTAACCACCAGTCACCCAACCACTTGCCGACTGCAGTTTGTCATCCAGACTTCCAGACTTGCTAATAATAATAATAATAACAACTAACCTTGTGAAAGCGAACAAAAGTTAACTAAAGAAGGTTTGTCGCTGTATGAGTCACAAAAACACCTTCAAGCCTACCTGATTCATTAAGAAGTCAGTATGTAGCTAATATACCTCTTTAAGAAAACAGTTTGTTACAGTAGGTGAAAAGTGAAGTTCGAGGTGGATGATGTTAGGTCACGCTGTAAAGCTTGTTGTTCCAAGCTGAATGTAACTGGAAGGTTGGTTGTTGAGTTATTCGTTCTGAAGGACCAGCAAGCATTAAACAAGATCCGATGCTGACGCATGATCGGCCACTACGTCATTCTCATGCCAGGCTAATGGTGTATACTACCACGACTGTGGAGTGTAATGAAAGGACTACGCAATTGTGTGATGTAACAAAGAATCCTTTCCTGCTAACTGAATACAGTTCATAGCCACATATAAATTGCATTGTAGTCCTAATTTGTTCAGACATTTTGTTTTCCTTCCAAGATGAAGTGACCGGTTACAAGGTCAACAAGAAGTGACCAGTTACAGGGTCAGCAAGTAGTGACCAGTACAACTGATAGTTTAAGCAGACTGAGTACAAAAATAAAGTATGTTTGATCAGTTTGTAAATCAGTTTTGAGAAAATAACAAGACATCAAATTCCTTTACCAGATCATTTCAATTTCAGTCTCAGAATTAATAATCTTCTTCACCTAATATAGGTTGGCATCATCAT
Organism: Chrysomallon squamiferum; assembly: GCA_012295275.1. Classification (NCBI taxonomy): domain Eukaryota; kingdom Metazoa; phylum Mollusca; class Gastropoda; order Neomphalida; family Peltospiridae; genus Chrysomallon; species Chrysomallon squamiferum. Next base: position 6,114,303 of record CM022671.1, on the reverse strand, counting down.
CATCGACGTCATCATCGTCGTAGTCGTGGTCATCGTCATTGTTATCACATCTGTTGTTGATGTTGTTGTTATTGTTGTTGTTGGTGGTGTAGTCGTCGTTATTAAAACGTTTCAAAGTTCTCATGCTGGCTTTACCAGCATGTTACGAGTTATCTGCATGATGAGATTCACAAAATTCTATTTTTTCATTTACCCTCAGCAGGCAGCCAGGGAAATACGTGAAAAAACGCACAGCAGCGAGAATGAAAGTAATTGAGCTGTTTTATATCACATGTATTTTAAACTCATAGAAATCTTTATGCTTACATCGACAGCTAGAGAGAGACATACAAGTTCAAAGGCAGACAGACAAACCAACAGATAGACAGAAAGACGGACACAGAAACAGACAGAGACGAAGAAACAGACAAACAGATATGACAGGTGAGAGAGAGCAATCATGATCATCTGCAGGAAAATTGTTTCACACGATCTTGCATAATCTATCACATGCATGTACGCGCGCATGCAAACAGCATAGGTTGATCGAAATTTCATTTATGTATACGTTTTTAAGTAGAAAATGTTATCGCAAAACAAAATAAATAAATAAATAAATAAATTATATATCATCTTCCAGTACACTATTAATGAGGCTGTATGTGTCTGATGCATGTATGAACCCAACACACACATCACACACAATGTATATGCTTGAATGTATATACGTAGAAATCTCTCTCTCTCTCTCTCTCTCTCTCTCTCTCTCTCTCTCTCTCTCTCTCTCTCTCTCTCTCTCTCTCTCTCTCTCTCTCTCTCTCATTGTTTGATTATAATTAGTGTAGTTTTTCAGCAGCACGGTAGTAAATTGTTATAGTAACTTGTACTTCCGCTTTCTCTCTCAATATATCCTGAATTCGAGAGGCTAGAGTATGTAAGTACAATGAAACACATTTAATAGTTTATTGTTAAAAACATAAGTGCATTCTGTGTTTTTTATTTATTTATTTATAATGTATGTTTATTTGTTTGTTTGTTTCTTTATTTAATTATATATATATATTTATTTATTTTTTTTTATAATTTGTTAAGTTTTATTAATATTAATTTTGTGTTTAGTATTTACGACATAAATTTACTTAATTTGGGTGTGGGAGGTAATTAGTTTGGTTGAATTTCTTTTTCGGTTTTGATTCTTTATGATTACTGTGTACATTTTCACAAATGTGAATTAGGTTAATCCAGGTTTTCCATTTTGTTACTCGTGATAGTGAAACACTTATGTCACAAGTGAAAAAAAAAAAAAAAAAAAAATAAACAAAATAAACAAATAAATAAATAATAATAATAATAAATATAATAAATAAAAAAGCAACCAAATTCAAGCAAACAAAAAGTAACTGAGGAAGATAATAGAAAAAAAAAATTGAACAATAAATAAATAAATATCGAAAGAAAGGAAGATAAGAAAAAAAAGAAAGAAATTAAAGATTGCCCTACAAAAAACTGCAAATGAATGAATTAATGAATAAATAAAGAAATGAATGCATTCTCTGTAAAAAAAATTAAGAATAAACAGACAAACAAACAACAGATATCCGAATTATGATATACTTATAAGATAACATATATACAAAAATAAATAAATAAAAATAATAATAATAATAATAACAACGATGACGATGATGATGACAACATATAACATCAACGACAATATATGTATTAATACCAAAATCAATGCCAGTAGTAGTAGTATTAATAACAATAACAATATCAATAGTAATAATAATAACAATAATAATAACAATAGCAGCAACAACAATAATAATAAAAAATATCACCTTATAAACGTCACCTTATCAGTATAATAAATGCGTAATAGGACTAAAAAAATCCTATTTATTTATTTATTTATTTGTTCACTTGTTTATGTGTTTGTTTGTTTGTTTATTTATTTGTTTGTGAGTTGTTGTTCTTTGCTTTTGTTTTGTGTTGTTATTGTTTTTTTAATTTTTAAACTTGTTTTTGTTTTGTTTGTTTGTTTTTTTTTGGGTTTTTTTATGGTGTGATGGTGTCGGTCTTGTATATCCTAGGTGAAAGCAAGTGCATTTTATTTATTTTTTATTATTTTTATAATGAATCTGGTACTTTCTTCCTGATAATGTCACATTTTGTTTCTGAAATATGGGTGTGTCCACTTTTTCTGTCCACTGATATCGTACCTGTGTATTAATGGTGGACGTACTCAAGCTTACTGAATTTCTTTTTAATTTTTTTTTAAAAGAAAGAAATTTTATTTCGCATACTGATAGTATTTTTGTTATTTTTATACCATTCATATCATCGTCATGGAAGCTAAATTGATAAGTAATTACGGGATTAATATACAAAAAATAAAATTTCAGACGTAAATGTAAAATTATTTTTTAAATACAGTGGAACTCCTAAACACTGAACCATCTGTAAACCGAAATTCCTTCAACCACTGAAAATAAACCTGAGTACCGAACACATCAACCAGGTCCCGTTGTGTTTGTTGCAAATTTTGTCTCTGAAACACGAAGAGTCAAAAATATGCAAGGTGCGTTGCCTGTCTAGACCATAACCAATTAGTTGTCAGAAAGGAAGTAAAGGGAGACACGCGCATGCTCAGTGTAGTGTTTCTGGATTGTGTTTGAGCGTCTGTAAACAATGCTCTAATTGGTTATTCCTCTGGAAAACGTTTTTACTTTTCATTCAGTTGACTCCTTTATGTTTGTA
>CM022671.1:6079064-6106564 GCA_012295275.1 Chrysomallon squamiferum | reverse complement strand
CTTGACCTATTTCTTGCCAGCGTGTTAAATATTTTCCAACATAATCAAACAGTTTGTTTAAGTTTATTTCCTTTATTAATTTGCCGTATTAAATTAAAACATAATGGCTAATACCTTTACAATGCCATATTAATTTCATTTGTTCAGTTGCTCTTTATAAATAAAGTATATTTTGGAATGTCGCCATGGTGATAATCTGTTTTAAAACGGGAACATTGTCATCTCCATATTATAATTAGATGTAGCATTGAAGCCCCGCCCACATTTGTTTAGCTATTGGTGCCGAAAACATTTTTTCCTTTCTCTGACGTCACGTCCGCCGTGCTTCAGCTGTCAATAACACGGCCATGGAGGACAGAGTTATCGCAGCGACACAATAAGTTTATCCTTTAAACAGGAACAATCTCGAATGTATTGACACTCTGACAAAAATGACTAGAAAGGTAGGATCAATTCAGCCTTTGTAGAGCTTTTCTCGGTTTTATAGACGTTGTTATAGAGCGAAAGAGCCAAGTTACGAACAAAGGTGTACTTCCCTAAAACGCGCCGAAACTTGGCCGCTTTTGGACGTACGCACTATGCAGTGTAGCGACCATTCGTCGATCTACGTGTTTGTCTCGTCTGTTGTCAACAAAACTTTTGGACGTTTTTGTCTACTTACGACCGTTTGGTAGTACTTTTGACCATTTTATAGCTTAGTGAATGTTATTTATTATTTGTAAAATCATTTGTTTATTTATTTATTGTAAAAATTTGTAAAAAAAAATATTTATTTATTATTATTATTTTTTTTTTGTATATATATATACATACGCACATAGTGACATACACACACTCGTACTAATCATTAATAATGAATGTAATGCCTTATCGTCGGAGTGAAAAACTTATTTAGTGGGTTTATAAGCAATGAGCTTTTAATTCAGATAAATATTACAGTTATTGAATTAGTGTATTTATTTATTTATTATTATAATAATAATAATTATTATTATTATTATTTTTATTATTATAGATTTATTATGAAATGTAGATGTATCTGAACTAGAATTAACAGATTATATAAATCCATCATCAGAAGTAATTTCTTAATTGTACACTGTATCAGCAATTACTTTGCAGTTAGCATACATTTTATATTGTCATGTCTGCACATGTCCACACAGACAAATGAACTTGAAAATGTTTTCACATAAATAATTCGGTTAACATATGTATAAAACAAAATAACAGTATAAATTCTGTTATTTGAAATTTATTATAACAACATTGAAAGTTTCATGACACAAATAAATCATATAGAAATATATTTAAAAATTGATATATTTGTGAGAAAATAATATTACAACAATAAAACTGCCCTGCAATGTGTCAGCTGTGTTTTCTGTGTGTGTTTGACAGCATGAAATTAATTAATAATAACTTTTTTATTAGAAATTTACTGTTTTCATAAATTCATAAATCAAACTTTTGATGTACACTGATGCCACCTAGTTGCCAGTTTGATCAGTGGGTAAGTCGTTTGTTCAGTGCTCATTATCCCATTCCAGATGCTGCTCTTTATGTTTTATTTCATGATTATATTTGTAACTTTGTATGAAGTTCATTTCAGCTTTTTTTTTTTTTTTTTTTAAATTCATGCACTGAACTGAAACATGCACACAATTTTCTGAAACAAAATATTTTCAAAAGAGCCCCATTTTTGATTATTATCCACTTAATCTGCAAAAACCTTGATATATCTTTCCTGTCTGTGAGAAGGGCCATATAGAAGTTCTTTCCTGCTAATTAGAAAAAAGTTTGGTGGGCTTGTTTTCTGGTTATATTTTGGTTATTAGCTTTATATATGATATGAGTGTATATTTAAACTGGTTTTTTTTTTTCCATATTAAATAATGGCTGAACTTGATTTAATAAATGTATATATATATATATTTAATATATCAATAAAGTATTAATGGAGAAAGATGTATATTAACCAGAAATTAAATGTTTACTCAAAAACAGATGTTTTCTTTTTGTCAAATACAAAATTCATTTATAAATTTATGTAGTAAGATACAAATATAAAAATTTCAGATGAAAAGAACAAATGCATGGTTCTGTTAGCACAATTCAGCAATCACATTGTTTCCAGAATCAAATCATAGTGGTGACAAAATATTAAGATCAAAACATGAAATAATTTTAGAAAAGTGATGCAATGTATTTGAAGATATGTTTGAATAATCAGATGGTTGGTGCTACTTTGGCCTGTCGTCTAGACATCATGAAAACTACTTTGGCATGTGATCTACAACTTAAAGAGTGGTCTACAGCAAAACAAAATATCTAGGCAATGTTTATAAGATAAGAGGAAGATCATGAAATCCTTTAAGATTAAAGCATTATACATATATATAAGAACATCACATTCAGGCAAACTTCTTTTTGAAATAGATATATGATTTGGTTATTTATTCTGATGAATTGCCAGCAGGCTCCAATTTAAATCATCTAAATTTCCAATACTCAAGCAGTTGAAAGAACTTAGTTGGATTCAAACATTTGTATTTTGAAAAAGATGAATGGAGTGAACCACAAAACCTTCCAATCACATCTTGATTATTCCAGTTGGCTTCAGATGATGAAGAATGCTGAAGATCTTTTTCTTGCATTTCTAGCAGATGTTTACTCATTTCATTGATAAAATTATGCCGTGACAAATACTAATACAAATCCAAGAATAAACAAAATAATTAAAATAAGCCTGTGTATCACACACCAGAGCAGAATTTGCTTGATGTAGATCACATAGAATGCTTGCCAAAGCAGCACCGAATAGTTTGTGAAAATATTGAAATATGTTTGAAAAAAAAAGTATTTAAAAACTTTTAAAATGTTTATGTATATTCGTCAGAGTCTTTGATATATTTAGTGAATTGCTTGGTGAAATGTGAGTTTGAACAGTGCTTGTTCTGTAAACAAGATGAATGTGAATATTTAGCTATTCCTGCTACAAGTGATCACATCTAGCAAGTTAACATAACTGATGTCTGTATGACATAATCTTGTATCAGATATTTGACATACCAGGGAGTGTTATGATTAATGATTATGGATAGTGATGTTTCAGCCAATACCGACACCCTGGTTTTCAAATTTATTCGTGTTTTGTCCTTATAAATATTTAATATGTGACAGAATTATGTATATTTGTATAATAAATATGAATTATGTCAAAACTGCTACACACACATGATTATGTTTGGAATTGGGGTTGACAGTTAATTCTATTAAAATATTAAAAAATATATATTTAAGACAAGAAAGAAAAATGTACTTGTAGAACATACATTAATCTATTCACTTTATTATTGTACATTCTACAAAAGTAAGCAGTAAGTTTGTGATAGATGTCATTCACCTATCTTAATTTTTTAATTAAATTTTTGTTTGTTTGTTTACTGTTGTTATTTACAAAGGCATGTTTTTTTTCAGTTTATTTATTTATTTATTTACTTATTTATTTATTTATTTTTGTAAATTATTATTTTGCTTATAATGAATTTTACAATATGTGTGTTAATTATATGAAAGACATACTATGGAATGTCCTGAAAACTAAAAGTAGTATTCTGATTTGGAAACAACACATCTAATCTTTGTGAAGCCTGCAGAATAACTGTTTGAAATTCATATGCAAAATATGAAACATATGATTAAATAAGTTCATACATTTTTAGTTTTTATGTCTGTATAAATACTCACATTTTGGTACTTGTATTTTCCAAATTGTTTATATTGGGCTTTTCTGTTAAATTCGGGTCTTGTTTTTGTTAAAACAAATTCTGAAATGAATAACACCAAATGTGAATTGGCTGAATGATTCAATGAAATTATACAGATTTTATTTTATTATTATTATTTATTTTTTTAAACCACCCAAAAGATTGAAAAAGATCCAGTGTTCAAAATTAAAACCTGGATGATTTTAATCAAGAGCAGTGTTGATTAACTGGGAATGGTTGAATGTGTTAGAAACTCTTTAAACTTTGCAGTTAAGAGAATCTGTTTATTTTCTCAGATAAGATTGCCACATCTAGTGTAAAACCAAATGTGATCAAGTACAGATATTTCACTTTGTTAGAAACACTGTATACCTTATTCTTACATGGAATCAGTTATTTTCAGTGATTAAAATCATCATGAAACCAATTTACTTTGTCCAAAAATACTTTTTCGGATAAAATCTGTATAAATTGAACATTAAACTAAAGAAAAAATAAAATAAATAATAGAACAACAAATATTTACTTTTAGTTTTGAAATAGTAAGATTGATACATATTTAAATATTTCAGTTTTGAAATAGTACAATGAATATCTTTAGCCATATGTTAATGTTTATAATCATTGTAGTTTTGTGGAAGCTTATTGAAATATTGACATGCACCTGAACATTGTATTACATAAGGATAATTAAAGTATTAATATGATAATTGATTCCAGTTATAAAGATAATGGTTTGAGAATAGTTTAAAGAAATATTAATAAATTTGTTCATAACACTGCAACAGTAAAATTAAAATAAATGGTATATGTTGTTCCGTCTTTTCAAAACTGACGAGAACCCTGTGATGACTTCATTAAAACTTTCCAGAAATTTAGAATAGTTCTCAATGGATTTAGAAATTTAGTATTTTTAAAATCATTTTAACTGACATTTTTATTCAATTCAAAGCTTATATTAGTATCTGACCTCTGCTATTTATTCACACTGGTAAAAAGTTGTGACAAGAATTTGGATATTGCCTTTATACAAATATTTTGGTTGCAATAACCTATTCATAATGTTGGTTCATCAAAGGAAACAATTGTTTAAAAAGCAGTTTTACTAATAAACGTTTCAAAAAAAACATCATATTTGCTTGAATATAATTAAAAAATAGCAACAAACAAAGAAAAAAAACAGTACAAATTAAATTTTCATGTATTTTATTTTTAGGAAAGTATATAAATATTTCTCAAAACTGGTAATATCCATCATCTGCCAAATTCCCTCAATATTCCTATTGTGATTTCTAATTAATCATCATTTTAATTTTAGTCATAGAATGTAAACTTGCCAGCTTCGAAAAATTAATTTTTGAAGGTGTGTGGCACTGCTTACTGTTCTGTTGTATCTCAAGTTTCATTAAAGTTACCAAAAGGACTATCATATGTCACTTACATATATAATTTAGATAAACTAAAAACAGTTGATTTAGTTGAAAAATAATAGCTATAGAATAAATAAACTGCATTACATTATTGGTTGACTGAAAAATACTTAATTTTTATTCCGCTGAATATATCAAAAGTAAATACAATTAATGAAACCATTAAATTTAAAAAAAAAAAAAAACAACAATTTATATCAAATTTTATTGTTTATTTTATAGTGTTTGAATATCTTTTAAAAAAATTCAACAATTGTGATTAGATAAATGTGATTATCTAAAAAAAAAAAAATAGCATTAAACTGTTTATGTAGTCAAAAATGTGATTATTACAAAAAGGTGGTTTTAAATGGGTCATCCTTGATAAAGAATCTAAGTTTTATTAGTCACCATGAAGAAGAGGTGTTAAAAAGATCCCTGTAATTAAGTGGAAAATAATGAAACAGTTTTATCAAAAGAAGTTTGAAGAAAGTGTTTATAAAATATATGACATTAAAACATGGCCATGTTTATTTTTTCATATTGACTTTCAGCAAGCTTGACAAACTAGCCTACTTTAAAGATTTTCTATAAATCTATAAAAACATGCCCACATTTAAGTTAAAATGGATTGATCTCTTTTCAGTTTAAGCTAACTTTTTCATTTGCATACATCACTATGCACTTTGAAAGACTTGTGTATTCTATCTTTAAACATTGCAGCTGAGAAATTAACCTAATTTTATAATTTGAACTATTTATCGCACTCTGACAAACCTTTTGAATTTCATCTTGATGAATTTTAATTTAAAAACATCAACATCATGCCTTTCATCTGCAGTTTCTTATTTTCTCACACACATACTTTATCCATTATACACATGATAATTTTGTTAGTGAATTACATTTATCACTTTTTTATCAGGAAAGATTATAAGATGGTACTAATCATTTCATTTCATTTATTTTTTGTAGAAAAAAAACAACAAATTTTGGCTTTATATTTATATTTTACTTCAGTAAATTACTTAATATATATATTAAGTATATATTGTTCAGAGTTACTTTTTTAACGTTTAATTGATGGTTTAGATCTTAAGAGACCAAATTTAATTTTCATAAACTCTTAGAACTCAAAGGGAACATTAATAATCTATTTTATTTTTGTTTACATTATTTCTTTCATTTTTAAATACATTGTTTTTGGGGTTTTTTCACAGGTACAAATAAAACATTTTTCAAATAACTAAATCTCTAGTTACAGATGGAACTAAAGAAAAACATTCTCAATTGTTTTGGAATATTAAGTTCCAGTTTTTTTTTGGAATCTGTTTGGTGCCATATTAATGTGAAAGATATACATAAATTATTTTGTTTACCATAGTAAATATACTAGTAGTAGAATCATTTGTTTTCAGTAAATGATTATTACATTAGTCAAACAGAAATTTAGACATAATTTTAAGAAAACATACTGCTGCTTATTGGTGTAATACACTTTAATTTATCCATTATTTTGATTGTTATTATTACTATATAATTTATTTGTTAAAATTTCTTATTTTATGTAAATGTTTTTGTTGAGTTGCATCTCCACTCTTTAGGCCTCTCTGTTCAGCTAACAGTTTAATTATTCAGTGTTTGTCACATCTGTTACTACTAATGTTTTAATTAATCCATCTTTTATTAGAAATTCAGGAGAAATGCTGGTATTTGTTATGCAAATGTTTGTAATATAAAATATTATTCAGTTTAATTGTAGCTTATGTTGAAATGTTCCACTAATAGGCTTAGGTAGAAATTCAAGTGTTGAAAATCTGTTAACCACATCATCATTTTGTGTTTCAGAGAGACTGCACTGTGGTTGGGCAGAAAAAGTTACTAAAACCAAATGTGACACTAGCAAACACCAGGCAGAGGAAGAAGGACAGTATGTCAGGTGTTTGTAACACTGACGACAGCAGCAGCAGCAGCAACAGCAACAGCAAACTGAAAACAAAAGCTGCTGTACTTGATGACAGTGCTGAAGGTGCCTCAGGATCATTTCAAGATGAACAGAATTCACTGAGTCAGTTTAAAAGAATAAGAAAACAAAATAAGAAATTAGAGGTTAACAGTGTCAAAGATAAAGCAATACTAAAATCAGCAATTGATCTTGTTACTGAAGAACAGGCAGGACACTGTTCAGATTCAGATCCAAGTAGGAAGAAGATTGACAAAGCTACATCAACTCTTGACGGTGCAGTGACTGAAGCTCGAGAAGCACTTAATATCAAACATCCCAGTACATCAGCTGTTAAATCAGCTGAAACCACTAAGAAAGTTACAAAGAGAAAAAGACCGTTTCCGTTCCTGAATAAGAAACTTCTTGGACGGAAGGAGTTGAAATTCATCAACAATCTTAAATCATATCGAGACCAGCCATCCATGGTGACCAGGTTAAAGGAGGGTAATGTACCAAAACCAAAACCAAGGAAGAGAACACTAAGTGGAGAATTTGAATTACTTGATGAGGGTCTTTTGAGGAAACAGTTAAAAGTTGACGAATCTCTCCTTATCCCAAGGACTGAAACTCCCAAGTCTCCTAATGTCAATTCAAAAGAAACAAAACCAAAAAAAAGTTATGTCAACATCTCGAAGCAGTCTGATGAAGATGGTGACAAAGAAACGGAAGTTGATGAAAGACAAACATCAAAATCAAAATCTGAACAGTCTGATTTTAGAAAGTTTCAGAATGATACCAATAAAAGTTCTGATTCCAGTGCCAGAAAAACAGTAAAGCGAAATGCCAGGCTAAAGAAACTTACACTGAAATCAATTTTTACAAGAAGGAAGAAAAAGAAGAAGAAAACGGAACCAACGTATGCTGATCCACCAGTCCTCATTGCTGAACCAAATAGCTCTGACAGTTTTGAAAGCCAGTCTGTTCATGAAAGCGAAAATGTAGATATTTCATTTACAGAGAACACTCCTGTGACTTCTCCACCACCTGTATTAGAAAAAGCTGTAGATTTAGTATTGCCACAACAAGAAACTTCTCGGCCTGTAAAGAGAAAGCGGGGACGACCTAGAGTTAAAGATCCAAATGCACCTAAACCAGTAAAAGTAGGCCCAAGAAGAAGAAGAGGACGTCCCAAACTGGAAGATTTAAAAAATGGCAAACTCAAATCAAAAAGGAAGCGAGGAACATACGATTTTCCAGGCAGTAAGAAGAAACCAAAGTCAGCACTTGAAAGAAAATCAGCACTCTTCATGGCTGTTAGGCATGTAAGAGCAGGAAAAAGAAAACCAAGAAATAATATTGTCACAGATAGAGAAGGAAATATTGATAGAGAATCAGTAGACAAAGAATTAGACAGTGAAAATAAAGCAGAAGAAGAAATCAGTGAAGATTCTTCATTGCCAGATCTGGTGAGTAGTGACAAAAAGGTTGACCCTGAAGTTTCAGAGGATAAGTTAATTGTTAAAGATGATGACATACATCTAACACTGTCTGACAGTGATAGTGATCTTGATGATCTTCCTCTAGTTTCATTCCTTCAGAAGACAAAATCTCCATTGAAAACAGCAGTTTTGGTAAAGGATAATTCTGATATTTCAGTTAATGTTTCTTCCCTGACATCTATTATTACATCAGAAGGTGTTGCTGTTAAGTCACCAATTCAGACAAGTTCGAAATTAGATCAGGTAAACAGCGATTCTAAATCTGATCATTCATGTTCAGTGTCAAGTTCAGAAGACACAATTATTTCTGAAAAAATATGTCCTATTTTAAAAGCAACTGCACCTGTGAAAGTTGATGATGAAAGGTGTAGTACTTTGAAATTGGACATACCAAATAAACTAACCCAAACTGGTGACACAAGTGAAGATCAAAAAATGTTGAATATAAAGAAGAGAAAACAGGTGAAATTGTTTCTGATCCACAGCTGTCACAAAAATCAGAAGTCACACCTGATGGAATGAACATTCTAGTCATTTCAGATAATTCTAGTACAGCTGCACCAGAATCAAAATTAGATGTTACATTTATGATGGACAGTGAAAACAGTTCAGAGGATGCAAATAACAATGATGAAATAGTGAAGCCAGCAGTCACTGTTTGTCATGCAGATGTCAAGACAGTGAGTCCAGAGCCTGCTGGCGTTGTTACAGTAGCAGACAAAAATCTTGATGCTGCTTCAAATTCCACTTTAAATGAAAAACCTTCATGTGACAGTGAATCAAATGATCACATTCATAATGAATCCCAAGTAGAAGTTTCCATTCCTGGTGAATCAGAAGATCCCAACAGTAGACTTCAAAGTAACAGTAATGTGACACATCAAACAACTGATGTTGTTGCTACAAGTTCAACTGAGATTGTTGTGAAAAAAGCTTCACCATTAGAGATACAAACAGAAAGCTCAAAGAAAGAAACATTAGGAGAAAGTGCTGTTTCTATGGTAACATCTGACACAGTCAGCACATGTCATCTTGAGGATGGTTCTACTGACATGGATAAAACACAGTGTAAGGAACTGTTGAATGTTGATAAACAGCCAGCTTCAGATCCTTCTGGTGAAGTTTCAGGTATAAAAGTGAAACTGACCCGGAATAAAGGGAGCTATGAGATATCTGGTCACTCACGCAGTACTGGAAGTGAGAGTGATGAGACAACACCAGTATTAGTTAGTAAAGAACCTAAACCTGATGTCAGCAAGAATATGACAGTGGAAGAACAGGATGTATTTTCTGAACTGTCAGATGCTAACAGCACAGTAAGCTGTGCTGCAGTTGAAGAACAAAATATTTCTAATGAAGATTCTCCAGATTCTGACAATAGACGTGTACCCCCTCTGACAATAAAACTTAAAAACAGTGTTAGCAAACCAGTTAGACAGTTTGCTTTACGACCCAAACTTTCAAGATCTCCAATTGAGATAATAGCCATGAAACAGAGGAAAATTGAAGAAGAGTATCAGCAGCATGAGGCCTACAGACTTGCTCGCAGACTTGAGAAACAGATGATGAAACAGAAACAGCATCAACAAGGGAAGGCAGTAGCTGAAGCCAAAGTTTCACCTCACATGGTACCTTCAAAAACAGACCGACTGCTGGCACATTGTAAACCCTGTCACGTTAGATTGGTCGATTTTGTCAAACAGCTAAAAATAAGTACATCAGATTCAGAAAGTAATTCAAGTCAGACCAGATATGAGAGTGAAAGTGATGAAAACAAACCAAAAGGTATCAAGTTAAAAATCAAAAACATATCAAAGCAACCAAAAATTGTTGGTAAACGTGGCCGACCTCCAAAACTGAAACCTAGACATCCAGTGACTGAATCAATACTTGGAAATGAAAAAGAAAAAACTGATTTAAATGAAGAAGGGTTTGTTGGCAGCTTTGTTGAATTCTTGAAGAGAAAATCTGAATCAGAAAATGTACTTAAACCTGCTTCTGCTGGTAAGAGTATTTCAGAAGCAGTACAGAAAGACACACTGAAGCCATGTCACACAGAAAAGAGAGATGCTATTTTACAAAATAAAAGTATTGAAAATATCAAATACTGCTGCAAATCATGCGATTTCACAACTAATGTAAAACAAACAATGGAAATGCATGTATACCGTCATATTCCAGGAATTTGTTTCAAATGTGGATATTGTGACTCTGATTTTGCTTCCATGGCAAGTGCTTGTGCCCATGCAAAAAATGAGCATGTTGACCAAGAGTCAAACATTGTGAAGAGTCGAGAAATCACTGAATCTGATCACTACTACACAGAGTGTTTGCTCACACAGGACTCGGAGACTGCTCCTGTAGTCATCAATGTTGTAGTGAAAGGAAATGTTGGATACTCGGTCCCACCAAAACGCTTCATATGCACACACTGTAAATATTCCACAAATGTGAAAAGTGATATTGATCAACATGCACTTGACCTTCATGGATCAGACCATGTCTACATTTGTACCCTATGCAGTGACAGCTTCTATCACACTGAGCAGGAAATAGTGAACCACTGTTCATCAACTCATCCTTCCAGACCATATCCATACAGGCAGCTGCCATCCTACTATGATATAGAGCAACTGAAGGAGGTGCAGAAGTTGAAGCAGGATGACAGGGGGAACATCTTTGAGAGGATGACTCATCTGTTTCAAGCTCCACATGGTATTGATGAGAATCAGCCTGATGAACTGATTCGACAACAGCATTATCATCAAGCCAGAGAGTTCCTGTACATTCAGGAAGGCTGGATGAGTAAGACCAGTGCTGAAGCTGACAGCACTACTAGAGACTCAGAAAATGTAGTGGATGTTTCGTCAAAAGACACAGAAGAACAGAATTCTTCCCTTTCAGACACTCCAATGGTTGACTTCAGTGAGTCTGGGGTTTCAGGAAAGACCAATCTGCAGAGGTAAGAAATGTTTTAAAGTTACATTTATTCCTTCAAAATAGCTAAGAATGAATTGTGGAGAGACGTGTGGGTGAGAGGGACATGACATTAAATGTCATTTTGATTAATAAACAGTTTGAATGAACTTCTATGCATGGTAAATTTAATAGCTGTTTTATATTATGTATACAAATGTATATCTGATGATTAAATATGTAGATTGACCATATTAAGAGATTATATTTCACCGCAGTATGCATATCTACTTAAAAGGTTTTGTTTATTACAAATATTAAAAGTGTATAGATATCATTCAAGTTGTGTGCATACATGAATACTTAATATTTGTGTAATCAGCATTGAAAGTTCGAATGTAAATACCATTGTTATGATTCTAATTTATTACTGCAGATACATTTATCTGAGTTAGTTGTCAGTCTGAAAATTTGTTCATTGTACTGCAATAAGTCAAATACTATTTCAACAGTTATAATAGTGTTATTTTGATGTTACAATGTTAACTGAGGACATAATTGCCAATATTATTAAAATTGAGCTTAAATAAACATGCAAATAATAGTTCACCCACCAGGATGGTCAGTCCAGTAGATTTTGAATGTGTGGGAATGTAGAAATAATAATAATAATTCAAGCTACTGTTCTGGCTTAGAAAGTTGAGGAGGGGAAACTAAAAAAAAAACCATCCATTCTGAATGAACTTTATTCCGTCTTCATTAAAATGTAAAAATGGCAGTTATAATAGTACATTTTATTGGTTTGAAAAAAGAAAAACAGAATTTTGACAGAAATCTCGAACTACTGCATACACACACCACATAAAATATGGTTTGTAGCATTGTTTTCCCAGTCATGAAATCTGCAAGTCCATTTTATTTGTTAGTTAATTTTCAGTACTGCTGTAAAACTACTAACTGTTTTTATTGTTGGTTTTCTGTTTGAATTTTAGAACTTAATAGTGTTAGACTTCAACATGTAATAAGTGTTTTTATCGTTCATCCTCTAGTTAAATCATTTGAGAACTTGTATTTTTACTAATGAGCTTGTTTTTTCAGTGTTAAGAATGTTAACTATCAGGAACAACACACTGCTGATGACTCGCTACATGACGAGTCAGGGATTTCACAACTAAAAATTATTGAAGTTGTCAGTCTGAGAGATCAGCAGACTGAGTTAGACTCTGCTGTAGACACAACAGAAGCAGCGGCAAACAAAACCAAACAAAACATAACTGAATTTCCTGGCAGTAGGCAGATCACTGACAGACGAAACAAGCTGAAAGCAAATGCTTCAGCTCCGAGCAGATCATCAAACCTGCCTGAGATAGACGTTGATGCGATAGTTCAGAGAAATGAGAGATTGACGTGTACGTACAAGTGTCAGAAATGTAACATTCATTCTCCGTATCTATCAGCCATGGTGGAACATCTGAAAAATCATCATTCAGACATTGAACTCTTCACTTGCCCTTACTGCAAAGGAAGCCGAGGAAAGCGACCGCAGTTTTCTTCCGAGCTTAGTGTGCATGAGCACGTCAAGACGAATCATCCAACAAACTTCGCTAAAAACGAAGTATCTTTGTCTGATGCGGCTAAGGAATTTGTTGAAGTAATAGCGATACCGTCTGGTGCAGAGTGCAGTAAAGTTGGCAACACATTTGTTATTGAGAAAGATATTTATATGTGTTTGAAATGTCAGGCACACATGCCCTCCCTGGACTACACCTTTTCACATCTTGAGAGAGAGCATACGGAAGTGTTTGTGAACGTTTGCCCCCATTGCAAAGTTTTTAAAGATAAATCCGACGATGTTGTGTTTCAGCATATTTCCAGCGTCCACAATAAAAAGAGTACTGATGAATCACTGCCATTAGCAATAGAAGATGACCTGTTTATAAGAGTTCCTTCCATTTCCAAAAGTGGATCTTACAGCGAGCGTCTTCAAGGAAACCGTTTACCAAATAAAAAAGGTGAAAAGCCAAAAACATTTTCTGATGAAAGAGGAACCTCTGTTCAAAAAGTATCAGTAGATGGTGCTAAACTAACATCACAAAACAAAAGTGAAAATGTATTGAAACCTGCACATCAGACTGTTCCTAGCAAAGGTGTCTATGACTAAAAAGAATGAAGGCGCTGACAGTAACGTTTCAGGTGTAAAACAAGGAAATGTAAGAAAGCAGACAGAACCAACCCAGGCACTTGTGATGGACTGTGAAACTATTAATGAAGACACAGATAACACTTCTAATGAAAATGACATAATTCATTCTCATGCTGATGTCACAACTGCGACTATGACTACGACAACTGTTACACCAACTCTTGGTAACGTGAATAAAATGATATCCAGTACAGCTTCATCTCCGTCTGTGGAGCTTGCTTCAGATCGAACTGTAACCACATTGCCACCTTCGAGTGTGATCACAACAAGTTCACTACCGTTAAGTAAAATTTCCTCTATTGGTCAGTGTGCCCCACGACTCAAGTCCTCAATTTATTCCATAGCTGATAGACTGCACAGACTGCATGCTCAGAACCAGACAGGTGATAAATCACCTTCCACAGGTGACAAGTCACTTTCAGCAGCAGACCGACGTAGTCCAAGCAGTCCAGTTTCTAGACCTGTTTTGAAGGTACCATCAATTCCACATAGAACTTCTACTCCAGTGTCACAGCACAGACACCCATCTCACAGACTACAGCAGTCATAAATGTTACAACGTGTGCTGGGTTACCAGCTAGTAAACAGAAATCTCTCTTGTTCAGCAACTGCCCACTTGACCTCTCAGGCACACCAGTGACTAAGAGTACGGTGTCGTCAGCTGAGCATACAACAACTGTTTCAACATCTGCGGCTCCACTACCAAAACCACCGACTAACGATGATGAATTGAGACCAGAATCTTTTCAGATATTTAATTTAAAACCCAAACTAAAAACTGATTCTCCTCAAATTGTTCGTTCAAGAAGCATACAGCAGCAGTTAGCTTCACCGATAATACCCGGCGGTTCCCAGGTTTCCAGTTTGCAGCCTCTTCACCAGGCTTATCCTGTAGCACACTTAACACAAATGCCCTTTCAGCAAGTACCAGTTCGATTTGACTTGGGTATTCAAGGATTCATAGCCACAGGCCAGCCAACTTTAATAACGCTGCGCCCACATTTAATTGGATCTTCTGTTGTGCAGGAACCTGTCAATTATCAGAGGATGTCTGTGCCACAGCAGACTGTGCAGATGAAACAAGTTCAGAAGCACCAGCAAGTACCTAGACTCAAACCTGACTCATTGCGACCCGCGAGTGCACATGGAATTCCAGGAGTAGATTCCAAAAATGTCCAACAAAATCTTAAGCATCAGAGACCACACAGTAGTTCACCTGCACCGTCTCCGTCGACAAAACTCCCTTCTCCCACGTACGCCAGACACGCTGTGCGCCAGCAACTTCTGCAGCAAGCAGAATTTTATTGTCCTTACTGTAATGAGTTCAGACCACTGCGAGAATATGAAGTAATTCCGCACATACAGCGAAGCCATCCGGGAAAAGAGGTTCTGTTTCTGAGACGTGATAAATCATAGATTTACATCACAGGCCTGTCAAACATCCACTTTGGATACACTGTATCATTTTACTTTAACTGTTGAATCTTTCCATATTCAGAAAAATAAAATTAAAGATGCAAGGAGAAAAACTACATATGTCATCTCAATTTTTTTCATAGTTTTTTTTCTAGTTATACTTAAAAGTTTTTCATATTTTTTGCGGCTTTTTAATATGTTACTTCCATTCCATTCGTGATTCCAGGGCATTTACACTTGAAATTTTGTGACGTTGCGTGCTTTCTTTAATTTACTTCTGTGCAATAATATTTGACCTGTATGCAGGCACAACGAAGTTATTGTCAGACGTGTTATGTGATACGCTGTTACTACAAAGTTTAAAGAATGTTGAACATTTTCTTCGTACTCATAGAATATATTGTTTTGTGCAGTGACAGATGAACGAAGCAACATTATTAATTTCGTATTTTCTCTCAACTAGGATTATGATGCAGGAGGAGTTTAAAAAGAAAAAAAACAAAAATGACACCTCAGAGAAATTAAAAAGGAAAATGCGAATGAAGTTAAAAGTAGATAAGAACTTGAATATGTAGTTACTAAATGAACACTGTGTGTATATATAGGAAATTATATTTTTGAGATGGGCAATGGAATATGCCTATAATGACATGCGCAAATTAATTTTGGAAGCATTTTTCTCTGTTCCCGATTCACAAGAGTGTTACCAATACCAAAGTATAGAATATAGCTTATAATTAGTTTATATTTCAAATATAGTAGATATAACCTTAACATATAAATCGCTTAGATGTATTTTATTAAGTCCTCTTTTATTACAGACAGATGTTACAATTTTCAAACCTACTAACGGAATGTTCTTTCTTTGTGTAAACGTATACATATTCAGTGAAGTTGATTTTTCTTGAACTGGGATTCGGTTTGTTGTGAAACAGCCGGTTTGTTTCGTGAATATACATTTTTTTTTTTATTATTATTTTTAAATATTTTATTTGTGTGTGTACATTTCATTCATATATATGTTTTGCGCTTTTAAATTTCAAAGTTTCACCATGCGGTTATTGTACGGAATTAAATACATATTTTAAAGGAGAATATTAACATTTGACGAACTCTGGCATAAATATATTTTTTCCCCATTTTATTACTATTATTATTTTATTTTATTTTATTTTGAATCATTTCTATTGAATCATTTCTATTCAAATGGTGATATGTTGATGGAATTTCAACGTTTTGAATAACAATTCTCGGATCTCACGACAAAGCACTTCAATTAAATGTACGTGAATGTCACAGATGGTCATTGTGTTACTTTGACCTGACTGAAACAATTTTGAAATTATTGACATATGTACTTGTTTGTGTATCAAATTCGTTACATATATTAACATCAGTAACCCTTTTTTTTTTTTTTTTTTTTAGTGTGTTGTTTACAATTATTATTATTAACTAATCTTAATATGAAACAATTTAAAAAAAATAAATAAATAAATAAATAAAGACTTGTAGCCTGTGTCATGTCAGATCAACACCTGGAAGAGAAGAAAAATGATTGCACATTATGCATTGTTATTTTTGTAAGTGTTACTCTGTCCAGTTACGTGACTTCATAAACTTATGCAGTTAAAATATACAATTTTTGAAAAAAAAAAAAGGATTCTTTGTATACACTGTCCGTATGCTAAATTATTATTATGACAGTCTTTTTCGTCTTGGTTTATTTGATCAGAAATTATTATTATTATTATTATTATTATTATTATTATTATTATTATTTTATTTATTTATTTATTTATTTATTTTTTTTATATACTCCTTGCTAGTCTTTTTATTATCATTTGTTTTTATGTATAAATAACCTGTTTGGGTCCACTGAAAGACACGTTACGTGTAAAAGATAATTAACACGTCACAAACAACAGATGCCACCTTGAATTGATTCTCTTGTTTTCTATTAAATTCCTTTTTATTGTAACCATATCATTCTAATAATCGTCAGCTGCCAGCTGCTTTGGAACTGACGATTGTTAATATTTTGTTAAATAATTATATTAGAGTTGTGTTATTTTTTAAGTTTATTGTTTTTTCGTTCATTTTTTAATGTTTTCAATTTTTTTTTTTTTTTTTAATTATAATAAATAAATGAAGAGAAACAGATTCTTTTTATTCACACTTTGTCTTCATAATCTTTTGTTAGTACGACAAGCTTTATCCTAGCCCACCCATGAGAAGATGACGTCGAAATTCGTCACAATTGTTTTTTTCTTTCTTTAATGTTTATTCTACTTTTGTTTGTGTTTTGTTTTATTTTGATTGGGTTTTTTTGGGGGGGGGGTTTGTTTCTTGTTCTGTGGGGGTGTTTTGGGGGGGAAGTATTGTACTGTTAAATTTCACTGTTTATTTGTAATACTTAACTATTTTGTATATTTTATAACATTACATTTTACTATTTTTGTGGGGATTGTTTTCTAGTTTTTTGTTGTTGTCCTTTACTACGTTCTCTTTTTTTTGTTCTTTTTTTTTTTTTGTTTCTTATAAAATGACTGCATTATTATTATTATGTTTATTATGTTTACGTTTTTGTAAAGTAAGAAATGTATAGGCATGTTCTGTGTGCAAATAACTAAACGTATTACAGGGGTCCTCGGAGAAGGTCGTCGTTAATGTGCACCGTGAATACGAAAAACGCATAAACAGGATTTAATGTAAATAACGTAGATACGTTCCAGACACACACTATTTTCACCACTTCTGTTATATATTAAATATTCTGTAGTTTTATCTACAAATAATAATAATAGCACGTGTAATAAATAACCGTATTGTACAGTACAGACAATAAAACAAATGAGAATTACTGTCATGGCGTTCACGCACTGCTTACACACTGATTCTCATCCGTCCAAAACGACGTAATAGAAACAGACAGGACGTTCACTGAGATGCTGCCGACGTATGTGTGAAAAGACCTACACAGAGAAAATATAATAGCGAGGACCTTCTGACTTTATATTTTGTAATCAAAGTTTTTGTTATTTTATTGTTTTTTTTATATGCGTGTGTATTTACCACGTATTTATATTTTTGTTCACTTTCGTTGTTGACAAAGTAATTACAATAAATGTGTCTTCTGTACATGAAGTGCAAAGAGCGGACATATTTTTTATAATTACTGTTGTATCAAGATGATTTAACTCGACTGTCGGCTGAAGGAGGCTGAAGAAGACTCGCGACCAGAATGAATGTGTTAGAAACTTGACTACACAAACATTTGTTTGCAAACAAGTACCAGGGGTGTTCAGAGTGATGTTTTCTTCTGATTTTTAATTATTATTATATTATTATTATTGTTTTTATTATTATTAGTAGTAGTAGTAATAATAGTAGTAGTAGTAGTATTTGTCACAATCAACAAAACAGATTCTATTACTATTCGGCTCTAACTTACAAAGCTATGTTTCTTACCAGTGGTAACGACACGAATATCAGCTTATTGTGTTCGGTTGTGGTCCGACATTAACTATTTGTTTGCAAACATACGTTTGTTAGTTTTAAGTCCGGTTCAGTGTGCAAGTGAAGTCTAAACAGATTTCACACATACACATACCCTGTCCCGACATGAGCTCTGTTATTTGAGCATGTTCATGTGTATTACATTTTCAGAAAGTGTTTTAATCTTGTATGAGACAGGTCGGAGACTTGGTGCCAGTCAACGAAGGCTGTTCACGGATGTTTGGTGAAGGTTTCATTCATGGTGAAGACCAAATTAATACTATATAATCAGTGTTGGAAGAATGCCTGTATATTTGTATATAGACTATAGACAGAGAAACCACTTATAGATTGATTCTATAGCTGATTTTCTTTCTTTTTCTTAAATGTTAAAATGTAAACAATATTTACAGTCAATGTCTATGTTCACAAAGTTATTTTTAGTACAGTCACGTTTACGTCACATATGTAAATCATGTACAATATATGTGTGAATAATAAAATGCAAAGCATTGCTACACCCGATTTGTTTTGTTTTGTTTTTGATACATGACGAGCGAAAGAATCTTTCTTCAACACAAACTAACCTACCACGCACACTAAATAATCAAAGTGTCGTCACAAATTTTAACCTGTTGATTAGATAAGTTTGGTATCTTTTCCAGGTTTCATTAATGGAACAAGATGTCAGAATTCACATTAGATCGTGGAAATTGTATCATTCATTTTTTTAAAGATGTTCAATAACTATACAAACACAAATACAATTAAGAGCTAATATTCGAAATTTGCCTTGTATAAAATTGAAAATAAAATGTCGTTTCCAAGAAAAAAGTAAATTCGAAGCTTGGATTCCAGATTTTTTTTTTTTTTTTTTTTTTATAGAGAGTATAAACAGAAACACAAAATAACCTGAAGTGAATAAGCACGATTGAAATTTATTGAAGATTCTGAACTAGTTAATCGCTGATGCAGAGAAGTAAACCTATAACATTAACGACGTGCTTGAGTATCATTAACCTTTTATCTGCCCATATGACACATCACTTCAATTTCTACACTTTCTGAAACGCGAAATACGACTTGTATATATATATGTTATTATTTTAAATAAACATTTTTGATAAACCAGTTTTAGTTATTTATTTAATGCTTTTCAATTCTTTCAATGTTCTATAACAATGAAACGACGTTGGCCATTATATTGAAGCTAAAATAAAATTCTATTCGAGTAATTTAATACAGTATATAATATTCAGCATACATTTGCATTACCTTTATACTGGTTTCGTATGTGACGTCATAGTGTTATTACATCACGTTACAATATGTATTCAGTAGTAGGGTAATTAAAAACACTAAAGAAATAATTACTAGAAATGTTATCCTTAATAAATTAGTCTGTATCTAATGCTCTAACGGTCGCAAAAATAACATATATTTTTAAAAGCTTAAAAGCACATAAACAGAAGATAAAGAACTAACAGTATTATAAATCCCGTTTCACAGATTTGGTGTTAATTTTTCATTTTCTGCCATAAAACAAAGAAAACATTTAGTAAAAGAAAAAAATACATATTTCCTATACTGACTATTCAAGAAATCGTAAAATGTAAAACTTTAACGTTATCTCGACGAAAAACTTGTTCTTGTTAAGTCTTACGGTTTTAGTGAAATTAAGCTACTTCTTACAGGTAAAAAAAAGGTTAAACATTTCATTTCGTTTCTTACACACGGTACTTTATTACCTACAAGTTATAAAAGTTGGCAAATAAAATAATGTTCCAGTCTATTTAACTCGAGAAGCCGCGTTCAGCTGTTTAGCTGATATATTCTGTGTTACCACATTAACCCTATGCACGATCAAAATCGCGTCTGTTCTCAGATAAACAAGTATATGGCTTGAGTCATAATCTTGTCCATTACTTAATGTCAGTCAATCGTAAAGACACTTGTGGAGTCAGATTATTCTGATAAGACCATCAAAGTCTGACCTCTACACCTGCCAACGAGTTAAAAACACGGTGAACTTTGAGCACTGAAATGTAAAACACTGTATGCATGCTGCAAGTAGCCATTATGCAGTGTTTTTTTTGTAAAAAAAAAAAGCATTCCCTTAATAATAATAAAGAATAAAATGATCAAAATTATTATGTTTTAGCATTTAGTAAAAAATAAATAAATAAATAAATAAATAAATAATAATGCAGTCATTACATTTTATAACAAAACAAAAAACATAGTAAAGTGAAATAAAATAAAATAAAATAAAATAAATAAATAAATAAATTCAGCTTAACACATCTACTTACTACTTAAAACTATTATTAAAAGTAATAACGATATTACTAGTATTTTACTTTTATTATTGCTGTTTTACTACGACTACTTCAGTACTGCGTCTACTGCTACTGGTATTTCTGTCACCGCCATTGTTGCTAGTATCAGTGCTACCGTTACTGCTGAAAAACATAATCAGACGCGAGGTAATCTTTGCTCTCTCCGATTCTTGCACGGAAGGCTTTACAAAAAGAAGAAGAAAAAAAAGAAAACATTTTGTTTATCACGGCTGAAATTCCTACTTTTCCAAGCGGAACGTTGTCATAATGTACGTACAGTCATCATGTTACATCTCCCATTTTATTTGACGTCACGTTCCAGTTGTTGGCAAATACAAGTCACGATGTCTTTTCTTTTGCTTAGCTTCTTTCTTAGTGTGTTGTGTATCCTTTTATCCATGTTTATCCCCGGTTATGAATGTATTACGTTGATATTTGAGTTCTAAATACTACTACTACTACTACTACTACTACTACTACTACTAATAATAATAATAATAATAATAGTAATCATAATCATAATCATAATATGGGTAATAATAAGAAAAATAAATAAATAGTGTGTCTTGTGTGTGTGCGTGCGTGCGTGGTTTAAAAACTGTAACAGTCCAGCTTGTTAATATTAAGAATGCGCATGAAAAAAATATATCATATTTCATTTGTCAGCAGCGGATGTACCTACTCAGTTTTCAATACGTAACAGATAAATTTCTTACCCTGTGTAGACGAATTCTTTAATTATGTTATATCCTGTCAAGCTTGAATATGGGGATTTTGTTGAAAACGATATATACAGTGGTAAGAATTAAAGTTAAATAACTGGTACAAGTAACTTTGAAATACAGTGTTTATTGTTTTATTACTACTACTATTACTATTACCAGTCCTTCTACAAACTACTATTGTTCTCGTTACTTTGTTTCTTATATGAGAGAGAGAGAGAGAGAGAGAGAGAGAGAGAGAGAGAGAGAGAGAGAGAGAGAGAGAGAGAGAGAGAGAGAGGACGTATGTGCGTAGTAATATATAATAATAAAAATAGAAAATAAAATTAAAAGATCTCACTCAGATTATGATTTGTTTTTAATCATTAAACATGCCTCTGCGTGTTTACTGACAGTGTTGAAGATATTTTTGTTCTAGATAATCGAGTGTTGAAGTACCAGATATCACACTGGACGTCACAGTCATGTGTCATGCCCAGACATTATACAATCTTTTGTCAGAATTCTGTAATTCACACACTGCACGGAATGCAGTTATATATATAGTGTGAACAGAAACTGAGACTGCCACAGAATTCACATGATTAATTATTTATTTGTTACTGAAATTACATATATCGGAATTAAACTCATATTTGAATCAATAATTCCATATCGTTAGGTTGCTAAGGTAATGCAAAATGGCGTAGGGAATATTATAGTCTGGAAATATAATGAAATAAGAAGTTTAAATGAAGACGAAAAAAACCCAATATATATATATATATATATATATATATATATATATGTAACTAACAATATATATATTGGTTTTTTTTTTCGTCTTCATTTAAACTTTTCTTATTTGATTATATTTCCAGACTATAATATTCCCTAAGCCATATATATATACTGATATTACTATTATTTATGCAAAAGGTATAAAGAAAAAGAAAACATTGTGACTTATCATCTTCAGCAGAATAAACAGATAAATAAATCGACTCTACGGTTCAATGTACAAGGTACATCCCATCCCTCCCACCACCACTTTAAAAAGCACGAATTAAATATTTTCTATAAAAAGAACTGTAGCTATCGCTTTTACACGCACGAATAACATGGAGGTCATACGTCTACTTTATATCCGGTGGTACGGTTCGCTTTGTAACATAATAACTAAAACTCCTATCAAATTCAACAAAGATTTGTACCAAAAACTCTTTTCAGCTGATAGCGAGTCATTTCGATCCTCTGTCCATAGGTGTGTGACCTACGCGAGAAGTAGGTCGTTGCTAAGCAACGACACGTCTGCTCTGAGCGTATTTCTGAACGAAGTGAAATGTAATCCGACCTTTCTCGGCTTAGATAAAAACAATCCGGTACGAAGTTTGAGCTAAAAGTAGTATATCGCTTATCGAGGTTACGTAAACATGTTTTAGCCGTTAGAGTCGCTAAAATGCCGGCTGTTACAGGGATGCGCGTTTATCTCGTGTAATTATCTGAAATATTTACACTGAATACACATCGGTAACTTCGAGATAAGATGTCGTTATTAACACTCCAGGGCTGGCCTAGTTTTTTTATATATACAGCAATAATCACACAGGGTCTCATAGAACCTTTTATTATTATTATTATTATTATTATTATTATTATTATTATTATCATCATCATCATCATCATCATCATTATTATTATTATTATTATTATTATTATTACTACTACTACTACTACTACTACTACTATAAGGGTTATTTGTTTGAAATTAAAAATAAAAGGTATTATAGAACATACATTAACATTTTTAGATCACTAATATATAGATGTAGATATATATAAAATTCTGAATGAATGTAGTATATAAGTTCTATTGCAAACATTCAGTACACAGTACCATCATATGCTATAACAATTTTTTAAATTTTGTTTTTGTTTATATTATTTAACCATTTGTGTCCTTGATATTCGTAACATCATCCTCTTCTGAATCTCTTTATTTAAAGAGCGATCTAAATCTATTTAAAATGTAACTAACAAATGTCTAAACTTTTTAGCGACTATTTCCTTGTACGGAATCATGGTTATGAAATGTAATAAAATGTCGAAGTCTATGAGATCAGAATCTGAAAAGAGTCAAATATTAATTATGTCAAAAGCTATAGTCTAAATGTTAATTATAAGATCAAACAAAACCAGTTATAAGGTTTTTAGAAAATGTAACATCAGTGTTCGCGTTGGTTCTGTGAATACATCCAAACGTTCAACACACACAACAAAATGAGTCATTTTTCGGAAAGGAAATTGCAACATCATAATTTTGTGTTACAGAAAGTAGGCCACACTGGAAGAACTGAATACTGTTGGCTTCTAAAATATGCTCAAGACAGCATGCTATAAATCAGAATTTATAAGCGTTTTAAATTTTCCTTTCTTTCTTTCTTTCTTTTCTATTCTCTTTAACGTTTATTTTTTCTTTTTATTTATTTATTATTAATTTTATTTATATATATATTTTTTTTTATCAGCAAAGTTGATCCTCACTTTTTAGCATGATAAACGTATTACGTTATTAAATACTGTTGATAACCCATCTAACCAACCAGTTATATAAACTTTAATAAGCTGTTAATATAAAACAGCCGATACAAAAACATTTATTAGTAAATTGCACGACTGAATGTATTGCAATATGTTGTTGTGTCTATTTTTATAACTCGTTAATAAAAACTAGAATGCTTCTGAAAGCGTCAGACATCGTTAATTTTGGGAAAAAAAAAATATATATCATCATTCCATCGTGCAAAGGAAGTATTTCAGTTTGGCGAGTTTGGCAATTTATTGCTGTTGGTTGTTATTGTAATACTAACTCCAGAATGTAATTTATTTGGCATAAAGAAAATAAAAATAATAAATAAATAAATAAATAAATAAATAAATAAATAATAAAGAACGATGACTTTTATCGTAAAATATTACGATACAAAACATGACCATTTGAGCTGTATTAATTGATATACGATAACAAACTGAAACTGAAGTGAAAGCCAAAATTAAATTAGAAAGCCAATTTATCATGATAAGCATCTGTCTGTCTGTCTACACGTCTGTCTCACCGCCTATGTGTATATTTATATATCTATACATCTGTTTGTCTCTCTATATATCTTTTTATCTGTCTATCTTTATATCCGTCTGTCTATATATACCTATTTATTTTATTTTATTTTATTTTATTTTTTCTTCATTTATTTATTTTATTTTATTTTATTTTATTTTTTCAGAAAATGTTTTTATTTCATAATCATTTTTTTTTTTTTTTTACAGAAGTTGACACTCGTTTGAAATTTTCGATTTATAATTTAATGTTTTATTATAAATTGAGCCACAAGTAATAAAACAATAACGTATGAGTATACAAAATAAACAGTTTCAAAGTCAGTCATAAATTACACTTGTTTTTAACAGACGAATTCTGTTGATATTAACTTACCGACACAAAAATGATCTGTTCATGTGAAAGTTTTAAAGTACTGTGCTAGTACTTGTAGTTCGAATATAGGTTTCATTGTGGCTCAAGATTAAAAATTATAACAACAATAAAAATAAATATATAAATAAATAAAAATTATAAATAAATAAATAAATAAATAAATAAATAAATAAAAAGATTAAACGAAATAAAAGAGAAAAAGAAATGAATAAAAGAGATTAAAAAGAAAACCAGAAAGAACGAAATTAATCAATGAAACATTGATTTTATCTCTTCTTTTTTCTGTAATTCTTTCTTATTTGCTACTGTTTTGTGGTGTTTTTATTATTATTTATTGTTATTATTATTATTATTATTATTATTATTATTATTATTATTATTATTATTATTATTATTATTATTATTATTCAGTTATTTTATTTATTCGTTATTATTTATTTTTATTATTCTTTATGGTCTTTAAATTTTATTTTTTTAACTTTTTTTTGTTTGTGTTTAAGACAGAGATGATTTTTAAATGTATTTTTATTAAACTTTTATTTATTTATTTATTTATTTATTTAAATTTAAACAATGTAACAGTTGTCTTACAATACAAGTAGTTACTAATATAAATTTTATTTTATATATTAAACAAGAATCATATATTTATTATAATAAGACTCGTATAGGAAATGTGATAGATGCTTTCAACAAAAGCAAGGGAAAAGAGAAGGTTTTTGAAAAATAATTACATTAACAAAGAAAAACTCAAAGAATAAAATAACAAACAACTTTGTGTATGAGTATATACATGCATACATATACATACACACATATATATAAACATATCCATATAAACACACACACACACACATATATGTGTGTGTGTTTATATGTATGTGTTTATATGTGTGTATGTTTATATGTATGTGTGTATGTATATGTATGCATGAATATACTCAGAGAGTATATAGAGAGAGACAGACAGATGCATACATATACATACACACATACATATAAACACATATATAAGAAAATATATATGTGTGTGTGTGTTTATATGTATGTATGTGTGTATGTATATGTATGCTTGAATATACTCATACACAAAGTTGTTTGTTATTTTATTCTTTGATTTTTTCTTTGTTAATGTAGTTATTTTTCAAAAACTTTCTCTTTTCACTTGCTTTTGTTGAAAGCATCTATCACATTTCCTTTACGTGCCTTATTATAATAAATAATAGATTTTTTGTTTAATATATAACAATTTTTTACATACACTTACATCTATATATAACGAAATCGAGAGATAGAGAGAGCGAAAATAATATATTAAGATAATGCCACTTTTTTAATGATGTTAATAATGATAACGACAATAACAATAAATTTTTAAAAAAAGACAAAAATACAAAACAACAAACAGTAACAACAACAGAATCAACGATAATATATATATATATATATATTATCGTGTGTATATATATATATATATAAACTATACTGATAACGGTTTCTTAGTTTTCTGCTTGTACTTTTGTTGTTTTGTTTATTGGTGCAGGATTTTTTTTTCTTGTTGTTGTTTGTTTACATACATACATACATACATACATACATACATACATATAAAGTAAGTACCCTGAACACAAATTGCGTTTCTAACTCTATCTAACTTAAGACCCAAACGATCTAAAATTATTTTTAATACTAACAATTGTAATGTTTTCTCTGAGATATTTATTTTTCAAGATATTACATCGGAAAAAGTAGAATTTCTTTTTAAATTCCTTTTTTCTCTTTTCTTCTTCTTCTTCTTCTTCTTCTTCTTCTTCTTCTTCTTCCGTTGCGATTATTATTATTATTATTATTATGACTGTTATAATTGTTATTGTTATTATTGTTATTGTTATTGTTATTGTTATTGTTTGTTACTGTTATTGATATTATTATTATCGTTGTTGTTATTGTTACTATTATTATTATTATCATTATTATTGTTGTTGTTGTTGTTACTGTTGTTGTTGTTGTTGTTGTTGTTATTATTATTATTTGCTTAATCGATATTATAGCAAAATGAACACTAGTTGTTCGTTATTTTTATGATATCGGAAAATGAACAGAAATTTTGAAGATAGAGATTGATAGATAGACAGACAGACAGACAGACAGACAGATAGATATATAGCTAGATAGATATATTGATAGATGGATGGATGGATAGATGGATGGTTGGATGGAAGGATGGATGGATAGATAGATAGATAGATAGAGATAAAGATACTGATAAATGGATACACAAACAGATAGACAGATGTATACGAGGCTTCAATTT
>CM022671.1:6069064-6076564 GCA_012295275.1 Chrysomallon squamiferum | reverse complement strand
AATAAATAACACTTAAATAAGTAAATAAAATAAAATGAATAGGAAGACATAAAGAGACAGACGGTTAGGTAAATAGACCAACACTCTAAATAAACACACAGACTAACAGACAGTAAGACAAACAGACAGACAAACAGACAGACAAACGGACAGACAGATAGATAGAAAGATAGATAGATAGATAGACAGACCGACAGACTGAGAGATAAACAGATTGGTCGATATATATATCAATCGAGTTAGATAAACAGAGAGACAGACAGAAAAACAGACAAACAGAGAGACAGAGAGACAGATAGGGAGGCTGACAAATAGATATAAACTATCTGACATATTTTATTTTGTCAGATAAACGTCAGATTGTGAAGTTTTATCTTTGTCTTTGTAAATTCGTCATGGAAACGAGGATAAAAAAAAAAAAAAAGTTATAAAGTGAAAAATTCACTTTGATGCTTTAAAACCAATTGTCACAGTTCAACATCAAACCGTTTGAAATCATCTCTCCTCAGTTAATTTCTTTCTTCTTCTTTTCATTTAGCTATAAAACAATTGCAGTTCTTTAACGTAATGTTTCTTTGATTGCATCGAATTAGATGTGAATGATAGATACAAAAGTAAATAGAAAATACCAAAGCAGATAAAAATTAAAAAAAAGCAACGAAGGAAGATAAAACGAAAGATGAAAGAAAGAAAATCGAAGGTATAAAGGAATCGGGGATGAGGGAAGGAAAGCAGGAAAATGGGAAGAAATAAATTAAAAAAAAAAGAAAGAAAATAAATGAGAAGTTGAAAAGATAAACGAAACAGCAATGAAAAAAGAAAAGTAAAGAAAAGAAGAAGAAGAAAAGAAAAGACACAGAATTTCAAATTACGGTTATAAAATATGCTTCAACAAATATCAAAAGGATTTCAAGGTTTCTGTTTAACATACAAATAACAAATACAAACGTATGTAAAAGCTGACCCATCAAGTCGGAACTAATGTTACTTATTTCCAAAAGGTTTTAAGCGATGCTGAATTATTTAAGAGACAGCCGAGTTTCCAGACTGTTCGATTGATCGTCAGTGTATTAAATTATTTACGTGTCTACTCAGCACCTTTGAACAACAGAGCCGTGTCTGAAGACACAAAGGAAAATTCTGTTCCGACGTTAACCCACACACTTACTGTGTATTTGTACTTACGTGTGGCTTCTCTGAATATAGCTGTGTATGTATGTATGTATATATGTGTTTATGTATGCGTGTGGACGTGTGTATGTGTGTGTATGTATTTATGTATGTATGTATGTTTGTGTGTGTGTGTATGTTTGCATGTATGTCTATGTAGATATATATGTGTGTGTATATATACGTGTGTGTATTTGTATATGTACGTGTATGCATATGTGTATGCACATGTATATGTATATGCGTATATGTAAATGCATGTGTGTATGTATATGTACATATGTAATTATGTAGGTATGCAATTATGTGTATTTGTATATATATATATATATATATACACACACACACACACATACACACAGGTATATATGTATGTAAATATATACATGTTTGTATGTGTGTGTGTATATATGTAAATGTATGTTTGTTTTCATGTATGTACGTGTGCATCTCTTCTCTCAAATATCGTATCTAACACAGAGAACATCACAACAACAAACTACGTGTCTGACAAAGACAACATCACAACAACAAACTACGTGTCTGACACAGAGAACATCACAACAACAAACTACGTGTCTGACAAAGACAACATCACAACAACAAACTACGTGTCTGACAAAGACAACATCACAACAACAAGACAGAGAACATCACAACAACAAGCTACGTGTCTGACAAAGACAACATCACAACAACAAGCTACGTGTCTGACAAAGACAACATCACAACAACAAGCTACGTGTCTGACAAAGACAACATCACAACAACAAGATACGTGTCTAACAAAGAGAACATCACAACAACAAGCTACGTGTCTGACAAAGACAACATCACAACAACAAGCTACGTGTCTGACACAGAGAACATCACAACAACAAGATACGTGTCTGACAAAGACAACATCACAACAACAACAAACTACGTGTCTGTGATTCTTCCGTCTTCTTACAAAACCTTGGCGATATTTTACATAAAACCGACCTTTTTTCTGTCACTTCTTACCTACGTCTGTTGTCATAACGATTGTTCAATAACAGACTTATTATTCTTTTTCAGCGTGTTACCGACCAACTCATCAATTATTCACGCTGAGTGCATTCAGTACGTATGTATGACGAGTTAGAAAGTAGAGGCAAAGAAATGTCTGTCGTAAATAAAATAAATAACAAAATGAATGGTTGGTTTAGAACAACGTCAGTGTTTTAAAAAAAAACCTGGAACGTTTACAATATTCTGGATTTCTTAGTCATTCGTCGTGAAACGTGAGAAATATCCATTTCAAGTACTTCGAATCGAATTGTGTTCTGTCGTGGCTGTATCGTATCGTATAGTATCATGTTGTATCATATTACGCATCAAGTCTTTCAACAAATATCACGTGTCATGATGTGATTATTGGTGTTGTATTTAATATGTGTCTCTGGTATTAATACTTATTACTGCATTTGTAAAATGTAGCGTGCAGTAGATACTGGTAATATTCGGATATTTTATAACACTTTTCGGTTGAACATATCAATATCTATCTATCTATCTATCTGTATCTATTTATACATATATATATACACACACACACACACAGACACACAAACCAATCCATTATACATATATATATATATATATATATATATATATACATGCTCACACATCCATCCATACATACATATAAGAATCATACATACATACATATATCGATGCAAACATAGATACATACATACATATATACATACATACATATATATACATACAATACATACATGCATGCATGCATACACAATCCAGTGTTGAAAATTATATAGCAATAGCTGATTATTCTGTAAACCTTTCTTTGAAAGTATATTAAGTTTTTCGTCTTTTTATTTTATTATTATCATTGTGTGTACTGTAAATCTGTCTGTCTGTGTGTGTTTCGCATAAAATAAGTCTATCAAGTTGAAGAAAATCCTAAACAAGCTATCAGACAATGTTTTGAGTTCAGAACAGTGTGTTGATGAAAATTTTACATTAATATCTCAGAGATGAGAGACCGTGACAAGTGTACACTGATCACAATTCTGTTAAAGTTTTCTCTTTTTTTCATTGTGGCCTCTGGACAACATGTTTTCAGAATCTGTCCTTTATCTGTACTGAACACGCTTTCAGTAACCAGAATCTCGTATTTCTGATAAAATGCATAAAATAAATAATTTTATTTATATATTTTTAAGTTTTTTTCTTTGTTTATGTGTTTGTGTATGTATGTATGTATGTGTGTGAATGTATGTATGTATGTATGTGTGTGTGTATGTATTTCTACGTATGTAGTTCTTTTTTATTTATTTAATTACTAATTTGTTTTTATTTGCTTTTATTTGTTTTCATCTTAAATAAGTAATAATAGATAACATGTTTATAATGAAGAAATATTTATAGAGAGGAAAGATCAGAGACAGAGAAAGAATCAGTGAGAAAGAAAAATACAGAGAGAGAGAGAGAGAGAGAGAGAGAGAGAGAGAGAGAGAGAGAGAGAGAGAGAGAGAGATGTTGCTGTGTCTATAGAATAAAAAGGATTAAATTTATAAAATTTAAAAATTAAGATCGTAGATGAATGACAACCTCGAAGACAACGACTCCAACATAACAACATATTTCATGTTTCTGCTGCGTCGACGGAAACTGACTTTGTCTTGTTGCAAAATAATCTGAATATCAAATCAATAAACGAGTCACCTTGATCTTTCAGAAAAACTCTTATTAATACATTTCTTATACAAAGGTCATTTCATAGGGGTTTTATAAGAAATACTGTATTGTAAAAATAAATAAATAAATAAATAAATATTCAAGTGCGATTTTTCTTCTTTTCTTTTAGTATTAATTTGTCTATTGTTATTCTGTTATTGTAAAAGCTTTAGCATTGATTTTTGTTCTAGTCAAATGTAAGACACTAGTCATGTTTGACTTCCTGCTAGATGACGCTTCATTTGTACTTCATTTTTAATCATTGTCAGGATATTGAATTACCGAAATTAATCAATTGTTCGTTTTTATTCTGTAGAAACACACACGTAGACGAAATACGTTAAATGTGTGTGTGTGTGTGTGTGTGTGTGTGTGTGTGTGTGTGTGTGTGCGTGTATACATCTTTTTAGTTACTAAAAACCGTTCGTGTGTTTTTGGGTTGTTTTTTGTTTTTTGGTTTTTTTACACTAATTTTGTTACCAAAATTCTCATCTCCTCTTCTTTTGTGATATCCAGTTTTCAAAAAAATAAAACATACTTCTTCAGCTGTAATACGTGCTTATTGTTGTATATGTAAATATAAACAATATTACACAAATCTATTTATAACGTATGGATTTTAATTTATTATAAAATGTTCAAGTGGTCGCAGTCCTCTGATGGAAAAAAAACGCCCTATTTTGGGGATCACTGACATAAACAAGTTTCCACTTTCACCACAACATCCGCGGCAAATGCTACTGGTGTACTGCTTGCTTGCGACAAATTCTCTACCCCCGCTCCCACGTCTGTCGATTGCCTGATAATACCACGCCCCTTTTCTTCTTCGTAATCTCTGTACTGTTCTGATGAGTTTAAACCACCAAGAACCGTATCAGGATGGGGATAAATTCATCATCATCATTATTATTATTATTATTATTGTTGTTGTTGTTGTTGTTGTTGTTGTTGTTGTTGTTGTTGTTACACGTTCTGAAAGAAGGACACCGCCATGTTGACTGTCGTGCACTGAGTCTGTGACGGAAGTGAAAATTACTTTGTTTTTGCGCACTACCTAATTATGCGCGAGAGGTCCTATTTCCGGGAATTATCTTGATTTGCGCTTCAAAACGAGGCCTGGGAATCAAGTTGATTGCCTTTGTGTCTGAGATCGGGTCAACAACGTCACGAAAAGATCGAATAATGAAAAGAAAGAATGAGTTCATTGCTTTCGCTGAAAACAAAAACAAAAATAACTACAAAAAAAAAAGAGTAGAAGAAGAAAATGGCTTCATCGCTTTTTTAGATGACATATTAAAACAAAACGTAAATGCATAGTGTACTGATAGTTTATCTTGGTGAATTTCACAAGAAAAGGTTTTGCCTCTGACCGGCAGAGTTGTAAGTTATTGTTACGAGAATTATTGGCTTAAATTTGGCAGTATCACCCTCTTGTAACCATTATGAGAGCAAAGGACGATGATAAAAGCTGTATTTTTATAATAAATAAAGGTTTATAACTACATTACATCGTATCATAGTAGAACATTTAATCTACAGATCCCACACTTAAGAAATGTTTTAAAAAGAGGCGTTAAAAAAAGAGAATAAAATATTTAAAACCATTGAGTCTAATTTTCTCTTAATTCATTGTCGTTGCATACATACGCATATAAATACGCACACTCATATGTATACATATAGACTCATATGTATACACATATATACACACACACGGTAAGATACATTCATAGAAACACGAACACACAACACATACATACACGTTTCTTGTCCAAATATAACTATAAAATTTACGTAATAGAAACTAATATTGCAAAAAATGTCTAAACTGAAGGCAAGTAAAAGAAGAAGAAGAAGAAGAAAAGGAAATTAATAACATATACTGTTACGTTTGTAAATTTTTGAGAATATTGTTTTATAAAGGAAACATAACATATTTCATGTTTATATTCAACATTTTATCATTTATATCATATATGTTTGCAAATGAAATTATTCTTCTAAAATACTATTGCAGACGACTATAAAAGCATAACAAAATTATTTACTAACCATACATTCAGCACGCCCACAAAATCAATAAATATTCTATCACATAACAATTACACAGGAGTAAGTAATAATTATTTTCCTTTTTTTTTTAAATGAAAGCAGTAAATAACCATAAAAACGACAGCTGTAGGATTGTTACGATAAAAACAGAGTTCGCATAATGTGAGATTAAAAAAGAAAGAAAACAGATGATAATAACAATAAAAAAATAAAAGCAGGCCTATTTTCACACCCACGTTATGGTATTATTCTTATAACAGCCGGCCAGAACTTTGGCTCGTTGCCAGAATGTATTTATCACTACGTAAACACGACGCAGTTTGTTCGTGTCTATCGACGTACAAAAATATAGCCGTCTGCTTCTCTAAAAATAAATCGATATGGCGCTTGTTGTCATGGAAAACGTGGCGGCTTGTGAGAGAGAATTGGTGAACTTTAATTGGATAATAATGATAAAAAAAAAATAAAAATAAAAAATTCCTCCCCGGCTTATTATTTAAAACAACAAAGGAAGGGTTTAGTGTTTCGATTTTTGAAAGAAATAATTTAGAAGACATATTTAATTTATTTCTTTTGTTTAAGATGATGAATAAATACTGCAGCTGCTTTAGGTAAACAAAAATAAAATGGTGATATCCTTCTATTTACGTAAAATATTTATTTTAATTTTTATATATTTGTTTGTTAGATATATTGTTGGCTTATTTTATTGTTGTTATTGTTGTTGTTGTTGTTGCTATTATTATTATTATTACGTTTTTATTATTATTATTATTATTATTAAATAATAATACACAGGGCAGTTTTAAGTTTCAAATATTTGTTCACGAACGCTTATCACGTGAAGGAAAGATTTAACAGCACCGCAGAAAACGTAAAAGAGAAAGAATAAATGTTGTTTATTTTGAACAGAGATGTTTCTTTTAATATGTATTGATTCTCCTTGTACAATATAAATAAACAAACAAATAAATAAAACAAAAATAAATAAAATACAGAAATACAGAAATAAATAACAATATATTATATTCAAACAGCCATAAGATTCTGAAACTAATTCGTAATGGTATAAAACAATGGTTAAAAATATTCGGATAAAAATTCCCAGCAATAACCTGGGATGATAGGAATCGACCATTTTGTATAATCCTGGCCAACCACGATCATCAAATTACACTGACCTTTATTTGCCAGTGTCGTAATAACCTGGAGATGATCACAAACTCTGCACAGACCTTGTAATGCAATCTCCAAAACTTGCCCGGAAGTGATTTTTATTTGTACTTCCACAGTCTGTAGAGAGTTTATGACCATCATCCAGAAAATTCCAGAAAGAGACAGTGATATATATATTTTTTCAGTGATTTTTTTTACGTCGTTCCTGACATATTGCTTCAGAATTCATGCACAATACCTCAAAAGCTTACAGATTATACATAATCCTTGGTTACATATATTCCCTCTAATATAGATTTACATACATACATACATACATACATACATATATACATACATACATACATACATACATACACACACACATACATACATATA
>CM022671.1:6021564-6064064 GCA_012295275.1 Chrysomallon squamiferum | reverse complement strand
GGATAGACGACTGAGGCAGCATCAACCACAGCCACAGAATCGTGCTCAGTTGGCATTATTACTACAGACAGAGTGGGCCATCATTCCACAAGGTGTAATTTGTAATGTCATTACTGCCATGGGAAAGAGATGTCAGGCAGTTCTGAACTCCCATGGTGGGCACAGAAGATATTGATATTATACTGTTATAACCTTGAATTCTAACCTTTTCAATGTAATACCATCAATATTAATGAATTGCGAAAGTGTGTGTAAAATGTGAACATT
The DNA here is from genome assembly GCA_012295275.1 of Chrysomallon squamiferum. Taxonomy (NCBI): domain Eukaryota; kingdom Metazoa; phylum Mollusca; class Gastropoda; order Neomphalida; family Peltospiridae; genus Chrysomallon; species Chrysomallon squamiferum. Next base: position 6,063,797 of record CM022671.1, on the reverse strand, counting down.
CTGCTGCTTTCTGTTGATCCATTAGATAGATATTCCCAATGTCAATAAAATATATTTTTGCGTTACTTTTTTGGGAGAGTATATATATATATATATTTGGATATTGTTGTTAACAAGGATAATGAAAAGGTCATTTAGCCGTCTCCATACGAACTCGATATCTCATTATAAATATAATATTATAGTTAAGAAATTTGTACGCATTCATTAACAAGATAAAGATTCAGGACGAATCAACTTCATTGTGTCTTAAGCCGTGTATTTCAGAGTGGAAATTTTACTCTGCACTCGATCACACACACTTATCTAACACGTTTTTATTTTTTCACCAAAAACTCAGAGTTAACATAAACATACATTAAAAAAAATTAAACTTAACCACAATATGCATTATCTTTTGTGCGGGTTTTTATATAATAGTAGTAGTAGTAGTATTAATAGTAGTAGTAGTAGTAACAGTAGTAGTAGTAGTAGTAGTAGGAATAATAAAAAAAATAATAATAGTAGTAGTTGTAGTATAAGTGATAATAGTAATAATAACAACAACAACATTAATAACACTATAGTAATAATAAATAAATAAATAAATAATTGTTCATGTATGTATGTGTGTATGTGTCTGTATGTATGTTTATCTGTATATATGTGTGTGTGTATATATATATATATATATATATATATATATATATATATAGATAGATAGATATATACATATACATATATATATATCACAAACACATACACAAATATATACATATATATAGTACTCTGTATGTTCAAAATAATAATAATAAATAATAAATCAAATACTATTTAATATTTTTGCAGTAAATATAAAGTCGACAGACCCTGTCTTTGAAACCAAAGCAAAAACACTCATATATACACATACATATACATATATACACACACATATATGCATACAATTTTAATTATTTGTTAATTTCATTTATTTTAAATTACCTTTAATTGCTCTTATTCTGTATGTATGTATGTATGTATGTATGTATGTATATAGGTATCTATGTATGTATGTATATCTGTATTACAGGGAATTTATGTAACTAAGGATTATGTATAATCTAAGCTTTTGAGGTATTATGTATGATGTCTGATCTACTCAGGAATTACACAAAAAAAAAATCACTGAAAATATCTGGTAATGTATATAATAATTGAATTTCTCTTTTTACCTATCGTAGTTCTATCATTGTAATTAAATTTTCTTTGATAACATATAACAGATGTAAGTTCTTCTTTAAATAATGAGAAGGTAATTATTTCGACAGTCGAAAAGGAGAATAGATTTTCTTCTACTAATGACTTTCATTAGTAACCATCTGAAATATTAAACAGCTATTTGTTGTTGTTGTTTTTTATTTTTTATCTCAGCTTTGAAAAACAGATTTTCACATGCACATATATCAAGCAGAATATTAGCAGAATAAAGTGATGGTAATTTTTAACAAAAGTTTTTATTACGTCATGGATGAATGGAATGACATTGTGAACATTACATCATGTGTCTTAGATAAGTTACTCAAAAGGTTTTTGCGAGTGTTGCCATCAATGGTTGGGGTTTTTATTTATTACTATCACAAACACGTCATATTAATGTGTAAAAAAAAAACAGCAGAATATTGTATTCCAGATGCAGATAAAGAAATAACTTACATTTGTCAAAACAATTACCTGTTTCTTACTATCACTTCAAAGAACAATTTACGTTTGTCAAAATAATTACCTGTTACTTAATGTGACTTCAAAGAACAACTTACGTTTGTCAAAACAATTACCTGTTACTTACTATCACTTCAAAGAACAACTTACAATTGTCAAAACAATTACCTGTTACTTACTATCACTTTAAAGAACAACTTACAATTGTCAAAACAATTACCTGTTACTTACTGTAACTTCAAAGAACAATTTACGTTTGTCAAAACAATTACCTGTTACTTACTATAACTTCAAAGAACAATTTACGTTTGTCAAAACAATTACCTGTTACTTACTGTGACTTCAAAGAACAACTTACAATTGTCAAAACAATTACCTGTTACTTACTATCACTTCAAAGAAAAATTTACATTTGTCAAAACAATTGCCTGGTCTTTATATAAACATTATAAGTTCAAAGAAGAACTTACATTCTTTATGTTATCAACAGCAAGTTAGAACCTACTTACCACAATGCGATAACAAGTCAAAATAGTTCAGGGAGTATGTTTAATACCTGATATATACATAGAGATTATACATTATTTCTGAGTGAATCAGACTTTATACATAATCCCTGGTTAAACACAATCCCTCTAACATAAAGATTTATACACCTAGTGACGAACGTTTTAAAAGACAACACATAATGTATTACTGAACTCCAAATTTTAAGTATAGTTTATCTGTGAATATTATTTGAATAAAATGTGAACAGTTAAAATACTGATTTACTTCTTTGTTTTGACCTTAGGATATACAAAATAAACAGTCAGTGGCGTGGAATACCAGAAGTGACTGAAGCAAATCAACATGTACAACGTAGTCGACATCTGTCGTTACTTCAAATCCCGTGTTTCGTGTTTACGTCTAGATCAATGTAGAAGGTAATTTATTTTGGAATGCATAGAAAAATGAAATATCCCATCCAACAATCGATACGCTTGTAGGCTAATTATACATATTTATCCTGCAATCAATATAAATAGTGGCCTAATACGGTGACTCAATAAATTTCGATATTTTCTGTAAGTATCAACAACAAACAAAAAAACAAACAAAAAAAAAAAAAAAAATCTTTGGTATGTACATATACATTATTCAAGGTTAGTTCTTTAATGTTTAATTGCAGGTTTAGATCGTAAAAGACCTTTTAGAAAATAGAATTCATTTAAAAAGTAAGAAATAAATTATTGTTCTTCACAACTATTTTTTTCTCGAATCTTCTGTGGTCAGTGTTATACACTTAATCAACTTAATCAACTGAAATTAGTGAAATAATGTGTATATATATTTATGTTATATATCTATAACAATACTTTTAGGTGTAAACTTTTTGGATTTAGTGTGAAAAATAAGGGGGAAAAAATAAAATAAATGTAAAAATAAAATAAAATTGAATGTCTAAAAGTGTTGTTTTCAACTAAGGGACGTAACTCTAACGTCTCAGATAAAAATAATATGCAGATTTTGTTTATTAAATTGCTTCTTTTCGCTGATGTCAGTGGTTTGAAGCCCAGTTTGCAAGACGTCATGGTCATTTCTTCCCTAGATCACAGAACATGGTGAAAGAGATATACACCACATTACCACTTAGTTTTATTGTGAATCACGGTGATAATGATAATTAATTAATTAATCATTCTAGGAAAGCAAAGTGATTGGTTTACATACAGCATTTTGCAATGATTGTCATTTTGTCGGGTAGCGCCCATTGCGTCGTTGTGAACACACACACACACAGACACACACACACACACACACACGTAAAATTGCTATAGCTTCAGTAAATAATTCATCATAGTTCACACACACATACACAGACACGCACATACACACACACACGTAAAATTGCTATAGCTTCAGTAAATAATTCATCATAGTTCACACACACACACATACACACACACACGTAAAATTGCTATAGCTTCAGTAAATAATTCATCATAGTTCACACACACACACACACGCACACACCTGTAAAATTGCTATAGCTTCAGTAAATAATACATCATAGTTCATATACACACACATACACAGACACGCACATACACACACACACGTAAAATTGCTATAGCTTCAGTAAATAATTCATCATAGTTCACACACACACACACACACACACACACACACACACACACACGTACAATAGCTACAGCTTCAGTAAATAATTCTTCATACTTCTATAAAAAAATAAATTAAACCAACCACAACAATAACAAAACAAAAAAAAAAAAAAAAACGCAGGTCTATTGGAAATCGAAGTACGTGACAACATAATTGGGAGGAAAGGGTAAAAACTAAAACAAACCAACTAAAAATACGTGGTTGTTATGACAACAGTGTGTTAAAGAAGAGACTGTGAGTAGCTCAGTTGTAGAGATCGAAGTCTACATGTGATGTGTGTTGTGTCGCAAGATCTGATCCTCCAAGGGTTTGGTTAATAGGAAGATGCACCAAAATATCATTTACTGTCATGAGAAGCCAATGACTTTCCGCCAGAATGTATCATCGTCATCATCATCATGACCGTCATCATTATCACCGTCATCATTATGACAATCATCATGATCATCATAAACATCGTCACTACCAACATTACCGACATCAACGTTGCTATCATTATCGTTATCATGATCTATGTAGTCCTTAATCACAAATGATTAGATTTAAAACAGGAGAGCCCAATACGTCGACAGTGATCGAGAAGTCGATCGCCAGTGTAGTGTGGGTAGATTGCCTATGTAGTGTGGGTAGATTGCCAATGTAGTGTGGGTAGATTGCCAATGTAGTGCGAGTAAATCGCCAGTGTAGTGTGGGTAGATCGCCAATGTAGTGCGGGTAGATCGCCAATGTAGTGCGGTAGATTGCTAATGTAGTGCGGGTAGATCGCTAATGTAGTGCGGGTAGATCGCTAATGTAGTGTGGGTAGATCGCCAATGTAGTGCGGGTAGATCGCCAATGTAGTGTGGGTAGATTGCTAATGTAGTGCGGGTAGATCGCTAATGTAGTGTGGGTAGATAGTCAATGTAGTATGGGTAGATCGCTAATGTAGTGTGGATAGATCGCCAATGTAGTGCGGGTAGATAGTCAATGTAGTGTGGATAGATCGCTAATGTAGTGTGGGTAGATCGCCAATGTAGTGTGGATAGATCGCCAATGTAGTGCGGGTAGATCGCCAATGTAGTGCGGGTAGATCGCCAATGTAGTGTGGATAGATCGCCAATGTAGTGTGGATAGATCGCCAATGTAGTGTGGGTAGATCGCCAATGTAGTGTGGGTAGATTGCCAATGTAGTGCGGGTAGATAGTCAGTGTAGTGTGGATAGATCGCTAATGTAGTGTGGATAGATCGCCAATGTAGTGTGGATAGATCGCCAATGTAGTGTGGGTAGATCGCCAATGTAGTGTGGATAGATCGCCAGTGTAGTGTGGATAGATCGCTAATGTAGTGTGGGATAGATCGCCAATGATCGCCAATGTAGTGTGGGTAGATCGCCAATAGGTAGATCAATGTAGTGCGGGTAGATAGATCAATGTAGTGTGGGTAGATAGTCAATGTAGTGTGGGTAGATCAGTCAATGTGCGGGTAGAGTAGTGGGTAGATAGTCAATGTAGTGTGGGTAGATCGTCAATGTAGTGTGGGTAGATCGTCAATGTAGTGTGGGTAGATAGTCAATGTAGTGTGGGTAGATAGTCAATGTAGTGTGGGTAGATAGTCAATGTAGTGTGGGTAGATAGTCAATGTAGTGTGGGTAGGGTAGATAGATCAATGTAGTGTGGGTAGATAGTCAATGTATGTAGAGTGTGGGTAGATAGTCAGTGTAGATGTAGTGTGAGTGTGTGTGGGTAGATCGCCAATGTAGTGTGGGTAGATAGTCAATATAGTGTGGATAGATCGCTAATGTAGTGTGGGTAGATCGCTAATGTAGTGGGTAGATCGCTAATGTAGTGTGGATAGATCGCTAATGTAGTGTGGATAGATCGCTAATGTAGTGTGGATAGATCGCTAATGTAGTGTGGGTAGATCGCTAATGTAGTGTGGGTAGATCGCTAATGTAGTGTGGGTGTGGTGTGGGTAGATCTTCAATGTAGTGTGGGTAGATGTGTGTGTGGGTAGATCGCTAATGTAGTGTGGGTAGATCGTCAATGTAGTGTGGGTAGATCGCCAATGTAGTGTGGGTAGATCGCCAATGTAGTGTGGGTAGATAGTCAATGTAGTGTGGGTAGATCGTCAATGTAGTGTGGGTAGATCGCTAATGTAGTGTGGGTAGATCGTCAATGTAGTGTGGGTAGATCGTCAATGTAGTGTGGGTAGATCGCTAATGTAGTGTGGGTAGATCGCTAATGTAGTGTGGGTAGATCGCTAATGTAGTGTGGGTAGATCGCCAATGTAGTGTGGGTAGATAGTCAATGTAGTGTGGGTAGATAGTCAATGTAGTGTGGGTAGATAGTCAATGTAGTGTGGGTAGATCGGTAGTGTGGGTAGATCGTCATGTAGTGTGGTAGATCGCTAATATAGTGTGGGTAGATCGCTAATGTAGTGTGGGTAGATCGCTAATGTAGTGTGGGTAGATCGCTAATGTAGTGCGGGTAGATCGCTAATGTAGTGTGGGTAGATCGCTAATGTAGTGTGGGTAGATCGCTAATGTAGTGTGGGTAGATCAATGTAATGTAATGTAGTGCAGGGTAGTGTGGTAGATCGTCAATGTAGTGTGGGTAGATCGATAGTGTGGGTAGATCAATGTAGTGTGGGTAGATCCTTAATGTAGTGTGCAGATAGATCAATGTAGTGTGGGTAGATCGTCAATGTAGTGTGTGGGTAGATCGTCAATGTAGTGTGGGTAGATCGCTAATGTAGTGCGGGATAGAATGTGGGTAGTGGGTAGATAGATCGCTAATGTAGTGTGGGTAGATCGCTAATGTAGTGTGGGTAGATCGCTAATGTAGTGTGGGTAGATAGTCAATGTAGTGTGGGTAGATCGCTAATGTAGTGTGGGTAGATCGCTAATGTAGTGTGGGTAGATAGTCAAGTAGTGTGGGTAGATCGCTAATGTAGTGTGGGTAGATAGTCAATGTAGTGTGGGTAGATCGTTAATGTAGTGTGGGTAGATAGTCAATGTAGTGTGGGTAGATAGTCAATGTAGTGTGGGTAGATAGTCAAGTGCGGGTAGATGTAGGTGCAGATAGTCAATGTAGTGTGGGTAGATCGTCAATGTAGTGTGGGCAGAGATAGTCAATCGTAATGTGTGGGTAGATAGTCAATGTAGTGTGGTAGATCGCCAATGTAGTGTGGGTAGATCGTCAAGTGTGTATGTAGTGGGGTAGATCGCCAATGTAGTGTGGGTAGATAGTCAATGTAGTGTGGATAGATCGCCAAATGGGTAGATAGTGGATAGATCGCTAATAATGTAGATCGCTAATGGATAGATCGCTAATGTAGTGTGGGTAGATCGCCTAATGTAGTGCGGGTAGATCGTCAATGTAGTGTGGGTAGAATCGCCAATGTAGTGTGGATAGATCGCCAGATCGCTAATGTAGTGTGGATAGATCGCAATGTGGTGTGGGATAGATCGCAATGTAGTGTGGGTAGATCGCCAATGTAGTGGGTAGAATCAATGTAGTGTGGGTAGATCGCCAATGTAGTGTGGGTAGATCGCCAATGTAGTGCGGGTAGATCGCCAATGTAGTGCGGGTAGATCGCCAATGTAGTGTGGGTAGATCGCCAGTGTAGTGTGGGTAGATCGCCAATGTAGTGTGGGTAGATCGCCAATGTAGTGCGGGGTAGATCGTAGATCGCCAAAGTGCGGTAGTGCAGTGGGTAGATCGCTAATGTAGTGCGGGTAGATCGTGATGTAGTGCGGGTAGATCGCCAATGTAGTGCGGGTAGATCGCCAATGTAGTGTGGGTAGATCGCCAGTGTAGTGTGGGTAGATCGCCAATGTAGTGTGGGTAGATCGCCGATGCAGTGCGGGTAGATCGCCAGTGTAGTGTGGGTAGATCGCCAGTGTAGTGTGGGTAGATCGCCGATGCAGTGCGGGTAGATCGCCAATGTAGTGTGTAGATGTGGGTGGGCAGATCGCCAATGTAGTGCGGGTAGAGATAGTCAGTGTAGTGTGGGTAGATCGCCAATGTAGTGTGGGTAGATCGCCAATGTAGTGTGGGTAGATCGCCAATGTAGTGTGGGTAGATCGCCAATGTAGTGTGGGTAGATCGGGTAGCGGGTAGATCGCCAATGTAGTGCGGGGGCAGATAGTCAGTCGCCAGTGTGAGTGCGGGTAGATCGCCAATGTAGTGTGGGTAGATCGCCAGTGATCGCCAGTGCAGGGTAGATCGCCAGTGTAGTGTGGGTAGATCGCCAGTGTAGCAGATGGGTAGATCGCCAGTGTAGTGTGGGTAGATAGTCAATGTAGTGTGGGTAGATGCCAGATGTGAATGTGTGGGTAGATCACCGAGTGCGGGTAGATGCCAATGTAGTGCGGGTAGATCATGTAGTGTGGTAGATCGTCAGTTGAGTGCGGGTAGATCGCCAATGTAGTGTGGGTAGATCGCCAGTGTAGCGTGAGTAGATCGCCAATGTAGTGCGGGTAGATCGCGCGCCATCCAGTACAAGTGATCAGAGTAAGTGACCATAGATGTATTCAGTTGTATTGTGCTGTAAGGTTCATCCAGTGATGCAAAGTGAGCCAACATACATTGATTATATAAAGTATATTCAGTATATATACAAATAAATATACATGTATTTAGCATTTTTTAATACAGGTAGATCATTTTGACCTGGTCATTTTAAAAGTAGTTCGCAAGCTGAAAATGTTTGTGCATCCCTGATTTAAAATGTGTTTGAGAGCATCGTTTTAAAAGATTTGTATTCTTATTTCATTCTGTTGGATAACTGGGTTTTATACTGAATCCAGAGCCGAGTCATCGTTTGGTCAATTCAAATGATACATTTAAAGTGTTGCTATTGTCAAAATTAATAATAATATTCGGTTTTTTTTTTGGTTTTTTTTTTTTTTCTTTCTTTCTTAAATGTATTATTATTATTATTATTATTATTATTATTATTATTATTATTATTATTATTTTAGTGATACACGCATACATGTAATACTCACAAATATACCATTTATTTTTTGGCTTCGTTCATTAAAGGATTATTATTATAATTTTATTTTTATTTTTTACCCATTTTCTTTATAAACGCAAAAATCCAAACAGATTGAGTCAACGTATGAAAACATTACCTTCTCCCAGCAACAACAATAACAATTATAATAATAAGTACCCAGGTTTTTGTAAACCAAAACCTAAATATATTTATGTAAATGAAAAGTATCCTTTTATACATGTTCGGAAGAGTGACAAAAAAAAAAGGTCTGTCTAGACTAGATAACATAACTGAAGTTATCTGCCCGTCTCAGACGTTAATGAATGAGCATGCGTCAGTTCCTTTAATCACGTGATGAAAGATACTTAAGTCAAAACAATTTGCTATCAGACGGGGAAATTACTATTTTGGCATCTTCTCAGTTTTCACCGACACTGAAACGCCATCGTTCTTTCACTGTCAAAATCAGCTTTTTCCTCCAACTAATTACCCAAATACGTAATCAAATAACTGATTGAAACTTACGATAAAGGTATAGAGCTAGTTTAAGCGGAAGAAAGACGATATTTTAACAAGACAGTTCTAGAATAGGCTATTATTTAATTATATATATATGTGTGTCACTTTGATTGCATTAGGATTTGTAAAATACTCACAATATATATTTTTTTTTCTTTTTCATTTTTATATGTTTCTTTTCTTTTCTTTTCTTCTTTTATAGTCGTCTTTTCACAGTCAGTGTAGGGGTAGTGAGAAAAAGCAAAAACAAACAAAAAAAACAAAAAAACTGGAGGAGAGAATTGAATGTGAAGAAAAAGGTTAAGAAGCTTTATCTTACTTTGTAACACAAAAAGCACGTACCAATAATAATAATACGCAGAATATTTGTTTTTTTTCCTAAATGTCCCACGACAAAGCTAATTATTTAAACAGAACTGACAAACTCGTTCATTTTGTGTTTCGTTAAATTCTCAGGTATTCACTACTGTACGGGTCTTTAATATGTTCTTGTCAACATCTAGTTGTTTTTTTTTAAATTATTATTCTTATAATTATACTCATATCCTAACATTTGCATATTTTGAAATAGACTCACAAACGTTTGCATAAGTCTGAATAACAGCTCTCGTTTCTATTTTTTTTTCTATTTTTCCCCTTCAGTACATTCACCCATTGAGGTGTCGTCGACTGATATTGAACCTGGTCTGTTAGAGTCATTGTTCTGTGGGAAAAAGAATCTGAATCACATCACATCAGTCAGTGATCACACTAAAAACATTCCTGTTCCCAAACACACACAGCTAGAACAGGCACACATGAGAGATAAAAACTGACACGACATATTTATTAATACATCTAAGAGAGAGAGAGAGAGAGAGAGAGAGAGAGAGAGAGAGAGAGAGAGAGAGAGAGAGAGAGAGAGAGAGAGAGAGAGAGATCGTATATGTGAGTAGACTTCATCTTTATAAAACATTTAATATTTTCAGTTATATTGTCTGCATTCGTGCATGTTAAATAACAAAATCACAAACAGTTTACTTTTATGTATTAAAGACGATTTTGTTATAATGTTTATCCAAACACATCAAAACATAACTATTAAATAATCAGGGATTACTGACATTTTGTTAACATATTTATCTTCAACTAACAGTAACATTTTAAGGACAAAATACACAAAGCGTGCCTTAACATTTTCAGATCTCAGGTGTACGTCTCTGACTACGGAGGAATTTACAACAGAAGATTTAATGAAGAATTCCGCATGCGCAGTTCGAAACTGATCTGACTCACTAGTATAGGAAACTTGGCATTGTAAATTCAGCCTGTCTTGGATAGAAGTTGTTGGTTATGGATTTAGTTTGTTCTTGATCTCAGTAAGTACATAGATATCGTCTGTAATATAAGCTTTTCGTTTTTAATTCATATTACTGAATTAGTCTGGCAGCTGTCGATCGAGTTAGGACGTCTTGACAGGTTGAATTTTTGGAGTCTGACGTTTACTGAAGTTCTCGTCAATTTACAAGTTGGCAACTAACTCGCCCCGTGATAGATAACATATTAACACACTGTTTTTCATGATATTTATGGTCATTGTAAGATATTGTTTTGCCATTTTCAAATGACCGTGTTTATTGTCATATACTTGTGTTAAGTAGAACGTGTCAGATGTGATGTGTGATACGGATACGCAGTTTTGTGTTTAGGTCATGCCAGTCATGGTTGAGGTAGTTTCCAGTTTTGTGTAAAAATATAACAGAAAATGTTGATAGAAACAGATCTATTACAGTATGTAACACAGCATAGCTTTGTATTTATTTAATTATTTTGGTTAATTGAAGAATGCTGTCATTGATGCATTATAACATATTTTAAATTCTTTTTTCTCTTCTTTTGGCAGAGTTTTATCTGTTTAATATGAAATTTAACATAAATAGGAAACTATAAAAGAAAACTACAATATTATGAATATACATATATCTTTATTGGTAAAAATAAATAAATAATTAAATAATAATAATAATAATAATAAAGTAATAGAATCATAGGCTAGGACAAATTTACAGTATTCTGTCTGCAACAGGTAGCACACTTGTCATTTTACAAGAACAAATCTACCACCCTGTTTAATTTAATTTCAAACAAATAAATGACATAATTTGTTTATTTATGAGAAATGTATTCTCTATCTAATATATTATGTAGTGAACATTTTGTCTGGAATAAAAATATTAAAATGTGGCAGCAAATGACATAAAATTAATTTAAAAATCACATTACCTAGAACAACAGTCATTAAAAAAGTGATTGATTTATATGCACTTCTGAAATAAAATAATTGTATTTAAACAGAAGCATTATTGAGTCTCGCTGATAATTTAATCTGGGCTCTCTTAGGTGCCACACAATTTATCAAAAAGTGTTTATTTATAAAATAAAAGTAAATCTATGGTCTGCTATATTTTATACATCACTTGTACATACATACTGTATAGATGTGTTTTGTGGTCTGTGCTGTTTTGAGTTGATAATTTGTACAGACACTTTTGCCTCTGAGAGTAGATTCACTGTTTATTGATTGTAGAGTTGGAGTCCAGACAAGATGTAGACTCTTATTTACATTTGTTTAGTTTAGAAGTGCAGTAAAGTGTCACTTTTGTGAGAAAACAGAATTAAGAGCTTTATCAAGATAAAGCAAAACTAATAGTGGTAAATGGTGTACGTGTCTTTGTAAGTGTGTCTGTCTGTGTGTTTGTGTGTGTGTGTGTGTTAGAAAATAATTATAGTCAGTGAAATGTCTAAATATATCATTTTATAACATAATTTTAAATAATAATAATTTACAAAATTCAAATATTTTTACATTACTATTTACAGTTTAAGGTTTTAATTAAATAAATTTCACACAAAACAAAATAATATATATATATATATATAATAAAACAAAAAAAGGTTTTCAATTGAAGTCAAATTGGTTAAGACCCTCAACATCGATAATTAATTACATTTTACCTGGTTTTAATCAAATTACTAATTAGTCATAAACTTTGATGTTAATGATTCAAAAGTTATGATACTGTGTATTTCTCCATTGGTAATAAAAAAAAAAAAAATTGCAAAACATAAAATAAGTTAAGTTTTCTAGTTTTATCTAGTCAGTAAAAAACTCTTATATTAATGACACAAAAAGTAAGATACTATGTATTTCTTCATTGATAAAAAAGAATAATAATAATAAAACATTGATGTAAAAAATCAAATGTGATATATATATAAACTAAGTAAGTTTTCCAGTAAAGAAGTAGTCAGTAAAAAACGTTGATGTTAATGATACAAAAAGTGTTCTCAGTTATGACTATTAAGTAAATTTTCTGGTTTGGTAAAGAATCCAGGTGCTTCCTGGGGAGATGGAATGTCAGATGTCTGAGAGATGTTATCATGTTACAAACATCTGCTCACAGTTTGATTCTTACACATCTTACAACAATGTCCCTAGACAAAGTATGTATACATAGCTGTATAAAGATGTAATATTTATATTTTTTAAATTAAAATTTTTAAACAAATTTCTTTTAAATGTTTTCATTTATTTATTTAATATATTATAATTATTATTTTATTATATTATTATTATTATTATTATTATTATTATTATTATTATTATTATTATTATTATTATTTTTATTATATTTAAGTTTGTTTGGATATGAATCTTTTCTGACAATTTAATCTCACTTTACCAGTTCCTTTTAACATCAACTACAAAACCATTTAAAAAAAACGGCATTGCACAAGAATTTAAATTGTCTGATATTTTTCATGTATAAACGATACTTTTGGGAAATGAGATAATACAATTTGGATGTAGTTACCATTATGTAAAACAAAAGATAATAATAATAATAATAACAAAATGTTTTTAACCAAGAAACCCATTTCAAATTTCAGCTACTGAGAGTACCTTATAACACACTGACATTTTTCTAAAAACATTCTTATTGTTAGACAGCCATCTTTCTGCTGATATTATCAAAGTTGCTGTTGTTAATTTATTGGTGTCAGGGTGGCTGCTTGAGATGTAGGGTAATAAATTCACACTGACTGTTCTTGTGTTGTTGTTATTTCATAATTCTGTCTTGGCAGATGACCCAGGTTTGTGTGTTCCACACGTGTCTTTAATAAACTCCTCATCTGAGAGGCAACATGTTTAAACATTACACTTTTCACTTCTTTATTTAGCTTGAATAATGGGTTTTTTTGTTGTGGTTTTTTGTTTTGTTTTATTTTTCAGATCAGTTATTTAATTGTTTAAAATACATGCATATGTACAGACACACACAAATAAACACACACACACACACACACACACACACACATGAACACACGCACACATCACTCTGTTTTGGTTCATCCAACATCCTAATCTATAGTATAACTGTTTTATAAAATAACTGGTTTGGGTTTTCAGAGAATTGATGTCCTGCTGCTAATAAGTAAAATAAAATAGTGTTGTTGTTTTTTTTTCATAACAAATATTATCATTCTACAAAAAAAAAAAAATAATAATAATAAAAATAAATGCATAAAGAAATACATAAAAATAATGATTAAAAAAAATATAATGAAATGAAAATATAAATAAATAAATATAAATAATAAGATTGAATTAATTTTAAAGATTTTGCTTATTTTTTCACATCATTGTTAAAATATGTGTATTATATATAAATATAAAGTTAATACTGTATGGTATCAGTATGGTATAAAAAGTGATTCCCTGCAGAATCATAAAGTTTGTCATTGATCAAAATGTCTGAGATACAGTTGTACAGAGTTTGTGTTTACAGAGCCAATGTGTTGTATGCACACTTCAGTATGTGGTGGTGTTGAGTTAAAATTCCACACCAGTTTCTCATGTCACTCCTTTAATTTCTTTATCAAACAAACAGGTGGAAAATGTCATCTTCACCCTTGTCAAATTATCTTGTCTTGACCAGAAGCCAGATATCTCCTCCATAGCATGGTCTCTGAAACCAGTGTGTAGTAGTAATGATTTGAGTGTTTGATGTGTTATTTTGCTAAGCAGGGTATGTAGTACATCTGTACTGATATGTTTAATATGGTGAATGGAGATGTGGAGAGGGTCAGTCTGTTTGGACATAGCTCAGAAAAGAAGATTTCTTTCTTTTTTTCATAATTTTACCACCCAGACAAAAATTAATAAATAAATATATATATATATATAATATTTTTTGAATAATTTCTTTGAACGTAATATTAGTCTTTGTCTTTTTCTATCTATCTCTCTCTCTCTCTCTCTCTCTCTTGATAGCTAGATAGATAGATAGATAGATTGATCTATAGACAGATAAACACAAAGAAAAATTTATTATATATGTTTATGTTAATATTTTAAAAAATATTTTGCTAGCCGTGTTTTCTCATTATTTGTATGAACTAGTGAGCTACCTAGTTGTGTGATTCATATACTCTTGTTAAATTATTGGTTTTATTCACTTGTCCTAATTGCTTGCAACCATACTGGTCCTCCAGAGACATTCCTGTATTAAAGATTCCTACCAGCCTTCTAACAGAATACTTAGAGAGCATAAATATTTAAATGTAATTTGTACAGATCTTGTTTATAACATTAGTGTTGGTTCTGCTCTTACATCAGTGAGCAGTTATCTAGCTAATTATCTTTAATATATAAATAATCTTATTAATTTTAGATGTATGGCAAATGTAAACTGAATATCAGTGTTAATTAATGGAAGATTGAATTTCATTTTAATATAGATACTTGAGATTTTTGTTCTATCTTAATTTTGTTGTTTTTGCATTAATGACATAATTCTGTTCTGTTGTTTTTTTTCGGTTTTTTTTTTTTTTTTTCTTTCCAGTCATTATCTTTCCACATGATATTATAATTTTCTCATCTGAAGTTTTAATTGTTTTTCTTTTGATGTTAAATTATCGCATTAAAAGCAGAAATAGATAATAAGATGTCTTTAATTAATTTAAACAAGTTCATGTTAAATCACTAAAGCAAACAGAATTAAGTAATAACTAAAAGAAAATTTAAAGTCAGAGTTTGCTGTATGAAGTATAATGTTACATAGCATGAAAATGGAATTTAAAAATCTCTCTCTCTCTCTCTCTCTCTATATATATATATATATATGTATGTATGTATGTATGTATATGTATATGTATATATATTGTGTGTGTATATGTGTCTGTCTCTCTCTTTCCCTCTTTTCATCTCTCTCTCTCTCTCTCTCTCTCTCAAGGCACATTTGAGATGACAGATGTTTGATGTTTGATAAGTGACATTGTTTGACTTGAAGGCTGTGAAAAGATGTGTGGACTGGTTTGACTTGTATAGATATCAATGAATGTCAGTGTATTCTGTTCGACTAACACAAACTTGTTTTTGTACTCACTGAAAAGACATCTCAGAGTTTCATTGCCAAATTTATCTACTTCGTTTGTCAATTAATAGTTTTTATTACCTACCTTTATAATTACTCAACCAAAGAGAGTCACCTTTTTTATTTGGGTTAAGCATAATTCTATTACATATGTTTAATTTTATGCCTCAGTTATTCTAATAGTTTATATTCACATTACAGTTTATGTACTACAGCTTATTGTATTGACTTAGAATGCATGTAGAGATTTTTTTTTTTTATTTTTTTTTTTTTTTTGAACTTTTAGTAGGTTTGAAAGTTAAACCAAGACTGCCTGGCTGAAAATCACAGTAGGTGTTAATGTCTGAGTTTGTGAAAAAAAGAAAAAGAAAAAGGAACTAATTTCAGTATAATGGAATCAAAAATGTTTTGAAAAATCTTTTGTGTTATTTTACTAAAGGGTACAAAATGTGTGAATTCATGTTTTTTTTTTTTTTCAATACATTGTACTGTGTTTTGTGTAGTATTTTCTGCAATAGTATTACCTTTTAGCAAATAGGTTATATCACAGTTGAATTGTGTTACATGATATATATTGTGGTACCTGTTCGCATATATCTTTTGAACCATTACAAATAGAGTCATAATTTTTTCTTCGGCTTCCATTTTATGCTTATCTTATTATATAAAATCACATTTAGTAAACATTTATATATTTATTTTTATATCTGAACATTTTTCTTTTTCTTTTATGTTAATTGTTAAATGCATATTTGATATTTGAAAATAATATTTTCACATCATGTTCATTTTATTCATTTTTATTACAGTTGCTTACTAAGTTACTATTATTTCCACATTTATAAAAAAAAAAAAAAAAATTGTTTATCTATTCTAATTAATATACACATATCAAATTTCAGCCACATTTTAAAGAGCGATAACCCGCATTAATACTTGTTACGGCATTTTGACAACAAAATAGCAAGTTTATTAATAAATATTATCTCTTTTGAGGTAATGTTTTTGTAAATTATTTGTCAGTATTAAGCTGTGTTTGTAAACTGCTTAGTTTCCTTGGGTCTGAACATCTTAGTTTCTGAGTTGAAAGTCTTAGGTTCATGTCTGCTCTCATTACAATGAGGTTTTTCTTCACATAATGCTGTTGTGTTTGTAATGATTCAATATCATTTAGGACATGGATTAATTTGATCCTTTCCAAGGTTGGGGAGAATATTTGTATCTGTCGTTTATGTTGCAGTTGTGTAAATATTTTATTATCTTCAGAGATTTTAGAAAAAAAAGATTTTTATTAAATGTTCAAAATGTTTATATCTAATATTTAAAAAAATAAATAAATAAAATAATGAAATAAAATAAAATAAAATAAAATAAAATAAAATAAAATAAAATAAAATAAATATTTTATTACATATATAAAAGTATGCATTTTACTTCAACTTAACCTTTAATACATAAAAATAATAATAATAATTAAGAAAAAGTAATAATTATAATTAAAATGAATTGAAATTTATGCATGACATTAGCTAATTAAAATGGTGTAAGGCTGATATTTTGGCTTCTGCTGTTTTGAAACTCATATACACAGACAGACACAGACAGACACAGACACAGACATACTGCTTCAGTGAAGCACTAGCATATACATCAATATCATGTGTATGAGAGTTTTTAATGCCTCCCATATGAATTCATATATTCACATGTATTGTATCCATGGTGACCCATTTGTTCTCACTTGACCTTTGTCAGAAACCTGAGTGACCTGCAGTAGGACATTTTAGTCTGGGGAACAAATGTAAGCCAGGACTTGAAAAGAAAGGAAACAAGTACCTAAATGTATAATATTAGGTCAAAGGTCAAGAAGTGTAGTGTGTGTGTGTGTGTGTGTGTGTGTGTATATATATATATATATACTTATACATTATATATATATATATATATATACACAATATACTATATATATATATATATATATATATATATATATATATATATATATATATATATATATATATATATATATATATATATATATATTATATATATATATGTGTGTGTGTATATATATATATATATAATGTGTGTGAATGTGTGTGTATGCTTCTATGTTAATATTATTTTATCTTAACCCCTTTTATTTTTTTAATTTTTTTTTTTTAAATAGGCTACAAATTAATACAAAAGTGTTATGTAATTAAATTTGTGTCGTGTATATGATTTTTTAAAAAGTGGTTCACATTAATATATATATATATATATATGAATTTGTTTAAGGTAATATATGTTTAACATTGTCACAGGGATAATTATAAAGAGGAATCAAGCTGTGAAATAGGTTTGTTATCTCAGTATAGTATAGATATATTTAAAGTTTATCATACTGCTTGCTGATTTGTCAAATAAGGAACAACTGTAACAGCAAGAACAAGGAAAATACTGGACAGACAGACAGACAGACAGTGTCTAATACATGTCCTTCATATTGTAAATTTTAAACTTACAAAGTTTATAACAAAGTGGTGGTTAATGCAAAGAGAGGAAAATACAGATTATAGCAGGAACTCAGTGTTTTAGGTAAAATAAAATACAGTGTGCATTGTTAATGTATTAATCTTCATAATACTGCAGTACATACCACAAAAGTCACAGAAACAAAACTTAGAAATAATAGTAGTAGTAGTAGTAGTAGTAATAACTAATAATAGTAATAATGATAATAATAATTGTAATAATAATATTAATAATATTTGTAATAATAATATATGTATGTATATATATATGTGTGTGTGTGTGTGTATTCATAAAGAGTTGAAATATAGGTATTGTATGTTTTATTAAATTTATCACTGGTAAATGATGATATATACTGAAACAATTGCACTGCAGGAATAGCACAGAAGTGTATTCTGTGACAAACATACAAGTTTTTATAAGCAGATCTCAGTGTAGGAATATGCAAGACAGGTTTACAACACAGGTATCACTCTAACTGGCTTATTATTATATTCTCTGGTATGTAGTGATGAACACAGTGTTATTACATACAGAGATAAATTGTAAACAAGAAAACAATCATATTTTTAGCACCAACAGAGAACTAAGTAATGTAAGTACACAGTATGTACATGAAACAGAAGTTACATACAGGATGCTGAGAAAATTGTAGTAACACAAGATCCAGGATATTAATCTATAAATATACATGAGAATGTATCCAACTTTATGTCAAATGTTGAGTGTTCTGTCTAGTGCATAGAATTTATATTAAAAAAATGGGTTTAAAAGCATTACTGAAATATACTTAGTCACTGAGTATACAAATATGTGTGTGTGTGTTATATAATAGCTTATAGAACATAAAGTATTGTATTAAACTATGGTTTTTCATTCTGTTTTAATTTGTGAATTGGTACATCAGTGATGAACTAACTGTCTTAAAGACGTGTGACCTGTATTAAAACTTACACATTAGTATTAATTTATATTCATTTTATATCAGAAGTGCAAAGATTATACATATACACACATACATATACACACATACACATACACGTTATATGCAAACACATATACATAGACATGCATACAGATAGACACATTTACACATGTACACATGAACACACAAACACATATCAACATTCACTCATATTTACAGCACAGACACACACACATTCATTCAGTGTATGTGTTAGTATTAAAAGAATGTAAGACAAGACATACAAACGTACATGTAACAGTTACACAAGGTGTTGGTATGTGTGTATCAGACTGTTACAGGATGCTATCGGTGATAAACTGACCTCTACCAACACATCACTGTAACCCTGCAGCTTCTGTCTGCCTTTAATGTCATCTTCTCTGCTCTGTTATTTAGATAGTGGATTGCCTGCTGAAACATTGCTAAAGCTGGCTTACTTCAAAAGTACCAGGAAAAGGCATGCTGATTTTTCATTTATTTTTTTTTTTTCTAAACAGAAGGATGAAGTTAGACATTCTAACAATGATTATTAGCACTGAGTTGAAATTTTATTAGGTTTAACTCACTGTCCTGAAGAAGCAGGTTACTAATTTTACAAAGTAGCAATATGTTTACAATAACAGAGAGCTATATACTGGGGGTTAGGTCTGTTTGAAATTGTATTTGAGTAGAGGGTTAGGTTAAAGCAGCTCTTATTTATTTTATTTTATTTTATTTTATTTTGTTTTCATTTTATTTTATTTATCATTACATAAATTTATTCATATCACTGAGGTATTTTTGTAGACATAACCAATTTATTTATTAAGTTATTAACTACTTATTTTAAAGGTTTTATCTATCTATCTATCTATCTATCTATCTATCTATCTATATCTATCTATCCATCCATCTATATATATATATATTGGGTTTTTTATCATTATTATTACTGTTATTATTTTGTTGTTATTGTTGTTGTTATTATTATTAGTAGTAGTAGTAGTAGTAGTAGTAGTATTGGTATTATTATGTTGTTTTCTTCATTCATTTTTTTATTTTTCTGTTGAATGACAAATACCCATCAGAAGAATCATTAATGTTTGGAGATCACATCAAAGATTACTTTCAAAACTCTGCTAGGTTATAATTCCAAGTTGTTGGTTTTTCATCAGTTAATAGGTTTTGTTTCATCTCTTTATTCCAGTCTCTTCATACACACCTGTCACCTCCTAGATGTCTTGTTTGATAACCATGTCATGTTTTGTGTCTTTGAAGTTCTAATTGTGTCTTTAACATCATCATTTCATGTTGCAACCAGCTATTTCTTCATCTGCTTCATGTTTATAACTTTTCTTTTGAGTGGTAAGAAATGTGACCAGGTGGTAAAGATTCACCCAGTTTGTAGAGTTAATCCAGGATTAATTATCTTCAGAAATGTTTATTAATATATATATATATATACATACAAATTCATGAATCTGGTGCTTATTTGTTGATGGTTTTCTGTAGAATGTTTGTCAGTATATTATGTGGAGAATGTAAACATTTCACTAAGAACAGGTATTATGGTGTTACCGTTATGTATACTATAGCTTCAGTTTCATGTACACATATCTTAGAGTAATATTATAAAGTTATCTACATATACACACACACAAACACACAGACACACACAAACACACACACAAACACATGCAAAATATATATATATATACACCAACTTGGATGCACATTCATGCAAAATACATGCATAAAAACATAACATACTGTGAGTATTAATGCAATCAACAAAATCAGTATTTAAAAATATATATATATTTATCATGTGTAAATTTTGATATTTATTCTAATACTATAATTAATCCTTAACTTTGCAGTTAATTCAACAAATGTCTAAAACAAGAACAAAAACTATCATTCGTTGTCTTGTCCAATTGGTTTCATTCCAGAACAAACAGAGTAGGTGTCAAACATGATCACCATCAAAATGTTTTTTCTTAGAATAATAAAAAAAAGAAAAAACAACAGACAAACATAATAATTTAGCTATGTTCTATAGTTTGATACATCTGTCATATTCTCAGTTACAAGCTGATACCCTCAACCCTCAAGGCAGTTTTAAAGGTTTTCAAAAATGTCTCCTTCATGTTTTGGTGGGGTTTTTTTAATAGTTCTTGTGATCTAAAGTTGGTTTTATATGTCAATGCTAATGAAAGATATATCCAATTACTATATTTTAAATAATGAATAAGAGTTTTTTTAAAAACATTATAATATGAAAGATGAAACATGCTGATACCACTCCAAAGGCTACAGAAAATATTTTAATATATGTGGTCAAAACTTTCAAACATTTTTTTGAGTAGAGTAATTAATCTAAAGCAGCATATTTCAGTCTTTGTTGGTATATATGTGTGTGTATATATATATATATATATATATATTGCATGATGGCCTTTGTTAAGTACATATATAGTGCAGTGGTCAGATTGGGAAATTTGTGAAAGGAAGTCATGAGAGGGATTGATCTGTTAACCTTGGGTAGTGGATTCAGTCTCTGATCCTCAATCTTCTAGGTGTGTCTGTCAAAACACAGAGTTAGTCATACTGTCTAGATACACAACCTGAGGGAAGTTTTAAAAGTTGTTTTTAAATTCTTGTTACAATGTTTGTCATGGCTTGGGGCAATTTTTTCTTATTTTTTTTTTAAATTTATTTTTACACCTCAATGTATGTTTACATATTCATGTCTTGACTTTTCTGTTACTTTCATGGATTAATCTGTTGTGAAAAGAGCATGTTGTCAACACTGTTCTTTGTTGTCAGTTTTTTTTTTTCATGTGTAAAGTTATGTAATATTATATAATTAAATATTTATAAGTATGGCATATAGGCGATATATGTATATTTTATGCATGCACCAGTGAATCATGGTTAAAAAAAAAAAAAGGATATTATACTGATATCATGTTTGTGACATTATTTATTTATTTATTTATTGTTCATTGGCTAAAAAGGAAGATTATAATAATTATAATAATAATGTTTGTAGTTTCTGAGGACACTTTAATATCACTTACAAGCATGTATAATATATTGCATTGGAACAAAAGTTCTTCAAGGTGAAATTTATTTAAAGATACCTGAACAGTATGTGCATTTTGTTCACCTGTCATATATTTCAGTCACATGTGAAACAGAATCACATGTTCAAATGCCAGCTTTTGAAAACACACTGCAAGCTTTTCTTCCAAACAGTAAGTATTAAGCTGTACAAGAGACTTAGAGAGAGAATAATTTTATCTATTATTAAAATAATGTCTGCAGCATTAGTCAGATATTACTAAAAAGTGCTCATAGCTGATATAAACAAAGGTCTTTTTTTTTTTTCTTCTTCTCTTTTGTTTTAATAATACAGTTATATTAGTTGTTATAAACATTAAACTGTGTAACAAGAAATATTTATAACGTAGTAAGTGGTATGTGTTGATTGAATATAAAAATATTTCACTGGTAACATCTGTATTAATAGTGTGGGTGGATATGTGTTTGTGTTAATCATAATGTGTGTGAAATACAGTGACAGAGAGAAAGTCATAGAAAGAGAGAAACAGACAGACAGATACTGAAACAGAACCAGGACAGAAAAATAGATAAAAAGGCAGAGAACGAGAGAGAGAGAGAGAGAGAGAGAATGATAACGAGACAGAGAATTGAAAAAAGAGACACAATGTCTGTGCCTCTGTTTCAGTGAGTGTATTATGAGTCATTGAGTTAATGTTTGAATCATCCAAGGTAATAAATAGCAGGTAAAAAAAAGATTTTGTCTACAGGAGGGGGATGTCTGTGAGGGAGGGAGGGAGAGGAGAGAGAGAGAGAGAGAGAGAGAGAGAGAGAGAGAGAGAGAGAGTTTTGTTAATTTGTGAATCATGGTTTCAATCTATATTATTCTAGAAGACAAGACATCTATAACAGAAATTATGAGTGCCCTGTAACAAAGATTCTTTAAAGTGTGAAATCTTTATTTTTAACACCAGACTGCTTTGTCACTGTGTGTGTGTGTGTGTGTGTGTGTGTGTGTGTGTGTGTGTGTGTGTTTTAGGTGTGTGTATAGATAATATTTACCTAGTCCTTTTGTAATCATCTCAGTAATGTTTCTGTCACTTTTAACACTTGGTTCTTCAGGCAGCTGTGTATGTACAGATACACCTTTACCAAATGACTTTCAACTTGATATTAATGAGAGAAAAAAAAACTTTGTTTTACTGAAATTTCCATCAATTTGATGACTAATTCTGCACTGAGTCATGATAAAATAGCTGAAATATTTTTTCTTATACAAACAGTGGATCTGCAGTTGTTAGATTACTTTATCATATAGGCTATGTGTGTATATATATATATATATATATATAGAGAGAGAGAGAGAGAGAGAGAGAGAGAGAGAGAGAGAGAGAGAGAGAGAGAATTCGTATAAATTTCATGTTTATAAATCCTTTAATATTTGCAGTTATATTGTCTGCATTCGTGCATGCTAAATAAAAAAATATTTTTCCACACACACACACACACACACACACACACACACACACACACACACACACATCATCATCATCAAACCTACAGAGACTATTTAACAGCAACCTTACACTAAGACAGAACAAAATATGCAGTGTATTGTATTATTTTTCATCAGCCCTTTACAAAGCCAGGATATCATTTACTTCTACCATCAGTAAATTTGTTTTGTTTTACTGTCAGATGGTCATAGCAACCTCAGTAGTGAAGATGTAAATACATTTATAAATAAATAATAGATTTTTAACAAACATAAAACTGAAAAATTATTCATTTCACAAACGAAGGCTGCAAAAAGGCTGGCAGTATGCCACATTACACCAAACAGAGAACGTCTATTTCTTACTCGTAGGTTTCTCTTTCTCTCTGTTGTCTGTTTCGTAGCCTGAAATAGATCAGTAGTAAAGGTATATATATCTATCTGTCTCCCAGCGTTCAGCCATGCAGTCAGTGATTTAATAGTATTAGTAGAGCTAACGGTGAAATTAACAGCATAGCACTGTATCTAATGTTCAGTCTGCTTTAACTGCATTCATCCATGGATAGTTATTTTTTATTTATTTATTTATTTTTTTTATATATTTGTTTTTATGTCTGATAAATAAATCTGATAAATGTTTCTGATGAATGTTGGGTGTGGGTGGGTGTCAGTGTGTGTACATAAAATTTGTATGGGACGATAGTAAGAATTACTGTAAAATATGTATTTGAATATACACATAACAAACATAAATGCATGCATACACACATACATATGCACATACATACATACACATACACAGACATACCACAGTACATACACATATGTACATAGACATATATACATATGCATACATAGACATGTATACACACACAGACACACATATACATATATACATTCTCATACACACACACATACATACACAGACATATAGACATGCATACATATGCATACACATGCACATCTAATTTAATGTGATGAAGAATTGAGAGAGAAATCTACAGTTATGTCTGCTTGATTTGTTCTTCAATTAGCTTTTCTTGGAAGTTTATTTCCCAGATGAAAGAAAAAAAAATGTTGCTAATGGGGAAAATATGTAAATATAAATTATTTATATGTGATTTTAAGTGCTTTTTTTTATTGCAAATGAACAGATTAACTTACACAGATAGCTTTTTTATTTATATTTCTGTCATTATCTGTAAAAACTTTTTAAAATTATTGAGTTGATTGTTAAGTTGTTGGTTAGTACATGAATACATGCATATTCAGACAGAAATGCACATGTGTATAATTAATGTTATTCCTGTACAAGTTTATTCATATTTTATTCATGGCTGTATGCATGTAGGTTAATGTACATTTGCATGATTGTAAGTGTTTATGTGCCTGTGTAGATCTGTTGGTGTGTGTGTGTATATAATTCTGTGTCTGTGGATTTGTGTATGTGTCTGTGTATGTATTTGTGTATGTGTGTGTGTGAGTATATGTGAGAGTGTGTGTCTGTATGTCTGTGTATGTGTCTGTGTGAGTAGATGTGCATATTTATATATGTGTCCATGTCTTACATATGCATATATAAATTCAGTTTTAGATAAAAATAGAATAAATATGACATGTTTCAGTTTTATTGCAATTGTATATTATTCACTTTTGTTGAAATTTGATGATTGCATAATTTATTAAAATAAAATAAAATAAAATAAAAAGTGGAAAAAATTCAGAAGTGATTGGAAAGTAGTGTATTGAAATATGCAAAATTTCACTAATTTTCTACTTTAATTACTCAAACAGAATCTTTCTACAGTTTATAAAACAGTGTGATTTTAACATTATTTAAATATATGTTTTTAGTATACTCCTAGTTTAACGTTAATGTATTCTTCTATTACTGCTGTTTATAATGCATATAGTTATATACCAAAATATAAATATCTATATGTAAAAGTAAGCTGAGTACAAAGGTCAGTTTTTAAAGATATCAAGATAACTGATAAAAGAAATAAAAATGATATTGACCTGTACATGGCAACATATGTGGTGTGTGTGTATAGTGAGAAATTCCATTGATAATTTATCATAAACAGTGTGACTTGAAATATTGATCAGGACTGTAGTAAAATGCTAATAAAAGGGAGAGAGAGAAAGAAAGTGAGAGAAAAAGAGAGAGTGAGAGTGAGTGAGCGAGTGAGAGAGAGTAAAATGAGTGTAAAATGAAAGAAAAAGAAAATGTATTTATTTATTATTTTATGTTTTTATTTATTAATTAACTATTTAAATGCAGGAATTGAATGATAAAATTAATTATTTTTTTACAAATAGCATGAAAAGAGATGGAAATTAAATAAATAAAATAAAAATAAAAAACAGAATATTAATATATACTTAATTATAATGTAAATATATGTGGAATTACTATCATTTAATCTTAAATTTTGTAACTAGAACATTTTTTTTTTTGTAAAAATCAAACTTTTAATTTATAATAATATTATTATTATCACATAAAATTAAAAGAGGTATTGAAAAATTAATCCAAAAAACACTGTTTCTGTTTTAAATTATTAAACTGAACGAAAGTTCATGAAACAGAATTCTAAGTACACTTTATAATCAGTTTTATTCATATATCCAGTTTCATTAAACCCCCTCTAGTATATATTTATGTGTTTTTAACATACAAATAAACAATTGAGGGGTGTTAAAAACAGGACAGCTAACACATTAAGAACAACATTGTGTCAAACATAAATTATTAAACATGTCTAACTTTTTTTTGATCTTGAAGTTTGAGGTATTAGCAGATGAAATTGTAGAGTACTTTGAGGTAAATTTTTCAGTTTAAAATTATCTGCATTTATATGTATGAAGTTTGTGGGTGGTGTGTGTGTGTGTGTGTGTGTGTGTGTGTGTGTGTGTGTGTGTTTGAAATTGTGTATTGCCTTGAGGTAGTTAATTCAACTTAAAACCAGTTTTAAAGTTTTATTTTACACCTATTTATAATTTTCCAGAATTTATCTGGTTATTTTTTTAGTATTTATTTTTATCAAGATAATTTCTAATGTTTAACTGTCTGATGATTTTTCTGTGTTTAATTTATTCTGATAATATTTCTGTTTCTTTTTACCAATAATTCCTATTGTTTGGGTTTTCAGTTTTCTGCTAAAATATATTTTACACAAGGAAACTTTGTTCTAATTTAGTCACCCTACTGTTATCTGAAACTTCATTTTTTTTTTTTTTTCTGTAAATGAAAAAGCAGTATGCTTCTTGTATGTACATCTGGCGCATGCATGCATGTGCATGTGTGTTCACATCTGTGAGTACCACACTTTGTTATTTTAATGTACTTTGATTCAGGTAATAACAGATGTTTAATATTGAACACAAATGTTACTTCTGAACTGTTTTGTTAATCTTTTTTTACTACTACTAAGACTACCGTTATATTATCACTACTACTACTACTACTACTGATATATTACCACTGCTACATTACTACTAATACTACTGTTATATTACTACTGCTACAACTACTACTACTACTGTTATATTACTACTGGTACTACTACTGTTAGTACTATTATTACAGTTACTACTACAGTTTGTTATATTACTGTTGCCACTAGTACTACTAATATTACTACCAATGTTACTACTATTACTAATATTACTATTAATATTACTATTACTGTTGCTACTACTATGACTAGTAATATTACTTCTGTATTTATTATTTCATATGCTAAAAGAAAAATAATCTGCCTTCGTATTTTATCAAATTTTACCTCTTCCTATAATTATTGTAAAATTGTATTCTTGCTGTTAGTAGTTTTATTTATTTATTTATTTATTTATTTATTTATTTATTTTTCAGTACTGAATGAGTCTCCCAAGACCCTCAGGGCTCAAAGCCCCATCAAAAATTGGGCGCCCTTCTGGTTTGCCCAAATCTGGAATTCCAACCCCCGGAAACAGCAGACCTTCAAGTAAGTGTTAATTCTTTTAAACTTTATTTATTTATTTATTTGTTTATTTGTTTATTTATTTATTTGTTTATTTATTCACTTATTTATTTATTTATTTGTTTATTTATTTATTTGTTTGTCTGTTTTTTTTATTTTTTTATTTTGTTTATTTTATTTTATTTTATTTTATTTTATTTTATTATTTTTAAAACTAGTTATTTATTATTTAGTTTTGTTTATTGTTATGATGATTGTAATGATAATGACTATTTATAAATTATTATTATTATTATTATTATTATTATTATTATTATTATTATTATTATTACCATTCCTGCTTCAACTCTTCTTTTGCATAGTCATAGTGTTAGTTTTGTTTTGTAGATTTGTTTGTTTATTTGTTTGTTTGTGGGTTTTTTAAATAGATTTTCCAAGAAGAATAATAACATAAAAATGTATATTAGATTTGTATTAGAGTATCCTAACATTGAAAAATTCTCCAACCAGCTTAAAAATTGTTATAAATTTAAAAAAAAAAAAAAAAAAAAAAAAAAAAACATTTAAAAATAGAAGCTTTCTTTTACAAATGAATTTAACAGCTGAAATTCAGAAGAAGAAAAAACTTTAAACATCTGTAGCAAATGAAAAAAACTTTGACATTTTGTCATGATGGATGGCAAGCACACACACATATACTTCTTCTTATGTAACACTCCTCCTTGAACGCTGAGTCACCTCCTTAAACTGGGACCATCTTTAACTCAGCCCATTGTTGTCATGGTTACAGGAAAGTACAGAGTTAAAAAAAGGTTGAGAAGCATTATTTTGTAGTTTTTGTGGATTCTTTGTTATGGATTTTGATGATGTTGAAATGACATTTTTGTTTTTAAATTTAAAATTTTAACTTTTTTTTTTTTTTTTTTGGCATTAGTTTTATTAAATGGTTATTTTATTTGAAAACTTATAATGATGAAGTTAGTTTTTTTTTCCTTATTGTTACATCATATCAGATTATTATTATTATTATTATTATTATTTTTTTTTTTTTTAACACATTTAAGTAACTGTAGTTATTACAGTATTAGTATATTTATCTTCTTTTTTCTTTTTTTTTAATAACTCAACTTTATTAATTTATTTCTTTATTCTTTTATATAACTGTTATTAGTGTTTTTATGCCTTTGATTTTTTTTTTCTCTGTATATAAAAGCAACCAAAATATCTAGATTTTTTATTTATTTTTTTTTCTCAGATCTCTTCCAGCCTCTTTGATTCACACAAACTCAAATTACTTTGTGATATTTCAACCACATTAAATCTGTCCTGTTTTACACAATTCCTACATGAAAGACAAACACAGTGTATAATTAGCTGTATAAACAATAAAATCAGACAGAAAAGTAATTGCAGACCACACACAGAATTATTTATGTAGACAGGAAAATACTACAGAAACCTTTTTGACAATCTGCAGAGAAAATGATATAGTAGGTGTCTTGAAAGAGGTCTAAATAACAGTTATGGTGCTGAAAATTACCAGAAAATAATTTATTTTGTAACACATACATGCACTCTCTATCTCTATTTCTCTGTCTGTCTCAGTATATATGATTAAAAAAAAAAAAAAAAAAAAAAAAAATGACAGGCCATTCTTTAAAATGGTGGTTATATCTATATGTTGTACATTTTAGATGGTATATTTTGCTGCAAAATATTGATGATGTCTTGTAAAAAAATACAGCATTAACAAATACTTGCTGAATGTTATAGACAAGAAACAGGACTAACAAAATTGTGTTGTTCTAGATAAAATATCTCTGGGTCAGTGTGTATGGAATGATATAAAATATATTGATTATGTAGTTGACTGCATTGTTCTAACTAATGTTTACTAAACGTGTCTCTTTTCTTAATTGTTTTTTTTTACTAATCTGTTTTTTAATGTGACGTTCCATGTAGATATTTGTTGTTTTACTTTTTTTTTTTTTTTTTTGTGACGTTTAAAGTAGATACTTTTTTTTTTTTTTTTTTTTTTTTTTTTTTTTTTTGTGATGTTTAATGTAGATATTTGTTTTTACTAAAAAAAAAATTTAATGTGATGTTTAAGGTTGATTATTGTTTTTCATTCTATTTTGTTGATAACTGCATGTTTATTATTGTGGTTTTTCACATATGTTGTAATCATTCATTGAGACTTATTTATAATCTTTATTAATATTATTATTATTATATACTGTTGTTGTGATTATTATTTAAAATATATTTTAGAATGTTATAAATGAAAAAAAAAATATCTGTTGTAGTAGCTATTTTATTTTATTTTATTTTATTTTTGTTTATCTATTTATTTTATTATGGTTTATTTATTTTATCTTTTGTTTGCACCAAATTTGTTTGAGGAAAATGATCAGAATCTATAATTAGATTGTTTAAATTTATTATTATTTTGTTTTTACTTTGTATACAACAGTTTGCACTAAGTTCAGCCCCATTTGAAAATAACTCAAATTAATCTTTGTATTTTATTTATTAACATTACTTACAAACACACAATATATACATGCATGTAAATGTTTGTATATATAAAATTAAATATTTATTTCAAAATTTATCCTGTAATCTTCAAAGTTTCTGAGCATTTTCTTGTAAAAGCTTTTTTTTACCCCCTAGTGCTAGTTCATGTTGCTTTGTGTGAAGAGTTCTCTCCCCTGCCTCATTTCTGCATGTGTGTGTGTTATTTGTTTAGGTGCATTAGGCAAAGTTAGCCGACTTGATGCATTTTCGTCTGGCCAGCCTGAGCGATACCCAGCAGAACCTAATCAACCACTACGAGGTAAAATCAATAACCAATAATCAATAATCCATCAGGTATTGAACAGAGGAAAGTTTAAAATGGTTTAAACCAGGATTCCTTAATTTAACTCTCACATTTGCAGCTTTTTTGTTTAAGCTGGACATTTGAAAAAATATTTTCCTTAATTTAACTATTATACATTGATGATCCGAGAATGAGTGAAAAAAAAAAAATAAAAAAAAATTAAAAAAAATAATAAATAAATAATACAAACAAAAATTCTGGTTTAAACCATAAAAACAAGGTAATTACAAATATTCTGACTTTTTGGATTATTTTGAAAATAAAAACAGATTAGTTGATTTTGAAAATATATCAGTCTAAATAAGTTTATTTGTAATATGTAAATATGAAGAAAAAACAAGTCAAATAAATGTTAAATATGTAATATTTAAAAAATAAAATACTGTCATTTTATAATAATAAATAAAATATATAACTGTAATGTATTGTTTATATAATAACTTTTGTAAACAGATTATTTCAATTTTATTTGAGAATATAAATAAACAATTTAAATTTACATTATTTTTGCCTATTCTTTAACATTTTAATATTTTAATTTGAACAATTTTTTTGTTATTCTATATATTAATATCTGAGTTATTTTTCCATGCATGCTGTTTGAAAATCTTTCAGTCTAATCAACACATTAATATATTTTATAATACATACATCATTAATTATGTCTGAATCAGTATACCATTTATCAAAGAAGAATTAAAATATCTACAAGCTAATATAAGGTTGCTTTTTAATCTGATTTTCCATTTCTTCATCTGCTT
The DNA here is from genome assembly GCA_012295275.1 of Chrysomallon squamiferum. NCBI lineage: Eukaryota > Metazoa > Mollusca > Gastropoda > Neomphalida > Peltospiridae > Chrysomallon > Chrysomallon squamiferum. Next base: position 6,032,402 of record CM022671.1, on the reverse strand, counting down.
AAATTGTTAGAAAGGTGAAAGGGAAATGGTTTTATATTTGAGCTTATTTGTTTTTTATTTTTTTTATTTTTTTTATTTATTTATTTTTTTATTTTTTTATTTTTATTTTTTTATTTTTTTTTTATTTTTTTTATTATTATTTTTTTATTTATTTATTTTTTTATTATTATTATTATTATTATTATTTTTTTATTTATTTATTTTTTTTTATTTTTTATTTTTTTTTTTTATTATTATTATTTTAAAATGTTTTATTTGTGTCTAGGTCCGGAACCACTAAACACGGATGATTTCAAAATCGGGGACCGGGTGTGGGTGGGTGGCACCAAGCCAGGTGTCATCGCGTTCATCGGCGAGACCCAGTTCGCCCCGGGGGAGTGGGCGGGCGTGGCGCTGGACGAGCCGGTCGGCAAAAACGATGGCAGCGTGACAGGAATTCGATACTTTCAGTGCGAGCCCAACAAAGGCGTGTTTTCGCGCTTGACTAAACTCACCCGCTCCCCCGGCGCCATAACCACACCCGGACCGCCCAGGCAGGAAGACGGCTCTCCCGCTGGGGACAGCATGAGCACCTCTCTGACCAGCAACCTCAGTCCTCTAAGTGCCTCAAACGGAACTCCCAAAGCGAGCTCTTCTGTCACCGCGCCTCGTTCCCAGACCCCTAGGCTCGGTCTGGCAGGGACCAGGTCAAAGTCCAACTCCTCGTCAAGCCTCAACAAGGAGTCTCCGGCCAACTCGAGTCTCCAGAAGGGGGCGCTGCCCAGCAAGTACAACCTGAAGGTCGGGGACAGGGTGCTGGTGAGTCGGAACCAAGCCCGGGGTGCTGCGCTTCATCGGCCCCACCGACTTCGCCAAGGGGGACTGGGCTGGGGTGGAGCTGGATGATGCTCAGGGTAAAAATGATGGAGCAGTGGCAGGAAAGAGGTAAAAAAAAGACTGTAAAGTGACAGAGGGTAATAACTCTCCTGAAAATTAATAAGGAGAGCAGATTTTCTCAGTCTTAATTTAATAATTAAAAACACTGGGATGTGTATATCTTTAAATAAAAACAACAATTAAAAATACATATGTATATATATATACTAAAATTGTTATAAAAATGTTTATTGTAAATTACTTAAAATAATTAGACATATTCTGTTGTAATTTTGTATCATGTCTATATGTTAGTGATTTTAATAGATGTAAACAGATTTGGTATATTTTAGAAACAATATATGTGTGGGTGTGTGTGTGTGTGTGTGTGTGTATATATATATATATATATATATATTTTTTTTTTTTTTCAAACATACATAGATAAATATAGTTGATTAATTAAAATATAAAAATAATGAGGAAACTTGGTTTATTCTGTAAATTTAATCTTTGTTGGCCTTTGCTGCAGAAGTAAGAAATACACCTTAATTAATGAATTATTATTAATTAATTGTATTTTTTTTAATATCCAGGTATTTTGAATGTCCTCCGCATTACGGCCTTTTCGCTCCCATTCACAAAGTGACCAAACTCGGAGGCTCGACCCCCAGTTCACAGGTTCGTAACCTCGGCAACATGAGCCTGCGAATGTCCCGGGAGCGCTCGGGAAGCCAGGACTCGATCAGTTCTCTGAGCTCCACAGCATCAACGGCATCGCGAAGCCGGGTAAGGCTTGGCATCACCTCACTGTCAAACCAGGTACATGCAGACTTACTAGTGCTTTTTTTTCACTGTGTGAAAAACTCTCAACGGTTTTGTTTTATAAAGTTGGCCAGGTCTGACTGAACCAAAGTCACAGGTTTGGCGCATTTGGGTTTTAATTGTTTCTGCATGTTTTGTTATTTATTTATCTAACCGTTTATAATAGTTTCTGTTGTTGTCGTAGTAGTCAGAATGCTTTTTGTTTTGTTTGGGGTTTTTTGGTTGTTTTTTTTAGTTATATGAGGTTTTATATAATCAGAATTATGTTCTTTTATAGTTGGGTAATAACTATGTAAAATACTTTTTTTAACAGTGTAATCGCTATATCCTTTCTGAAATAGAAAATATTTAGATTATTATTTGGCTTTTAAAAGGTTATGTGGGTTTGGTTGTTTTTTTTTTTTTTTTTTTTTTTTTTTTTTAAATAGATAAATACTTAAATTTTTCTAGGTTTCTAAACAGTATAACCAGCATGCATTTTTAAGTATTAAAACAGATTTTTTTTAATACAAAATAAATTTTATGGTTTGTTTATTTAGTTGTTTTAGTATTATTTTATAAATTATATTTTTTCTTTCTTTCTTATTTTATTAAAATTGTATGTTATTTTTTTGTTTTGATTTTTTTTCTAATTTAATTTGAGAAAATACAAGGGTTTAAACTTATGTGTTTATAAATATAAATAGTTACAAAAGCTGTTGTTTTTATTTTATATAAAAAAAAAATGTTTTTAATTTATTTAATTTAAAATTTAATAAATAAATAAATTATAGAATTTCACATTTAAACACTCAATATTTAGTTGTAATGACCATTATAGTTTACATAATTTTAATTCATTTGCTTTTTTATAATTTTTGTTTTTGGTTGTTTGTTTTGATTCTTTATATAGAGTAGTTTTGTTTATTTTTATTTTTATTTTTTATTTATTTATCTATGTTTATGTGCATATTATTTCTTCTTTATATATATATATAATTATAATTTTTTATTTTTTTTTTTTTTGATTTTTTTTTTCATTATTTCTTCTTTTTTTTTTATAGTTCAGGAATTAAAAGTTCATTGATTTAATTTTTTTCAAACTACTTTTTAAGCATATTGTTTATTATTATTATTATTATTATTATTATCTTAAAATTATTTCATTTTTAAAAATTACTTTAATTTATTAATACTTAAATGTTTTACCATTTTTCTTTTCTTCAATTTTCTAAAAGTAGTATTTTATATCAGATTTCTTTCTTAAAAAAGTAATATTTATTTATTTATTTAACATTACTTCTAGATATTTTAAAAATTATTTATTTAGACTTTTTTTTATTGTTTAATGACTTCTACATTTATAAATAACAATTACAGAATTTTCATTTTTTAGTTATTTCAGATTTTTATTTTTTTTAAATAATCAACAAAATATTTTTTTTGTCTTCTATTTATTTATTTTTTTCAGTATTTAAGAAAGTGCTTGATTCATTTTATTTCTTTAAGAACTAATTTAGAAATTTTATTTTTTAACCATTATAATTTTTTATTATTATTTAAAAGATTAATTTTGTATCATTTTGCATTTTCATTGTTTAAACATTAACTTTTAACATTTAAATATAAATTTTTATTTTTTAGAATTACATCCAGAATTTGTTTTATTATTCAAAAGAATTATTTATTCATTTATTTACTTATTTACTTTTTTGTTTATTTATTTACCTATTATTTATTTCAGTAATAATAATAATAATAATAATAATAATAATAATAATATAATAATAATCAACTAATAATTTTTTTTTTTATTAATTTCAATATTTATAAAAAAAAAAAAAAAAAAAAAAAGAGTTAGTCTTTATTTCTTTTATTTTTAATTTTCTTTGTTTGCTGGTAACTTATTACATCTGCTTTTAACCGTAGCTGCTAGTATCAATAACAGCATTATTATTTACTATATTCATATATATATCCACAAGAACCTGTGACTTTTTTGTCAGACAGACCTGGCTAACACTATGTGTGTTGTAATTAAAAATAAAATTGTTTTAAGAAACAGAATTTGAAGACTTCAGAACACTTATGAAGTTAAAACTTTTAAAGACATTTTGTTCTGCATTGGTAAGCTGCATGCTTTCTTCCACCTTCTAAAAATTTTAAAATCTTCACATTTTCTTTGAGCTGGGATCTTGGGTATTTCTTCATTTTATCATTTTTTATTTTATTTACACCCAAAAGCCAACATTATTATTATTATTATTATTTTTATTTATTGCATGCTGGGATGTCATTTAATTTTAATTTTTATTAATTTCGCATATCATTTAATTGTTTTAATTTTTTATTTTATTTCCATTTTTTTTTTTTTTTTTTTTTTTTTTTTTTTTTTTTTTTCATTCATTTAATTAATTTTAACATTCTTAAGCTTTCTTCTGGTCTTTTTAAAAAAATTATTTTAATCTCCAAAATGTTTTTTTCACCTAATATCTTTCAAATGTCTTTGATGTTTTATTATTCATTTATTTATATATTTAGTAATCATGTAGTAGATATACTCTTTTGTTGATATAAAATAGTTATTTCATTTTATTAAATTTATTTATTTATTTATTTATTTAGTTATTTATTTACTTATTTATTTATTTAGTTATTTATTTACTTAGTTTATTTTATTTGTGGATTTAGTTTGATTAAAATAATAATAATAATAATAATAATAATAATAAATAAATAAAATTTTATCACTTCTGTTTATTTTTTATTTTTATTATTATTATTTTTTTTTTCGAGTTTGTTTTGTAAAAACAAATAGCATGTTTAACTTAATTCAAAATAAGGAATTTGTTACATAAATTTACTATTATTTCCTCATCTAGCATAAGAATATTAAAACTTTCTTGTGTAAATTTACCTGTTTCTTTTTTTGCAGTTAACATTTATATTTTTAGCTTTTGACACTAATATTAATAAAATATTATTAAATAAATTCTTTAATGTTTTATGATTTACCTTTACAGTACTTATGGATAAAAATGAACTTATAATAAAATTTGTTACATCTGTTGTTGCAAATTAATTATGAGTAGCTTTTCATGATATACATATAACCTGTTTAGCATTTGATACTAAAATTTCTTAAAATTAGAAAAAAAGAATTAAAAATCATCTGGGTTTATTCACGTGTTTATGTGTGTTTCTATGTTTATGTGTGTATGTATGTTCAGGTGTGTGTGTTGTGTGTGTGTGTGTGAATGTTTGTATGGGTATGTATATATATGTATATGTATGTTTGTATGTGTATGTTTGTATGTGGATGTGGATGTATGTATGTATGTGTGTTTGTTCTTGTGTGTGTCTGTGTGTGTGTGACTGTGTGTGTCTGTGTGTGTGACTGTGTATTAGTGTTTGTGTGTGTGTCTGTGTGTGTGAGTGTGTATCTGTGTATGTGTATGGATGTGTGTGTGTGTCTGTGTGTGTGTCTGTCTGTGTATTAGTGTTAGTGTGTGTGTGTGTGTGTGTCTGTGTGTGTCTGTGTGTGTGTCTGTGTGTGTCTGTATGTCTGTGTGTGATATTAAAACTGACACTAACTTGAACTCACTGTTAACTCAGGGAACAAAGACAGGACAGAGGAATACGTCACACAACCTGAATGCCACTGCTTCAGCTATACAGGTGAGTTCACACACCTTACAGGTGTTAATGAGATTTGTAAATCTTTTAAATAAACCACAATGTTTACATGCAGATTAAAAAAGATTGTGATGGAGAGAAAAATTAGTGTAAGTCATTTTAGATGTATGATTTTCTAAAAAAAATTTTTTTCAATTAGTATTCAGTTTATATTTTCTTTTTCTTTTTCTTTTTTTTTTCTTTTCATTCTTTATTTTTTATTTTCATTTTTAAAATTTAAGGGGAATATTGTTTGTTTTTTTTAAATATTTTTTGTAATTTTTATTATTATGATGTCAAAATGGTAAATTAGGTATTTTTATTAAGAGTTTTAGAAGAAACAAAAGTAAAAAAATAAAAAACCAGGAAAACAAATAATAGAATGAAACTGGAATTTTTCCTTTATCTGTTTGGAATAATTTTTAAACAGAAGATTAAAATTTCATTTTCTTTGCCATAATCTAATTTTGAATTTGATTAAATAAGCATCAGTTTTGGAGAGAGACAGAAAAAACAACAAAATAACAAAAACAAATAGTAATAATTAATAACTGTGTGTCTAAATTAATTAACTACCTGTTTTGTAACATCTATTATTATCATGTTGACCCATAACATGGTGGTTACATGTTACTGTTATTATATCTAATAATAAAACTAATAACATTGCTATAACCTGTTCTAATAATTAGCCACAGGTAATCTCATAGCCAGGTGAAAATCCAGGTATTCTTGTAATTACACCCACATATCAGAACTGACATGAATCATTGAAAAATTATTTATTAATATTTGTCTGGAAAATGACGTTAAATTGGAGATTATAATTCCTTAATTATCAGCATTCTGATATGAAAATGATGTACCATGTTTTTCTGTGTTAGTGTGTCTGTCATTATTGACTTCTGCAAAAAAACTAGAAAAAAATAAAATATATAATCTTCATCTGGTAGGTGAGTTTTAAAAAAATATATGTCAAGAGACAGAAAAATGTCTGGACAGGAACATTTTTGTTTTTAAAAAATTTGAATACTGATGGTTGATAAAAAATTTAATATTGGGAATTGCATAGCAACATCCAACATTGCTTCAAAGTGTATTACTGTATTTGAGAGTCATTAATAGAAGGAATAAATTATTTAAAAAATATAAGAATAAATGGCAGTTTGAAGTAGTGACTGTAATTCAGTGTATTAAGTTTTTTGATTTTGTTACAGAAAGCGCTGAAGGAGAAAGAAGAACACATAGAACAGCTACTACAAGAAAGAGATCTGGAGAGAGCCGATGTAGCTCGCGCAGCAGCCATGGTTGATGAGGTGAATGTAACAACTACAACAACATCTACAATAATTAAAAAAATAAAAATAAAAATAAACAAAATATAAAAAAAAGACGTTTCATAGTAGTTGATTTTTCTTTTCCTAACAGAACTGATAAATTTAAATATTTAAATAACACAATAATAATAATAATAATAATAATAATCATCATCATCATCATCATCATCATAATAATAATAATGAGAAAACATAGCAGTAGCTGCCAGTTGACCTTTTAATAATATTTTGATAATTTTATTTTTATTTATTTATTTATTTATTTATTTTATTTTTACTTTTATTTTATTATTCGTTTATTTATTATATTATATTATATTATATTATATTATATTATATTATATTATATTATACTGTATTGTATTATAATATATTATTATTTATTTATTTATTATTTTAATTTTATATATTAAAGTTAAAAGACAAACGTTTCACTACTATTAAAAACTGAAACATTTTAGGTTGAGAGTAAGCTGGCAATGGCTAGGTCAGACAATGAGAGGTACAGAGCAGAGACAGAAGAACAGATGGTCAGACTGCAGCAGTACATCCACAATCTCGAGTTGGACAAGAAAGAGTTGGAAACACAGATTGAAGACCAGAGAAGGTAGATTATTATTTATTTTCTTTACTTACACACAAATATTGGGTGGAAACAAAACTTCAAAGACAGAATTTAATTATCTGTACACAGATTTATTCAAATATGTATGTGACGTTTTGTTCACCATTCAGAATATATATTATGTCATGTATCTCAATCACTTGTAAAGTGATATTATGTGTTCATCTATTGAAATCACCTATCAAAAAAAATGATACAATCTTTTGTTTCAACACAATATACAGGCTGGACAGATTTTTTGTTCTTTCTGATTCATTTGTTAGTAAAGGGAAACATTATTTGTAATTTTATTCTTAGTTTGAATTTTTAAATTTTTTTTATATATATTGGTATTTTTAATTTCTTGTTAAATATTTGTATTAAATACTTAAAGTGACTTTTTAAAATTGTTGTTAAATATTTGTATTAAATATTAAAGTGATTTTTTTTTTTTTTTTTTTTTTTTTTTAAATTCTTGTTAAAGTCTACTATTGGTTGTAATATTAACAAATTATCTACATCAAAGTTAGTGTTTATTTTTTTTTTTTTTTTTTCTAGGAAAATTGAAGACTTACAATTCCAAGTTGAAGAAGAGGAGATGACTAAAGATGATTTAGAAGTTAGTATTTAATTTAATTTACTTTTATTTATTTATTTTTACATTTATTTATTTATTTTTGCTTTGTGTTGTTAACGTTAATCTTTGCACTGTTTAAAAACAACAAATAAAGGCTAAAGTAAAACAGAAGGAGAAGTAAGAAATAAAAATGTGAAGATTTGAACCCATGTCTAGCTTTGTTCAGCCTTTTTATACAGATTTACTGTACATGCATAGACAGCATTTGTGTGATAAATTTCTGATTACTCACAAGGTTAAAATTTAGAACAGTCACCAATAATTGTAATTAAAACTCCAATTTGTTGGATAAGACTAAAGTTGTCAGACTTTAGCTTTCATCAAACAGTTCATATACATAATTAACAATTTGTATGACAAGTCATATAATGGGAAAGCCATTTTTTTAAATTTACGTTAGACATGTCAATATGTTGTTACTGTTTTTTGTGTGTGTTTTTTTGTTTGTTGTTTTAACTTGTTTAATAATATGCACATTTTTATGTTTGTTTTCTAAGTCTGATTAATTTATGAATTTTTGAAATAAAAAGTTTTTGCTAGATTTTTAGTTTAATTTCTAATCAGGATTGATACCAAACACACACACACACACATACGCACAAAACTGTTTCAGTATTTATTTTTACAGATACACAAACAAACATGAAAATTTAGTTTTTGTACAATTTATAAGTATTTTTGTTGTTGTTGTGATTTATTTTTGTTTATTTGTTGTTGTTGTTGTTGTTGTTGTTTTTGTTTATTTGTAAAATGTTTTGTTTTGTTTCAAGCATGAAAAGGTGAGAATTTCAAGTTGGTATGATGCATGGCAGCAAACACAGAGAAACAAGTCTTATTTCTCTGAAACATTCTCTGTTGTTTTTCAAATCAGTCATTTTCTCAACAAAACCAGCCAAAAATTTATATTTTTCATTGATCTTATTTTATTTTATTTGGTTTTTACATATTTAGTTTATTTCTCATTTTAAAATTTTTATATCTGTATGTTCTAAAAACATTATAGTTTTATTTATTTATTTATTTATTTTTTATATTATTATTATTCATTTATTTATTTATTCATTCATTTTATATTATTTGTTATTGATATTGTTATTATTATTATTATTATTATTATTTTATTTATTATATACACTGATACAACAGAAAATGTTTCAGAGTTGGTGTTGGAAGTTTTAGTGTTTTCATTTCACTTTACTTACAGTTGTTATTAGTTACCAGACTGTTCACATGCTACTTTACCTATACATTTTAAAATTTCATAATCTTTACATTGTGTATCACTATTAATAAAAATAAATACACTTCTTCTAATCCACCCTAAACATTTTTTATCAGTTGATATAAGTTTATAATATAGATTTATTCCATATTTTTTTTCTTTTTTTTTCTCTCTTTTGTATTTTTATATTAACACTCACATTTATGTGTTTTATTTTAATATTATAATTTTTTTGTTATTTTTATTTAATTTAATTAATTTTTTTTTTTGTTTTTTTTTTTTAAATATTATTTATTTATTTGTTTTGGGGATTTTTTCTGCTTAATTCTTGAACATTGATTTATTTTTGTTTATTTATTTATTTATTTATTTTTCTGTTTAAAAGACTTGAGTATTGTTGTTTTTTTGTTTATTTATTTATTTACCTATTTATTTTTATTACTGTTTTTGTTATTTATTTTCAGCATAAAAATTTTGAATATAGTTTTTTATTTTTATTTTTTTATTTGTTCATTTACTTATTTTGTATTATTTATTTATTTATTTATTTATTTATTTATTTAATTAGATATTTATTTATTTAGTTATTTATCATATCATACAGGTGTGTTAGTATTAAACTTTTTTTCCCCCCATTCTCAAGCCCAGGTTTTGGAATATAAACTTTTAAAGATTTCATTGACAGCTTGTTTTAAAACAAACGTTTGACATAAATAAATTGCTTCATCTCCTTTAGTTTAATATTTTTTAAATACAATTTATCAGAAAGATTTATAGAAACTATTTAACTTTCTCTAAGCAAAGAACTGATAACTTTAAATTCCTTTTTATTTTTTTTATTTTTGTATAAACTATTGATAAACTTATAGCAGTTAAAAGTAAAATATTCTTCTTAATGTTATTATTATTTTATTATTATTATTATTATTATTTTTTTATTTTTTTTTTTGGTTAAATTTACAGGAAAAATAAATAACTATATGACAGATATTTAAACTAAAAAATGATACTAAATTTCTAAAATTCAAAATAAAAATAAAAATAATTAATGTTAATAGTACTAATAAATTAATATCAGTTAATAAAGTTATTTGAAAACTATTTTTAGTTTGTTTATAAAAAGTTTAAAAATAAGAAAAAATTAATAATAATAATTTAAAATATTTTTTAAGGATTTTTTTCGTTTTATTTATTTACCTAAACAAATATACCTGTGCAGGCTTAACAGGGAATCACTATAGCATACATCAATCTATTTTATATATATTGTGTATTCTTACTCATTTTGAAAATTTATCCTTTATCATAAAATAGAGGAAATAATACAATATATATTGCTATGGTAACTGCACAGTTACTAATAATGTGGAGCTGAAATTGTTGCCAAATTGTTATAGCTTTCAGCAATATCATTATTTACTTTAATTATTTATAAACTGAATAAATGATATTATAAATAAATAAATTTAAAAAGTTAGATACAAAGCTTTTAGTTTAGTTTCTGCACCTGCTTATAGATTGACAGAATATTATGAAAGTAAAATAATTTTAGAAATAGAGTGAAATAAATTATTGATAAAGAAATCACTAAATGTATATTTCATTTTAAATTATTATTATTATTATTATTTCTATCTTTTGCATTAGTACTTTTTTATTATTATTTCATTTATTGTTGTTATTTGTTTTGACTTTGTTGTTTAG
>CM022671.1:5994064-6009064 GCA_012295275.1 Chrysomallon squamiferum | reverse complement strand
GGTATAAATGTTTTTTATATTAAAATATTTAAAACAATATTTTTTTTTACTGAAGTTGTAACATAATGTAAAAATATATCATCAAAATAAAAAACTAACATAATTTCTGAATCATTTCAGGTTTCTAGGAAAGTAAGAATAATAATAAAAATATGTGTTAAGTTATATAAAATTACATACATTATTATGTATAAGAAATTTAAAAAAAAAAAAAATACCTTTAAAACAATTTCTTTAACAAAATAATAACAATATTTATTTTAAAAATTGCGAGATTTTCTTTATGGCAAAATCATTAATTAATTTGCGCTCACCCTTTTTAATTATTTCTTATTTATTACATTTTTTGTATTAATTAATTTCATGTTGCTTAATTTCATTGATTTTAATTTTATTGCAATTTATTGTTTATTGTTTTGAAATTGATTAATGTATGTTTATTTCAGTTTCAGTTTGAAATTGAGCTTTATTTTGCACTACAGCACTTAATTTTTTTTTATTTTTTTTTTCATTTCATATTCATTCTCATATTTTCAGATGAAAAAGAGGTCACAGGAATTTTTAATTTAAAAAAATATTTAAATATATAACTAACTGGTATCTGGTTTACATTTTATACTTTAGATTGGAAAAGGGTTTATATTGATAAATACATTTTTAGATTTATTAGAACAAGTTACCTGTGTGTTAAACACAAATCTATCACTGTTACTGTTAATTATTTCATAATGATATTTAAACTGTTTTATTATTACATCTAGTATTTAAATTAATTCATGTTTATTTATTTAATTTTGAAATTTTTGTTTGTTTGTTTTTTTAATTATTATTATTTATTTATTTTTATGAATTTTTTTTGTTATCATTATTCCTTTTTTTTTTTTTCTTCTTCTTTTTTTAATAAAATGTTGACATGGTCTTTGTAAAATTATCATATGGTATTAACAAAGATTTTAAAATCTATGATTCTAAAAACAGAATAAATAAAGGCAATAATACATGACTAAATTTATTAATAATAATAATAATAATAATAATAATAAATAAAATAATATTAAAATTTTTGTTATTATTATATATGTTAGATTTTTCAAGAAAAAGTACATGGGTATGACAAAATTTTTGAATTTAAAACTTTAACTTTTATGGTGATAAGCAAATATAGATAAACCAGCACTCTGGGGCCATTGCCTGCTTGGTAATATTAATCTGAAATATTATCATAATCATCTAATTAATACATTATCATATTCATAATTAATGCATATTCATGAATTGTAATTATCATGAAATGTTAAAGTTTGGAGCATGTCAAAAATTTGGTGTAACAGACACACTCTGAACAGTTGTAAACAAGTGGCAGATAAAAAAAATAAATAAATAAATAAATAAATAAATAAATAAATAAATAAATAATAATATTAATATATATGGGTAAATAATGAAAGTTAAAACAGATTAAAAAAAATCTGAGAAAAAAAGAAAAGAGAAAAGAAAAAATGAACGCTTTGATGTGGAGAAGAAAACAGAATGAAATAAAATGAAAACTGAATTTTTAATTAAAATAACAATAGTAACAAACTGTTATAAAATATTTCACTTTGTCGCTAATGCTATTTTTTATAATAGTTTTCTAAAATTAACATGTTTGGTTGAGAATTAAAACTGTATATATTTAATTATTTTTAGATAACAACAACAACAACAACAACAACAATAATAATAATAATAATTATAATAATTATAATAATAATATATGATGAAAAAAGAAAACAGTTGGCTGCAGGAGAGTGTTTTCAATTTGTTATGTCTTTTTTTTTTTTTTTTTTTTTTTTTTTTTTTTTTTTTCTGGAAAATTCTGTGATTTGAGGACATTCTGTGACAGAAGATAATTATATTCAACCAGAAGACTTCTTGCAGTTGTATTATTCAATGCATATAAACCTCTTTTTTTTTAACTGTGTGTATGTGTGTCTGTGTGTGTGTGTGTGTGGGCAGAGGTTTGTGTGTTCTGTTCTGTATGCATAATGTATACTTATGCAAATATAATGAATTAGGAAGCATAATAATTCTTATGAATTCACTGAGCCATGTTTTAGATGAAGATTCCAGATTTCTAGACAAAACAAAGTAACGTCTAGAATACGTAATCTGTTTTACATCATGAACTGCCACTTGGCTTTCTCATTCTGTTGCAAAAGCAAATTCAATTACTGGTCTAGACTCATCAGTTTGTTTGTAAATATGTTACAGTGTCTGTCACACCACAAACTAACTGTTAAATCTTGCATGTAGTTCAAACATTTGTTGAGATATTTGTTAAACAAAACTACTGCATGTCAGAAACTTTTGTTAAAAATAGACCAACTTAGTTGTATTTGAAAAAAATAAACAGTACGTGATACATGTTAATAATAGCAGTAGGAGTAATAATAATAATAATAATAATAATAATAATAATAATAATGGTAACAACAACAATATAATAATAATAATAACGATATTAATAACAAAAATAATAATAATAGTAGTAAAAATAATGATAACAGAAATAATTATAATAATAAAGTCGATTTGATACTAGAAAAATAAACTGTACACAACATGAAGATACAGAAAAAAAAATGAAAAAAGTTATTTTTATATGCAAAAGTTCTTTTAAAGAAAAAGATAAATATTAATTGTTTGATTATATGAAATATAAACAGTATTTATCCAAGAAAATTGTTTCAAGAACATTTAAATTGCTATTTGAAAATTAATACAAATAAACTCCAATCCATTTATGAAAAACTGAGTTTGATTACAAATTAAATAAATAAATTGTGTTTTTTAATGACAAAATCCATATAACAAATTATATTTGGAAAAATCATTTTTCTTCAAGATACTTAAAAAAATAATAATAATAATAATAAAAAAAGGTTATAAATACAAAATTTCTAAATTATTTTATAACTCAGTAAAATATTTTTAAAATCTCAGTTTTTCTTGCAATATTTAAACATAGTTGTAAAAAATTTTAGAATTCATTTAGCATTAAAAAGAGAAAAGATAAAAACAAGTAAATAATGATTATATAAAAAAAAAAAAAATTTAAAAACAATAATCAGTATACTGAATTTTATTTTCACTAATTTTCTCATTTTACTTTAAAAACAAGATGTCTGTACTGATTGTAAATACTGTGTCCTCTAATTGTTTGAGAATTAAGTTTTCGCACAATTTCAAATTTTTTAGCACAAATTTGTTTATCGATTCTTTCAAAATGTCAGACAATTTATTTGCATAGTTTCATCAAAATAGAACAACACAGAACCTTTGTATTTCAGTTTATGTGTTCACACACAAGTTAAATGTCTGTGGTTTTATTACTATGCAAGATGGAATCTTTCTGTCCTTTTTTTTTTATTATTATTATTATTAATAATTTAATTTTTTATAATTTTTTTTTTTTTTTGTAAGTCATTTTTGTTATCTTTTATCTTAATCTTAGTTTAAAAAAATATTTTTTAATTATTGTCATAAGAACATTAATTGCACCTAAAAAACTAAAAATAAATAGAGAATAAAATGAAATAAAAATAAATAAATAATAAAATGATATAAAAATAAATAAAATAAACATATAATTTTAACATGAAAGAAGAATATAAATAAATAAATCAATCAATAAATAAAAAGAATTCATAAATATTATGGTCTCATTGTATTTTTAAATCCCCCCACACAAAAAAAAAACCTAAAAAAAACAACCTAAAAATCCTAAAAAAAAAAATAAAAAAAAATATCCAGATACCCATACAAAGGAGTCAAATAAAAATATTAAGTAAAATTTATTTAGAAAAATAATAAAAGCGAAACACGTTTTATAATCCTCTTGTAACATGGTCTCTGTGACTACAGTTTTCAAGTATGTTCTTCTTTCTGTAAAGCAGATTGTTATTCTGTATTGATTTTTGTCAAATTCCCCTACATCACGATTACCTAAACCAGCTGTGAAGAATACAACATGACAGTCTTCTAGAAAACAGCATCTTTAGAGATTTTTGTACAAGCTCGTAGAATAAACTAGTGATGTTAGGCGAATGAGTAAATAATTATATTCCGAGGAAAGTCACGATTTTTGCCTTCCATGTCCTTTCTCGAAGAAGGAATTGCATTATGTAAGCACTCTGGAAGTCATGTGATGTTTTGTCAGAAATTTAATTTTAAAAACTGGCCAAAAAAAAAAAAAAAAAATGTTTAAGTAGTGTTTAGTTTTCACGTTTTCAAAGGAAGATGTGTGTGGAATTTTGTCCAAAAATTAAGGAAGGTTTTTATTTTTTGCGTTTCTGTTTTTTTATGTTGGAACATTCCAGATTTCCTGCTCTTTAATAAGGATTCTTTATACTGAAGCATTCAGCGATTGCATCTGAATTTACAGAAAGATTGGAGAAAAATTATGATTTTATATTTTGTAATCTGTTTGCTTGGAGATTCTTGAAGGGCAGATCTCATTATGTAAGCAATCTCACATTGATATAATGGAAATTTATTAATATTTGTAAAAAAATATCTCTTCTTTATGTTTTGCTTTCCATTTCTTTCTTGAACAAGGAATTGGACTGTGTAAGATTTCAGTTACATAAAGTGCTGAGAAGAATTTGTTTGAAAGGATTGATGTAAAATATGTTTTTATGATTGCAGTGTTTTGGTGCATAAATTCTTTTTTTGGATGATAAATGTCATCATTTGTGTGATTATTTACATGATGTATTGATAGAAATTTTACAAAAATGATTGCGTAAATATAGGATTCTGTATTTACAATTCCCGTAAATCAAAAGATTACAAAGTCTGTTCATTTATGAAATGTGTTAAATGTGTTCAAGGATAATATAAATATTATTATGCAAATCATAACATTTAGTCTTATAAATCTTGAACAAATATTTCCATTATGAAAGAGTTGTATAGTTTGTTAAAGGAAATTTATGACAATACCGATACAAATTAGATTTAACATTGTAATGTTTGGATAATTCTTAAAAAAAAACAACAAAAAAAACATTCCATGCAAACAGGGAAACTGAAAGAAAATACTTTGAAAAAATTTATAAAAGAGCAGAGGAAAAATAAATTCACAATGTTACATTGAAGATAGTTTAGAATTGAAGTTTGTGTTATATAAAACTCATTGATCTAGGTGTGGTATTTTTAATTTGTAATTTTCTGTTATATTTATTGGGAAGAGGTTATGTATGAAGGGATATACTTGAGTTATGAATCAGTAAAAATATTTCATTTAAAATAAGTTGTTTTTGAATTTTCAGTTTTTATTAATTTTCTGTGAAAATACAGCTTCCTAAACAGTTATATATATATATATAAAATGAAGTAACAGATATTTATGGTTTAAAGGAAATTATATTCTTATGAATTTAATTTAATTTTTTTCACTCATTTTTATTTTTATTTTTTTATTTTTAATAATATTATTATTAAATTTTTTATCCTTATATTCTTTGAAAAGGTTAACCATTGCGTAAGCAGAAATGATCTAAAAATGTCAGATTAAATTTATAAATATGTCAACTGATGGAAATGTGTCATAAATCTACTATTTATTCTTTTTTTAAATCTTGAACTTCAAAAATGTTGGTAATTATTTCAGCAATTTAGAAACAAGAATGGTTGAAAATATGTTTCGTATTTGTCTTTGAAAAATACAAGGGTTGTTAAATTTATAAAGAATGGAATTTCAGAAAAAATATCTTGTTCTGCCTTTTCATGGCCATTGTGTAGCTGTCATATTTCAAGTTAACATACCAGAAAATGTATAAACAGATAATTAATATATATATATATAAATAAAAAAATTAAATAAAAACAAAACGAAAAACAAACACAAAAATAATATTAAAAAAACAAACGTAAAAGTAAAATTCGTTATTATATTTATAATTTCTGTTTGTTTGTTTGATTTTTTTTTTTTTTTTTTTTTTTTTTTTTTTTTTTTTTTTTTTTTTTTTTTTTTTTTTGTTAAAGAAATGTCAAGAACTTCAGTTGTATAAATAAAAATGTATAAATTGTTTGAAGAGAAAATGCTAATAATTAATAATTTTTTAAAAAGTATTCTTCTTAAAGTGTAATGTTCTGCAAGTTATAGTTAATGTCATATTCTTAAATCAGTTTATATACATATATATATATGTATATATATATTTTTGTCATTAGCGGGTTTTAACACACAGACACACACACACACACACACAGTTACACAAATGAACAAATATAAACATGTTGTTCTAACAGATTATTTGGTTGTCTCATAATTAAATATATTATTATTAATAACTATACTGTTATTTATATTATTACCACTATTTTTTTAATGCTATCATTTATATTAATTGATGTAATTGTTACTCCTATTATTACTTCAATTATTATTAACAATGTTAATATTAACAAAATTGTTATTATTAATGATGTTATTAATATTAATGTTATTACAGTAACCATTATTATTATTATTATTATTATTATTATTATTATTATTATTATTTATTATTATTATTATTATTATTATTATTATTATTATTATTATTATTATTATTATTATTACTATTATTATTGTTATTGTTATTATTATTTCTGTTATATTCATTACTTCTCTACAATTATTACAAAAAAAAAAAGAAAAAAATATTTACTCTTACAGAAAAGTCGAGGAACTACAAAACGACTTGTCCAGTTCTACTCAAAAAATTGCAAAACTTAAAAACGAATTGGAGAGAGTGAAGGTGGAGAAGGAGAGAGAGAAAGAAGAAATTGTAAATAAACACAGTGTAGAGGTTAGCGCTTTGAAAGGACAGTTAGATGATATGGTGAGTTAGTTTTGTTTTAACTTCCTTGGTACAACAGTTCATTTTGTCATGCAGTTTACTATATCGTGTTGTGTTTTACGTGTGTGTGTGTGTGTATGTGTGTGTGTGTGTGTGTGTGTGTGTGTGTGTTTTTGAAAGGACAGATGATATGGTGGGTTATATTTTTTTATATTCTTGGTACAACAGTTCATTTTGTCATGCAGTTTACTCTATCATGTTTGTGTTGTGTTTTGTTGTGTGAGAGAATTTTAATATATGCTAGGAATGAAATACAACTTTTTCATTTTGTAAAAAATTAAAAATATTAAATGTATTCACTAGATTTATTAATTATTTATTTATTTATTTATTTATTTAATTATACATTTATTTTTATTTTTATTTTTTTTTTATCTGTATTTTTATTTTGTTATTTAGTTGATATTCCGTATGTCTTTAGTTATGCTCTCTTTTTTTATTCGTATATTTATTTATTTACATATTATTTAATTATTTATTTATTTATTTATCTGTATTTTCATTTCTTATTTATTTGATACTCTGTATGTCTCTAATTATGCTCTTTCTTTTTTTATTCATATATTTATTTATTTATTTATTTAACAGCAAACAGAACTAAATAGGACAAAATTGAAGATAACAAAACTTAATGAGGACTTTGACAAGGAGAAAACTATTTATGCACAGAGAAAAGACTCAGAAATAGAAGAATTAAAAAAACAATTAACAAACAAAGAGACAGAATTGAACAAACAGGAATTACAAACACAGGCACACAAACAAGTCTTAGACCAAATCACTCTGGAGAAAGAATCCTTTAAAGTAAGTATAAATAAATAAATAGAGAAAGAAAGAAAGAAAAAAAAAAAGAAAAAAAGAATAGTTATGGCCATATAACAAGTTATCAAACAAACACCATGTGAAATGAAAAGAAATGTTATATCTTTTTTGGAGAAATAATAATAATATTTTTTAATATATATATTTCTAAAACAGAACTAAAACTATAACTACATGAATTAATATTATTTATTTTTATTCAGAAAAAAAATTGAAAGTAAAAGTATTTGATTTCACTCAAAACTCTATTTCACAGAGTAATTTAAAATTGTTATAAATTAAATTAATATAACAGTATAACTTAGAAATATAAACAAATATAAGTAATTAACAACATATATTTTAGTTCACGCACATTAAAACGTGATTTCTCACTACATACGTTAGTTTATAGATGTTAAAGTTTAGTTGTGTGTGTGTTTCAGTTTGAGAAAGAAAAGGCAGAGAAAGCTCAGAAGAGACTGGAAGGAGAGAAAGACGCAGTCAACACAGAACTCATCCAGGTTCGCGTACAGCTCACCAAACTGCAGAGTGATGTGCAAAAAGCAGCCATTGAGAGGGAAAAACTGGAGGAGAAACTCAACCTAAGTCAGGACAAGTACGAGAATGAAGCCAAATCAGCTAAAGAGGTACGTTTTAGTTTTTAATGGACTGTAGTAATTACTTTATTTAATTAACATGGGTAAGTACAGGTAAATACACTCTGACAAAAATCCTTCAAAACATTGTATATTATATTCAGTTGATTTCAAAACCATTATATTTAATATCATATTTTCTACATTCTGAATCTCATACTGGATTTATTTTAGATTTTAAAACATTATATTATATACTGTTGATTTTAAAACTGTTATATTTAATATCATATTTTCTATATTCTGAATTTCACAGTATTTACTGTAAACTTTAAAACATTATTTATTACATACTGTTGATTTTAAAATTGTTATATTTAATATCATATTTTCTATATTATGAATATCACAGTATTTATTTTAGACTTTAAAGCATTGTTATATTCTGTTGATTTTAAAACTATTACATTTAATATCATATTTTCTATAATCTGAATCACAGTATTTATTGTAAACTTTAAAACATACTGTTGATTTTAAAATTGTTATATTTAATATCACATTTTTTTATAATCTGTGTCTCATAAAACATTATATTACTGTAATATTAACATGTTGTAGATATTGAGACAGTGTGAGACACTGAAGTCAGAGAGGGACAAGGTGACAGGAGACAGGGACAGGTTACAGCAGGAGACTTTGTCTAACAAAGCAGAGATTCAGAAGAGAGACATCCTCATAGAGAAACTGCAAAAAGAGGTGAAACAAAAACAATTCTTTAAACAAATATTTATTTAATATAAAGTAAATAAAAAAATAAAAAATAATTCTGAAAAAAAAAAAAGATAAATAAAAAAAAAAAAATGTTTCTATTTGAAAAAGTAAAAAATAAAATAAAAACTAAATTGAAAAAAAAAAATAAAAGTGAACCTTAAGATAAAGAATAATTGAAAAAATTAAAACTAAAAATAATAATATAAAGTAAAACAGAAAAAAATGTAAAAAAATAGTAAAATAAAGTCAATCTGAAAAAAAATATAAAATAAAATCTAATATAAGAAAAAAAAAAAAATAAAATAAAAAAATAATATAATGTGAATCTGAAAAAAAAAACTCAAAATAAAATACTAATTTAAAGTTAACATGTGAAAAAATAGTAAAATAAAAATAAATAAAAGAATTTGAAAAACACTAAAGTTAAATAAATTTTATATTGTGATTCAAAAAACATTTTTCTTGTTTTATGTTCATTTTTTGGCTTTGTGATTTCTTTAACCTGTTTTAAATTTCATATCTTGATTAAGGTTTTTATTTATTTTACATTTAACTGTTTTTGTTTATAAATTGGTTTTAGATTTTTTAAAAATTTTTTTTTTGTCTTTTTATTTATAAATAAATTTTACAATTTAAATATAAATTAGTTTTAGAATTTATTTATAAAATGGTTTTAGATTTGTATTTATAAATGGATTTTTTAAGAATTTATTTATAAATTAAAATTTGAATATTTTCTCTTTTTTATTTTTTTTTTTTTATTTTTTTAAGTTAAGTTTACAATTTATTTATCAATTAACTTTACAATTTAAAAATAAACCTGATTTTAAAGTCTTTGTTTTGTGATGTTTCAGGTGGAGAAGTTGAAGTCACAGAGGACAGCACAAGACGATGTTCTGAAGAGGAAGTCAGTCAGTGAGGATGAGGTGACAGCACTAAACAAAGAGTTGTAAGTAAAACAACATCAGACTTTTTAAACTTGTCTGTGTGAACAAACATACACAATACATTTTTTTACACACAAATACACAATACATTTTAACTGTTTTACATTTTTTGTAATTCTTTTATTTCTTTCTTCTTTCGATGGTGTAAAGATCTGAAATGTATTTTGAATAGAGTCAAGAGATTTTTTTGTTTTTAGTATGTCCCAGTATTGTAGGAAATATGACACACACACAGAAAACCTATATTTTTTTGTAATCTTTCAGATGTTTATATATTTTTTGTTCTTGTTAAACAGTATAAAGTGTACATGTGATGGGATTAAAGAATATATTATAAGTAGTTTTTATTTATTATTATTTTAATTTATTTGTGTTTTATAGTTTTAGTTTTGTTTTTTGTTAAATTGTAACCATTGTGATGTATATACATCTGATTTTATTTCTTCACAGAGAGCAACCTTTATTAAGAATAAAGTAATATAACAGTATAATCAAAATAAAGATTTTAATAAAAAATAAAATAATAAAGATCTGCCATTTTCCCAGATATTCTTGTGTATTCTTAATGTTTTATTGCATGCAGAAGCATTGCTGAAGTTAGAATATAGTTTCTGTAATATGTATTATATATAATTATTATTATTATTATTATTATTATTATTATTATTTATTGTAAATTTAATTTATAAAATGTTACTGACAGAGAGACAGCCAAACAGACAGTGACAGAGTTAGAGAAATCTCTCACACAGAGCAAATCAGAGAGTGCGGCCATGAAAGCCGAACTTGAATATTCCAAACTGGTGCTTGAGGAAAGAAAGAAGGTTTGTTTAAAAAACAATTTTTGTAACAGAAAATGAATTATTGGTTGGATTTGGGAAATTTTTAATCCAGGAGATAAGTAATAAAAAAACAAAAGTTTTCCTGTTTTATTTACTTTTGCCAGACAGAAAACCTATATTTATTTAACATAGTAAAAATTTATTGGTTAAAATGGGAAATAATCCAGGAGAAACTCAGTGATGAATTGATCCTGTTTAAGCCATTCTTTAAAAATAAATGACATAGTATTTTGTATACTTTTTTTTATCAATTATTTAAAGATGATCAACAAAATCAGAGTTCATTAAAGAATTATGAAAACATAGGAGGTTGTTTTGTGTTCTTATTTTTTATTTTGGTTTATGATTATTATTATTATTATTTATAAATGTATAATTACTTTACTTTCAGTTTGAAGAACAAAACAAGAAACTTAGAGAACAAATGGAACAGTTAAAATTAGGTGTTTAGTAAATGTATGAAACCTACTTTCAAAACCTACTAGTAAAAAATAACATTTTTGTTTGTTAGTAAACCTTGTGTGAAACCAAATGGAACATAACATTTTTCTCTGTATTAGTAAACTTAGTGTGAAATCTGTGTAAAAGTAAACCTGTGTGTTAGAAACCTAGTGCAAAACCTACTAGTAAAAAATAACATTTTTCTTTGTGTTAGTAAATCTTGTGTGAAACCTATAAGTAAAAAATAACATTTTTCTGTGTGTTAGTAAACCTAGTGAGAAACCTTCTAGTCAAAAATACATTTTCTGTTAGTAAATCTTGTGTGAAACTGACTAGAAAAAATTTATATTATTATTATACATGTTTTATTAAGCACAAACTATGATACTTGCTAATTCTTATTTTGACAGAAATAAGAATACTCAGATGAATTTATTTTTTAAATGTAGATTAAAGATATTCACAGAATAAAAATAAAAAAGATTTTATGTTAAAAATCTACTACAAAAAAGTTCAATGAATAATTCTGTATATCTATTTGTCATTTCTTTAATTTATTTATTTATTTATTTTATGTCCAAAATAATAATAAAGAAAGAAGAAAAATCCAGAAAAATATTTTAAAAATAATTTTAAGAGATGGAAATTTTGTCACTATTTACATTACGATAATTCAGTTTATATGTGATTAAGTTCTTGTGTTAAAAGAAATTTTAATTTTTTTTGTTTGTTTTTTTATTTTTATTGGTACAGCCATAAACTGTTTTAATATAAATAGTAGACAGATTTATTAACTTGTTCTAGCTGATTTTGTTCAGAGCTGTCTAAATATTCATTTATTTATCTGAAAACACAAAAAGCAAATAAATAAATAAAAATTCACATTACTGACTATAATTTTAAAATATTAGCCTTTTTTTCTTTTATTTTTTGTTAAAATTTAACGAATTTATTAATAGTTGTCATGTTAAAATATATATATTTTTGTAACTATTACTAGTATACTACTACTACTACTGTTATTATTACTACTGTTGTTATTATTATTATTATTATTACTATTATTATTACTATCATTATTATTACTATTGTTATTTCTATTATTACTATTATTATTATTATTATTATTATTATTATTATTATTATTATTATTATTATTATTATTATTATTATTATTATTATTATTATTATTATTATTATTATTATTATTATTATTATTATTATTATTATTATTATTATTATTATTATTATTATTATTATTATTATTATTATTATTATTATTATTATTATTATTATTATTATTATTATTATTATTATTATTATTTATTATTATTATTATTATTATTATTATTATTATTATTATTATTATTATTATTATTATTATTATTATTATTATTATTATTATTATTATTATTATTATTATTATTATTATTATTATTATTATTATTATTATTATTATTATTATTATTATTACTATTATTATTATTATTATTATTATTATTATTATTACTATTATTATTACTATTATTATTATTATTATTATTATTATTATTATTATTACTATTATTATTATTATTATTATTATTATTATTATTATTATTATTACTACTATAAAAAGACTGTAATAAAAGTTGTTTTATTTCTGTGTGGGTGCTGCTGTTTGATCAAACTTGATGGTAAGACGTCATACAAAACTTGTAGATCGTCTTTCTGCTTGTGTTGTCACATCTCAAAGCTTCGTGCATTTGCTTTCGTACATGAACGATTTAAGCAATGTATTTTTTAAAAGCTTGCTGAGCTGAAATGTGTATCTCAGATGCTGTCTGCATGAATGTTTGTTACGTAAATGAGTTAGTGAACCTTGGAGATGTTTTTTTTTATTATTATGATTATTATTATTGTTGTCGTTTTTTGATGTTTTTTTGTTGTTATTTTAAGCTTGGTGTTACAAAAAGTGTAATTGTGTGAAAGTGCTTTTATAATAGAAAAGTGAATGTTGTAATTTATATATTTTAATTTAATTTAATTTATTTCTATCTGTCTTTTATTTATTTTTTTGTTGTTTTTTATTATTTTGTTGGTGTTTTTTATTTATCATTTTATTAAATTTATAAATTTATTTATATTTATTTTATTATTATTATTATTATTATTTTTTTTTTTTTTTTTTTTTTTTTTTTTTTTACAGTATCTGCAAAGTAGCTAAAATACTTTGTATGTACTTCCAAATTACTCTCTGATTTGCTGATAATAATATATTTGATTGTTTACTTTATCCAGCTCTAATAATAAAAATTAAAAAAAAATACTGAATTACTGAAAACAGTAATTGACTTTCCTATTATTATTATTATTATTATTATTATTATTATTATTATTATTATTATTATTATTTACTGTTAATTGATAAACCAGGCATGTTATTGTTTTTTGACTCTACACTGAACTGGAAACAAAAGATCTATAAATTTGTTTAGTTTATTTTTACTGTTTATTATTTGTCATGTAAATGAAGATTGATTTTTGAATTATAATTTACTGTTACAGATGTGTATGTTATTAATTTATTAAAAAATAAAAATAGAATTTTATATTTAAAAAAAGATGAACCATGGGGAAAAAAGATACTTATAAAAAGGAGAAATAATTTTTTTGCATGGGTGCAGATTTTCTGGCAGAGCATTATCAGATGTAAAAATCAAGAAGAATATTTTTTTAACAAATTAAATTGTCATTAACTAGTTAATTACTGTCTTCTACAGAAAACTTGTTATTAAAAACAGGTTTGTTTTTTATTTATTCCGATCTGAACTACATTAAAATACAATTCAAATAAAATTGGTGACAACAAAATTAATAAAATAAATAAATAATTAATTAAATAAATAAATAAATAAATAAAATAAAATAATAGTGTAGTCAGCTTAAATGGTCTTTTACTGCTTTCATTTCTTTCTGTAGTCATTTTACATTACAAAGCATGATTTGGGAAGAATCCATGTATTTGGTTTGCTTTATGAGTATTGTTAGTAATGATGCTGGTGTAGTAGTTGTATTTATCATGTTGCAAACCTAAATCAGCTTATAGATGAAAATATTTTTTTTAAATTTATTTATTTATTTATTTATTTATTATTTTTTTTTTTTTTTCTATCCCACTTTTTAAACCATTTTTAGCTTTGGGGAAAGCCCAGGTGATCAGATATAGTTTTGTGTTGAGGTCATTTTTGTCTGCGTTTTAAAGGCCATGAACATTTTCTTTATTTTGGTTTTGGCAATTTCAATCATAATTCTTCATTCTGGTTTACTTATTCCAAGTCAGTAGACCATTTTTTACCTTTATCAGTTTTCTATTCACTCACTAAATCTTTTTAGGCCATTTTTCATCCTATCTGTTCAGACCATTTCTTCTGTTGAGTGAATTTCAGTTGTTATTTAATACGTGATTTTTCTTCTTGATTCTTTAAAACCTTTATTTCTGATCTATTATACCTTTAACCATCTCTAATCTTAATTTATTATCTTCCTCCTTCTAAAACTTACTTCCTAACTGTTTCAGTCCATTTTAGATTCCATTTTTTGAAGATCGTATCTTTTGCCCAGTTCTTGATCATTGTATTTTCTGGTTTCATTTTCTTCTGGTTTATCATCATTTTCTAATTCTTGGTTATTTTGTATTTTTCCAAATTCTTCCTGCTGTTGTGTT
>CM022671.1:5986564-5989064 GCA_012295275.1 Chrysomallon squamiferum | reverse complement strand
TGTCTTGCATTTTTTCTTGTATTCATCTGATTAATATTCATAAGAAATAACAATAATAATATTTATACAAAATCATGAAGAAAATATATATTTTTTTTTTTTTGTTTGTTCATTTTCATTTTATTATTTCTAATGTTTACTTCTTTTTAATTTTTTAAAACAAAAATTAAAAATGATATTTTTGGCTTTATTTTTTTCAATATTTTAATTATTATTATTGTTGTTATTATTATTATTATTATTATCATTTTGTTTTTGTTATATTTTTATGTTTTTATTATTTATTATTTTTCACTTAATACTATTATTGTATTTTTTTAATTTTGTTTTTTGTTTACATTTCTTTGTAAACTGTGATGTTACAAAATAAAAAAATTAAATCATTTACTTTATTTGTTGGTAAAGGTATATTTTTTTAGAAACAACCAAATTTATAAATACATATAACTTTTGTTGTTTCTAAAAATATACCCTCACCAACAAATAATAATATGATACATTATTTTTATTTTTTATTTTTTTTTTTTTTTACATACAAAAAAAATTTAAACTTCTTTGTTACCATTGCATGTACATTAACCTCACATTTGTCGGACTAACCTCATTGTCACACACACAGACACACATATAACCTCATTACTGTCACCTCACTGAGCTGACATGCAACTTGTGGTTTTGCCTTCTGTTTCTGTTTGCAGTGTTTGGTCATTGGACAGAAGACTGTGATGATGAACAGACATTCTGAAGACCTGTTGGGTTCGATCTCGCTCCATGTCGCTCCTCATTCCATCATTTCATGCACTGCATGTCGTTTTGCTGTTTTTGGCTGATGGTGGTTGACGTTGTTTTTTTTTACCTCCGAGTTTTTCGTCCTGTGATTTCAGAACTGTTTTTCCTAAGCATCATTCCAAAAAAAATAAAAAAGTAAAAAATAATAAGTTTAATAACGTGATGGTAGCAAATTATTCTACAGCGACTGGTCTGTGTTGGATCAGTCTTTTGTGACAATTTGGAGTGATAACATCGTTTTTTGCAAACCATAGGAGAAATAGGTTACATTTTTATATACATTAGTAATAATAATAATAATAATTATTATTATTATTATTATTATTATTATAGTAATGATGATGATGATGATGATAAAATAAAATAAAAAATATTTTTTAGATTCACTCATTATTGTTAGTTAAAATTATTAATAATTTTAACTTCAGAACATTTTAATATTATGGTATAGCAAATGAAAACAATAATTAAAAATTTAAATAATAATCATTTAGATTTTAGAAGAAAAAAAGTAAAAATGTACACATTTTACCCTATGATTTGCAAAAAAACTTATATTTAAAAAATGTTTGCCAAAGATCTTTGAATCTTGTTTCATTCGAATCTGGCTTGAAGTTTTCTCTCAGTATCATTCAGAATCATCACCGACTGCCATGATAAGATGATTATGTTTCAGTTCCTGTCAGAAACATCCACATAAAATAATCAAATAGGATTGTAAAAGTAATTAAAGTTTCCCTCTGTGTCGTTACATCTCAGGGTTTTGTGTCTTGAGCTTGTTTGTAAACCACTTAAACAAATAAATATAGATATATATAGATATATACACACATATACACACATATATGTATTACATGCAAAAATTTATTATACTTTTTATTTATTAATGTTGCCAAAACTATAAAACACACGTAAATATATAAAAAATGTAATCCCATTTTGTGAGCTATTTATTATTTAAGATTATAGATGCATTCTTAATTTTTTGAATATTACTTTTAGTTTGTTTGTTAAAATAGCTTTGTTGTTTATGTTTTATAATTATCAAAGATCAAATTTTCATGAGTTTACCAAAACAAATTTAAAAATGTGAAAAAGCAAGCATTTGTTTAAAATGAATAATATAAAATTTGATAAATATGTTAAACATAAAATATTATTTTTATGATTATAAACCTTTTGGGGCTGGTTTTATTTATTTTTTTATTTTTTTTTAATTTTAATTTTTATTATTATTTTTTTTTAAATTGCAGTAAGATTTCTTTTTTTTGCTAAAATACAGTAGCAAACATGTTTATAAAAATTACACATTTACACCCCAAAATTAAATACAAATATTTAATTTTTATGAACCACATTACTTAACACAATTTCAATACAACAGACAACAAGATCAACATGAATCTTCAATTTTTTTTTTTTTTTTCAAACAACAAAAACAAAATCTACATCATTGCCATTTTGATCACAATTCTGTCTCCTTGTGATATGACCTTGTTGCATTCCCTGTTGTCATGGTTACAAGACTATTTAAAAATATTTTCCTATATTTTATGCTTGGTGTAAAGAAACTATAATCAACCATTAACTGCATATCTCAACATTTTGCTCATTCTCAGACTGATTTGCTGTTTGTTTTAAAGAGATTATTTTCATTAAACTGTTATTTTATGTGTATATAAAAAAAATATATTGATAGTTACTGATCTGT
>CM022671.1:5706564-5981564 GCA_012295275.1 Chrysomallon squamiferum | reverse complement strand
TACATATTAGCATCGTTTTTCTTAAACCTTTTCTGAACTTTCTGAAAGAAATAAAATTTAGCATTTTTATTATTATTATTTTTAGTTTGTTTTGTTGTTGTTGTTTTCTTCTTTCTTTCTGAAAATTCGTAGGGTAAGAATATTTCTGACTACATGGAAAGACAAATAAAATATAACGAAACGAAATAATAAAAATAAAAATATCAGTTATAAGGGAAAAGATACCAAATTATGATGATGATGATGATTATAATGGTAAAGAAGAAATAATAAAAACGTTCTGTGTTTGTCAGTTAAAAAGTGGGTTATCAGATTGAGAGAAGTAACAAGTGATTTGTAATTTTTTAATGTTCCTGTTGAACGTTTTACTGAGTTCCAGATCTGTTTTTCTCATTTTCACAGCTCGTATTTCAGCGTCACGCACTAAATGAAATGGTAATAGTCGTAAGAAAAAAGCCATGAAGAACAAAAAAAAAAAAACCCCACCAAAAACAAAAAAAAGCTGGCGATTTAAATGAAACTAGTTCAAAGCTCTGTGAAGCGTTTTGTTTACAGAGGCGTGTAGGACAAGTCTGAAAGCTTAATTATATAAATATATAAATTAAAACTATAATAATAATAATAATAATAATAATAATAATAATAATAATAATAGTAATAGTAGTAGCAGCAGTAGTAGTAGTAGTAGTAGTAGTTGTTGTGGTGGTAGTAGTAGTAGTAGTAGTAGTAATAATAACAGTATCAGTAATAATAAAATACATGCAATAATAATAAATAAATAAATAAATAATAAAAAAATTTAAAAAACTAACACACAAACTAAAGAAGAAAAAAAAAAAGTATTCATGCTAAGTCTGATGATCATAAACGGGAAGTTTAACAGCCTATCAACTTTTTATGATCCCTTACTGCAGTTTATCAAGTAATAAACGTGAAATGAATATTACAGTCTTCACTGAAATCTAATCAGAGGAATACCGTAGTAACTTTTTAACAGGAACGTCAAGTTAATTTTCACTTCAGAAGGTTTTATAAGTATAATTATAACAAACAAGAACGAAAGTGGTAGAAAAAAATTCTGTATCCGCCTCGCTGTTTTAAAGAAGTAATAAAGTTGAAAGGAACATTACGTTATTCGCAGTTTTTAGTTAAGTATTGTTGATCCTGCTGCCTTATAGTTAATTGATCCTTTAACCAAGTCTGTTCTTTCATAGTTACCTGCCCCTGTCTAAGTGAGATGCTCCGCGTCATACAGATTGACGTTTCCAAGTCGACAAGATTACGTATACAAGTTTTACATAGCTCTCCCCCCACACACACACACACTCTCTGACTGATTCGGTTACGAGAAGGGAAATTTTTGATAAATCTTTAATAATCCTTCTGCGCTTCTGTGTGGGAGAAAATGTAGCTTTACACTCTTTTCTTTTCTTTCCCTTTTTTTACTTTTTTTTTACTTTTTTATTTATTTATTTATTTTAATTTAATTTTATTTATTATTTTATTTTGTTTATTTTATTTATTTTATTTATTTTATTTTAACATATTTTATTTTATTTTATTTGACTTTATTTTTATTATTATTATTTAGTTTCATTTCATTTTATTTTATTTTATTTTATATTTATTTATTTTACTTCAGGATTATGGCTCGGAACTGAAAATAAATGAGAATTCTTGCTCCTGTATCTGTGAGGTAAAAATTAATCTTTTTCAACTTCATATTGGGTTTTTTTTATTCCTGTTTTTCAGATGAAAGTAACAATTCGGAACAAGAACCTGGCAACGTCAACAAATCTAGAAGTTGTGAGAAAACGCCAGTTAAAAGTCAATCTCAGGTGGGTTTACCTGGAGATAACGTAAAAATTCAGAAACGAAACCAGAACACGAAACCAATCTCTGCTCCTTGTTTAAATACTGCCAATCATTCAGCTTCTGAAAAACACGTTAACAAAGAAACTGATACAGTTGTTGGTGAAACGTCTACAGCTAACGATCAGGATGGTGAACAACTTTCACTTTCGATTTGTAAAATATTGCAAACCAGCCCGTCTGCTTCGAGAGAAAGAGCTGAGCCAGGGAAAAATGGATCTGTACAGAAACTTTTTGACGAGTTTGATAATCCTGGAATTGTTTCTGTGTCGGAATCTGACGATGAACACGACTGCGGGTCAGTATCTTCGCCAGGACAGTCCTCAAAGAGAAAAGAAAACATTGATGAACTGAACTTTGAGGACGTTTGTGATGAACACGGAGCTGTCGTCGTTGTCAAAGACGACTCTGTGGAGTGGTTCAAAGGTAAACTGAAGGCACCAGACGACAACAAAGACGTCAGCGAAAAGAGATGTTGTAAAGACGTCAGTCAAAGTGAACATCATCATGATTCGTCTTTTTCTGTCAGACACGCGGATGATACGGACACGTCAGACGACTTTGACAGCGCCGAGTCGAGAAAAGCGTCGAGTTCTGACATCTCTGAGGAGGTTTCCTGTCATGAAGAGGAGCAAATCAGTGAAGATTCAGAGCTGCTGGAATCAGGAAATGAGAAGACTTTCACTTCTTCTTCAAATGCGGGAAACACAAACGTTGAAAAATCTGCGATTGTTGATTCACAGTCCTCAGTAGAAGACGTTTTGAAAAAAATGAGAAAAGATGATGAAGTCGACTTTAAAGTGGAAAATAAGACTGGACACGATGATGAAATGATGATGAAGGGTAAGCTCTATGACAAAGAGGGTCATCAGCATGACGTAAAGAACAAAGAATTTAACCACGGTGATGAAAAGGGTAAGCTGGGAAACCAAGATGGCGTCAGTAAACTGGATGCCAGACTCTCTGACGTTGACGTTGCTGTTGCTGGTTCACAAGAAGCTGTAGTTATGCGACAGACAAAGGCGAGGTCGTGCATCCAGACAACAACACACAGTCAGGGAGACGAACTTGAGAAGTCGGTGACAGCTCAGTCGAAAACCGAGAGCTGCATCATTTCATAGACAAAGTCAACAAAACTGATTTAATATTAGCATATAACAACAGTTCGTTGCCTTCAGTTAGATGGATATTTTGCTTCAAATAAGACGTATTGTACTGTTATTATTCTAACACATATTTTTATTGTGTATTATTCTTTATGTTTGTGTATTTAATCTTTGCTGAAATATAATTTATTAAACGAGTGACTTGAATCAATGTGCGTATATCCTTTTCCTGCACACAAGGCGTATTAACTGTAAACATATATTTTGTTTTGCTGCAGATACGGTGTAATGCTACAGATGTGTTCTTTGTATTATACATTGTTTCGTGTACGTCTGTAATTTAACTTTAATGGTTTGTGCGTCTTCTGTATTTAATCTATGTCTTAGAAACTATTTGTTCTCAAGTATTTATAGTGTTTCTGTCGTGGTTTGTTATTTATTGTTTTACAGTTATTTACCGTAAATATTCTAAAACACATTTGTATTGTGTATATTTCTTTATATTTGTGTATTTAATCTTTGCTGAAAAATTAGTTATTAAACGAGTGACTTGCATCAGATTAACAATCGTTGTAACCTTTTTTCTTTTTTTTATTATTATTATTATTTTATTTTATTTTATTTTTTTTTTTTTTTTTTTTTTTTTCTTTATTATTAATTATTGTTATTTCTGAGTATAGGTATATATGCATGTATGTATGTATTTTAGGATTTGAATATTCTCTGTCTTATGGTTAGAATCTGCACGTAGACAATATTCTGGAACGCACTGGCTTGTTGTTATTTTTAATTAATGTTATGTATGTATGGATGGATGGATGGATGGATGGATTTATTTATTTATTTATTTATTTATTTATTTATATCACTGAAATCATTAGATAACCTCTTTATTAATAATTGAAATGAAAAGACAATTGCTGTGTATGTAATACCAGATTCCGCAAATTTCAGTTTTATGGCCAATAAGTGAAACTGAAAATTCAGGAAAAAAAATAATATAATAATAAAATAATAATTAAATTAAATTTAAAAAATTAAAAAGAAGCAAACATTTATTTATGTCTGAAGTCTTAGAGAAACCTTGTATGAAGTCTAAGAGAACTATTTAATTTCATTTACTAATTAAGTTTATTCTGTAAATTTCAAGATTTTACTTTATTATTGTTGTTGTTTTTTTTTTTTTTATTATTATTATTATTATTATTATTATTATTATTATTATTATTATTATTATTGAGACCATTCTATCACGCACGCACAAACACGCACGAAAACATACTACTTAACAAAATGTTGTTTTTAATGTTTTGTTTATAAACAGTTTTGTTTGTTGTTCTGTTATTAATATTTCAAAATCATAAATTTATCACTTCAATAAAGATTAGGTAAGCTTTACGTATTCAGATTTTTATTTTTAATGCTTTCTACAATAATTATAATGTTTGGAAAATCTAGTTTCGTAAGGAAAAAAGAATTTTATATCTGGATCATAAAATAAGTCAGACTTAGTGGTTTAATGAAAGATTACAGCTAATTATAATCTGCTTTTAAAATACTTTTTTTTCGTGAATATTCGTACTTACCTCGTACTCATTCGTTACCCGTCGGAAAAAAAATAATAATTTGAAATATTATTTTAAAACCGTTAGCAAGATACATTTGTTATTTATTATTCGTACACAATAGGCAATCGCTGAATATTATTTTATAATGCAAAGTATGACACACAAAACTTGTGTGATGCGAAAGAAGAAAAAGGGAATTTAAATATATTATGCATCCTTCTCAGTTATGTTTTATTGGGTTTTTGTACAGTTTCTTGTCGTCTTTTCTTTTTTTTAATTTTTTTTTTTTTTTTTTTTTTTATGATGTTGATGATGATGCCATCTCGTTCATTGTGGACTAAAAGTTTTGTTCTAAAAAAAGTAATAATAATAATAATAATAATAATAATAATAATAATAATAATAATAATAATACAGGTATCGATCAACCAGGACTCCTGAAGAAATACAAATCATTTGTAACAGTATTATTTTATTGTCACGACATTTGGTAATACGCAGGAAGAGTCTAAATATATAAATATATATGTATATATTTAATTGTCAAATGAAGATGTATTCTATACCAGTTAAAAGAAAACTTAAATTCCATAATATAAAAACAAAAACTTTTGGAAGATATCTGTAATAGTGCAATAGATATTTCAACGTTTTCAATAATCCATTTTCCGTGTTTCGGTATGTTGACGGGTTTGTTTGGTTTTTTTGTTTGTTTGTTTTGTTTTGTTGGGGTTTTTTTTGGTTTTTTTTTATGAAAGTCAACCTTAAGTCACCAAAAACTTATTTCAAGAGAGATCTTTATTAAATATTATGTTTAAGGCCCTTTTTGATCATTCTTGAGTAAGAGTTGTCGTTCGTGAACAGGTAATTTTTCTGTTCTTTTGATGTTTATTAATTTTCTGCAGATGACCAAACACAGTTGTCGTTCCTCAGGGTTATTTTTCACAAATAGGGCCCCACCGCTTCACTTCAAATGTGTATAAAACAATAAATACGGGGATATTTAAAAAAACAACCCAAAACAAGGTATTATGTGAAAGAAGATGAGTCAGAATGTTCCATTTAAATAATCTGTTCAACGTAATCGACTTTTTCCCTTTTTACGATTCTTCCGAAATAAAAAAGTTGTTATTTTTCAATTACGTCTTTTTAAGAAATTTCATTAACAAA
This sequence comes from Chrysomallon squamiferum, assembly GCA_012295275.1. Taxonomy (NCBI): domain Eukaryota; kingdom Metazoa; phylum Mollusca; class Gastropoda; order Neomphalida; family Peltospiridae; genus Chrysomallon; species Chrysomallon squamiferum. Next base: position 5,975,848 of record CM022671.1, on the reverse strand, counting down.
ATAAACTGACATTTGATCTCATTCTACTTTAAAACGTATAGTAAATGAGCGTAACATTTTGAATTTGGGAATTCGCCATTGCTGAAGAAATAAAATAGCGAGCGCCCATAGCAACCGTTAGCATTGCCACTAAATATAGTCCAAAAACATTTCCACGTTGTTTTAGTTGTAATTCTGACACCCAATCTTAATTAATAACAAAACATATTTTGATAACAGGATCCAAAAAATAATAACTTGAAAATAAAAATTAATTTTACTAAACCATTTATTCGTTTCTTAATCATTTAAAAACTATTTTAAAAAATCACACTAACATGTTTGTAACGAACTGTCTATTCTCGAACCCGCTGCGATACTGCACACACACTAATTATTATAACACGAAATTCCATCTTTAAACGATTTACAGAACTTTCTGAATTTGTTCTCAGTCGACCCTGTAGTCTCCACGGGCCACCAATCTTCACACAGTTCCACGCAACAGCTGTTTACGTCTGCAAGACCCCCGCCATTACACGAACTTTACGAAGCAGTAAGTTAATTGGCCAAAGCCGGGGATCTTCACGTGATGTTTTAATGGATTTCACAAAGTGACTCATTAACACGGGCCACTGTTCCGCTACTGGCTCGAAGCCGGCCGCACCGAGTTGGTAAAACAATAAACACCCAGACCTCGCTTATGAGTTTCTTCTTACACTTAGAGCTAAAACAAACAGGACCGCAGAGATGAATGTTTGTGAACATCAAACGAGAAGAACGATTGTTGATGAGTTGTCGGTAGCGTTATGGCGAAAATGTTGTTGTGTTTAATTTTTATTGATTAGTACACGTCACGTGATCAGTTTAACTCGCCGCCAAAAATGTAATTAGTTAACAACTGCAGAGAGAATTTACGAGTAAAGAATGCACCTGCTAAATGTGAACTTTTTTTCTTTCTTTTTTTTTTTTTTTTTTTTTTTTTTTTTTTTTTTTTTGCTGCACTATAAAAAAACTTAACGTAATGGTACATTAAATGATAAAACTTTGAAAAAAATAAATGTTCCCTTCTGTCAGAAAATTAAAATCTTGGTTGAAAGAGCTGAAGGTTCGGTAAATGACAGATAAATAAACAAACAAATAAATAAATAAAATAAAATAAAATAAATAATAAAATCAAATCAAATCAAATCAAATCAAATCAAATACACAGACCATAGGAACTCAAATGTCTTTTTTTCTTTTACATAAATCCAAAACGGCAGCCAAAATGCAATCGTCAGACTTCTTCAAATGGTTAAATTGCCTGTCATAGTTTTGCATGGACGAATAGATCGAAATACACTGTACGAGAAAGAGAGAGAGAGAGAGAGAGAGAGAGAGAGAGAGAGAGAGAGAGAGAGAGAGAGAGAGAGAGAGAGAGACTCACAGTTATCTAATTATTATCGGTTGCTATGGTGATGCACTAAGTCATTAACTGGACATGCCTGGCAAATGGCGTGTTAATCTTGTTTGTGCTAAAACAGAGAACTGAAGTAGATATTTTGACACAAACCTGCTTTTGGTTTGTATGCAGAATGCTGCTTCGTGGTTAACAGGCAAACATGCTTCGCCGGATTAAAGCAACATTTACCTAAGTGGCATTTCAAGTAGAACACATTCCTAGGCGAAAAAAAAAAAAAAAAAAAAAAAGTTAACATTTTTTTCCAAACAAGTGCATCATACTGATAGAAACGGACACTCAAAAAAGTACTTAATCACAAACACTAATATAAGTAAGTAAATAAATAAAATAAAATAAATAAACACATACATATAAACAAATATGGCCATACACACACATATACACAAACACATTAAAGACACATACACACCCACACATGCGCAAAGTCAAATGCAAACCCCACGCACCTACACACATTACACACACACTACACACACTCTATACACACTCTATACACACACTATACACACACTACACACATCCTGTGGCTTGTTACAGATGACACACGTGGTTATTATGCTAAAGATAAACTGTAACAACGACTATATTTATAGCTGGAATTTTCTGTCCAGCTTTCTGTTTGTTATCTTACTTTACGTTAGACGTAAAGTACATATGTACTTTTTTTCTGTCTATGAAATATACCTATACACTTATTAAATTATTATTATTATTGTTGATATTATTATTATTATTATTATTATTATTATTATTATTATTATATTATTATTAAACCTAACCCTAACCCTAACACAAACACAAACCCTAAACAAACAAACACTAACACCAACCCTAACCCTAACACAAACCTTAACCCTAAACCTAAAACCTAACACTAACACTAACACTAACACCTAAACCATAGACATAACCATAACACAACATAACCCAAACCCTAACGTTAACCCTACCCCTAACCATAGACATAAGCCTAACGCTAACCCTAGCCCAGAGAGAGAGAGAGAGAGAGAGGGAGGGAGAGAGAGAGAGAGAGAGAGAGAGAGAGAGAGAGAGAGAGAGAGAGAGAGAGAGAGAGAGAGAGAGAGAGAGAGAGAGAGAGAGAAGAAAAAGAAGAACTAATTTTTATAAGAAAATATCTCGGAAAATTGATTTATCATGTCGTTTAGAGTAACGAAACAGAACAATTCTCCCTTCACCCACACCTAAAACAAACTAACAAACCAACAAAAAAATTATATATATATATATAATAATAATAATAGACAAACAAACAAACAAGCAAATAAATAAATATATAAATAAATAAATAAAAACAAAAATAATGAAAATAATCACGCTAAATACACCGAGGATGATAATTATGACGATAATATTTCATTACGTCATATTTTATATCGTATTAAAGCGATAGAAACTGAAAATTTTCCCCCGCTAATTAGAATTAATGTGGATACGTCTTGAATAAAGATACAATCTTAATTTACAATATGTGGAGGTTAATGTATTTCTCTTTGCCGCATCTACACTTCTCTAGTAGACTGGTATTACCGCGAAGGTAACAATCTGACTGAAACCTCTCTCTGACGTAAGCCAATTAAGCGTAGTTCATACAAAATGTTCAGTGCACGCAGAAAGAGAAAAATTGTACATGTGAGTTTAATATTTACATTTATTGTCGCTTCTGAAGGCGGTATCACAAAATGTGATGGAATAAAGTGCGGAGATTGTAATTATTATTTTGTACTAAAACGTGCACTGGAAGTTTGAAATAAAAAGAAAATGGCATTCACTGTGTGTGTGTGTGTTGTCTTTGAAAAAAATACAAATAATAAAAAATATCTATATATTTATCTCAGTTTGTTTCTGTTTTTGTCTCTTTCTCTCTTTTTCGACATTTTTCTCTGATTCGCAATCTTTAAAAAAAAGAAATGATTTCGTTCTTCAGTGAGTTTTTTTTGTCCTTTTCTTTAAGACTCATTCTGTTCGCCTCTCTCTCTCTCTCTCTCTCTCTCTCTCTCTCTCTCTCTCTCTCTCTCTCTCTCTCTCTCTCTCAAACATACTTAAATATAATCACAAACACAAGTATAAATAAATAAATAAACTCCAGCTTATCTTTAAACACCGAGTTACTATGGACGATACGATCTCAGCTCCGGCGTGTTTTCCTTGACACATTATGTCCGTGTGTCCGTAGATAACAGTCTGTCAGGCGGAGCATGTGAACTGTGTAACAAGATAACACTGTCTCATGTGAAACTCTGAGACATCTAGCGTTTGCACTTTGGGCAGAAAATCTGCAGGGAACCTTGTTATTACCATTCAAGAATCTTACAAAAAAAAAAATAATAATAATAATAATAATCATAAAAATAAATAAAATTAAAATAAATAAATAAATAAAAAACTATAATAAATAATAATAATAATAATAATAATAATAATAATAATACTAATAATAATAAAATTAAATAAATAAATAAAAAATAAATAATAATAATAATAATAACAATAATAGTAGTAGTAGTAGTAGTAGTAGTAATAATAATAATAATAGTAATAATATTAGTAGTAATAATAATAATAATAATAATAACAATAATAATAGTAGTAGTAGTAGTAGTAGTAATAATAATAATAATAGTAGTAGTAGTAGTAGTAGTAATAATAATATAATAATAACAATAATAATAATAGTAGTAGTAGTAGTAGTAGTAGTAGTAGTAGTAGTAATAACAGTAACGAGCTGAACTTGTGTTACTAAGCTGTTACAAGCCTGTGAATAAAACGAACACCTTCCTCCCAGGGGCGGATTATGGAGTGGTTTCCCCTTTTTTTCACGAACCCCGAACAGATTAAAAAAACAAAAACAAAAAATAAAATAAAAATACTCCTCATGATAGGACTAAATCACGGTGAGACACGATAAAAAAAATTTATATTTTTTATTTACATATAGTTTCAGAAACCCCCACCCCCTTTATCTAAAGCATAATCCGCCCCTGCTTCCACAAAAACCACACCTGGGAAAATACAAAACAAAAGTCACAGACAACGAATATAAACTGCAACTTGAAACACCGTTCGAACGATAATTGCCCACTTGTTATGGTTTAGTATAGCCTAACTTTCTGGTGCGCATGTGCACCCGTGATTTCCGCAGAAACCGTATTGGCTTCGGGCGCACGCAAACGAGAATGTTGTAATGGTTAAAACAGGTAGCGGACAAACATACACTGCAACAATTCTTATTATTCTCTCAAGACGTTGTCCCAGCTACTGTAGTCACGTTTATCCATAGGCGATGCTGTCGGCAAATCCAAAAGAGTCTGGAGTCTTACTACCGATGTCACCGAAGAGACTGACTGTCGTCTGTGTGGTTTGTTGGCAGAAGTGAATTGATTTGAATATTAATTAGACTTGGTTTGAGTATTTTATGATTTGATGGGAGAAAACAAAAATGAAGTCGAAGACAAAATGGAATTATGAAAATGACAGGTAAGATTAAAAAAATATTAACTGTATAATAAATAAATAAATAAATAAATAAAATTTAAAGAACCATAACTACTTTAATTAATTAATTTATTAATTTATTTATTTATATAGTTTTTTTTAATTTAATTTAATTTTTGTTTTATTATTATTATTTTAAATCTACTATGTAAATTCTATACCTCTTTCTTTCAATAATTATTTTGTCAACAAAATTAATATACATTATCTCGCATTCTTTGTAGACGTTTTATTAATCCTGTTTAATTATGTACTTAAACAGTATACTAAACAAAAAAAAAAAAAAGAAAAAAACAACTAAATACTCCTGATAATGATTAAGAGAGGGCTGCTTATAGAATTATCAAAGTTTATTGTCTCACTTCATAAATAAAATATATCACTCTATACTTCCAGGTTATTATTTTATTGTTTTGGGCAATTTATTGTCATTTAGAACAAAGTAAGACAATAAATAATAACGCAACAATTTTACACCATTTCAACTGGAGTCGTGACATCATCACATACATTGCGAGCTGACAGCTGGATTTTTCTCAATGAACGCGATGACGTCATAACTACAAAACCATGGCAATCCTGAGATATTTTGAAACTCTTTTGTTTTTACACTTAGTTATTAATTGAGAAGGACAGAAGAAAACAATTAAAACGTAACGTGGAAGAGAGCAGAAGATATATTTAGACAATTTTTGCTTTTATAAATCCACATGTACGCATCGATTTGTTATTTTTATCGTATGTTCGAACTTCTTCAGGTGTTTTGTTAGAAATTTGGCAGAGATTCACAGCTACATTGCAATTAGATACATGTAATTACTTATTATTAGTCTATGTAATATTAGTTTTAATCTTCTCAATAAGTCTGGTAGCTCCGTGCCAATACATTTTATCTGTAAGCTGTGAAAAGTGCATTCTGTTAGGTCGGATCAAAGAGTATTTGCAAAGAAAGGTCAGAGTTGATAGATACGTTAAAGAAAAAATATTAATATTATATTCAATTAAATGTGTGCTCTCTCTCTCTCTCTCTCTCTCTCTCTCTCTCTCTCTCTCTCTCTCTCTCTCTCTCTCTCTCTCTCATTACTGACTTATTATTATTATTTTATTATTAGCTTTAGTATTAGTTACTACTACTACTACTGCTACTATTATTACTACTACTACTACTGCTACTACTATTACTATTATTATTACTACTACTACTATTATTATTATTATTATGTTACATAATATTATAATGGAATGCTGTGTAAATTAAAGTAACACTGTTATACAGTATTTTTATGATGCACGCGAAACGCGAATTTAGCAAACCGAAGTAACAGACACAAATATTTAAACAATGTCACTGGTTTTTAACATTTTGAATTTAGTTAAATCTATCGTTGTATTTAATACATTATTTGAATACATGACTTAAAATAAACGAATAAATAGTCAAAATATATTCTACAAGATATATTTTATTTTGCTCATGCTGCCCAATCTTAATTAATAATGAAGTAAAACAGCAAAAGAGAAGTTTAAAATATATGGGCGTTGCCATTTTCCTGTAGTTTTCGCGTGTAAAATGAGATAATGTCTTCTACAGTTTCTTCTACCATCAGAAAATAATAAATAAATAAATACATAAAGTTTTCAATCCGACCCCATTTGTTTTCAAATGTTTTTTTAACAGGATTATTTAATTGTCATATTTTCTTATTAACGATTATAAAGTCGTCTAAAACAGTAAAATAATAACTTATAATTACAGAAATTATTATTATTTTTTTTTTTTTTTTTACATTCGTACCACTACAAGTAATTTCTAAATCACCCGAATATGTACAGCGCCTTCTTGTTTCAAATTCTCACATTATAAAATAATTTGTCGATATTTCTAAAGACTCAAAGGTAAATGTATTGTTCTCAGGTTTAGCGGGTTTGTGTTGTCAATTTCAAAGCGTAAAATGAAGTAAAATGAAGCCTTCCCATGTACACATTTTAATGAGATCTAAAAGCAGACTAAAAAAAAAATTGATTAAGAAAACAGATAAAGTTTGCTTTGACACTCTCCTGGGTATTTATTTTAAGTGCAGCGTCTGGTTCATTTCTATCACTCCCCGACGGTTTTTAAATTCCTTATCTGTGGATAATTATCAATATATACATTCTGTATGTACCCATATACATACATACATACATACATACATACATACCATTTTTTGAAACAATCTGATTAAATCAAACTTAAAATAATAATAATAATGATAAATATTCAAATAAATATATTTAAAATAAAAATTAAATACTTTATATTTCTTCTTAAAAAAAACCTAAAAAAAACAGGTAATATCGATGAAGTTTTTTCTATTATTTATCTGTAATTCTCTGTAACAGTATGTTTTTATGACTCGTCTTTTATTTAGATTTATGTACTGGTTTATTGAAAGTTAAATACATAAAATTCAAAACTGCAGCAATATCTTACACCTGTTCTCAACTCATAATTTCATTTTTTTTTTTTTTGTCCTTTAGTAAAATTATTATCAACGAAAAGAACATTAAAAAGAAATTTTATGATATACACAGAAAAAAATGTACATTTTAAAATGTGTATTTGTGGCTGATTACTTACGTACGTAACAGTATGGGTGTTTGTATCTATGAATATGACTCTCTCTCTCTCTCTCTCTCTCTCTCTCTCTCTCTCTCTCTCTCTCTCTATATATATATATATGTATGTATGTATGTATGTATGTATGTATGTATGTATGTACGTAAGTATGTATGTATGCTGTGCAAATATACATCTTCCAATTTAACTATGCATAAAGATTACTATAAAAAAAAAAAAAAAGAACATTAATTTTTTTTATTAATTATTATTAATTAAGTACAATTAGGCGAGCGAACCACATACTCCGAAATTGACAATTTCTGTCTGTTACTTTACCGCGCGTGCTAACACATTCCTAAGCAACGCGGAAGACGAAAGAAAGCAGCAGACGTCACGAACACAACTGGAATATTCTGTCTGCTCGCTACGCCTCTCTTCCATGTGACCTGCGCGTGAGGTCGCCGGTAATTACTGGTAAACAATACCTGATAAAACAGATACACACTGTCTGCATTCTCATGCACGTAATTATCTCGCAGGGCTCCGAAAGAACGTGAATACCACGTGTTGAGAGCGTAGGAAAATGTTACACCGTATTTGTACGTATTTACATGTAAAATAATACGGCAATAACAATCTATTCAGATCTATAATGCTATTATTATTATTATTATTATTATTATTATTATTATTATTATTATTATTATGGTTCTTTTACTGAAATGTAATTAATTCATATTATTCGAGTAAACGTTATATAGAGAAGGAAATAAATATGTGTATATACTTTCTAATGAAGGTTTTGTGTGTGTGTGTGTGTGTTCTTGTGATATGTAAGAGGTTCTTTTTCTTCAGCCTTCATTAAATGTTGCTAAACGTTTGTTTATATATGAGTGGCACGTTTATATAGGTATACCTATAGGTATATCTATATATACTTTACCTGACATTTCTGTTTAATAAGTGACCATTTATAGAAGATGCTACGGTTGGAATCAGTGGTCGTTAATTAGTTTATTATATAGATAGATATATAGAAAGAGAGATAGCTAGATAGATAGGGTAGATAGATATATAGACACACACACGCACAGACACATATATATGTATATATATATAATAATACACATGTATATGAAGTGCAAATGTCTTTCTCTCTCTGAACGTCTATGTATATATATGCATTATTATTATTATTATTATTGTTATTGTTGGTGCTTTTCTTATTAAAACGACTAATCAGCTCACGCCACAGTGAACGTTGCTAACAGTTAGCTTTAATCGTAAACCACGCTTCTTTAACCAGCTTCATCATCCGACTAATGACTTCCCCACCCCGCTGCCAGAACTTCCAGACGCACCACCGTGCGTCTCAGAGCGTGCACAACACACACACTGACTGTATAACATGTACGTGTCGGCGAGCGTGTCTTTACCGTTCCTGAACTAGTGGGAGAATATTTGTTATTTACACATTGTGTGTTACGTTATGTCTTGTAAGTTGAATATATATTAGAGAATATTTGTTATGACTTCCCCACCCCGCTGCCAGAACTTCCAGACGCACCACCGTGCGTTTACACATTGTGTGTTACTTTAGTGTCGTAAGTTAAATATATATTTGAGAATATTTGTTATTTATACATTGTGTGTTACTTTAGTGTCGTAAGTTAAATATATATTTGAGAATATTTGTTATTTGTACATTGTGTGTTACGTTATGTCTTGTAAGTTGAATATATATTAGAGAATATTTGTTATTTACACATTGTGTGTTACTTTATGTCTTGTAAGTTGAATATATATTTGAGAACGTTTGTTATTTATACATTGTGTGTTACTTTATGTCTTGTAAGTTAAATACATATTTGAGAATATTTGTTATTTATACATTGTGTGTTACTTTATGTCGTGCAAGTTGAATACTTATTTGAGAATATTTGTTATTTATACAGTGTGTGTAACTTTATGTCTTGTAAGATTTATTTCTTAATAAACTCTTATATTTAGCTCTCTATAACAAACATTCGTTGTTATTAAATCAGATTAAAAATATATATATATTTTACTGGTTTCATTATCTGACTGATAATATTCAGTATAAATATTTTTTGCTAAAACGTATTTGTTACCTTATAACCTAAAAATTGTTTTTTTTTTTTTTTTTTGCATCTGAAGTGAGGCACACACATGCATATTACTTACATTCTACATACAAACAAAACTATATATAAACACAATATAAACACCCAGTGGTTATTTTTGTTTGTTTTCGTAAAGTTAGAATTTATCGTTTTACTCCTGCAATTATGTATCTGTTTGGATGTTGTTGTTTTAACATTTACAAATCTATCTATCTATCTGTCTGTCTGTCTGTCTGTCTATCCATCTATCTATCTATCTATCTATCAATTATTATTATTATTATTATTCAAAATCCAATGACTTGAGTTAATGACATCATTTCACTTTCTAAACATCGTTTTTTCTTTTTCAGGTTTTCTCGTACCTGAATTTGTTGAAACCCGCTAAGCTTTGGGAAGCTTTAAAAGCAGTAACTGAAAAGTCTTAGCAAAGAACAACAACTATTAACTATCAACTGGATTTTCGAGAAAAAATCTAAAAGTTGTGGAGGGAAAGAAAACAGCAACAACTATTTGTAAATTGATCTCATCAGAATGTGACGATACAGTTTCTGAATCAGCTGATCTGTGTTTCATTTCATACATTATATAAATAAATAAATAAATAAATAACGCTGGAGAAGGACTTGGCAATAATGTAAAAATTAAATTTAGACAAATCCAATATGGCGTCACGTCATGGCCGGAAGCAGACGTTATCTCGCGCGCACAGAGTGTACAGAATATTCGTGATTTGTGTGAAACGCTTCATAACCTTCCTCGTGTCGCAGGTGGGTCTCACGTCGGCAGTTGTCGCGTACTGCATGCTGGGAAGTTTGATTTTCAAAACTCTCGAGGCGCCTTACGAGGAGTCGCAGAGGTTGCGAATAAAGGAGCTGGAGGACGCAAAGACGGAGAAGTTTCTGGAGATCACCGAGAGGCTGGAGCTCAGCGACCGGGGGCGGGACCAGTGGAGGAGAGAAGCAGAAGACATTTTAAAATCTTTTCAGAAAGAGGTTTATCACCTGACCAAAGTCAAAGGGTGGGGCGGGCGTCAGGTGAAGGAGGAGCTGCAGTGGTCCTACGCAGGAGCCATGTTATATTCCGTGACAGTGCTGACAACGATAGGTTTGTGTATATATAAAATAGATAATAATAATAATAATACAAACAAAACAAATATTCTTTTATATTGTTAATTTCAGCGTCTTTCACTACCATAATTATTCGCATTGTAATAAATTAATATTATTACATTATCACTAATCGGGTTGTATTTGAGAAGTGATATTGTGTATTAAATCATGGTAGATCGTAAATTTGGCCGAGTGGTCAGAGCATAAGATCGAATCGTGGTGCAAGATCAGTCTGTTTCATTTCAAAACCATTCCTTGTGACTGGTTTGCGAAGAATCGTTTTTATGGTTAACGGATTATGAGAAAATGCACACAAAAAATTTCTATTCTTAATTTTTATTTTATTTTATTATTATTTTATTGTTATTATTATTTGTATTACTATTATTACTTATGATGAAGAATTTTAAAAAAGAGTTCCATCATTTCTGATGATAAATTTATAATCTGTTCTCAGATTTCTGAATTCCTTTTTCAAAACGTGTTCTCTGATTTTTTGAGTTGTCATTTTATAATATGTTCCCTAAGACTAAGTAGCATTTCAAACAGACTTTTCACACGTCAAAGTAACATTTATGATGTAAGATATACAGGTACACGACCTGTCTGCAGGTGTTAACACTTTAATACCCCCCACCCCCAAAATAAAAATAACTAAAAGAGAAACACTAGTAACCAATCTAAACTCCAAACCATTAAATAAACGACCATGACCTTTGACATACTAGTCACACATACGATAACACTATTACATCTATGATCTAATCTCACTCTCTTCCTTTCATCCTCTGCTTGTGTGTAATTAGTAACAAGTCGTTTGGTATGAAAACATCTCCAGAAGTTATGGTCTTGAATTCCTTAGTTACTTCAAAGCCGAGATGAAAAGAATCCGGATATTCGTTTCTCTATGATCGCGGATCAGATAATCTTCCGGAACAATTTCCGTCATAAAAAAAAATAATAATAATCGTGATTTATCTGTGATATCAGACGTAGAAATACTGTTTATTTTTTTATATTCGTTATTTTATATGTAGCTTTTCCTCTTCCAGTTTGTGTATCTTAATTTTGTGCCAAAGTCAGCTTGGCAGTCGAATGTTGAGACGCTGGAGTTGAGCCGTTATCATGTCAGCCATCTTTGTGTTTTTGACTTTGATAATGTTTCTGCCGATTCATTGAAAACTCGGAAAGACAAAAAGGGTTGTCTTTAGTTTCTTAAGCTATCGAGTTCTCGTTTTTTTATATTTTCTTTCAAGACTTAAATTGTCTGTTAATTTGTTGATAACATTGTTGTTGCTGCTGCTAGTTGTTTATCAAAACATCTGTGCGTACTTCTGCACCAGACACACATACGTTCTGAAACAAAACAGTTATTAGTCTCATTCTTGCCCTCGGTATCTCTCTAACATCGTGGTTAATGTTCTGACAAACACAACAATAATTGTATCGTGAGAGGCGCGAATTAACGGCGCGTGCAGAGATCGTGCAGAATTTAGTAGCAGACGAGTTCCGGTAGATACGATCAGGATGAACTGTTTGTATACACATAGATAACTGCGTTAGTGGTGATGTGTTGTCAAAACAAAAAATATTTACTGTTTTTACTGTACTTGCTACTTTGAATCGGTTTTCTTTCTTCCATATTTTATTGACGTCTGCTTGTGATATGTGGTGGCTTGGATCAACAGCCTTCAAGATCATTCCACAGACATTCAGTTTTCGTACAATGAAAGCGGCATATATATTGTAACGCTGTGTTCCATTCCACCAGAGTGACATTCAGTTTGTCTATTAAATCACTAGATATGTACTGTCATGTGCAATGGATTATTATTATTATATAAAACATATTGATATCATTTTGCATATCGTGCACTACATCGTTTTTTCTTTCATAAAATATATTAGAAAATTGTTTAAAAGTTTAATTTTTATGTAGATTCTGTTTTGGTAATTTTGTAGAAATTTAATAGAATCATTAAAGATATGAAGAAATAATCTATTCTGCATACTTTCAATTTTTATTATTTTTATTTTGACTTTTACATCTATTCTTAACTAATAATGAAGTATTGCAACAATAGAGTAGAGTTTTAAAACATCTATACATCACTGTAGTAGTGACGTCATTTCGTACAAAGCGGACCTAATTCCTGTAAAGTTATTTATTTATTGTTATATATATTTATGTATTTAATCTATGCTAGGAAAACAACATCTATCATTCAGTGACAAAAACGACAACGTCTCGACTAAATTTACGAACGGGGTAAAATGGCGGCTTTCAGATGTTTTGTAACAGTATTGTTTTCTTGTCATACGGAAGTCGCGGAAACTAAAAATATTAATTTGGAAATAATTTTATTACACCATTTATTTAATATATATAATTATATCATCATCATCATCATCATTATTATCGTTATTATTGTTAGTAGTAGTAGTAGTGGTGGTAGTAGTAGTTGTAGTAGTAGTAGTAGTAGTAGTAGTAGTAGTAGTAGTAGTAATAGTAATAGTAGTAGTAACAGCAGCAGCAGCAGTGGTAGTTGTAGTAGTAGCAGTAAAGTATTTTACTTTAAATTTATTTTATTTCTGTTATAAAGGTAATTATATCATGACTAATTTTTATTTCTGTTTAATTTCCAGGGTACGGACACATAGCGCCAAAAACCGACTGGGGCCGCATTGTGACAATATTCTACGCCATATTCGGGATTCCACTCACGTTTCTGTGTGTGAGAAACATCGGCTCCTTGCTCAGCAGCTGTGTCAGGTTCTTCTACAGACACGCCTGCATCGGAGCCATCAACCAGTGGGTGGAAATCCAAACGAGAATGCAAGTCTCGCGAAATCTCGAGCGCCTCCAGGAAGCCATTCACGCGCGTGCGCGAAAGTTCAGTCTGACGTTGACCAACAGCGACGCGTACCACTCACAACGACGGCGCCCTATGTGTCGCCCGTCTGTGGACATCGAGTCGATGTGTTCTAGGTCAGAAGACGACGACGATAACGACGACAACAACGTCAATAACGACGGTGTTGTGTCGCTGCTGGGCGAAAGAACGGGAAAGATTAAAATCGGCAGCGATTACAAACTGCGCGTTCCAATATCCCTGACCTTCACCATCATGACGTGCTACCTCGTCGGCGGAGCCATCATGTTTTCCATATGGGAGAAGAAGTGGAGTTTCCTCGTGTCGATGTATTTCTGCGTGATTACGTTGACGACGATAGGGTTTGGCGACTACGTGCCCGGCATGGACATGGACTCGTGGGCCAACGAGGAGAAGCGAGTGATATGCTGCCTCTACCTGCTGTTCGGAATGGCCATGCAGGCCATGTGCTTTCACCTGATGCAGGAGGAGATTCGGATGAAGTTCAGACGAATAGCGAAGCGAATTGGACTAATCGAAGACGACGGACCAAATTCGGAAGGAAACGCGGAAGATGCCGAGTGAATCAAATGACTGAAATTAGTTCGCTTCTGAAGGAAATACGGAAGATGCCGAATGAATCAAATGACAGAAATTAGTTCGGTTCTGGAGAAATACGGAAGATGCCGATTCGAATAAATCGTTAATATTCGTTTTCTTTTAAACAAATACGGGAAGTACCGAACAGTGTGTGTGTTGTGAAATCCCAGATAGTTTCAGTTTAGAAAGTGCAGTAATAAAAGAATGGAAAGACAGATTAATATGTTGACAGTGACGTAAAGTTCACAATGCGGTTCAAGAAAATGTCGGCACAAAATGGAGGAAACTGATAGAAATTGTAATACTGATGAAACTGCAATAATTATATTTAAAAATTTGATAATCGGCAAAATTCGATAATGAAAACACGAAAAATATCGATCGAAACGGTTCAGTGAAAATATTATTTAACACTGAACCGAACTTTAGCAAAAAAAAGAAAGAAAAAAGAAGAATGAAAGAATAGAAAAGAAATATCTTAATTAATGTTATCGGCTAAAGTCGATACAAAACAACGAAAGATACCAATTAAAGCCGATTCTTTACTCGATGGTGCGAATGTACTATGTAAGTTTTGTTACACAAAGTTGCACTGTGGTTTAGCGTTTTTATTTATGACTTCCTCTTGACTCCGGAAATATCTCAAACGTTCCAAACCTGAAGATTATTACAATAAAGTTGATTTGTGTCAGAAACAACGAAGAGCTTATATTTTCTCAATCTCAGACCTGACATGTTTGTTAATAAGTTCTATTATTTATTACATTTTTTTTTTTTTTCTTTTCTGTGCTTGTCAGAACTAAAAACAACAACATGACAAGGCGAATCGGATTTCAATTGCACGTGTTGTTCAAATAATCTACTTCGCTGGACGTTTTTCATTATTAAAAAAATAATAATAATAATAATAAATAAATAAATAAATAAATAAAATTTCTAATTCCAAAGATGTAAAGAAAAAGTACTGCTCAAAATGTCTGATGAATATGTAAATACATACATGTGTGAACAAACTGAAAATTTCTTATTAACATCAGAGTAGGGGGCATTTAAAATTCGTGAAAAATGAAAGTGGACATGAAAAGTGAAATGGAACAGAGACCATCGTATTTGCTGCGTGTCCATTGTTACGTACAAAGACAAAAATGAAAAAAATAATAATAAATTGTCAAATGAATAAAAGACAACAGAAAGAGCAGCAATAAGTACTTTTGTCTGTGTGTGTGTTTGTAAATCTCGAGATTGTCTAGAAATTCAAATACCAAAGATAAGTATAATTACTGTATTTATGTTTTAGTTTTATTTCACAGTAAATACATAACATTGTCTAAGTATGGTAGGTATTTGTATCTCTCTCTCTCTCTCTCTCTCTCTCTCTCTCTCTCTCTCTCTCTCTCTCTCTCTCTCTCTCTCTCTCTCTCTCTCTCTCTCTCTCTCCTTTCAGTGCTTGTATTACAATCAATTTGTGAATGATAAAACTATCAAAATGAATGAAATTTTTGTCTTGTTTTCAAAATCATTTAATTATTTATTTATATTATTATTATTATTATTATTATTATTATTATTATTATTTTATTATTTTACTTTTACTTTTTATTTATTTATTTATTTATTTTACTTTTTTAATTATTATTATTTTTTTATTTATTTACTTATTCACAGTTACGTTTGTACAATAAATAAATGAATGAATCAAGAGTCATTAAGATCCGCTTACATATAGTTTTGTTCATGAAGGTCGCGCCAATCAGAAAGATCACGTGACTTGTTTCTCGTAAACAGACGACAGCAGTTATTTTGCAAAACAAATCTTAAATCGCCTGAACAGACAAATATGCACAGATAAGGAGATTCAAACAAGTTTGTTACTGTCTGTTCCTGCGAGAATTCAACTAAAATAAAATAAATATTCTGCACAAGTATATTATTACCTCATAATCTGATTTTACAGGCTTATGATTTAGAATAACTTCACTGAGTTGATTTTTATTTTTTCTCAAGTTTTTGCAACTTCGCTAACCTAAAAAGAATGGAGTGATTTTTTTTTTTTTTTCAGTGTTTCATTTTTTTTATTCCCTCGGTATTTCATCACCATAATTGTAAGCATGTTCGTAACAGAAAATAAATATTACACCAGCTACTAAATATCTGTTTACACCATTCAACAATTCATTTTTTTTTTCTTCAAATAAATGGAAATCAGCTGTTTAATTTGTTGAAAGGAATGGAAAAGTAATCTGACGCACGTTCACACACGCACACACATGCACACAGAGACATGCGCATATCCATCAAATAAACATGCAGAACTATGCTAAATATTACAAATAAACATGCAAATATAAACAAATGCATACATCGCTCAGAATAGCACACATACACGTCTGTTTTACGTTCTCTTACAAAGAAAATATTGTTATGGTGTTAAATAAACAGAATGTTTTATCACGTTAGAAATGAAAAAAAAAAAATTAACATAAGACCAATTTTTTTCAGAGACGTACAGAGATAAATAAAGAATGAAACAGACTGAGAGAGAGAGAGAGAGAGAGAGAGAGAGAGAGAGAGAGAGAGAGAGAGAGAGAGAGAGAGAGAGAGAGAGAGAGAGAGAGAGAGAGAGAGAGAGAGAGTATAATAAACACAATACTTTATATCTTTTCGTTATTATTACGTTATATCGCATCAATAAAGTATTTTGTTTTTTACAAATACTATTTATAGATATAGGTAGTTACAACAGAAATTAGGTAGAATGGTTCAAACGCAGATGGAGAGAGAGAGATTTGTGTTTCATATTAGAAAAAAAAATTATTACAAAAATTGAGAAAAAAATCGGTGTTAAGAAAACAAGAAGGAAAATAAACAACAAACAACAAACAACAAAAAAAAACAACAACAAACAAACAAACAAACAAAAAAAAACGGTAAAAGAAAACATTTAAAAAAAAAAAAACATGACAGGAATTGTGATTAAGTACAAAACTTGACAGTATGTATCTGAGAATGATAGCTATGTAGACGGGTTATCACGAAAACTTGGATGAAGACATCCTAAAATTTATTATTTAGCTAAAAAAACAACAACAACAACAGCAACAAATAATATTAATAATAAAGGAAAAAATAAAAATAAAAATCGGGTGATAAAAAAAATGAAGACTACTAAATGTAAAACGCTAAGATAACAACACAAAAAAACATTCTCTTGCCGGGATCACCAACATCAGCGACTGCTATTAAGACAAAAATAACAAAAACCTTCTTTCTGAGAAGTGTCAGTTTTCTAACACAAATACTTCTTGTTTAGAACAGTTATCAAGACTCTCTCTCTCTCTCTCTCTCTCTCTCTCTCTCTCTCTCTCTCTCTCTCTCTCTCTCTCTCTCTCTGTATGTCTGTCTCTCTGTCTCTCTCTCTCTGTATGTATGTCTCTCTGTCTCTCTGTCTCTCTCTCTGTCTCTCTCTCTCTCTCTCTCTCTCTCTCTCTCTCTCTCTCTCTCTCTCTCTCTCTCTCTGTCTGTCTGTCTGTCTGTGTCTCACTTTTTGTACTGTCTGTTATCGTTTTTCTTTCTATTTTGCTTCCTGACTTCGTATTTTTTTTCGCAATATATATGTATATATGTATGTCCGTGTACACATACGTATGTATGTCCATGTATATGTATATATGTGTAAGTGTGTATGTATGTATGTTTGTATATATTTATATATCTATCGATCAATTTTTCTATGTGCATATGTGTGTTGTGTGTGTGTTTGTGTGTATGTCTGTGTATGTGTGTGTGTGTGTCTGTGTGTGTATGTGTGTGTGTGTGTTTGTATGTGTGTGTGTGTGTGTGTGTGTGTGTGTGTGTGTGTGTGGAGGCGCGCGCAGGAACATCTGCTGTCCGGCTCTCCCCAAAAGTTAATAAAGAACAACAGGAAAATCCTACGATAATTGAGTTGCTTAAATTTTCTCACAAAGTGAAAACTTCCCGAGATCAACCTGTTCTCCAGAACTATCCTCTTTCTCCGCTTCTGTCGTAACGACTCTCTCAGAGATTTATAAATAACTACAGCAATCAAAAAATAGACCTGTCCGTTCCTATGTTTGTCTGAAAAGCGGTGGAATATGACAAACTGCCATCTCATGTTACTTACGTATGTATGGAATCAAAAACAGACCTGTTCGTTCGTATGTGTGTGTGTCTGAAATGCGGCGAAGAATGTGACAAAACGGGGATTTCGCGTTCCTTGCGGATAAAAATATTGCAGAAAGTTTTATCTCTTGAATATTATTTAAAATAATCGCTAATATAAGAGTGCTGAGGCATCATTAAATAACAATTCATTGCTTTGAACATCAATTTCTGATGAAAATGAATTAAAATACTAATGTAATTATATATTTTTTATTTATTTATCTTTTTTCATTTGCATTTTTTTTTTTTTTTTGTTTTGTTGTTGCTGTTGTTGTTGTTGTTGTTGTAGTTTTAATTATTATTAAATATAGCCTGGTGATAAAGAACCTACCTGAGCTACAGTGAAAAGTAGGATCGATCCTTGGTGGTGTTAATTCAAATTAATTCAAATTAATTCCCATTCCGTCACCATAGCAACAAGTCTGTGATTATGGACTGATAACGAAAATAATTTTATTTCACAAGACTAGAATATTTCATTTTTGGCAGAGACCAGCAAACACAGTAATTAATCTGCACATGTCTAATTACGAGGAATTTCTTGGAAAGGTTTATTAAAACTGTACACATAACTGTCAGATCTGAGAAAGTTAGAAGTAAAATATTTCTTCTCTTCCCTTCACCTGGGTAATCAAATAGTTTATGTCTTGTGTCCGTTCAACTTTGAGTTCATCCGTGTTTTCTATGTACGTGCGAATATTTTTGTTTGTATGTGTGTTTTAGTCTGTTAGCTTCAAACGTCATCTTTGTGTATGCGTGTATTTATGTGTTAGCCTCAAATGTGTGGGGTTTTTGTGTTTTCTTCAAACATTCTATTTGATAGCTTCAAACATTCCTTCTGTGGGTTTATTTTTATGTTATCTTCAAACATTCTTTTTGTGTGTGTATTTATGTGTTATCGTCAAACATTCTCTTTATGTGTGTATTTTTATGTTAGCTTCAAACATTCTTTGTGTGTGTATTTTTATGTTAGCTTCAAACATTCTTTTGTGTCTGTATTTGTGTGTTAACTTCAAACATTCTCTTTGTGTGTGTATTTTTATGTTAGCTTCAAACATTCTTTTTGTGTGTGTATTTATGTGTTAGCTTCAAACATTCTCTTTGTGTGTGTGTGTGTGGATGTGTTTATGTGTTAGCTTCAAACATGAAAAACTAACTCAGTACCACTGGAGACTATATTTATTGTAAGTGTAACGTTTTACTGTCTTTTCTCAGAAACACACTAACAAGCACACAAACGAAGTCACAATGTCAGAAAAAAAAACGACGTTAAATAATTTTCATCCAAAATAGTTTTAAAGTTCTTGTCTCAGACGACTCGACTACAGAAATGCATTTTGCGGCATCTTCAAATAGTTACGTGTTTGAACCGATACGGTGAAGCGATCCGAACAACACCTGCGAGCTATACAGCTGTTTTAACAACAGCTTAAACGCAGAGGTTAAATCTGCGATCGGTATTCTGTTGGTGCAGTTGATAGACAGACTTGTTAAAGATGATAGATACAGAAATACACGTTATTTCACACATCGCGTGCTTAGTTCACAACCGATAACACTCTTCTCAAGTGCGCAACCGTGAACTGAAGTGAAACAGCGGGAAGAAGCACGCGCAGTTGCACGTTATTTTAATTAGCTCTTGTTAATGTATTATGACTGCGCGCCAACTAGAGGATGGACGAGTCCATTTTGACAAAATAAAATTATGTAGCTTACATACTTTCGTACATTTTTTAAATTTTTTTTTTTTTTTTTTTGTTATTATTCATTAATATTATTCATTATTATTATTATTATTATTATTATTATTATTATTATTATTATTATTATTATTATTATTAAAAACGAAAAAAAAAAAAAAAAAATATCGTCTGACTGGTAAAGATGGAGGGGTAAGGAATAAAACGAATCTTGTCAATTTCAATTTTTGAAAACTTATAAAATTCCGACTTGTTTCTAATTATGAAATAATTTAATTACAGTTCAGAAGTTTCACATAGTTCGCTTCCCTTCATTCACAGCTGCAGAAATTAGTTTTAAAGCGATATGACTTTTTTGTTCTTAATTAATTTCATGTAGCTGCACCGAGTAAATGGAAAGGTCAGTGCACACGAACCTGCCTCTTGTATTTTTTTTTTTTTTTTTTTTTTTCTACAGGAAGTGCAGATTTAACGAGTAAAGTTCGCTAAGTTTTAGGTTCAAATCCCTGATACTGATATTTTAATTTTTTTCTTCCTTTTTTTCAATTTTATTGTATTTTATTTATTTATTTATTTATTTATTTATTTATTTATTATTATTATTATTATTATTATTATTATTATTATTATTATTATTATTTTTGGGGCTTTTTTATTTCGATAGTCAAATAAAAATGAATGTGCTTTTTCTTTGTAACTTTATCTCTCTCTCTTGTAAGCTATGTGGGATTACAATCATTTTGTGCATGGTACATTGTAAATGATAAACAATCAAAATGAAACTACTGTAGTAGTAGTAGTAGTAGTAGTAGCAGCAGCAGCATTATATAAATTCCATGCTGTTACTAATCATACTTTACATCACTGTTCACGACATTAACAGGAAGTCGTGCGGTACTCAACACGCATGTCTGTTGGTAATTGACTGTTATCGGTATGAATGCTAATAACCGTGAAACGGCGAGGTTCTAAGTGCTTGTCACATTATTTTCATGTTGTCATGGAAACCGTCGACAGTTTGTTCTCTGTTTTCACGTCATGGTTTCTATAGATTTTTTTAACTTTTTTTTTTGGTGATAATGTGGAGATTTTAGGAGATTTCTGCTGAAAAGAGAAATTATAAAAAAACAACAGAAAACAGATTTCGATGTGTAATAGGTAGGTAAGTTGACGGATCTATAGATAAATGCGCGTGGTGGGTGTATGTATGTGTGCGTCAGTGCGTGCGTGAATGCGTGAGCGAGACGCATAGTAGCTAGACAGACAGACAGACCTGCGGGCGAATGGACGGATGGATAGACAGACAGAAATACAGACAGACAGAGAGACAAACAGATGGATACAAAACAAAAGGACATCTTGTGACGTCTGTTCATGGACACAAATAGATTGTTTGTATTATTTGTATATTTCAGGGGATATTTTTGAGTAAATCGGTTCGCCTGTGTTCGATGACGTCACTTATACAGAAAAAAACGGTGGAACCCACACTTCTTTTATCTCTGTTATTTTGTTGTTGTCATTAATTACGTTAGTAGTAGTAGTAGTAATAGTAGTAGTAGAAGTAGTAGTAGTAGTAGTAATAGTAGTAGTAATAGTTGTAGTTGTTGTTGTTGCTGTAGTTATGGCAGTAGTACTAGTTGTAGTAGTAGTTGTAGTGGTAGTATTACTAGTATTAATAATAATAAGAAGAACAACAACAACAACAAAAAGAAGAATCATAACTTGAACGCATTCAGAATATGCTTGGATTAGTTCTTTCAATTACTTTAAAAAAAAAAAAAAAAAAAGAAAATCTTCCCAGGTATTTTATTAGAGTTCATGTTGCTCATGTTCATTTAATGTTGGCAGTTTCCTGGTTGAATCTCCAGAAATAAAATTTAGGATGCAGTAATGATCTCGTAAATAATTAAATAAAGACAACAAAGCAGATAAAGACCAGTAATAAAATAAAGATAACGAAACCAAGAAAATAATTATTCCCTGTTATAAACTTGTGTGTGTGAGAGAGAGAGAGAGAGAGAGAGAGAGAGAGAGAGAGAGAGAGAGAGAGAGAGAGAGAGAGAGAGAGAGAGAGAGAGAGAGAGAGAGAGAGAGAGAGAGAGAGACAAACAAACGCACACATATGTTTATTTTACTTTATTTTATTTATGTTATTTTTAGAAATTCTGGGCGTATTTATAAACGAATTGCTTCTCCTTAGCTGCCTTTTAAACAGGTCGCAGTAGTTTTTATCGTTTTGACATGGACGACGTGAGTGACGTCGTATCGACTCTTCTGCTGGAATGACACGGATTTCTAATTAGCGGAAGAACGTCTTTGTTTTTCGGAGCGAGAGTTTCAATCAGTCTCGCTTGTTCTTTCACCTTCCGTCTTCCTTCCTGAATTTTGAAACTCAGGTACGTGTTTTCTTCACACTTGTGTACGAGCTCCGCCCTGCACTCTTCCAGGTTAGTTTTGTACAAGCACCCCCTTCCGTCACACCTCCAGAACCGCCCGTCGTTTGACAACACGTTCTGCCCGTCTCCGACGTTTAAGTTCTTCTGGAGGGCTGAAATTTCTTTGTTTTTCGAATCCACGGTGGACTTAAGCTTCAGTATGTCCTGGTACAGTTTAGCGTTCTCTTTAACGAGGTGCTCGTATTTGCAAAGTAACTGATTTTGTTTTTCTAATTTGGCGATCTTTTCTGCTTGTCTGGTTACGGTGTCCTCCTTTTCCGAAATCTCTTTCTCCAGATTCTGTATGTAATTTTCAAGCCGCGTCATTAATTCTCGATCTCGTTTTATATCGGAAATCAACGTCTCGTTCTTCCGGCGATAACGCTCTTCTCGTTGCTGCAGAACTCTCGCGAGATTTCCGAACTCTCGTTGAAATTCCCGCGCAATGAACTTTTCCTCCCCAGCTCTTTTTGAAGCGTTGTGAGCGACCTCTCGTACTCCTTCTCGTTCTGGTTCTGGGCGCATTTTAAGAACTGCAGACGGAACAGCAACCCTTGGTTTTCGAACAGGACTCGGTCTTTGATAAATCGCTTTACAGCTCTCAGTTCTTCGACGCTGAGTTTTTTGGAAAGTCGCTGGTGCTCCCTGAACAAATCTGAAAAATAAATTACGTGTTATGTGTGTCAGATGAGCTGTCTATTTTTGGTGTAAAACAAAAAGAAAACGTGGAATATAATGACTTTTACACGTGGTTAATTTCTGTTCCACCTAAACGCGTGGAAACAGGTCATTTGCAGATAGTTTTGTTTGAATTAAACTCGTCAGACTGATATGTTTTAGTCTGACATGATGCATCAAAATAAAGAACAGGGAAAACAATAAAACAGAAATTTACACATGTTTTTTAAAAACAATACGGGTGTAATTACTTGATAATGATGATGATGATGATGATGATCTTGTAATGGCAAGAGTAGAAGCGTATAATAATAATAATAACAATAACAACAATAACAATAAAAATAATAATAACAACAACAACAACAAAAGTAACAGCAACAAAAAGAAGAATAATAGTAATGGTAGTAGTAGTAGTAAAAACAGTAGCAAGAATAACAACAACAACAACAATAATAATAATGTTAAATAATGTGTTTGGTGTAAGAGCTATTACTAATAGTGAGAACAATAACGGAATAACAACAGTAACCGTTGCAGTAGTAGTAGCTGTAGTTGCATCAGAAGAAGTAGCGACAGTTATAGTAATAATTATTATAGCAGTATAAGTAGTAGTAATAGTAGAAGAAAAGTAGTAGCAGCAGTATTAGTAGCAAGAGAAACATATTACACATAGTAGTAGTACTTGTAAGAAAAGAAAAGAAAATGTTTTTTTATTTTATTATTAGTATTCTACACACACACACACACACACACACACACACACACACACACACACACACGTACACACAACACCCTATTGAAAGTAAAGCTCGTAATCAATATTATTTTATTTTATTATTTTTTTACTTTATTTATTTATTTATTTTCTTTATTATTTCATTTTATCTTATCTATTTGTTGAAGTGATGAAATCAAACCAGTCTAATTTTTACGATTGCCTGCCCTTGAGAAAGTACTCAACTTCCGGCGGATATGAAAACAACAAAATGTGAGTTAAGCAGGTAGGTGTAAAAGTAACATTCACAAACGAGTCAGGTTATGAAAACAAAACTTGTACTTTACCGCGATAAACTGTGCCATTATGAGGTGGTCGTGTGTTTATTTCTGAAAATTATGTTTTTCTTTTATTATTTACTCATAACCACACCAGCATTTTAAATCGCAATATATCACTGAGGTGGTTCTAATGATGTGTCTACCTCCCCCCTATATATATATATATATATATGTGTGTGTGTGTGTGTGTGTGTGTGTGTGTATATATATATGTATATATGTTTCAAGGTGGAATTACTTTAACGGTAAAGAATATATTAAAATAATATATATATATATATATATATATATATATATATAAAGAGAGAGAGAGAGAGAGAGAGAGAGAGAGAGAGAGAGAGAGAGAGAGAGAGAGAGAGAGAGAGAGAGAGAGAGAGAGAGAGAGAGAGAGAGAGATGCAATTTTCGTTACAGTTAAAGTAATTCCACCTTGAAAATTATACCTGCCACAGAACTGACACCCCACCCCAAAATTTTTCCGCTTTTCTGGATCCGCTCCCACATCACATGATGTTTCAGCTACGTATTATGTTTATATAGATGTGGCAGACGTTAACAAAAGACGTTGTAAGCAATACATCATTTCCACACGTGAGAATACATAACCATCACTCTCGTGTTTGTTTGGGGGGGATTTTTTGTGCGTGTGTGTGTGTTTTTCAACGTCTGTAGAGCAAGGTGGCATTGCGTGCATTTTATTCGAAACACAAACAAATCCAATTTCGTTTTTTTTAGTCAAACATTAAACGCTATACAGCATGTTTTGTGACTTACATACCGTGCTGAAGTTTCTTTACTTTTGTGTGGTGAAATATCAACATAATGCAAATTCAGACTGACAGAAAATAAGCTAGACAAACATTACCAACCTCCCACATTGTCACTGACTCAGGAATAGAAAGAACGTTTAACGTTAGAATTTTTGTAAATGCTAGGTTTGTAAATGAATGAATGAACGAATGAATGAATTACGTTATAAACTGGCATTAGACAGATACATAAATGGATGGATCAGTAGATATATATATATATATATATAGACATGCAGACACACATACAGATAGACAGACAGACAGAAACATATATAGACAGAAAGATAGACACAGACTGCTTGATACCTGGAGGATGGATGGATGAACAGATAGACAGAAGAACAAATAAATAAAACGATTCTACAATTTCTTTTTTTTTTTTTTTTTTTTTTTTTTTTACCGTAAAAATAAATAAATAAATAAATAATGATGATGATGGTAATGGTGATGATGATGATGTTGATGCTAATGATGATAATAATAATAAAGAAACGAAGAAGATACTAAATCAAATAAATCGAATTTTGTGACCGTATTTGTTAATAACATAAGTGATTACCATGGCAACGAGTAACTTATAAGTGTGTCATTACGAGACTAAGTGAAAGTTAACTAATGTAAAATATCATTTTGTCTTGATATGTAAACATTAATATTAACAACAACAACAACAACAACAACAACAACGATAATAACAATAATATTATCAGTAATAATAATCACATTGATGAGGATGATAAGCGAAAAGAAAGATTAAAGATAGTCCAAAAATAAAGAAAAAGAAAGCAAAAAAAAAAAAAAAATAATAAATAAATAAGTGTGTATAATACTTCCAATAAACATTTTCATCTTCTTGTAAAAGTTATTTGTTTTATGTAGAATTACCAATCAATCGAAATTTCTAATTTTGTACTCAAACTGACATAAAAAATGGTTTTTATATAATTCGTTGAAATAGAATTTTGTTTTGTTTTGTTTTGTTTTGTTTTGTTTGTTTCTTTCTTTCTTTAATCATTTCAAGTCAGCTGTTGGCAACTTAATTTTAACTTACGTGAGCTGTTACTGTCATCGTCATCATCATTATCATTATTATTATTATTATTATTATTATTATTATTATTATTATTATTATTATTATTATTATTAATGGGTTCATTACCTTTTTAAAAATTAAACCCTCCGATTCCGTTGCTTAAGGGTTATCAGGTAGAACGTACCGATAAATACAAAAAAAAAAAAATAATAAAAAAAAAAATTAAAAATAAAAAAAACGAAAAAAAAGGTAAGAAACGTAGTGAAATTATGATCGGTGTTTTGACTTACATCTTTTATCAGTTCTGCTGTGAGACTAATTAGTGTGGAAGTAAAGTCTCATGTCGTCTCGAGTTCTCGCGATACACGAGATTACACGAACTTCTCACACCTGACGTCAATCAGCCGCCATTTAGCGGAAACATTGGAACAAACTCGCTGTTGTAAACACCAGAGACGTGCTTAGTGATAATACCTGGCTTCTGTTTGAACATGCTTTAATATTCCATTAGCGAGTAGAGAGTAAACATTCGTGGCATGTTTTTAATAATAATAATAATAATAATAATAATAATAATAATAATAATAATAATAATAATAATTTTTTGTGAGAGGTTGTTTTAAAATTACGAAACAAGAAAAGGATGTTTCTGTGTTCATTTATTTTTATTTTATTTTATTTTGTTTGATTTATTATTATTTTGTTGTTGATATTGTTTTTTTTATACTTGTATTTTATTTGTTCATTTTATATAAATATATGGACACACACACACACACACACATACATATATATATATATATATATATACTTAAACAGTGCAAACTAATTTATGTACAGATAGGCCTACACATTAATTTTGTTCTTAGCACAGTTACAGGACGAACACAGTAAAGCAATTTCTTAATTTTTATACTCGTATGAATGTAAATTTATCTTTAAGACGAGTCAAACTGAGCAACACAATAGCAGCAACATCATCAACAACAATAACACAAAATAATAATAAACAATTAAATAAAAATAAAATAATAATTATTATTGTTTCGGTATTCAGTTTAAATCATATTTTCTACACATCATAATTATAATGAATAGAGAAAATAAATATATGTTTTCTTAACATAATAACGACACCTCACCCCCAAAACACAATATCAAAAAAATAAAAAAAAAAAAAAATAAACAAAACAAGGAAAGCTGAAATACTTTTGTTTTAAATATAATCAAAGCGAAATAAGCTGGACCCAAATAATTTATGCTCAGGTTTATATTTTATTTTTAAGATACATGGAAAGAAAATGAGGCCAACGTTTGCGATTTATTTATCTGTGTATTCGTGGATTTCTTCTCGTAACGAACGTTAACACAATCTAAAACCGCCCAGGTCGTGCCACAGTTAGTTAAACGTTTTGTTCTGCAAAAACAACTCTAATCTAATTCATTTTCCAGTATTCGTGTAACATCTTTGTTCTCAACACGTAACTACCCTCAACAGAGCAGAAGTCAGTTTGATGTCGACTGAAGAATGACGGAATAGTCGTAAAAAAGAATTTTCAGAATTCCTGGATGAAGGTGTGAGATGAAACGAGTCAGTGACGTGCAGAAAGTAAGTCAGTGGTGCGTGTGGTGTGGTGAAAACACACGTACAATGTACACCTGTCTTCAGCTACGATTTATGTACGTATACTATTCTTTATAATCTTTTGCCCCATTTTGTTTATGATTATTTATTTTGGGTTGAGAGGTGTTTTACACATACAATAACAGAAACACCACCACCACCACCTTCACCAACAGCAACAACAACAATAATAATAAAAAGCCATAACAACAACAACAGTAATAATAAGTAAGTAAGTAAGCAAATAAAGTTAAAACCGATTTGACGACAGGTTGTATGCAATAAACAGTACTAATGTTTCATGAAGAGTTTAGTCACGGCCAGTTCACTGGGTTTACGACATGACGTCACGTAGAAAGGTTATCTTCACAAACTAGTTATTTTAAAAAAAAAAAAAAACACATATCTACCGAGATTTAAAACTGTATCACAATATGTATTACGATGCTATATTTGTGTATTTCCCATCTCTACAGATACACTAAATGATTATTACTGACAATGACTCGGTTATCTGCCTCATTCTGTCGACTTCCCTGTCTCGCCTTATTTTGAACACTTTCTGTTTGCGAAAATCCTACACACTGCAATTAGACTGTTAAAAGGAAAAACGTGTTTGTTCAACAATGTCGCTCATCACGTTGTTACTGTTTATCAGCTCACTGATTCGGAAAATGTGATGCCGAGTGACAAAAATTCTGTCAGTGTAGTTGTAGTTGTTACACGAATATAAACATGTAAAACAGATAATTAATGTATTAGTGTTGTTTTTTTTTTTTTTACATTAATAAGTAGCCGAAAAAAGTGATTACTGTTGTTATTAATTCTTCTGCACACTTACACACATATTACATACATATATACATACATATATATATACATCATCTAAGAATACATACATAAATACATACATATATACATCCATCTATACATACATGCATGCATATGTAATATATCTCTATATTATCGAGAGAGAGAGAGAGAGAGAGAGAGAGAGAGAGAGAGAGAGAGAGAGAGAGAGAGAGAGAGAGAGAGAGAGAGAGAGCAATACATTACAGAGTTTTAATACATAAAATAAACATCACACTAAGAAATGAAATGTTAAAATATCGATAACTGTATTCCACAGACACCCAACAAGTACTTACAAATGAAATAACATTTCATAAATAAAACCACTGAACAGACTAACAGACACAAAGAACTAACCCTCTATTCCTGGCAAAGTTGTATCATTCATTGTTTTTTTAGTTGTTTTTTTCTTATCACCAATATATTTCACCTCCTGAATTTAAAATCCGTACACATGCCAATGTCATGTTAAAATAATGGTGTTCAAGTCACGTGACAAGATATGATTTACGTGTACAAGCAGACGACAGAACTGTCAGTTTATCGATCAGACGACATCGGTAATGAAGAAGTAAATTTTCAGGATAACAGTTTGTCCGACAACAGAACACCTGCGTTCCTTTAATAATTACTTCGCTAACATTTACAAGGTAAATCTGATTTAAATTCTAATAAAACGCATTTTATACAAGACCAAACGTGTACACCAAATGATGTTATATAAATTAAAACATACTGATGATTGTGACTACAGTTAATAATTATGTTTTATGACTGATGAAATACTTATTTCTTATTTTCTGTCTGTTTATCAGTATATGTATATGAAAGCAAGCCCGTATAAGTCTGGTGTTGTGTATGTTTGTATGTATGGAATGATGAATGTGACTGTATCTAAGTTTACAATTAATTAAATTATATAAGGCAAGTAATATATTTCTTTCTAGCTTCTTATTCTTTTTTTTTTTTTTTTATTTATTTATTTATTATTATTATTATTGAACTGGGATTGCTTTCTTTCAACTTTCATATCAGCTTGAAATATTATATTTTAAATGAAAATAAATAGAGAACCAATTATGTTATTATATTATTTTATATAAGACAGCTGACGTTAAACAATATTTTTAAAACATTAATAATAAATAATGAATTTACATAAATAAATAAAAAATAAAATAAAAAGGATAGTTGGCACTAAAACAGCGAAAATTTTAGTTAATCCATTTTTTTTTTTTTTTTTTTTTTTGTTCCGCATCTGAGTCCCAGAGTGGCTTATTCAGCATTCAACAGCAACAACAACAAAATGAATGAATGTAATTCTCTAAACAGATCCCCTAGCTAAGGAATGTTCCTAAAGAGTAACCTAGTGGGCTCATCTACAGAAGTAGACCAACGTTAATATTTCTTGCTTAATCTGCGGTTCGTTCTAGGACTGTTTATTTTAGTTTATTTTGCTTTATTGTATTTTAATTTTTTTTTTAAACATTTTAAGAATTATATTTAATTTTATTCGTTTTATTTAATTTTAATTTTTTTTAAACATTTTAAGAATTATATTTAATTTTATTTTATTTAATTTAATTTAATTTTATTTTGCTTTATTTTATTTTAATTTTTCATAATGTTTAAAAATTTTATTTTATTTTATTTATTTTATTTTATTTTATTTTATTTTTATTTTTATTTTATTTTGTTTTACTTTATTTAAACATGAATTAGTTTAAAGTATAATTAAAATAAACAGAAATATGTTGAATATAGGATATCAAACAATGCTTCCACCCTTTGACATGAAAAGAAAACCCCGCTAAGCCTTGTGGAAATTAGAAGCTTTGTTCTTAACAAACTCATCG
Source organism: Chrysomallon squamiferum (assembly GCA_012295275.1). NCBI lineage: Eukaryota > Metazoa > Mollusca > Gastropoda > Neomphalida > Peltospiridae > Chrysomallon > Chrysomallon squamiferum. The sequence continues at coordinate 5,945,324 of CM022671.1, read as the reverse complement.
GCGAGTATCCTTAATTAATATTAAAATACGAATCTAACCTAATCGGACATACACGTGAACCGCTATGTCCTGTCGTTGGAAATAGAACGCATTATCATCTCCATTATCGACTGCTGCACCGAAGTGCAACAAACACTAATCTTCCGCGATACAAATAAATCCCGCTACCATGGCAACGGAATAAGCTTTTTATCAATTCTGGTTTTAACTAAGTGACAATTGAGTAGCTTTCTGAAAACCATCTGCGGTCTGGGCATTCTCTGGGAATAATAAGTCATTTCTGTACGTTTTATTTATTTATTTATTTATTTACTTATCTGTTTAATTTTATTTATTTATTTATTTTTATTATTATTATTTTAAAAACGCATCGAGCGAAATAGTAAATGCTATTATCTAAAGATTAAAAACTATAATTATCATTTATTGTCATTGCAATTTTATAGTATGATGAAAACGACATTGCTGATGTTGTGCTTAAGTAATCCTCTTTGACTCTGGTTCTTTGTGTGGTTGCTTCCCGACTGGCAAATACATTTTAGCAAAATTGTAGATAATGAATACGCTGTTAAATCTCTATTGGGTATTCCGGTTGTTGTTTTTTAAATATATATACATACAGCTATTATTCTAAATCCATAAAACACATTTTATTTTAATTTAATGTAAAATATTCACTGAAAAGTTTCATTGATGTGCATTGTTTTAAAAGAATATAGTCATAAACTTTCTATTAAAAGCAAAGTTTCAAAATACAAATAAATTAAATTTTGGGATGGTTAAATCTAAATTAATTAATAAATAAGAATTCTTTAGCAAGCTTCGGATCAAACATAAATTAGGACGCTGGTGCTGAACCTCTCGTTGTTAACTATTTCTGTCTTTGATAATCATATTTCATCATGTGAGGTGACAAAACGTTTTCGAATATTTTAAGAGTAACAGAAAATGGCGAAATTTTCACAAAACTGAGATATTTAATTTGTATCTTTCTTTATCAACATTATTATTATTATTGTTGTTGTTGTTGTTGTTGCTGTTGTTGTATGTTATTATTATTATTACCATTATTATTATTATTTTTATTATTATTATTATTATTATTATTATTATTATTATTATTATATTGTTGTTTTGTTCTTTCCTCTTCCTCTACTGTTGTAGTTTGGTTTCTCTGTTATTTGGCTAATTTGCTATAATTATATGTCACTGATTGAGTACATGAGTTTCTAGGTAATGTGGGCCACAAACATACATTTTATATGTTTTGACGTGAAGCCAACAACCAGAAAATTACATTAAAACCTGCAGTAATGAATTGTTTGAATGTTTGTGTTCTTGTTACTTGAACAGTATTGAAGTTACAGCAAACTGTTTGTACCTCAACACCAAAGTCAGTCGTTCTGGATCAATCCTCGTCATTATTTCCAGAGATAACCAGTTCTAAAGGACTAAATATTAAATATATATATAAACTATCTATTGATGTTTGTCAGCAAGTGGTCATTGCTATAGTGGTAATGAATTATATTTATAAATCTTCGTTTGAAACTCAGAAACATAAAATATTGTTGTACGTCGTTAAACATTTTCATATAATCATTCGGGTTTTTACACATACACACGCACACACATACCATGCATATACTCATATACACATATACATATATACATACATACATACATACATACATACATACTTACTTATATTTATACATATATCTGATACATATATATACACTTACATCCATCCATACATACATACAATCATACATACTTATATTCATATATACATTTGATACATATATACACTTACGTACATACATACATGCATACATACATACATTTATAAACATAATAATACATGCAAATTCTTTATATAAAATGTATTTATTATTATTGTGAAAAGATTTTGCATAAAATTTAAATATATTTTATATACATTCAAATGATTTTATTTGTTAAATGACGTTATTAAAAAGTACACAAAATAGCCGTTACATCGATCTATTTTTAACTGTAATTTATTAATAGTAAAGGTTGATGTTTTAGAATATTTAGAAATGTGTTTAGCTTATATGTTCTTACTAAATATGTTTACTTTAACATTTCATCCTGTCTACGTGAAAGTCATTTCACAATAAAAAAAAATAATATATAAACAACTCGAGATTCCGAAAATCATACGTAGCAACTGTTCATTACTCAAGGGAAATAACTAAAATTGAAGAAATAACTGAAACGCTGCGATACTTAACATCTGTATCGGTAACAGGCACACTTCCGTTAACACCTTATTGATCTCGAAATAATAGGCGTACGTTTCAACACATTGCGGAATATAATCGGATCTACAGATCTCAGTTAAAATTAACTTATTAACAATGCATAAAGTCTAGAGGCGGAAACAGTGGAAGGTGCTGTGAAGGTCATCTCAAATTCAAAAGTAGAGCGAAATATAAAGAAATGAAAATGAAAAGAAGACAGTGACATGCAGAGGTCTGGTGATGCCCGGGGCCAACTCTTTGATTGTTTGCCCCAAAGACTGAAGTGTAAGGCCTCGTACTGAGAAATATTATGAGAAAGGAAGGTATTTTGAATACGTAAACACAGATGAAACATAAAATAAACACTTTATTGGATTGAAATATAAATCAACTAAAAAAATGTATTAAGTTCTTTTCTCTGATTGGATGCACACACCCACCCACCCTCTGCACGCCAAAGAAACAAGATATAACAAATGCAAATTTTAAACATATATAGAAATATAAAAATAAGTAAAGAAATTTAAGAAGAAGAAGGTGATGAAAAAGAAGAAGAAGAAAAAAAAGATAAAAAGAAGATAATTGGCCATAATAAATAATAATAACAAAATAAAAGACGAAAAAATAGGAAAAATGCGGCGATTGATACAAAAAGTAATGAAAAAGGAGACGTTAGAAAGACTATTAATATAATTAATAAAAGAGAAGAAAGAATAATTTAATTACAAAAATGTTCATAAATGTATCAGTTCTCTGTTGTTAACGTATGCGTCATTTGTTAGTATCTCTACCGCAATTATATACTGAACATTCTTCAAGCACGCTTTTTTTCTTCTTCCATTGTGAAAATGTCTTGTGAAGTAATTATCGACATTTCGAGAATAATTTGTCTCGTTAGCCAGAATTAGTAACAGTTTACTGCCAACATATCATTAGCAATCAGTTACCTTTTGTCAAATCAGCAACGATTCAAAAATCTCAGACTAAGGGCATGCAGACGCCATATTTGTTTTCGTTATTTGCTTTTATGATAGAACGATTTACACTATGATAATAGAAAACGCAATTTCATAAACCAGTGGGAGATGGGGTATTGAATTTCGCCTCTCCCAGGATCCATGTATGATAGGTTCATATTTCTTATTGCTTTTGTTTCTGTTGGATGGGAGATGTTAGTATACTGTTTACAAAATTTAACTGTCTTGGTATTTCACTATTTGACGACGCATACGTCACAAAACAGTATCATCATGATATCGTGTTATTGGTGGTGTGTGCGTGCTTTTCTTTTTATTTAATGTGTGGGGAGAGAGAGAGAGAGAGAGAGAGAGAGAGAGAGAGAGAGAGAGAGAGAGAGAGAGAGAGAGAGAGAGCTTCCATATATGATATTGCGTTAAGGTATGAATATGTTTTAAATTTTAATGATACAAACAGAAAACAGATAACTATATGTGCAAATATATATATGAGAAAAAAAAACAAGGAAGAAAGAAGAAGACATTAACTACATTAAACAATAAAAACAATAACGGAAAATACCGAGTAAATACTAAATAAGACAAAAATATACTAACAACAACAACTTTCCAGTGTACTGAACACTTTTATTTTATTTATTATAAGTGATAATCAGAAGTGGTCAAATAAAAATTCTTATGTGAAGTCTGATTTTTTATCAAAACATCCCTGCTATTATAAATACACAAGAAAGGAATATAATTATATAATTTTAAGTTTACAATTAAACAGCGTTATACAGTAATTTTGCAGTGATATTTATATACTCAGTCTTATAAGGTGTTTTCAGTAATCGAACTTTTTTATTTTAAATAATCTTTTACCACATTATATGATATGAATGAAAATATTATTTGGTTTTTATATATATATATATATGAAAAAACAATGATAGGTGTTTATACAAACAATCATTTCAATCCACCCAATCACACATAAATATAAATAAATATAAAGTTACTGATATAAATATTATGCTCATAAATATTATTAATATATACACATGTATACATAAATGCATAAAATACATATTACGTTAATAATATTACTAATAAATACACATATAATATAAATATTAGGTTCTGAACATGCTGAAATGAAATTCTCCATTTAGTTTCTAAGAAGAAAATATTAAACAAACACTAAAGTTTAGATTCTGCTTCTACCTTGTAAACTTCCCTAAGACGATAAACAATTTTGTGTGCTTCGTCAAAATATGGCTTTGTTTCACCTTTGACCCTCTCCATCCACTGTTTAATTATGGGACTGGACATAAATACTTCATCTTTGTGAACTCCATACAGCTGCATCCATTCACAGACTGCCAGGATGTCAGCAATGGAAATCTCAGAACCACACAAAAATGGCTGATTTTTGAGAAAATAATTCTCAAAATCTTCGACGACTTTTGTGCAGTTTTTCTGGAAGTTTTTCACTTTTTTCCAGTCTATAGGCTTCCCAGTTGCTTGCGGTATGACAAACTGTAATATGACAAAAACAGGCAACGATTATATATTGGTGTTGTTAATGCTTGTAGTTGTGTGCATTACTGAAAAAAAATATATATATATATTGTTGTTTAATAAATAAATAAATAAATAAATAAATAAATAATGTCTATGGATATTTCATTAAAAAAAAAAAGAAAGGAAAAGAAACCAAAACTCCATAAATATACATAAAAAAAATCATTAAAAAATAATAATCAGTTTAATTAAATAAATAAAATATAAGAAATAATAAATAAATACATAAAAAAAAAAAATAAAAAAGAGAAAAATAAATGAAAAAAAACAATTTAAAAAATACAAAACATAACTTGAAAAGCAAAAGCATACATTTTCTTTTCAACCAAGGTAAATGAAACAGAAAATAATTTAAACTTTAGGGAAAAAACTTTTGTTTTAAAGTCAGACAAAATTCTATATGTCAGAGTTATTCTGTTTTATGAAAACATTTGCACGTGTTTTCAAGAGAAAAAAAAAAAAGAAAAACGCCAGCGAAAACACTCACCAGATTCTGGAAAAGCATGGCCGCATTGATTCTGAGATTCAAATGTTGCCAGTTTGTAAATTCGTCCACACGAGCCTGCAGTTTAAGATCTGTGCGAGGATACCAGTGATCAGCAACATTATACTTGACCACCAGGTACTTCAAAATAGCAACACTGAAAAACAGATAATAAGCTCAATTAATTAATATTGGAGATTATCTAGTTTAAGAATCAAATCATAATAAATGCTGATCTTTCCTCATTAGTGATAATTAGTAATTTGGTATATATATTTGCAGAAAAAAAAAAAAAAATTAAATATAAGTTTTGTAGTATTATATACCTTTCTGTCAGGATGAAGCCATTGTCGTCAATAACTGGAACTAATTTGAAAGGATTTATCTTAGCATATTCCTCACTCATGTGTTCACCTAGAATAAAATGAAAACAGTGAGTAAAGAAAGGTTGGTAGCATTGATAAAGAAAACATTTAAATGATTTGCAAAAAATACAATTTATAAAATAATTTATATTGCAAAAAATTCATGCATATATTTCTTTCCGACATTTCCACAAGTTAATTTTATTATTATTATTTTCAACCAATATTAACTAAAACAAAAAACAAAATTAAAATATAACATACACTGTTATTTGGATATCTGTTGACATATTTGCAAATTATCACAACAAACGAGTAATGAGAGAGAGAGAGAGAGAGAGAGAGAGAGAGAGAGAGAGAGAGAGAGAGAGAGAGAGAGAGAGAGAGAGCATTTTGTAAATATGATGTGTCATCAATTCATAGTTAAATATAAAAATAACCTTTTCTCAATGCAACAGGTTTTGATTCAAACGGAATATTTGTCAGTTTCATAAACATATAAACAGCTCTCGAAGGCTGGGACAATAAATCGAAATAGAGTTTCATCGCCATGTTACTTTGCACTTTGACCCAAGGTAAACTTGAAGGGCGAAGGTTTTCTGCTGCCGTTCGAGCGGTTTACGCAGTAGTTAATAATTTACATGGTTATTGCTTTAGTTGTTCGTTTTAGTCCTTCTGTTATATTTATTAACTTGTATATGTAATGCAACTTGTTGTTAAAACATTTCATTATGAATAATAATTATATTCTTAAACGCAATGTTTTCTGTTTTCCATTAATTTTATAATTCATACAATGATACATCCCTATTTTTGTATTTAATTTGCTTATTTATTTATTTATTTTTACTTATTTTATTAGTATTATTATTACTAAGAAAAAAATCAGTACACATTTCATGAAAATATTATTATTATTATTATTATTTGAACTAAAAAAACCCATTTAGTTAATATTTGAAACGTAAGTTTCATTCTAATGAGACAATCGAGTACACCGGACATTTTTTTCTAAGTTTTATTTTTATTCTATTTTTTGTAAACACAGCTGTTATTGGTCTATTATTATCCAATCGGTAAGCAAATAGCTTACCAGACATAAGTGGCGGGGATCTTCAAAGAAATGTCGGCTAAATGAAATGACAAATGTGTTTTGGACAACAAAATGGTAAATTAAACGATACGATGCAAAATTCATAGTTATCAGGAAAATATCCATTAATGTTTACCTTTTGGGGTTTTAATTTTAATTTTGTTTTTTGTTTATTTTTTGTATATGTATGTCATTAAACATTCGACTAATGATTCGTAGTGCTTCTACAAGTACGACTACTACTACTACTATTCATTAATGCCATATTGGTAATTCGATAAACAAACTAAATTTATAAATTGTGACTTGCTGTGCCTTTATTAAATTTAAATGATTTAAAATAAGATGATAGCGATGCAATTCTAACCCAAACACATACTGACATAGCCATGCACATGATATAAATTTTCGCACAGTTCACATTTATTTAGTAGCTATTTTAATAAACAATAAAAATTCTGATTAAAGCATTCTCTTATTCTGTTGCAGTATATATTTTCAATTTATTAAAATTCTATAATTACTGATATTGGCTCATGACAGATAATTTATTATCTTTGTAATTATTTTAGGGGACCAAGTCACCTACAAAAAGTAAAAGAAATTCTTTGGATGATGAAACTAATCGACAAAATGCATTAAATAATGTTCAGCAAAAACAGGTAATTAGTTTTTTGATTTTGTTTTTATCAGTTATTTCAGTTTTGTAACTTACCTAATTTATTTTCATAGAAATAAAATTTTACAAATTGCTTTGTAAATATAGTAGTTAGAGATATTTTCATACTTGCACATTTGGTAGATTACTGACTTACCAAAGGGGATGCTGGGTCAAATCCTGATATTAATAAGTGGTGAAACAAAATATTATGACAATTGTTAAGTAACATTTCTAATTTTAGGTTCCATCTTTTAAGAAAAAACAGATCCAGGAAGTTGAAAATAATGGGAAATCTTTGCCCAAAACGGTAAGTTATTTTACCAAACATTTGTTTGTAAAGAATTTGTTTATCAGTTAATTTATAATAAGTGAGATGTAGAATGTCATGTCAAGAAGACTGAATATTGAATATTTTTTTCTTAATCTTATGTATTCATAAAAATGTTGTTTGAAAGATAAATGTAAGATAAAAAAGAAGAAAAAAACAATACTGAAATATAAAAGTTTGTAGAATTGATTCTCCTAGATGCAGCCATTTGACCTTTTACTATTCCATCCCATCTGTCTAGACTTTATTATAAGCAGTTTACTTTTCTGTCTTAGAAAAGATGAACATATTTATTATAAATGCTTGTTTCTTAACCTGTTAATATTAAAAAAATTATAGATATATTAAAAAAATATAACGTATATATGTATATATTTTTTAATTTGTAATATTTGAAATAAAATAACATTCATATATTCATTATAAAGTAAAAAAATGTTAATCAAGATTCTGAATATAGTTATTCTATAGTAATTGATAAAAAAAAAAAAAAAAAAAAAAAAAAAAAAAATATATATATATATATTTTTATTATTATTAATTAATAAATAAATAATAATAATATAAATAAAATAATTATTACAGGGTCAGGTTGTGTATGTGGCAGACAGGAGGGAGGCGTGGAAGGTTGGCACAGTGTATGATGTCATCGGTGAAGACATCTTCGTGAAGTTAGGAGAGTCTGAGCTGAGAGCTAATTCTCCATCACTTCGACAACTTCAGCAACGTCACCAGTTTTCTTCACCAGTCAAAAAAAAAGTAATATCCTCTGATAACAAATAAAATTTGATAAATTAAAAATTTGTTAGATAAATATTGAAAATACTGATGGCATTTTATTATTATTATTATTTTATTTTATTTATTTTATTTTATTTTTATTTTATTTTATTTTATTTTATTTTATTTTATTTTTTTGGCCATGAAAATATTTTAATGACAGTTATTTTAAAGAAGGCAGATACTGTAATAAATAAATAAATAAAGTAGATAAATAAAAATGAATGTAGACAAATGCAACAGCATTTATATAAAAAAAGAGGAATCATTTAAAATTAAATGTCATTTTAAAAAAAGATAGAAAAACAGATAAAAATTAAGAATTTAATCCTTTTTATTTAAAAAAAAAAACCTTATTCATGCTTTTTGTTTCTGTTGTTTTTTACTTGTAAATGTCAGATTGTTTGTTTGTTACAGAAGATAAAATGTAAACTTAGTCACATTCGACTCCACTGTAATGTGTGTCTGGCAGATTTCTCAAACCTGACCAATCTCCCTCACATGAATGAAGCCACAGGTATTATCTTTTGTCATTCTTTAATCTCAGTGTAGAATATAAAGAATAAGTATGGTCTAGATTACAGAATGGTTATATCAAAGGTCTGATAAAAATCTTTTTTTTTTTTTTTCTTTAAGCCACACACACAAACTTTATTTGATGAACAAAATAATAAATAAATAAATAAACATTATTTTCAGATAGCCATATGTGAAATTTAAATGGATTTCATGTTTACTTTGATGCTATTCTCCAGTTATCTCCTTACATTCCAAAATCTGAAAAATTCTGAAATCTGAAACATGCCCATCTCAGACATTTCAGATAAGGGATCAACAATCTAAAGTACAAACAGCTGGTGTAAATATATTTTGTATACATCCTGGCAATTGCTTTTGAGTGATACCTACACCAACTTTTAACAATAATAAAGTATAAAATATTAATAAAACAAAAACCTGAAATAATGCAGCAAGGATTATATTTCCTCTTTTTTCTGTCATGTTATTTGATACAAAGCCAACAGCAAATTTCCAGTGATTTATTTAGTCTGTCAGTTTGTTTTTATGTGTAGAATGATGTCAGCTTGTTAAATGATAGTCTGTGTTCATTACGTTGGTAATTATTTCATTGTAATATATATTAACATTACCAATGTCTGTTATTGTTAACATATTTACCTAGATGGGTGTAAAATGTATGTTAGTTGTTTGTTCATACTACTGTAGATACATATTTAAATTTTATCATTATTTATTTATTTATTTATTTATACATAATCTAATACAAGTTTTTTTTTTTTATATATATGTTTCTAGTATTCAAAGAAGAGACAATACTGTGTTATACCTATCCAAACTGTATTTCTTATCACAACATAATTCTAGTAATTATTAATCTTGGTGTTTATAAATTAACTACACATCTTTATATACTGTTTTTATTTATGGTTTATTATGAATATTCATGACTTGTTTATTTTTTGTTTCAGTTCTGTTTTGTTTACATGAAAGATATGATGAGGACAAGTTTTACACAAATGCTGGATCTATGGTTATAGCTGTAAATCCTTTCAAAGATGTTGAATATTTGTATGGTCTTGACAAGATTGAAGATTATAACAGTAATAATAAGGTAAATGATCAAAGTTTGTTTGACTATATTCTGTTTGTAGTAAAATGGTGAGCATATCAAAACAGAGACTGATGATTTTAAATCTGGTTCATTTTGTTGTCAAATTCAGAATTTTATAAAACCTTTTTTAAATTTCTTGTTTATTTTGTAAAATTATATTTATGCATTATGAAAATGTTATTGTTAATATTATTTTATGTTTGAAGTTATTAATTTTTTTGTAGAGTTTGCCACCACACATCTATGAAATTGCTAGCAAGGCGTACAAACAAACTGTGTCAGGTCTGAATAGAAAAAACCAGTGTATTGTTGTCAGTGGTGAGAGTGGGGCAGGAAAGGTAACTCTAACAGATCTGAAAATAAGGTTTAGAAAGAATTATAATATGAGAGTTAAATCTTTTTATTTATTTATTTATTTATTTTTTTATTTTTTATTTATTTTACATAAATTGATAAACTAATTTAAATATTTTATTTAATTCTGCATAAATTACTGATAAATTTGTTTTTGTTTTGACATTTTTATTTGTTTATTACAGACTGTATCAGCAAAACATCTGTTGAAATATATTACTGTTGTCTCAAACCCAGAATCAAGCCAGAGGTAAATAAACTGTTTTGTCTTTTGAAAGAACATTGATGTTAAATATATTTCAAGTGTTAATATTTTTGTAAAGCCTTTCAAAATAAAAAAGAAGAAGGAAAAGTTTTTGTTGTTGTTTTTCTATTTTTTAATTTTTTTAAAAACATTATTTCTCTTCTCAGGAAAATATTTATATATACACATAATTTTGTATTAACTTATTTCACTTAAATTTGTTTTTAAGGAATTCCGATAATTCAAATCAAGGAGGACGCATACACGACAAAATTCTGCAGTCCAGTCCTATATTGGAAGCTTTTGGTAACTAGATAAATTATTTTTACTGTTATATATTATATATGTTTTATATTTTACTCTATTATAGTAAACAAGTACACAGTGTTTATATGTTTTATGTGAAATAAATCTTCCACTGAAATTAATCTGTTTACTTATACTAATTTGACAAATTAATTTAATCTCAATCAATTCTAAAAGATTGCATCTTTTTGTTATAAATTTTAAAATTTGTATTTAATCCTGTTTTGAAATTATTCATGCTATATGGTTTGGGATGAGTTATTTAAGATAATAAGGATAAAAATAATTCTAATAATAATAACAAATCTTAATTTCAGGCAATGCAGCAACTCCAAGGAATGGAAACAGTTCACGATTCGGCAAATTTATTGAGTTACAGTTTCACCGGTTGGTGGAAGCCATTTTTTCTCATATAATTTAAAATAACATTTATAGTGAATCAGAAAATTATTTATTGCTCTATACTTCTTGGATTAGGAAATACATTAAAAACAAATAATAATAAATACATAGAGGAATATACATCTGTTTAAATTTCTAAATTGATGATAATTTGTTTCAGAAATGGAGTTATCAAAGGGGCCGCAATCCAGACATATCTGTTAGAGAAAACTAGAGTTGTCCACCCTGCAGAGACAGAATGCAACTTTCACATTTTCTACCAGGTGAATTTGTACTTGTCATTCACATAATAAATAAATTCAAAAACAGAAAATATGTGTTGCATTTATATTCGTTCTATCTTCCATGAAAGTGTTAGTCTGTTTTCATTAATTCAGTTTTCATTCAATGCACTTTTTTATTTACTGTTTATATTTGCATGTAATTTTTATTATTATTGTTATTATTTATTTATTTATTTGTTGTTTTTTGTTTACTATATTTTACATTGTTCACTCAGTTGTTCTCAGTTGTTATTGTTATTTATTTATTTATTTTTCATTTGGTTCTCATGATTGTTATTATTATTATTTTATTTATTCATTTTATTGTCATTCCAATAGCTGATGCATATGTGTCTATTGTCATTATTATTATTATCATCATCATTGTTATTTTCTAGTAATTATTATTATTATTATCATCATCATCATTATTATTATTATAATTATTATTTTCATTTTGTTGTTGTTGTTTATTTTATTGTATTTTTGAGACTGTTTGAATGTTTCAGCTGACAGAGAGTGTTTCAGAAGAGACAGGTGAAGAGCCGGGCTGGCTGAAGGAAATGAGAAAACAGTTTGTTGACCACACCTTCAACATTCTGCCTCACGGACAGCGTAACACTTCAACTTAACAATATTTTCTTCATGCTCTACTTTATTTTTATCTATTATTTTATACAAATTATACACGTAAATACACAGACAAACAAATGTAAATAAATACTTAAGTAGATTATTGCATCCATTTACACAAACAAAAATATCCAAATGCATCAATGTATGAATATAACAACAAATATCCCAATTTTGTATTTATTTTTTTATTTCCTATTTCATTTATCAAATTATTTATTTTAATTATTTATTTATGTATATACTTATTTGTTTATTTATTATACATATTTATTTATTTACTTGTATATTTATTTGCCTGCTTAGTTATTTATTTATTTACTTATACATTTTTTAATTATTTATTTACATATTTTTTTTTTTTTTTTTGCTTACTTATTTACTTATTTACTTGTTTATTTGTTATTTATTTATTTGTTTATTTATTTATTCACTTACTTTGTTTATTTATTTATTCACTTACTTTGTTTATTCATTTATTATTCGTTTGTCTTTTTGTTTATATATTTGTTTGTTTGTCTCTGTTTTTTTATTTTATATTTATTTATTTATTTATTTATTTATTTGTGTGACACAGAGGCCAGACTGAACAGAAACATATCTGACACTCTGACTGCAATGACAGACATTGGACTGACATCTCATCACCAGACTTCTGTCTTTGAGGTATTTTTTTTATTTTTTTTTTATTTTCACTTTGTGTTTTTGTGAAACTAGACAAAACTAGAAGTATATATATTAAAAACTTAATGAAAGATAGATATACACACTCCTGCCAATGCATGACCTCAATGCAGGTGCAAAACACAAATAATGAGTGACATACTGATAGTTACAGACATTATATAGTTTGTCATTTGGTTTAAGTGAGTGTGAATGTGTGATCTGAAGTGTGATTAGTTATAGGATCAGTACTTATCAGAAGCAATGGCATAACTATTAGAAGGGGGATATATAAAAGATTCTTGGTACTAATCGACAAAGATGGTCATGGAATAGCAAGAGTAGAATTTCTCTTTCACATTATCATGTTAAAAACCCCAGTATTTAATTTAAAATCTGTTGAGATCACTTTAGAAGTTTAACAAAAAAAAAAAAAAAATATGTTTTTACAATTTTTATTTACGTGTTTGTTTTGTTTCAGATCTTGTATTCTATTATATTTCTGGGAAACATCAGTTTCACACCCACTGAAGAAGACTCCAGTGAACTGACTCACAATGACTGTAAGTTACAAAACAATTAAAATTTTTTTTTTAAATTTAAAATGAAATTACGTGAATATGTCAAGAGAACAAATGAACATGGGAAAATGTTGATGAAAGTGAAAAATATTTTCTGTCTCCTTTGGAATAAAAGAATTTCATAACAGAAAATATATTCCATTGCACACTGTGCCTTTGTTTAAAACTCCCATAAGAATTTAATAAAATGATAAACCCAGTAAAATCTGAAAAATATTTCACATACACTATCCATTCCTCCTGAGCAAGTGTCTGTCAACTTATGAAAAATATTGTTATGGATTAAGTCAAAATTATTTTAAACTGGTTTTTATATTTTTATAATTTGCTATTATAATTTTAAATAATTTTTATTTTTAATTTTTTATTATTTTTTTTTTTGATTTATTTATTTATTTATTTATTTATTTATTGTTTTTATTTTTAATTTTTAATTTTTAATTTTTTTTTTAAAATTATTATATTTTCATTAAAAACACAAAAAAAACATGATATAAAATCATAATGTAGATAATTTAATTTTTTATTGTTTACATGAAATAGCTAGAGGTATAAAAAATAAATAAAAAAAAAAAAAAATGTTGACATTTTCCTAACAGTGTCTGAAAAATGCGCGTGTCAACGTCAGTGCTCTCAGTGTTTACCAAAACTTGCAGAAAATTCTTGTGTCACATACACAGGTACCACAGAGTTTGATTTTTAGATTTGTGTTCCTCAACTTTATTTTGATTTATATTTAATTTATTTTTCAGTTGGTTTTTGTTTAAACCTGTATTGCATTTTCAGTTTTCAACTGCTTGAGTTGGTTAAAATGATAATTGTATTATTTAGTTTGGTTTTATTTATTTATTTATTTATTTATTTAAAGTTTTTTTTTTTTTTTTTTTTTTTAATTGTTGTTTGTTTGGTTTTATTTTTATTTTTTTTAAATTTTTTTTTTTTTTTTTTTTACATTAATTTTATATGTTCACAACAAATAATTACTTTATAAATTATGTTTAAAAATAAACAGGATCTGGTAAGAAGATTTGTTTGTTTGAAAATGTTTCATAATATGGTGCATTTTATTAAAATTGGATTAAGTTAAATGTTGTAATATTAATTTAATCAATATTATTTTTCTCTCTCTGAACCTCATTCTTATATCTTCTGTCTTTTTGTTTCCTTCTCACTCTGTCTCTCTGTCCATTTGTTGCTGTTTCGTTTTTGTCACTTTCCTGTTTTGTCTGTGTCATTCTCTCTTACTCATTTACTCTCATACTTTTTGTCTCACTCTCTCCCTCTCAATTCTCACTCTCTCTCTTCCTTTGAGGATATCAATCTATTCCTCACAAACTAATTATAACAATAGTAATAATTTTAAAATTTAGTAAGTTTTCAGTGGCTAGTTTCATGTCTAAAATAATATTTAAAAAAATCGTGTTAAAAAAACATTTACTGATTCATACAATTACAATGTATGCTATTAAAGAATGATGTCAACTTCTTGGAATATCTTCACAACGCCTCAAGAAATAAAACAAATATTTATTTATAAAATGATATTTAGTAAGCATTTATTTGATTCATTCAGTTACAATGTATGCTATTGAAGAGTCGTGCCGTCTACTTGGAATATCTTCCCAACTTCTGGAGAAAACTCTCCTCAATCGAAACATCACATCTGGAAACAGGAAAGCCAACCATCTTTGTGAAACCAGTGTCCATCATAGAGGCAAAGAGTCGCAGAGACTGTCTTGCCATGCTTCTCTATTCCAGGTAATTTGTCTTTGTGAACAATACCTGTGCAGAGTAGCGAGTAATTGTCTGTATTATTTGTTGTAAAATTAGTAGTAGTAGTAGTAATAGTGGTAGTAATGGTATTATTAGTAGTATTAGTAGCAGTAGTGTTTTTATTATTATTACTACTATTACAATAATTATTATATTATAAATATTAGTATTTTTATTATTATTACTATTACTATTATTATTATTATTATTATTTTCATTATTATTACTATTATTATTATTATTATTATTATTATTATTATTATTATTATTATTATTATTATTATTATTATTGTTGTTGTTGTTATTGTTATTATTACAGACTATTTGACTGGCTACTGACATTTATAAATCAGCAGATTCAGTGTGAAGAGTGCAGTAGTACTATAGGTACAGTAACTCAGTCTTTTAAAACTGTTGTTTTAATCATCACTCTACATGTATTATAATTATTTGATTGCACTAATTGAAACCAGAATTGAGAGTTTTAATACTTTTGGTGTCACTCAAGTACACAGTTGTACTGTTCATTTGTTATAAACCCAATACAAAAAATTAAAAAAATATTTAAAAAAAGCAAACAAAACAATTTAAGTCTCTTGACCTGCTCGGATTATGTTGACTCAGTCTTTTAAAACGTTTTCATTCAACAGGAAACGATAATCAAACAGCATTACGAAATTATAGATTTAAGTTAATTTTTCTTTTTCTCTGAACTGATTAATGTTTTAAATATATAAATTTGTTCAGGTCTGTTGGACATTTATGGCTTTGAAACGTTTGAAACTAACAGCTTGGAACAACTGTGCATAAATTATGCTAATGAGAAGATTCAGCAACATTACATTGGCCATTTCTTGAGAGACTTGCAGGTTTAAATTTTAATTTTTTATTTCTTTTTAAAGCAGATAATAATAAATTTTAAATACTCTATAATCCCTTAATTAGCAGCATTCTGGTATAACAAAACAAAGACAAAACTATTTTAGATACAGTCAGAGTTCAGAATTTATTAACCAATTAATAATTAATGTTTAATTTTGATTATTTTGATTAATTATACATAGCTTTTATTTCTTTTGCATTACTCTTAAATTATACATCTTAAGTCAATATCTTATATGTGACATGTAATAAACAAGATTAAGAATACACTAATTTGTTAAATTTTAAATTTAATGTGTTTTATATATAACAGAGGGAGTATGAAGAGGAATGTATCCCCTGGTTACACATAAATTACCATGACAACCAGCCTTGTTTGAACATCCTGGAGGGCTCAGTGTGTATTTTTGGTATTCTCAACGAGGTAAGAGTCTATAGTTTTATTTACAGACAACAGTGTTAATTATTACAAGTACACTAAACAAAATAGATAATTCTGTGTTATAGCAAACTTTATGGTATTATCATTTCAACCAAAGTATGTCATTCGAATTTTTATATATCTTTTTTAAATATGTAGTTAAAAATAAAATGTTTTAATTTAATGAAGAGAAAACAGAAACCAGAAAAAACAAATTATTTAAAAAAAAGTTGTAGAAAGAAACTGATAATAGTAATATTTGGTGTATTTAACCATGATTAAAAAAAGAAACAAAAACCATAAAAAACAACAAATAAAACCATATCTCATTCATTTCTACAAATATTTGTTCATTTCTGCTTTTCTTTAAAAATGTTTATGATCTGTTTCTGTAGCATTAATTTACCAAATTATCAGACTTGACAATTCATGTTTTAAAAATGTTTTCCTTTTAGGTAGTAGTTAAAATTGAATTACCAGAGATAAGTAAATTAAACATCTCTGTATGTTAAAATATATACAAATAAAAAAAATAAAAATAAAATTTCTTATATATATATATATATATTATAGGAGGTTTATTTGAGTAGAAAAACCAGTGTGAGAGATTTGGCTGACAGGTTGTTGAAGATCAAAGATGGAGAACATTCACCTCTGAAAAAACCTAAAACTTCCGTCAAAACTCCGAGTTTTGTCATCAGCCACTATGCTGGCAATGTCTGTTACTCTGTCGAACACATGGTCACCAAAAACAAGGTAAAATGTAATTCAAACTTAATTATTTTTTTAAAATTCGAATTATTTTATTTCAATAATTAAAACAAATAAATGAAAGTTTAATGATGTCTTGGCACATTTTGTTATTGACAGTAGTTAATGTGTTAGGTTATTTAAATAAAAGATGATGTGATCACTGACACCATTTTGTGAGCTGTTTTTATTGATTAGCAGCAAGAGATATTTGATATATACACCTTCCCCAAAACGGTAAAGCACTTTTTTATGGAAATGTTAAATAATATAATGGGTGAGCAGATGAACTGATTTGCAATATGTTGTAGATGAAATCTCCAAACTTTGCTGGTCTTTGGAAAATAACTGATAAGATGATAACAAGAAACAAATAGCTCTTTCTGGGTGCATTTTAAAATTTTAATTTCATTTATTTATTTATTTGTTTATTTATAGTTTTTTTTTTTTTTTTTTTTTTTATTGTATTTGGGGGTTTTTTGGGAGGGGTTGTGTTTTTCTTTAATTTTTAATTTTTAAAAAAATAAATTTTAATTATTTGTTTGTTTACAATTTTATTTTTTGTTTATTTGTTAATTATTTCTTTCTTTCATTGTTGATTTATTGATTTGTTTGTTTATTATTTATTTATTTATTTAATTATTTATTTATTATTATTATTTTGTTTTAATTGTTTGTTTTGTTTTCAGGACAACATTCCAGCTGAGATCATAACTCTTCTCTCTCTCAGTGAGAAGCCATTTGTCAGATCTCTGCTCACTGGCTGTGAGTCAGACTCACACTCACAGGGAAAGAAAAAGAAAACTGTTCTACAGAAGTTTAAAGTCAGTAAAATATGTTTTTAAATTTGTATGTAAAAATGTTAAATTACTCACATTAACCTCACTTAATTTGTATTTGCATTCTCACAGATAAAAAACACAATATTTAATAATTAAACATCACGTTACAGTTCCCTGAAGCCAAAAATAATACGTAAAAAAAAACACCAAAAATTAAATTAAAAAGTTAAAACAAAAAGAATTATCATTGATTTTTAACAAAGTAAACAATATTTTCTATAAATTATTAATTTAATTGATACATTTATATAGGACTGAAATGAGTAGAAACAATATTTTATCTGTAGTAAATATATTCTAAAATTATTACACCAGTCAATAATAATATTAAATTCAGTGGAAGGATTCTATTTTGCTAACAGAGATTGACAGTTCGTTATGGCACGGATTTTGGATAAACAGTAGACATTAATTTTAACTGGTTTCTTTATTAATAACATTCAGTGTTGATGTATAAAATTTATATTTTACAGGGATCTTTGGATCAGTTAATGATGACACTGAAGTCTTCTGATGTCCACTACATCCGGTGTATAAAGCCTAATGAAATGAGCGAGGGTGGTCAGTTTGACCGGGTATATGTTATGAAACAACTAGAGGCATGTGGGATAGTGGAGACTGTCAGAATCTGTCAGCAGACATACTCATCCAGGTAAATTTCTTATTTTACATCAAGTTTCATTAGTAAAATATCCATTTTGTCATATGTTAAATATCTTTATATAACTCTGTTACAGCTTTATTTCATTCTTGTTAAAACATAGCTTTCAAGGAAAAAAAATGTTATTATTTAAAATATTTCTTCTGGTTGTGTTTTAAACACCTAAAGTTATTGTTATGTTTTTAATTATTGCTATAAAACAAAACCCAACAACAAAAAACCCAACAAGAAACTGGAGTATATTTGATGTACATGTTTTATTTTATTACTTGTTAAAGATATCAGAGATGTCCTAACAACAGAAAAATATGTTTAATTCTTACATTTAGTTATTATATTTTTTTCCTTTTTTATTCATTAGTCTTTGCTAATAATAAAATTTGCAGCCATTTATTTTTTTTTTTTTTTTTTTCTCTTCACAACTTCAGTAATAATCATAGACCTGTTAGATGTATCAATTCCCACAGTATTATCAGACATTTGGGTTTTTTTTACTTGTTTTTCCCAAAATACACAAAAGTAGTCATATTCTGGCTGTAATTCAGAAAAAATAGTTTTTGTCAAAATATACAACAGTGGCCATAATTCTGACAGTATTATCAGAAAATTATATATTGATTTTAACAAAAAAAACATGGCAGTAATCATCATAAATTGTTATTAAAAATAAAAACATTTCAGAATGTCGTATGAAGATTTTCACGAGAGATATGGGTTTCTCCTGTCGTACATTGGTGCCCAGCACTGTGACACTGACAAGGAAAACCAGGCTTTGTTTGAATCTCTGGAGATGTTACTGTGTAAGCAGCTTGGCATGCCAGTGTCACCCACACTGACAACACAGATACAGAAAAAAAAACTACGAAGAAGAACAGGTTAGTTAATTTTTTTTTTTTTTTTTTTTTTGTCATCTGAATATTAGTCCTGGGGAGAACAGCTCAGACAGACATTTGGATGGATATGTTTGGCTTTTCCACCAGAGATAGGTCTATATCGTTTTTTGGCTGGTCTGTATGATTCCAGGCTAGTATATTTGTTTAACAATAATTTTGGCTTTACATTCCTTTAGATTGGTAATTTTTTAGTTTGCTGGTACTAAAAAAAATACCATTAGTCATAAATACACATGCTACAAGACAAAATCCAAGACCCCTATCACAAAATCGCTGACTTGGAAATCTTCAGACATGTTTGTTTTGACCTAAATAGTGGTGAAACAGTCAGCTGATTAACATGTGATAGCTTTCAGTTGTACAGTTGGCAAAGATTAACAAACAAAACGATACAGATTTATGTCTGACAGAGAATCAGTGATATCTATTCAAATGTTCATCTGAGCTGCTCTCTATCAGAGAATATTCAAGCTATCTGAATGTCAGTTTATTCAGGAAGCAAGAGAAATTGTGTGTGAACTAAGTTTTTATAATTCATGTTGTTTTGAGGGGTTTTTTGAAAAAAGAATGAAAGAAAGTTAATAGTTTGAAGAAATCATAATGTAATAATTGCATGGTTCTTAGATAAACCTGAATGTAAATTTCTGTTTATAGGAAATTGATCAGTTTGTTAGTGATAACAGAAATGTTTCTTGGGGGTTTTTTGTGTTTGTTTTTTATTTTTTATTTTTATTTTATTTATTTTATTTATTTTTATTTTTTTATTTTTTGTGTTATTTATGATAGTGAATTAATTTTTTATCAGTCTACACATACAAATTTGTAGTGTTTAGAGAACTGATTATAAACAGATAGACAGACAGACATCGCTGAAGCTCCAGTTACAGAGCAGTTGTTAGAATAGGATCTAACAGAATCAGTGTGGCAAACACAGATCCTGCAGTCATTCATTCCTGAAATAAACCCAGAACATCTCAGTTAAATTTCTCAAACTTAGACAGAATGATATAAAAACCACATTTTTGTCTGATGGTATAATACATTTATCTTATGCAAAACAAAATACGTATAAAACAACAAACCACTGAGAATGGGTGCTGTTTGACTGTAGTAATTAATACAAACATTTGTGTAAATGTTTGTTTACAGGACTGGCTGGTGCAGATCACATCAGAAAATGCTGTGCTGCAGTTCTTCAGTCCATGTTCATGTCTGAGTTCACCGACTACGAACGTCTTGTTAGACAGTTTGGAAAAACAAAGATTTTCTTGTTACAGGAGCAGGTATTTAAACTGTTATTACAAATATTTAAATTATAATTAATACAAGGTTCTTATTACTGATAAAGGTTTATCCTGAATTTTAGTGCAACAAAAAATTCAACAATTATGGATGTTTAGAATGTCTGCTTAATTAGAAATATAATCTGCCAAAATTCATAATGTTGATATTTTATCATAAATTAAAAACATATGGTTTTACTTGTAAATGTTTGAGTTCATCAAAAGCAAATAATCTTAAGGAATTATTCATTTTGAATTAAACACATTACAAAACATTTGGTTAAAAAAAAAAAACCCTGCTATATAGAATGTGTTTCAGAACTGTTTTACTCTTAAAAAAGTTAATTTCTGAGAAAGAAACTATGTATAACAGTCACAGTGAACTGTCAGTTAGTTATCTTGGAAGACATTTTTGTTTTAAAGTGTTGTTTCTCTTACAGATAGAGAAATTAGAATCATGCAGAGCTCAGGTTTTGAACAAGCAGGCCTGTGTGATTCAGAACTGGTGGAGAAGACTGATATCTCTGTGGATGAAGAGAAAACAAAATGAGGCTGCTGCTGTTATTCAGAGAGGTCTGTTACCAAGTTTTACATCATCAGTACACTATGTGTGTGTGTGTGTGTGTGTGTGTGTGTGTGTGTGTGTGTGTGTGTGCAGGCTTGTATTGTTTGCCATTTAATCAAATTGTTAAAAAAAAAATAAAATTAAGAAAAAGTAAATAAATAAATAATAAAAATAAATAAAAAATACATAAATAATAATAATTAAATAAAATCAAGTCTGCCAATTTATTTGTTCTTTCATCATTGTAATTCCTTTTGCATTCGGTTTTCACCAACATCCTTCTGCTGTAGATTTATTAATTCCTTTTTTTTTTTTTTTTTTTTTTTACCCTTTAAAGCTTTCCTCATTTATAAGCTGAAAAAAGAGTTAAAATTGAAGTTTGAAACTGAAAAACAGCAGCAGAAATTAACTAGGATTGTTACAGAAGCTGATCTGTCAAAGGAAGAGTCACCTGAATTAGTTCAGAATGCAACAAAACCAGTGGTATTCGAAGGAGAGTGCTCAGAATTAATTCAGGACAGCATGACGCCAGTGGAATTTGACGGCATCCATCTTGAATTAAGTCCAGGAGCTGTGGTAACCAAGGAGATCTTGTCGGAGGAGCCTGTTGAGGAGCCGGCAGTGAAAAGATTGAAACTTGCATGCAGCTCCTATTCTCAGCTCACAAACGTGTCTGTAGGAGATGGAATTGTGACCAGAAGAAAACTGCCAAAGGTTTTTTCATTATAAAAAAATGTATTTAGGGTTTGTCCAATAGAATAGAAATTAAAAAGGGTATGGGGACAAAATGGGAGTGGGTGGGGAATGAGATGAGATGGAGACAGGAATGTGAAAGGAAATGATGATAGGAATCTAAATATACATGGGGATAGGGTGAGATAGACTGGATTAAAATGAACAAGTAACTTGGTTTTTTTTTTTTTCAAATATTATATTTGTTGCATATTTATCATATGTTTTACTGTAACTTCAGTAAAACATATGATAAATATGCAACAAATATTTTAATCCACAGTCTATCTCACTGGGATTCAGAATGATTACAAAGAGCTTGTTAAGTAAATGTATTTTATTATTATTATGGTTTTTGTTTTTGTAGTTATTATTACTATTATCACTGTTGACATTATTATTATTATCATTATCATCATCATAATCATTTTCATCATTATTATCACTATTGTTATTGTTATTATTATTATTGCTATTATTTTCACTTTTGTTTTTTGTTGCTGTTGTTATCATTACTATTATTAGTTATTATTATTGTTACTATTGCTATTATTATCATGTTGTTGTTATTAATGTTATTGTTATTGTTATTATTATTATTATTATTATTATTATTATTTTTATTATTTTCAGCAAGGATTCAGGTTTCACACGCGACCCAGTGTGTTACAAAACGCTCATGTTGTTCCACGCAAGTTTGTTGAATGCAGCATTACAGACTGTCTACCTGAGTCCAAGGAACATTAACTTACATGTTCATTTCTGTGTGAATCTAAACAGCACTCATTTTACATGTTTGTACATGTATTTTATAACAAAATCAAAAATAAGTACTAATATGAATGAATATGGACATACTGGAGTTCATTAATAGAAATTTTGACACTTAAATGTGTGCGTTTTTTATATATATATATATATATGTTGTTTATTAAAACTTGGCTTAAGGAGTTATTTTAGTTTGAAAATTAAAATACGGTTGTGAATATTTATTAAATATTAATATAATAGTAGTAATAGCACTGTAAACTTAGTTCATTTGCATAATTTTGGGGAACACAGGTTTTTAAATAAATTACATTCTTTATTATTTTTATTGTATATATATATATATATATACATATCGTATATCCTTATTTAATCTAGAAGTAATGAATTTGTTATTTCATATCAACCACATATTAAAATGAATTCTAAAAAGTTAATAGATGCAGTGCTTCAAAAGATTCCACAAAATCTAAACTAAAGAAGAAAAGAAGAAGTTTTGTAATCACATCATTCATTGTTATGCTTAAGTTTTCATTTAATAATTGTTAAATTTCTTACCTTTTTTTTGGTTTTATTTTTTTTTTTTTTTATTTTTTAAAATGTTTTTTGATCTGGTACATTTATGTTTTGAAGTTATAGTGATTGGATGACTGTATCTGTAAAAACAAACAATGTAAAAAATGCAGACCAAACCTGTGTGTTTAATTCATATTCTTTTTCTTTTATAATGTGATCAAGTTCTGAATTTTTTTTATTGAATATTTGAAACTAGAGTCAATACATTACAAATTATAGTAAATGAATTATCCACAGAAATTACAAGAATATCAAGAAAATGAGATGCTGAACATAACCATCAGATTTTAAATTCATGCATCAAGTCAGTTAATAAATTTGGAAGAGGTATTTTAATTGGATTGAAAATTTGACAGAATATTGTTCATACCTTAATTCTTCTTTTTCTTCTTCTTCTTCTTCTTCTTCTTCTTCTTCTTATTATTATTATATTTTGTTTATTTGTTAAAGTTATATTGTTTAGTTACTCAAATTTTGTTAATGTGTTACTAAAATGTTTAGAAATTGTAATCAAGAATTTTTAACTTTCATCTTTGTTAAAATGTTAATATCTTTGTACATACTTATATTTTTATTTTCTGTTTAACTGAATTTGGTTTTACATATTTAAAAAATGTGATAAAAAGTTACCACTGCTGAAATTTGTGTTTCGTTTAAAAATGTTCCTCAAAAATTGAATATTTAAAGATTATTTTTGTTACTTTTTATGAATTCACAAGCAAAGAAAGGAAATAAAAATCTTTAATTTTGGTTGTGGGCTTTTCTTTGTTTATTTTTAAGAAATGTGGTCTCTTGTTTTAAACCAGTCTTTTGGGAATATACAACATTTATTTAGGTTTTTTATTAGCAGTTCACTTTAACTAGAAATGAATGCAAGTTCTATTGTGATTGGCTTTAGTATAAAGGTATTAAGTTAATCTATAACCAACACTGACAACTTCTACCCACAATAAGAAATTAAATTATGTATTTATTTATTTATCATTATTTTTTTTAATTATTAATATTTTTATTAGTTTTTAGAAATCATTTTTATCATCATTATTATTTTAAACAAATATTACTCAACAACACTTACAGGAAATAAAGTATATGGTCATGAATATTTCAGTATTTATGCAGCTCATCAATGAATAGGTTAATGACACACAAGTGTATATTAATACTTGGCTACAAGGTGTAATAAAAAGTCATCAAAAGATTCAGATAAATAATTGAAGTGTTTGTTATGCATACTTGATCAGTTACTCAAAAACAAGTGTTTACAAGTAAGGTTTGTGTTACTATTTATTCAGATAGGATTTGAACCAGGAACATTAGCTTGAGAAATCTAGTTTACAATCTGAAATTATATTTTTTATTAATAAGGTTATTTGCTACTGTCAGTACGATTTAATATTCTAGATTCAGGTTGGAAAACCAACTATTTATTTATTTATTTATTTATTTATTTTAAGATTTAACTTTTATAAATAAAATAAAATATTATATTCGTCGTCACATAACAAGACACGAAACGTCGAAAGCGAACAATGTTTATTCATGATGACATTTAAATGTTATTTGTACATCGTCTGGGACAAAAATATTGTAAAATTTCTTGAAAACAGAAACAATATCTGTAAGTGGTAGATTCGTTTCGCTCTATCGCACCCATCAAAGCTTTTGAATTACATTAATGTTCCATCGACGTGTTTATTCGGAGTCGTACAAAATCGGAATAGTCTCCTGGTCACGTGTTCTGTAGAGCAGACGAAAAGGTGAAATATTTGGCCACGTCAGCGTTTGGCTACTTCGAATAACTTAATGGTATCATTTTGGTATAATGGATAAAAACTGTAAGTATCGAAGTGGAAACAGCATCGTTTATAAAGCTTAAAACCAGAAACGGATCTAAAAATGATTTCTTGATTGAAATGTGGCAGATAAAAGCAACATAAACATTGTATGTTTTTGATGTATACCGAAGATACAGATTAGACAAAATCTAATGCAAGTAAATTGATTAATGGAAATGTTAAAATAAATAGTAATTTTGCAGTTTTGATAACACCTTGTCAGCAGACATTATACTGAATATTTTACCAAGTCTGCTAGTGTAGCTATTAATAAAATCATTACAAGGATCTTAAATTGGACTCCTCTCTGTACCATTGTTTTTTCCAGCCTATGGAAGTTGATGCCAGACATACAGAACACATCACTGGTTAAATTCTTCTACATTTACACAAAAGGTTATGTTTTTTCTTATTTAATTATTTATTTATTCAGATGTATTTTTGTACACATTATTAATATTATTATTACTTTATTATTTCCTGAAGAGGATTTTTTTCTTACTAACAATAATATATTAAAATATGATTAAGAGATTTTTAATTATTTTCTTTTTCTTTTACTTTTTTTTTTTTTTTTTGTTGTTATTATTATTATTATTATTATTATTATTATTATTATTATTATTAATTGGTATTACAAGCTGATAACGTTTGCGTAAGCATGTACTGAATTTATTTTTGCCCTTTTAATTTCGAACATGATTATTTTCTACATATTTTGAGTTGTATTTTAATAATAATTATTATTACTAACCTATTGCTTTCACTTACCATATATGGGCAATTTCATTACGTCAAATGCCAACGTCACAGAATGTGACAAATCAAATGTTCCAGATTAAAATTACAGCAGACGTTCCACAGGATGAAAAAATTGTGGACGCAGCTTTGTTATAATTCGAGTTTAAATTAATTATAACTTTAATTTGTATTATAACTAGTAAAAGTGTTATTAACGGTTAAATGAGTTTTTTCATCTTCTGTTTCTTGGTAGTTTTACTCAGGTACAAATAATCATTGTAAATGTAGCATCACAAAGTTGCTTTTATTACCACAACAAATTTTGGTGAATAATAAATTATTAAAAATTGCCTAAGCTGTACTGTTAATGTTAAAAAGAAATTATGTAAGTATTGATATATTAAATATAATATTTAGTTTGTTCTTTTTAAATTACTGTTGATCAGTCTTTCAGATTTGGTAGTCTAATTTCTCCAAGTGTCGAATAAATTCCTCCACGTCAGTGAACTTATAAATATATTTTTCTTCAAAAGATAATACGATGTGGTGAGTACATTAAATATTTTATTCACAGTTTTACAATTAAAGTTTTATTACATTATAATATGAATCATTTTGAAATGTTGATCAAAAACACAATTTTATTTGATTATGTATTTACATAGAATTTTTTAAAGATTTTTAATAATAAAAAAAAATAACACAAGAAAATACAAAAAGCTGAGTTACTGTATTACTGATAAATGTTGTATGTTTTCTGATTATTATTATTTTTTTTTTTTAACCTCATCTAATAGATGATCTGTGACAACAAATACTATTCATGCCTTCATTCAGATCCTTTCCAACACCTTTTCTTCTGAGAAATATATATATAGCTTAAGAGGAATAATTAAAATAAAAATAAATAAATTATAATAAAAATAGTGATAATTAAAGTTAAATATACAAACCTTCTAAACATGGTTTTTGGGGTTTTTTTTGTTTTTTTTTCTTTAGTTTGCAAGGCAGAGGTTTTCATCCAGGATTGGATTGGTGAAGTCTTACTGACAAGAAGAATTATTTAAGAAACAAGTACTGAAGATGTAATTTAAAATTTCTGTATAAAGATATGATAAGAATGTATTACATAGGGCAATGAGTACAAGAAATTTCACAATAATGAAAATGTTTATTTAATTTTTTTTTACGTATTTCTACAGCAGTGTTTGTAGTTAGTGCCCTTAGGTATGAAAAAAGATGAACTTTTATAAGTTTGTTTGCTATAGAAAGAGCTAAATGTCTACTAATATTGTATTTAAAAATAGTTTTGTCTATTAGTTGCTAATCCAATTTACTTCCATTTATCCCCTCTTCTGAAGACTTTTCCTCTTAAAAGTTTCTTCAGTCTAAGAAACCAACCTCTCCTTAATGACATTTGACATAACTGCCTCACTGTCTTTGTTTCTGTACATAATGATATACGTTATTTTTATTTATTTATTATTTTTTCTGAACCTTCTCTGTCTAACAGACCTCTCCACAACATGCACAGCTCATGTCTTTATTCATTTCATTCCTGCAATTCATCTCCACATGCAAAAATTGGCTCCATACTTCCCAATTTTGTCAAACATCAGTGTGTCTTCACTTCTAAAACTTCTGTCCCACAGGTGGAGTTAATCCTCCTGATTTGTTTTGCACAGTGTGTACAACAGTTTCACAAAAACCAGGATAGATCTCACAGTGTCATCACACAAAATACAAACATTACAACATAAACATAAATACTTCAGCATAAGTAATCATATAAATACATACATGTAAATACAATTGGATCACAGCTGAATCTTTATTATGATATCATTTTAAATACATACATATTTTTATATACACATTTACCATGAAAGACAATTCAAAACCTTTGCCAATTTAATTTTTTACATAGTCATTTTAATATATGAATATAAAATAGTAATTCTGGTAACTTAAAAATATTTTACCATTATTTTTATTATTAAGTAAAAACATAGATTCTCTATCAAGAAAGAAGAAGAAAAAAGTGCATGTTCTGTAAACAACATACAGATTTCCTCAAAACATGATTCAGATGGCATTACTTTGTCATAATATTTGTTTCTCTGTAATACAACTTTAAAAATATAGAAAAAGGAGGGAAAAACATACATATTTCCTCTACAAATAACTTTGAGATAGCATAATCCTGTTGTTTCTGCATCAAAAACTTAAAAATATAAATGAAAAAGAAAAAACTGCATGTTTTGTACACAACATACAAATTTTCTATACGACTTTGTTTTCCACAATGCCGTCTTCTTTTTTTCTGTATCAAAAACTTAAAAATATAAAAATATGATAAAAACATTTATTATACAGAGTGGACCAAAATGTACATTTTCATTGTATTATTTTTTTAAATTCATGTATTTTTATCAATTTTATTATTTTAGACCTATATTTTTATTTATTAAATTTTAGTTAGTGGAAACAGGATTTCTTAATAAAATAATATTATGGTAAAATAACTTTTGAGTCATTGACATAGGTGAACAAGCATAACAATGTATAAATTACTGAAAATGTTTTTAATGAAATGTTTTATTTATTTTTATTTTTTAATGTGTTTCTAGGGTACTGTTTTTAAAATTCTATAATAATATAAAACAGAAGAAATTTAATTATAGTAATAATAATAAAATATTTATTTTTGCTTTAACAAATTCTTTAATAGCAGTATAATGGAAAATACAATTTTAACAGTATCACTGTTAGTAAATTATATTATTATTATTATTATTATTATTATTATTATTATTATTATTATTAATACTACTATTATTAATATTATTTTATTATTTTATTAGTTTATTTTTTTCAATTTTATTATTACATTAATCTGAATTGTATATGTGTAAGTTATCAAATAAATGATATGTACTGGAATATACTGAAATCAATTCCACCCAACGTTGATATGATTTCTACATTTAGATATTTATTTAAAAATAAAACTCTTATTTCTCTGTGTGTGGATAAACTTCAGTCATCTAATTTAGTCTTTTTTTCATAGTTTGGTCATGTACTACAGAAGTTTGTCCACATACTTTGTATAATATATATATGCAAGTATATACATCTATGATATTTCACTGCCATCAACATTTTGACTGTGATACATTAGTAACAGTAACTATCTTTTTCTGTAATAAAAATACTAACTGATCATTCCATTATTGTAATTATTATATTATTATGATGATGATGATTATTATTAATATTATTATTATTATTATTATTATTATTATTATTATTATTATTATTATTATTATTATTATTATTATTATTATTAAATACAGTTATTTACCTGTTGAATCATTTTTAATTTTGTTTTCATTTTTTTTTACCATTTCTTAAGAGAGTTTGTCTCCAGTCTGAAATATATAATTATAATAATTATATGAAAGAATATATTATACATGTATGACATTTCACTGGTAGCAGAATTTTGTATTAAATTAATTCAGGTCATAACATTTTCTTGTTCTGTAATATATCAGTATATCTTGTAGGTGCAATAAAAATACTGATTGATAATTGTATTGTTGTTGTTGTATTATTATTATTATTATTATTATTATTATTATTATTATTATTATTATTATTTTAATATTAGTTACAGATATTTTCCTATTGTATCATTTTGTATTTTGTTATCAATTTTTTGCTTTTATTTATAAGAATTTATCTCGTCTGAAATATATAATTAAAGTAATTATTTGTTGTTGTTGTTGTTATTGTTGTTATTAAATATAAATAATAAATAATAAATAAATAAATAAATAATGTACGTCTAACAGTGTCTAAACTAAGTTCAATACAAAACTGCAAAATATCCGCGAGTCTTTTCATCGGCACGTAAATAACAAACACAGATGTTTGCTCTCGTACATCAATTTTACTTCTTCCTAATCATTTTTCTTTTTCTTTCCTCTGTAAAACCTAATTGACTGAAAAGCTTACTGGACGATGATTATAACTTGAAACAACCACGCCTGGTGTTTATGAAGAAAATCGTTGTCTTTGAAAATGGCGACGTGTTATTTTCGATCATCAAGAAAATCGACTGAAGACTACAGTGTCAGTTTATTAGCCATTGCAACACGCTTTAGGCTCTTCAGCGACAGAACGTTTTCTGACTATAAATTTAAACTGGCTTCAAAAATATTTCTTACGGTTGCGTAGATTATTAATAAATTTGTCTTTCCATTTGTGGTCTAATGACTTCAGAAGCAGAACTGCCATAAATCAATACCCGAAAATAAATCAAGTTTTCTACAAGATCTTATTTTTTTTTTTTTTTTTTTTTTTGCCATTTTGAATTAATATTGATGTCTTAAAATAAGACAGTTTACGTCCAATTTCTAAAAAGTGTTTCTTCATTTTCGTTTTAAATTCGATGCATTAAAATAAATCAAGAAAATTCAATTTTTTTTTTTTTTTTTAAGTATTTTTTTTTTCTGATTAAAACTGATGTTTTTTTGCTCGAGGGTTGAAAAGGAAAGATTGAGAAAGTGAAAAAAAAAATAGTAGACGAAGAAAATTATCCGTCGAATTGGGGTTTTATTCAGATGCCATCATTAGATCTTGTTAAAGTCTGAAATCGAGCGTATTAGGGCAATTGTACTGTTGATCATATTACAATTATTACTATTATTACTATTATTCAATTTCAAAGGTTTTTAAAATTGCTGTCATTGCTGTTGTATAAATATTTAATTTAAAGAGGTTAATAATAAAATCGTGTTTATAATAGTAAACGCTGTGATTATCAACAACAGCGTCATTATCATCATCATCATCATCATCATCATCATCGCTGTTGCATGAAGTATCTGTGTTATTATTTATGTTTGTTGTTGTTATTGTAATTCTTTTTTTTCTTACTACTACTACTACTCTTAATTTTACTACAACGAGAACTACTATTACTACTATTTGTATTACGACTACTATTCATACTACTAATTTTATTATTATTATTATTATTATTATTATTATTATTATTATCATCATCATCATCATTATTACGTGTACAATGTTGGAAATTTTATTTTATTTTATCAATTTACTTATTTTATTATTTCTTTTTCCACTTTTTTATTTTTATTTATTATATATATATTTTTTTATTTATTAGATTGCTACTTTTTTTTTTCTTTTTTTTTAAAAAACACCATATCCTACGTACATAGAAAAGAATATTGAACTTTTTCAAAATCTTTCCTATGCCGTCATCTGACATGACCTTCTAAGTAATAACGTCATATTTATTCACTTCCTTCGCCATTCTCACAATATCGTCTGTCAAATAAATACACAAAATATGTACCAGATAGTCATAAAGTGTAGGACTCTGCGTAATTTAACCACACGTTTACGTTCGCAGATGTCGTAAATTCTGCACTCGTAACAGCCGAGGTATTTAACGTTATTACAGCACACTACAGTAAATAAAACAGATGTACAAATAACTGATTGAACTGAACTACAGTAAATAAACAAGATTTCAGAAACAAAGTGGTAAAAACGCTCTACATCACGCAAGATGGGTCAAGCAGAAGTAAAATCAGTTATTGCCGTTTCTTGTACGCAAAGATTTACGATCGTGACTTAAAATAACTCTTTCGCAACGATTTGTTCATTTTAGAGATAATATATGGGGAATAAAGAAAAAGAATGATCTAAGGAACCCAGTTATGTATGATTCTTGGTTTCAGGAAAAGATCTCAGGATATAGAATGTTTCTTTTATCGTTGTTGTTGTTGTTTTATTTTGTTTTTTGATTTTTTTTAATGGTAAATGGTTTTCACAGACTGTGAAGTGAGAAAGGGTTTCTTCGTTATGTTATGATACAATGTCAAGTTATAAGAATAACTGTATGGTTATAATGACAGCATAACGCATAATATCATACTGTTATATAGAAAACCACAGTGTTATGTAATATGATGCAGAATAACAGTACTGTTATGCAGCGTTACTGAACAATAATCGCTATGTTATATAGCGTTACGTACAATAACCATATTACTGGTATTTATACCGTTATGTAGAATAACAGTATTTTAATACAGTATCGTGCAGACTAACCGTTACGTAGAATAACAGTATTTTAATACAGTGTCATGCAGAATAACCGTTACATAATACTGCATTATGCTGAATAACCGTAACACTATACATAATAAATATTTTATTTATTAAGACAGACAATAAAATGACGTCTGAAATGCCATGCATTATCAATCTCAAAGGACGCGCGCTGTGCACAAATACAAAACTGGGCGTTCTTTAAAAACTTAAAAACAACATTGGTTTCGCTACAGAGATATTGTGATTGTTTATAAAACTGCACTCACTCAATGCGCAGAAGTAACCGAAACCTGTGGTTATCATCAGGGTATGTTTATTTATGCATAAGTCGCTTTGTCTTCTCCTGTTTAATTTCGTTCGCTTGGTTTTCATGTGTCTTCCTGTCGAAGGGATACTTTTGACAGGCTGTGGTGAACTGTGCAAAACCATCGAGTTGTAAAATTGTAATCTTTGTAAGAATGATGAAGCTACTGCGTGTTTTTTTTTATAAACAGCTTGAAACCTGTGTCTGTATGGATGGTGGAAGTTTTATGAAGAATAAGTGTGTGTGTGTGTACTTGTTTGTGTGTATGTCTCTAGGTATGTTTGTATGTATGTACGTGTGTCAATATATGCATGTACGTGTGTCTATATGTGTATGAATGTATGTATGTATGTATGTTTGTATGTATGCATGTATGTATATCAGTCAAAAATTGATACGTATATATATGTCTTAATGTTTGTTTATATAAAATTATATTCATGTTAAAGTATCCATGAACGTGTATATGTACATGTACCAATATTATTTACTTAAAATAATAATAATAATAATGTTTATTTAACAAAGTATATATAAAAAAAAAAATGTGTTTCTACATATAATATCATTGTGACCTTACAAAACAGTGGTATAATTCTGAGAGTTCAGTTTTCTCCCCAGTATTTCATTTCGTTCTTGCTTATAAAATAGGAAATAAAAACTTCTGAAATAATTTCCTAACTTACCTGCTCACACGGGACACAAACACACATACAGACTCATCTGCAAACACACATACAGACTCACATGTACATGTACACATTCAGGCAGAGACAAACACACACGGACATACATACATAACGTCAAACTAAATAAAATTATATACATTTAGATAAAATTTATCACACACTAGAAATAAATATTCATCAAAATGCAAGCATCTCAAATTTACTCATTCTGACACTACTTGTATCTGAATTGCGAAACGCACGAATGCACGCACGCAAGAACACACATACACACACATATTTGGAGAGAAAAAAAAGAATGACCGATAAACAACAAGATTTATTTTACAAACTATTTTACAAAAGTTATGTTGACAGTAAAATTTTAGAAATGCAATGATATAATTCTTAAATACAATATTGCTGCTGTTATTATCACCATCATGGTATTCTTGTTGTGGTTGATAATGATATATACAGAGGCTCGTGAATATTCAAAGAATCAATCACGCACGCAGGCGCACAAACACAAGCATGCATGAAAAACACAGAATATGAATACAACTGCTTAATGCTTACTATTATATAGACAAAGTTACGATTATATATATGTGTGTGTGTGTGTGTTTGTATGGATATGTGTGTATGTGTGTTTATGTGTTTGTGTGTGTGTGTGTTCGTGTGTGTATCGATATGTGTATGTGTGTGTGTGTGTGTGTGTGTGTGTGTATGGATATATGCATAGGGGATTGTGTGTGTATATATGGATGTGTGTGTGTGTGTGTGTTATTATTCTTATCATTTTATTATATATATATATATTTTGTTATTATTATTATTATTTTTGTCACGTTTCATCCTCGTCTAAAATTCCTAGATTTTTTACCCAACCATCTACACTTGGCCATCACTTCTTCTTGCATCAAGTTGAAACACATAGCTATAACAGAAAGTCCGAACACGAGGTACAAACAACAAAAGATAAGTTTCTCTTGGCTTGACCACGAGTTTAGTCCGGATCCAGGAACATAGTCACCGAATCCTATCGTGCTCAGCGTTATGAAACAGAAATAAGATCCTATTAAATAGTCCCAGTCCTTCTCCCACCAGGAAAATATTACTGCGCCTCCGAAAATGTACGACGAGACGATAAGGAAACTTACGATGATCGGGACTCGTACGGGTTCGTGCTTCATCGGTTTCTCCTCTTCGACTTCTTCCGTCATTACGATTGTCACATCGTTATCTCCGTCGATAGATTTGGCGCGAAGAGGGTGGACTTCGTCTGACAAGCCTTCGCGGTTGTAGCGCAGTTCGGGGTTTTTCTTTGAACGAGATCTGGACTTGGATTGAGGAGGACAACACAACCACATGAGGAATATGCAGAGTTGTTTGTAGAAACATCGGAAACAGTTTCCCAGAAAGCTGCCCATGTTGGCCAGACACAGCAACGTTAAAGGAATTCCAATCAGGGCGTAGAATATCGTGACCAGACGTCCGTACGGCGTCTTCGGGGTTATGTGACCGTAACCTACAAAAAAAAGAAATATTTTAGATTCAGTTTTGTTTTAAAATGCAGTTTAGAATCATTATTTTTTCATTTTTATTATTATTATTTTTTTTTTTTAAATTATTATTATTATTATTAGTGTTATTTTTTATTTATTTTTTTTAGATTCATTTTTTATATATATATATATATTTTTTTTTTAGAATTTTTATTTTTTTTTAAATTATTTTTATTTTTTTTTTTAAAAAAAAAAAAAAATTTATTTAAATTGTTGGGTTTTTTTTTGGTTCAACATCAAGAGAAGAAACGTTGTTGTTGTTGTTGGTGGTGGTTGTGGTAGTGGTGATGGTGTTGTTGGTGTCCCAGACTTCGAGGACTATAAGTTATTTCTTGTTTTATATTTATTAAATCAGCCAGAAAATAAGAACTATGAAAATCCACAACTAATATGAAGACAAATGTAAACGGACAAATCTTCAGAAATGGAATAATAATAATAATAATAATAATAATAATTGTAATATAAAAAAAAACCCCAATATGGTTGTATATTCTGATATTGCTAATACAAATACTTCTGCTTGCTTTAAAGGTTTTCTTTTATTAGCTTTTTATTAAAGTACACCATGGTGGTTTGAAGAAATACTGTAAAACGTTTTACAAATTTTGTTCATTTCTAAGTTACTGCTTACGGAAACCAACCTTAGCTAATAATAAAGAATGAATATAATAAACCACAGAGAGAATTATAAAAGCGGTCTTTACTCATGTTACTCATATTACATCTTGTAAATCAATGAAAATCAATAAGGAACAAAAAGAAGAAGAAGAATACAAATATGGCGATACATCGTGAAAAATTACTACCATAATTACTATTACTTTTATTAATATTATTATTAACCTCATCATCATCATCATTATCACTATTATTTTACTGAATACTTTATTTAACAAAAAAAACCAGAGTTCGTGTATTTTATCGACTGCATATTTCCCTAATCGAGACTCCAATCGCAGGGTAATTGCAGTATATATCTGGCGGCCATTTTGAATCAGAACGAGTACAAATATCGAACACAACTGGGGGCTTGAATCCATGATTGGTTCTCCATGCTGAATTACTGTCTGTAGCCTCCAACTCTAATCAATGAGATGGGAAATACAAAATTAACGGATCCAAATTACAACTCGACGAAGAAACTCCACAGAAAACGACAACAAACAGCACTGACAGTCGACAATTATGGCGTAACAAAGGGAAGTAATTAGCTGGTATAATGTCGTGCATGTTTGGGTAACGTACTTAAATAGCTGTATAAAGATGCCCCTAGAGTGCCCCCCTGGTGGCGAAATGGCAATGGGTATAAAGATTTTAAAATAATAAGCCAAATGCTGAATTTGGCTCAGTAATGATCTTCAGTCGACAGTGTTCTATTAATGAAATGTTCAGTGCAGAATATTAATCAAAGGCAATAAAATAACTAATACAATTATTTTTGGATGAAAAATATGGGTCATACAGTATAACACTGCATAAACAAATATTTAACAAAAGAATTTAAAAAGTAAAATTTGTACTGCAATACCTTTCTAATATTCAAGACAGTATTATTATCATTGTCGTTGTTGTTGTTACTGTATTATTATTATTTGTATTGCCCTTATTAATATTATTGTTGTTTGTTTATATTAATATTACTACTGTTACCACTAGTAGTAGTATTTGTACTAACTGCTTTGGTAATACAGTTGTTGCAGTGGCAATAGTAGTAGCTGTAGTTCGGAAGAGTAATTTTGTAGTAATTGTAGTAGTAGTATGGCCATGGATGTGACAGGAGTAAAAAATAATAATAATAATAATAATAATAATAATAATAATAATAATAATAATAATAATAATAATAATAATAGTAATAAAGTAAGTTTAATAAAAATAATAGTAATAATAATAATAACAATAACAATAACAGTAATAATAATAATAATAATAATAAAGTAAGTTTAATCAAAATAATAGTAATAATAGCAATAAAAATAACAGTAATAATAACAAAAGTAATAATGTTAGTACTTATAATAGCTGTAAAGGTAGTAATGTATTGATCGTAGTAACAGTGTTTAGTAGTAGTGGTAGTGTTTTGTAATCTAATGAGTACTACAGTTAATACTGACATATATAAAAACACGTTGTAAGCTGGGATGTTTATTTAACAACTGGGTTTATGCGTTCACCTGGATCTTTAACTTGTACAACACTCACAACGATTAACCATTACTCATCTCTGAGTCGATTTCATCTCATCTTCAAATACATCTTCATCGTCATTATTATTATTATTATTATTATTATTATTATTATTATTATTATTATTATCGTTATCATCGTCGTCATCATCATTGTTATTTAGGTTGATTAAATATACAGTCTCAACGTTCACCTTTCGTCTGAAACTTCAAACATTCTTTGTTCGTATTTTACTACTACTTTAACAACTCCTGCTGTTAATACAACGATTACCAGTTCTATTACCATCACTACAGCAACAACTACAACGACATCTATTCTGTTGTTACTATTACTTTTACTACCAGTACTATTACTGTAACTACAGCTAACTGCTACTACTACTACTACTACTACTACTACTACTACTTCTAATTACGCCTATTACTCTAATTATTATTACCTCTCCTACTGTTATTGTTTCTAGTGTTATGACTACTACTATTATTATAATTACTGCTACATCTACTATTACTACTACTATTACTACTTCTACTTCTATTACCATTACCCATGCTACAACAAAACTACGACAACTACTACCAGCACGAATACTACTATTACGAATATTACTACCAACACTACTTGTAAGGCATGGAATGGTTGCACCAATTATTGGTATAATTAATATCTCCAAACATAGAAAAATCTTTCATCTCTTAACTTCAAAAGTTCTCCGACTGTTCATATACCACTAGAGACATCATCAGAAAAGAGAGTCTGTCTTGTAGAAAACAGAGACGAATTCAAAACCGCCACACAGAGTTATCACAAACAGAAAGACCCAGACTCTTCTAGTTATTACCTTTCACAATGGTTCAAGAAGTACGGTCAGAAAACTGGACGTCATTATGATATATGGTGGGATATTGAATCGAGTGCGGAAATCAGACGTCATCAA
This sequence comes from Chrysomallon squamiferum, assembly GCA_012295275.1. Taxonomy (NCBI): domain Eukaryota; kingdom Metazoa; phylum Mollusca; class Gastropoda; order Neomphalida; family Peltospiridae; genus Chrysomallon; species Chrysomallon squamiferum. The sequence continues at coordinate 5,907,176 of CM022671.1, read as the reverse complement.
CAGCACAAAACGAAATGAATTGGTGGCCATCTTGAAACGCTCTACTATCAGCGTGTGATTGTTATCTAGGACTCATGCATCAGCTGTTCTCTGTAGATATTCTAATTCAACGTAGTCCCCTGATTCAGTCGCTGTTTTCTAGTGGTCTTATTATTGTCCTTATTGCAATTCGGTATCTCAGGAATCAGCTGGAGTCTCGGAATTCGGGCCATTATTTCTGAACTGCAGAGAAAAGCTTGTTAATTAGCTGTTCGTATGTCAGCATTCAGCTTCTAGAATTAGTTTTGTTTGCTCTGTCATTCAAGTACGAAGTCAAACATCTGTGTTGTAAAAACGTTTATTAGTCCTACAAACTACACGTTATGTTGCTAACTATTTGTGTAACTCTCTCTCTCTCTCTCTCTCTCTCTCTCTCTCTCTCTCTCTCTCTCTCTCTCTCTCTCTCTCTCTCTCTCTCTCTCTCTCTCTCTCTCTCTCTCTCTCTCTCCTTTCCGTTATTCTTCATTTTTATTCTTTTATAATTTTTCACATTCATTCCGCTATATATTTTATAATCAAGAATTATCTGTTATCATTTTACATCTTACTTGATTTAAAACATAACACTGGGATGAGAAGAAGAAAACAAATTTTTCAAAATAAGAAATCTTTGAAACGAAATTAAATCTATTAGCAACCCACCGACTTCAAAAATTATCAGATATACGAAATATATTTTTTACTAGCAACTGTATAGTTTTCTTAGATCATTTTCTAGATAATTCTTTTTTCAGAACTGTATGAAATAACAGATAAATAAATTTTGTTAGTTTTGTAAATATTCGGCATCTTTCAAAGGTTGAAGTTTGCTTCTTTTTATCGCCGAGTTCAGATCAGACGTGACATCAAAAATCTCCTCCAAACAAACAAGAGCTATATTAAGGGCGAAAACTCAGACGGCAAGTCAGCCCAGACATTGTGTTTATTTGTCGAGTTTTCGACCACGCGAGTTTTCGTTAGGAGCTCTGTTGGCCTCGAAGAAGGTAAATTTATTGAGTTACCTACCAAAACATTTCTAATGATATTCAGTAAAGGCTAAACAGGAACCGATCGCGGAATATACATTAATATTTTTAAAATTATTTTTTCTTCGTATAAAGGAGATGTAAAATGATATGGTTATATAAGTATTTAAAGAAAACGTTTTAGATGGATGGTTAATTTAAATGGAAAGCGGAGGCATACTTGTTAGTTTTATTATTTTAAATTTAATAATAAACAGAAAATGAACAACAACTTCAACAACAACAACTACTACAATAACAATAATAATAATAATAATAATAATAATAATAATAATAATAATAATAATAATAATAATAATAATACAGATATTAATATCAGTAACTATAACAGTAGAACAAATAATAATAATAATAATAATAAGATAGTAATAACAATAACAATAACAGTAATAATAACAATAACAGTAACATCAGCAACAACAACAACGTCAAAACAATGAAAAAAAAGGGGGTGGGGAGGAGGGAACAAAGTACAAGTGTTATCCCCAAAGCTTTAACAAATACGTTTATAGTTATAAATAAATAAAAACAAGTAACACAGGTACCACGACAGTGAAAGCTGATTATATACGTAATGTTGTAAAATTATGTTAGCTTGGATTAACATCGCTGTTTTTTCTTTGTGTGGTAGAAAGAACGAAATGAACTGCATTTTTACTTTTATTTACCCGTAAAAAAGAACAAGGAACACGAACACACATGGTAACATAAAAACTCTGTTTACTGACGCCAGATGCCGCCGTGATATGTGGCTGTGGTCGTTAAATGACATCATACGTGACGTCATGTTGTACATGGGAGTGTTAAAGGACGAGTGCTGTAAGACGACAGAAGATTTCTGATAGGCCAGTATTTTCATCTTTTTCCTGTTTAGAGAGAGAGAGAGAGAGAGAGAGAGAGAGAGAGAGAGAGAGAGAGAGAGAGAGAGAGAGAGAGAGAGAGAGAGAGAGAGAGAGAGAGAGAGAGAGAGAAAAAGAAATAATTATAAACGTTATTTCAAATTATCAGACACTAAAAGCAGATCGGTAAATAAAATGAATGTTTATGATGGGATTCGATCCTACAACCCTTCACACATCAGCTCGATTTTCATCCACCGATCAACATTCGAGCTACTTTTCCACGTGGTAATTAGGCCGTTTGAACAAACACGTTCAAGTCGAATCTCCAGCTGAAGACGGATTTGTTCAGCTTGTAGACTGAATTAGGCAAAAGAGAAATAAATTTTTTTTTTTTTTTTTCCCATTCAGACCGCTCTGAGAAAACGTGGCTAAGTGACAGTAATGAATGAAAATTACACAGTTTAAAGGAGGAGAGACGATCGCAGTGACACGCCAGCTGGTCTCAAAGCCGATCCGATCTACGACGTGCTTGTTACGTTGTCACAACGTTTATCTGCGGCCCGTGATTGGTTGGCTTTTAATAAGAAACCCGCTCTGCGAAAATCTCACTTCATCACCCGTCCAAGTGCGCAGGGCAGAAAAACAGATTCATCAAATATTCTGAAATGTCGGTTTTGGCTCTAACTGTCTGGTTATCGATATTCTCTGTTTGAGGTTTCCCCATACATTTCGTTTTGACTGGTAAAAGTAGACGGTCATCATTCATGGTCAGACGTCAAAAACGTTAAAAACGTGGAAAACGTCATTGCGGCCATTACTACGTGCAGAAAACGTGATAGTCGTTATTACTGTACGTAAAACACGTGATACGCATTATTATTGTATGTAAACAACGTGATACTAATTATTATTGTATGTAAACTACGTGATAGTCATTATTATTGTATGTAACACACGTGATACTAATTATTTATGTATGTAAACCACGTGATACTCATTATTATTGTATGTAAAACACGTGATAGTCATTATTATTGTATGTAAAAAAATACACGATCGTTATTACTCTGTAGAAGGCGCATGATCACTACTATTACTTTGAAAGTCATAATCTTCATCATTATTGTACAGAAACGGCGTGATTGTCCTTACTTTAGGGAAAATGCGTGATTATCATTACTATAGAAAAAAAAAAGATGGATCTTCCTAACTGTACTCAAAATACGTTATCATTAATGTATAGAAAATATTTCATCGTCATTACACTCTAGAAAATGGATGACGATGATTACTGTATAGAAAATGCGTTATCATCATAGCTGGAGAGAGAGAGAGAGAGAGAGAGAGAGAGAGAGAGAGAGAGAGAGAGAGAGAGAGAGAGAGAGAGACACTTTATTCTGTGGAGTGAGACCATAATTACTGTACTGAAAGCGCGCGAAAGCCGGTCTCCATGGAAAGCGCGTGACTGTCCGCCATTACGATCTGCGACCCAAAAGGTCAGCGATTACGTCTGGAAAACAAGCTGTTTGGATAAAGCAGATGATGAATGCCGATGGTGCATGATAAATAATTTTCTTTCTCTAATTCCTACTGTGCAGTTGATTAACTGGTGGAGACAGCGAGTGATTGATTGCTAGGCCGTTTGGAGCTCAACATCGTTCGAATTCGTCAAGCTGGCGATATGCAGTTTTTTGAAAAAAAAAAAAATATAAAAAAAAATGAAGGAAACGGCGAGCTTTCGTGATCGAGAGGGTCGCAGCTCCAAGAAGGATTTGATTCAGAAAAGTAATATATCAAGTTAAACGCATGGGTAGACGTTTTACAACACGAGCGTATGAATGAACGAATCGGATAACCGCTACTAAAATGTTTTTCAAGTTGTCCGTCTGCTTCGGTAAATCCACACTTCACGGCACTTAGTCGTTAAAGATCTTTATTATTATTATTATTATTATTATTATTATTATTATTATTATTATTATTATTGCTATTATTCTTGTTTTAAGATAAACCATATTTGGTTTCATAGTCTCATGAAATAAATAAATAAACAAATAAATGAATGAATAAATAAACAAGTACACAATAAATAACGTTAACTGCAACAGCAGCAGCAACTATAAAAACAGTATTAATAATAAGAAGAAGAAGAAGAAGAAGAACTTCGGGAGCATGATTATGGTTAAAATGAGGATATCAGAAAAATCTATAAAATGATTATAATAACAAACGAAGCAAATTTCTATTAAATAAATAAAAAAGTTTTAGAATGAAATTAAATTTTTAAAAATTAAATTAAATTTAAAAAAAGAAAATAACCAGCCTTAGAGAGTGAAAACACGTTTACAAATTACCCTCACAGAGCCTAAGGTGTTCAAATATTTGTAAAACATCACACAATTTTTTTCTTTCATTAATTTTCGCCTGTGTACCAACAAACTCCAAAAGAAAAGCATATAAAAAAAACTCTCTAAAATTTCCCTTCAATCAGTTTTCCATAAGAAAACAACACGAACTTTGAAATTCGGACAGAAGAGAAATTATTAAGAAATTCTTGGAGGCGGTTTGGCGTTAACGTGATTAAATATTTGCCAAACGGTGGATGAGGTGGAATGAGGGTTTATTGTTTGTCGAAGACGGGACTGGCAGTGTTTGTTTAGAGTCACTAGCAACTCGACTCATTAGCCGAGCACTGCCAGTCTCGTGTGTAATAACAAAACGAGTTTGTGTTTGTCTTACAAGTAAGCATATATCTCTCTGTGATTTTAACCGAAGTTTGAGTTGTAAGCAAACAACGTAATATTGTGTTAGGACGGTTTTATTTAATTTTTTCTTCGACTACCGATTTTATTTTTATGTAGTGGATTTATAGTCATGTTGTTATCACCGCCGAAAGAAAACGTATACCACCATCATCATCATTAACAACAACCACTTGATGATGATTATCATTTTATTATTATTATTGTCATCGTCATCATTGTTATCGCCTTCATCTTCCTTTCTTTCCGTTTTGATCTGGTAGATATAATCGTACTGTCATCAACAACTTAACAACTAGCAATACCACCATCACCATCTTCATCATCATTATACATTCATTTTCATTACTGTCGTTATCAGAACCATCTGTATTAGCAACACCACCATCATCATCGTAACCATTATTAACAACTAAATCATTTTCGTCATCATGCTACAAGCACATCTGCTTATTTAGTAATCTCTGAAGGTGTAATTCTGCTCAGTTACAAAAACAACAGCAACAACGACAATTACAACACCAACAATGGTAATAATAAATATGATTAAATCATATATGCATATATGCATGGGTCAGTGTAAGCGTATATATTTTGTGTGTTTTGTGAGGTATGTTTTGTGTATGTGTATGTGAGCGTGTGTTGTTTGTGTATGTATGTCTGTGTATAGGTGTGTGTGTATTGATGTATGTATGTGAATGTGTACGAGTGTGAGTATGTACGTAAGAGTGTTCATGCGTATATATGTGTGCGTTTGTGTTTGAAGATAAAGAATATTTGTTTTACCTATTGTCGTGATGACTGTGACGGAGTAGAGGAGAGCCCCGGCGAACGACCACTGCAGTTCCGTCTCTCCGTCCTTCCCGTCCCAGCCCCTGTGTTTCGTGGCCTGAAACACCTCCACCTGGAAGTCGAGGAAGACTTTCTCGGCGATGGCGCTCCAGTTCTGCTGATGGAGAATATTCAGCTCCTCCGTGATGTTCCACAGTCTCGACACTTTCTCCTGACGCAGAGAGGAGACGCTGCTCCTCTCCTTCACTTCGTGAGGAGCCTCGAGCTTCATGAAGACGAAGCCTCCGAAGACGGAGTAAGCGACAACGAGGGAGCACAGGCCGATGTGAGAGAAAAAGAAAGTTGTGACTTTTTTGCAGCACGTCACACACGAAGCCTGTTTCGACTTTTTGCGTTTTCGTTTCTTGGACTTGTTCTTCGCTTTCGCCGGACAGCAACAAGAACAACAACCGGACTGGGACGGGTCCGAATCCCTGTCCGCGTCCGTCTCTGACTCCATGTTCGTTTCCGTTCCCGAAACTTTGTCGCCAAAGCAACAGCAGCGGTTCTTTCGTTTTTTCTTGGTCTTGTTTTTGTCGTCTTTCGTTTTCTGTTTTCGTTTTCGGTTCTGAGGTCTGCTGTCCAGAGTTGAATTATTCTCCGCCGTGTTGGTTCTGGAATTCACCGCGCTGTTAGTTCTAGCACTGCCGACCGCGGGGCGTTTCCCGTCCAAAGACGATGTCGTCGTCTTGACAGTTCTGTTCTCGGGTACCGGTCGTCTGGTATCCAACGACGACGACGTGTTGACGTCGGTTCTTTTCGCTGCGACGGGTCTTTTGTTGTCGAGTGTCGACGTTTTGCGCACAGTCTTGCTCTCTGCCGCAGGCTGGACGTTGTTGTAACCGACTGCGGCGACGTTATCCATATTTAAACTCGATAGAAGATGACTGGCATTACATCATCATTATAAGTTTTTTTTTTTTTTTTTTGTTCACCAGGTCGAGTTGAAGGGAGTTCTGATCATGTTACTTCGTCATGCAATATCATCAGCTCATCTCTCGAAGGCGTGCATTTACTTAATTACAAATAATTTTTCAAACTGCTCTACATAATACCCCAAATGCACAGTGTGACGTTTTCATAAAATATTGTTTAACTAAAATCTCTTTTATAATTTTCGTGACTGTTCAATATTACTGGTGCGTTGCGTCTGTTGGAGGAATTACCCAAGCACCAGAACATTAAAAATTTACATTAATTATTCTTCCACAGTAGTAATATAATTAATCCCACGAGCTCCGTGAAATGTCATTTAAAGTTTTTCTATAATCTGTCATCACAAAGGATTTTGTTTGGGTATTTTTTTTTATTTTTTTTTGAAAAAATCTTTTCTTGCCTGTATCAAGCAAAGAGAAATCGATCTTCATCGATACTTTTTGTATCCTTATAACAATCGATTAATCGTGTTAAAGTTGTGCCCAGCCAGTGAAGAGTTTATTACAAACAGTGAGGCCGTGATACAAGTTTATCTGCCCATTGTCGATAATAGGAAAAGGATAATAATAATAATAATGATGATCCTGCCTCGAGGCTCGGAAAGATTTTCATTAATTACATCACGTTTTCCTGACAAGTTCACGGCTATTGTTGTTTTAACGCAGTCTAGTACGCATATCATTAATATTTAATGAGCCCAGTCACGTGTGATGTTCTAACAAGAGAAACAGCAATCCGTTTGTTAATAAAATTAAAAAATTTTACAACGATAAAAATAATAAATAAATTTTGTCGCTGTTGGTGGATTATGAAATTGAACAGTTGGGATGAAAAATAAATTTAAAACTCTCAACCCGTTTAAAATATTATGTTTAATGAAATTTTTTTTTTTTTTTAAATTTGAAAAATTAAAAGCTCTTACTTATGTTCTCCCCAAAAAAAAGAAAAGAAAAAGAAAAAGAAACTGAATTACTGCAAATTTCAGTCGAGACCACGTCAAAAAAACCTAAAAAAATATTTTTCGAGTGTGACGTTCACACATTCACGGTTCGAAAATTGTTGATGAGATTTTTTAAAATCCGGAAGCACTTCTCCTTCACTTCCGCTCGTGCTGTTTGGAAATTATCGATAATTTTCCTGTCTCGATTCCTGAGAACGTTTCCCTTTGGCTCGCCGAGCGACGCAGGCATGAAGCTGACAAGATTTTTAATTAATTCCGGAGTCGTCTCGAAAGTCGCCCTTGAATTTAATTTGTTCTGTGAGGAACTAAAGAATTATTCCCACAAATATATTTCCTTTATTAAGACAGTTCATCTACCGTCGAGGATATATTTTGTCCTCGATAACACAGAAGAATAACTCCGCTATTCTTGTCCATGATAAACAGAAACACACTTTGAAGATGTTTAATAAGCTCCTACAGAAACAATAAAATTCCTCTGTGATTATTTTATACTCTCAAATGTTTGTCAACGCCAACTATGTTCACATACCTCCAAGGTGGCCGTTCTCTCGAGTTTGTTGATAAGTCTTGCTGATGTTTGTCGACGCTGCTATAAAAATACAATTCCAGTATGGTTGTTTATTCTAGTATATGGCTGGACAAATCTCTTGGACGTTTTGTCAACGCTAGTGTAGTAAAACACCTCGAGTCTTCACTCCAGTTTTGTCTCGCTGACTGTTCAGATGAAGAGAGATATTAGAAAACCTCAGCATTACAATCCTCCTCGATGCCTCAGGGGAAAAAAGATTTCTGAGTCCTCCGAACCAACTGGAACACGCGTTCACAAGAAAGCCAATTTGAACATTCTAATAACTGAAAGCCACGTTAGATCTCCTGCTGTAAAACTTCCATTTATTGCCAGTTAAAGCTTACTTGGAGTTAACACATTGCTCATTCGGTTTTTCCCGTTTTTCCTGTTCAGCGTTCCGTTTCGCTTTTTCGCTGATCTTTTATGTCGTCTAGTAATGAATTTGTCGTTTTCCTGAAAGACAGAAATAATGATTTTATTTAGCAGTTTATTTAGTCGTGGTAATAAGAAGGGAAAGGCAAATGTAATTGTTTTTGCATGTGTGTGTGTGTGTGCATTTTTGTGCGTGTTTATGTGTGCATATACATGTTTATATCCCAATTTCTACGTTTACTTTCTTGAATAAACAGAAGAAATATTTTACTCTTAACTTTGTAAAAATTAAATACATTAATACATACAAACATAAAATATGTACATATTTATGTCCATATCCATATACATACATATATACATACATACATACGTACGTACGTACATACATACATACACACATACATACATACATACATACATACATACATACATACATACATACATACATACATACATACATACATACATACATACATACATATGTAGGAATACTATATACGTCGGATTAGATATGCAACAAGGCCTCGTTACAAATACATAATTGAAAAAAAGCAATGTAAATTTATGTCCTGTATGCCAAATATTCCGCAACAGAAAATTAATGAAAGTGTTTTAATAACGTCTTCAATAAACGTTTTATAACCAGTAGTCAATGAAGAAATAATATCTTTACATTCTTGTGATGTCAATAAATAAATATATGACGTTTCGCTGCCAATAATAATAATAATAATAATAATAATAATAATAATAATAATAATAATAATGATGATGATAATAATAATAATAATAATAATAATAATAATAAAAACAATGATAATAATAATAATAATAATAATATTAATAATAATAATAATAATAACAATGATAATAATAAAATAACAACAATAATAATAATAATAACAACAACAACAACAACAATAAAGTGCAACCGGCGCCAATAAATAAAAGGAGGCCAGATAAAAAGAAAAATTCATTCTAGGGAGGCCAGTAAAATTCATAAAGGTTTGATATTCAATACTCGATGATAGGAAATTAATCAAAAGTTATCTATTGGCGCCGTTAAACAAAACAGCTTTATTACAAGTCACTGGCAGTTTACGAGTCGAGACCTCAACTAAACTCAGTGATCCACACCAGTTCGCTAAAACGAGGCGATTCTGAAAGCGATGTCAACAAAATAATCCATCATGCAGTTTGAAAGTTACCACGACACGTAGAGCTACAATCAAAAACAGTTTCGTAATCCGAGAATGAAATGAAAATTAGAACAAAGCGATCGACTTTTGAAAATTAAAATAATGTACAGAGCTGCAGTTTACTAATAGTTTCGTAATTTTTTTTTTTTTTTTTCGGGACTAGAGAACAGTGCTAAACGAAATGTGAAAAAATTAAATAATATATAAAGATACAGTTAAATGTAGTTTCGTAAAATGAGAACTGAGCATAAAAAAAAAAAAAAAAAAAAAAAAAAATTAACCCCCGAATTAAATGTGTCTGAAAACTAAATACTTAAAGAGAGCTATAGTTTAATGTAGTTTAGGTATCTAAAACAGGTCGGGAAGGAAACTAAAACAAAAGAATTGTGTTTGAAAATTAGACAGCACAGATAAAGCTACAAACCTGTTGCAGTTTCGTATTTGTGGAATAACGGGAAATGAAAACAAAGAAGATTGAAATTCACTTATTTTCGATTGTCCTCTTTGTTCGTTATCTTGAATTAAAAACATATTCATTCTTGAAATATAATCAAACACCGTTTTCCTAACTGAAAAACAAAATCTATCAAATTTCACGTGAAAAGTGTATTTTATAATCAGTGATTGATCGCATCTGACAAAAGGGTGAAATTTTAGTCAAGCGGTTAAAAATGTTTTCATGTACCACATTGTTTATTATTTGTTTATTGTATTATTATTATTATTATTATTATTATTATTATTATTATTATTATTATTATTATTATTATTATTTTTATATAGTAAGACAGTGTAGTGTTAAAAAAATACAAAACATAGTCGCTACATCATGGTTGTAGTCGTAGTAGTCATAGTAACAGTACCATTACCAGTACTATTAGTAGTATTAATAGTTCTCATTCTTATTTCAAGGTATAAACAGAAAAAGTAAATTGTACTTGCCTTAAGAGTAGTAACAGTAATGGTGTTGGTATTAGTAATAGTGGTAGCAGTATTTGTAGAAGTGATAATAGAAATACTAGTAGATGTAGAAATGACAGTAGTAATTTTGGTAGTAAAAGTATAGTAGCAATAATGATGTAATATTATACGTAATCGTAATGATGATGTAATAGTATACGTAACTGTAATAATGATGTAATAGTATGCGTACTCGTAGCTGTAATGTAATAGTATACGTAATTGTAATAATGATGTAACAGTATACATAAACGTAATAGTGATGTCATAGTATATGCAATTGTAATAATGATGTACTAGAGTACGTAATCGTTATAGTAATGTAATAGTATACGTAACTATAATAATGATGTAATAGCATGCGTAAACGTAATAGTGACGTAATAGTGTATTTAATAGTATACGTAATAGTAGCAGTGAGTAATAGTATACGTAATCGTAACAGTAGATGAAGTAAACAAAAATATAAATAGAAGCAGTAGTACAAAAAGAAATTTTGGTGAGAGCACAAGGAATATTTTTCAGACTAGCAGTTTATAATTTATTTATTTATTTATTTATTTATTCAAAATTACCACCATCTTCATTTCTCATTGCCATTCATTATTATCTCGACTGGTAGTGGGAAGATGCACTGCAATGTTTCTAATGCTACGCTTATAGAAGAAGCTGTGTGATATTTAAGTGAGTTTCTCTACGTTGATGCATTATTCACAATTAACTAAACTATCTCAGGGTGTTTGTAATTACACGCCCGCATCTAACACAGACTGAGACACTAAATTTAGTGTCTGTGGTTGGCACAGTTAGAAAATGCATAGGGTTTTGATTCCAGCAGTTTCAACATCCAGAAACATTTCAAGAACGTTCTGGGAATGAAGTTGCTACTCGCTTCAAACAAGTGAATTTAAAAAAAAAAAAAAAAAAAAAAATTATTTTTATTATTATTTTATTTTTTATTATTATTATTTTTTTTTTGTGTGAATAAGGCGTTTCAGTTTGACCATTTCCAGTGGCTGCCAGAACTTCATGAATTTGCTGTCTATGGGAAGGTGTATATGAAAGATCCCTTACAGCAAATTTAAACTATATAAATAGCTCTCTCTCTCTCTCTCTCTCTCTCTCTCTCTCTCTCTCTCTCTCTCTCTCTCTCTCTCTCTCTCTCTCTCTCTCTCTCAGTTTACTTCCACACAAACCAGACGCGACACATTATTATATTAATACTACTTTCTACTCAACATGCCAGTGTTAGCTATCAGACTGGACAGACGCTGACAAGACTTTTTCGTGTACTTACTTCACATCAACTTACACACACTTCATTACACACACACCAGCGCAGTTAAATAAAAACCCACTGATAGTGATTGGCTACGACCTAATAAGAACAAATCACTCATTGGTCGATTTATCGAACCAGTCGATGACAGGAAGACAAAAGACGATGGAAATAACTTCGGTTTTATTGTTTGCTAGGACAGCGTCGTTTAGTCAAACATGGCGGACACTTACTGCACAACTGGTGGCTTCGTTATTAAAAGGTCACTGTAATGACTTCCAATCTGCATATTCTTTTCATATCGTATTAGCTAGGGAGTCGATCGCATCGATCAGCCGCTGGAGAGAAACAAAGAGACTGCGAACGTTGTGACAGGAGATGATAAAATATTAGAATCACTGACCCCAGCTGCTTGCATCAAAGAACGAGTTTACAAAATCAAACATCAACCTGAGGTGCAATCTTATGTTACAACCTCGTGTTTTTTTTTTTTTTTCTTGATTATTGATCTCTGTCTGTCTGGCGATTTGTCTGTTAGGAATCCAGATTAAAATATTATAAAATATAAATAAACAGGCAGATTAAACACATAGATACCTACTTAATTATTATACAGAGAGAGACACGCAGGTAGACTGAATTAAAGATTGATAGATAAATCGATAGATAGATAGATAGCTATAGATATATACACATACATACATACATACATACATACATACATACATACATACATACATACATACATACATAAAAACATATATATTATACATAATACTCAGAGAGAGAGACAGAGAGAAACGAAGAAAAAGAAGACGAGATATAAGCTGTAAGAAATATCACAGAGATAATTAATGACGTCATATCCTCATAGACTTTCTCAGGAGATTCATTAAATTTAAATATTTCTCATCCTCCGTTTTAGTCACACAGATGTGTTCTCTAATAACCGCAAAATTTGTGGTCAAGGGAAATACCGTCAAGAACCGTTTCATTGCTTACGCTTTGCTGATGGTACAGTTTTATGGGAATTTGTAATGAACAATCGTTTTTGAAAATATGAATATGTCAGAGTAAACGGCTGCTATGAAATGTAAATAAATGTACATGTATGTGTAAGTATGTGTGTGTGTGTGAATGTGTGTGTGTGTATACGTCTGTTTGTGTATGTGTGTATACATACTCATATTATGTCTAAATTGAAGCAAACACAATATACGACAATATAATAACCATACTCAAATACAAACATACATCTACATATATATATATATAAGTACATACATACATACAAACATACATACATACATACATACATACACACATACATACATTCAAACATACATACATACATACATGCATACATGCATACATACATACATACACACATACATACATACATACATACACATACACATACATACATACATACAAACTTTTGTTTATCATACTTTGTCATTAGGAAAGAATGAACTTACAAAAGCCAGATGGAAATATACTGTATGTAAGAAGGTATTTCATTTACATTATTTAATAATACCATGATAAGTACATATGAAATAAAATATTTCAGATATCTGTTTACACCATCATAGGTACGCGAGTACTCAAACAAGAGACAAATTTTATAACAATGCCTGAACGTAAACAAATTATTTTTATAACGTACTTTAGCACGACTAAGTATACACTTTAAGAAATAATAAATATAATAATCCTTACTACACAAATTGCTCCTGCTATATTTATACCACAAATACATTTTAATAATCTAATAATAATGGATTTTCATCTCGTAAACATTTATCTCCCCTTTGGTGATCGACTGGTTCCGTACACATAATGCCACCTTGATTACAATATTGTTACGCTAACTTAATAAACCTCAATCTTTGATCATAAAAGAGAAATATTCATGGATGCCGATGCTAGAAACGTTTGATGTTTTATTAAAGCACTGGAGATGGCAATCTCTATATTACATCGATGTCTTAATATACGAAATTATATTGATAAAACTTCCACTTTTTTCAGCTTACTTCTTTAAAGAGATAAATTACGGGCGTAATTTTGGTAAAGATGGTTGAACATTACTGGTCACAGTTATCCCGTGGTTGGTGGACCCAGAATAATGCATGGTTGAAGATTTTTGTCATATTGTGTCACTATAATAATAATAATAATAATAATAATAATAATAATAATAATAATAATAATAATAATAATAAAGGTTATAGTGGTAGTAGTAGTAATAGTAGAAGTAGTAGCAGTAGTATCAGCAGACGTAGCAGTGATAATAGTAATAATAATAATAATAATAATAATAATAAATACTATAAAACAGATGAAAACAAGATGGAAAAAAAAAAAAAAAGAAGAAGAAGAAATTAAACAGAAAAAAATAAAGAAAAAAAGAGAAAAACATACATAAATGCGTACATTAATATTTTATTGCCGTACTAAAAGCATTTACAAAAGACTGAAAAAATAATTGTACGTAATTTGTGCTGGCAATTTTTTTTTTTTTTTATTATTTATAACATGTCACAGCTCGGACAATTTCATTTTTATTACTTTTCATACACGTCTGCGAAACACGATTAAACCTGTTACGTCTGTTCACTTCCGTTACCGTCTGCCGCTCGTACTACTTTCTATAAAACTAATTATGATTGTGACGTCAGATTCTCACTGCAGCCGGTTAACTCTGCCATGCGTTAATTCAGCAAATTGGCTCGATGATTCTGTAGACTGGTCCTTATTGAATCATTTCAAAACAGTCATTTTTTTCCAGTGCCGCGCATGCTCAGATGACACCAGTTCTATTCCGACTGGAAGCAATTTACTGCTCGCTTTAAAAGGAAATTACTCAGATAAGGTGATTTAAGCAGCTTATACGAGTCTTTGACTATAAGGAAAAGAAAAGGAAAAAATAAAAAAAAATAAAATAAAATAAAATTAAAATATCTATTATTTTTTCGTAGACTTATTTTCATGGCTTTTTATTTGTTTTATTTGTTTGTGTGTTTGTTTGTTGCTGTTTTTTCAAAATTTCATCAAACTCGAGTTATATTTTTGTTTGTTTGTTTATTTGATTATTTACTTACTTATTTTCTTACAAACTTATTCATTTACGACAATAAAATATGAATATTTAATATCTACGTATACAATATTTTTTGGTATATGTGTATATATTTAGAAATGAATATTCTCTTGACTTATATAAACCTGATTAGAGTCTGTACATAGATAATATTCTGGAACGCTCTGGTACATATGTATTCATACTCACGATTGTATGACCGAAAGAAAAGTGGATGGATGGATGGATGAAGAGAAAAATGCAGAAATATATTTTTTTAAAAGGCTAAAAAACGAATTAAAATTTAAAAAAAAAACATAATTCCTACCAGTAGGGCAGATTCCAAGAGGAGATAACTTCGCGCTAATGCAGAGTTACTGAACTTGATCGCAGATTAGCCTATTAATAATAAAAGTATTTTAATTGGACTTTTGACGTGAAAGAAAATACATTAACAGCCTCTCGTGTTTTAAGCAGTAAGTGTAATTGGGTTTACTAAGAAAGACAAATAAAAACAATTGTCCGAGTCTCACATGGTTTAGAGACATGTTACAGTGATTTAAAACACACACCTTTGTTAAATAAAGTAAGACAATCACGCTGAGAGAGAGAGAGAGAGAGAGAGAGAGAGAGAGAGAGAGAGAGAGAGAGAGAGAGAGAGAGAGAGAGAGAGAGAGAGCGCAATACAGACATAAAGATAAATACACATATAGATAGATATAAAGACAGACAGACAGACAAAGATATATATAGACAGATGGTTAAACAGACAGACAAAGATATATATATAGACAGATGGTTAAATAGATAGATAGACAGAATAGAGACAGACAGATAGATAGATAGATAGATAGATAGATAGAGAGATAGAGAGATAACCAGACACATAGACAGAAAGAATAAAAACTAACTTAGAAGCTCTGTTGGTTGGTTAGTTATTACTTTATTTATTTATATTTTTTATATAATTTATATTTTTATTTATTTATTTATTTATTTATTTATTTATATATTTTATATTATTTATTATATTTTTATTGATCGATATTGATTATATATTTTAAAGTACATTAACAACACAGCTATATGTTTAATGTGTCAGTTATTGCGTACATGTTTTTAACATAAACAATTTCAAATTTCCATTTTATGATCGAGTATAGCTTTTCAATTAGTTTGACCACGTCTTGTCAGGTCTGGTGTAGAAATTCAAACTGAATACAACACTTGAAGTACTCAAAGCGATATTACATTTAAGCAGTTATCGCAGTTTTTGTCACAAAACAAAAATAAAATACACATAAAGCTGAAAAGAAACAAAAACTAGTAAATTTACTGATCATAAAATGCTGTTAAAACATCCCAGAAACTCGCATTTCAGTTTGAAACGGTAATCGTTAAGTGATAACCTATACAGCAGTTGTGCTGTTATATATATATATATATAAAACAAGACCCATACATTAAAACATAATTTAAAAAATACCACTGAAAATCGCATCAATTTCAAACCTACAACTCTAGTTTAAAAAAATTAAAAAATTAAAAACAATTTTAAAAGCAGAAGAACAGGAAAATAAACAGCTAAACAAACACACACACAAAAAAAAAAAAATAAATAACAAACGAAGAATTTCTGTAAAATATCTGCTAAAATAATACCCTACAAATCACTTCCAGCTAAACTCTACAAGTAAAACGTTTCACAGAACAACTCACTTATCGAGGTTTCAGTCTCAGAACGTACTGCTATAATCGCCCGAACGCGTCCACCGCCATTTTTATCGCGATCCTACTTCAAAGCGGAGTGGATTGTTGTTAATCCTTTTCTTCAGAAGTGATCAATATTAGACGAGATGCAATAAAAACATCGTCTAACAAGCCATACCACGTTTTATTTACTCGTCAGGGAAAGACAACTATGATAAAAAGAAGAGGGCCAAAAAAAAAAAAAAAAAAAAAAGGAAAGAAAATAAAACGTTATTCTATGACGTTATTTCGAAGTCGTTTCAGACTTTGACGAAATACAATCTTGGTGAAATTAGAAAAACATTTTGTGGAATCTTTTATTATTATTATTATTATTATTATTATTATTATTATTATTATTATTATTATTATTATTTCAGCTTGAACTTGTAACTGAAATTGTTAAACAGTATTACATTTTTATTTTAGTTAAGAGTGAATTTTTTTTTTGTTTGTTTTAATTTAAATTTATTTGTTTTCTTGATTATTCAGGTGTGATGTTTGTTGGTTGTTTGCTTCATTATTGATTTTATTTTACTATTATTTATTTAGTTATAGTCATAGAATTTTGTAACTGTTATGTTGTTGGTTTGACTGATTTTTTTGGTCTTTTTGTTGTTGTTTTTTTTTTGTTTTTTTAAGTATTTGTTTATTCATTCATCCATTCAGCTTATATATGTACATACGCATATATATGTGTGTGTGTGTGTGTGTGTGTGTGTGTGTGTGTGTGTGTGTGTGTGTGTGTGTATATATATATATATATATATATATATATGTATGTATGTATGTATGTATGTATGTATCTATATATACACCAAATTTATTTATTTATTATTAGGGTGCAGTTTTTTTACACTCTTTTTAAAATTATCTTCTATACTGCTATTATTCATTGATTCATTTCTACGCCTACCACACAGAACTCAACAGAACTGCTGAGTGGTATGTTTATTAAACATTTATATATCTATCCGTTATTTGCACAGAGCAAGAAAAAAAAATGAAGGTTAAAACGACGCAGTGAAAAGAAAAAGTGCATACAAATGTCGTTAAATATATATTGTATATATAAAAGTACGAGAGAGAAATCTAGGTCGATGTCAGTGACTTCAGTTTTTAATTGTTAAAATATATATTTATGTGTGTGTGTGTGTGTGTGTGTGTGTGTGTGTGTGTGTGTGTGTGTGTGTGCAAGGTAAATATATCGCCAGGTGAAAATTATAGCCAATACAGTTATATCGGTTGTGTTGTTTTATTTATTTTTTTATACAGGAGAAACAGAATAGAAAAATACTTTAGCAGCTAATATGCTGCAAATGTAGCGTTTATGTCTGCTGTGCTTGTGTTAGAATAAATATCTAGTTTAACTGTCTTGATGAACTGATTTAAAATTCTACACAATCACACACACGTGGATAGATACAGAGAGAGAGAGAGAGGAAGGACAGGGATGGAAAGAAAGAGCGAAAGGAAAAGAGATCTATATATATAATACTGAGAAAGACACAGAACTGAGACAAAAGGAGAGTGATAGACAGAGACAGAGACGCAGACAGAGGGATATCATTTACAGCCAAAGTTATAAAATCTTATATGGGAAAAAAATATATTACTAAATAATACTAAATGTCACTAAAAAACAGTTCATCATCGTCCATGTCGTTATTGCTGATGTTGTTGCTGAAGTAAAAAAAAATATCATTATTGCAGTTTATTTCTATCACATTTATGTCATATCTCTGTTTTTCTCAACAGAATCAACAAAATGATATTCTGGTGCAATCGAACACGCTCTTGACGAGTGTCTCGAGTACTGAGATAGCGTACGAATCAAACGACGTCTGACGCTAATGGTTCTTGTTTTATCGAGACTCTTTACGACTCTTATTCTCGGTGCACCACTCAGACGTTTTCAAAACCCACAGAAATATTATTTTGACAACCCTGCAACAGTTTGAACACAAAAGTAAGCTTAGAGAAGGATGAAGCTAAACTTAAAGTTTTCTGAAGATAATTCAGTTTAGTACAATGAAAATACAGTTGTAATGTTTCAGTTATTTTGATGTCGAGTCAAGTGGCAGATGGATTTGTTTACGACTTGTAAATAAACTATTTCTTTTTTTTTTTTTTTTTTTTTTTCTGGCAGAAGTTTTGATTTATTTCTAAATTTGTAACTTTGGGTGAAAATAAGAAAGGAAAAGGAGCCCTCCGAATATCGCCAATGAATTGTTACATTGTCGTTCTTGTATTATTGGAATAGTTTATTATTATAAGGCACCCCAAAATAATTTGCATATTTATGAAACGTATTAAGCTATGTGGTAGCATAAACTGGTTCGTATAGTTTAATAAACTAGCATAGCATAGCATAGCATAGCATAACATAACAGCATAACACAACATGGCATAATATAACACAACATAAAGTAATAATAAATATAATATAATATTATTAATATAAAAAAAGTTTAATAATAATTTTAAAAAATCAGTTGGAAAGGCACAAATCTGTATAGCCTATTTGTCAGAAAATCAAAAAAAAAACAACAAAAAAACAACAACTATATTAGCATTAACACTTTAACAAAAGAAACCAATAAAAACAAACACTTTATTAAGAAAAAACCCATGTTATCTACAAATCAGAAAAATAAATGTTTAATGTGTTTATATCACCAAAGTATAGAAGTATAGTAATAATAATAATGATGATGATGATCATGATGGATGAAGATGATAATAAATGTATTAAAATAAGAAAAACGATTGTTGCTGTTAGTTATCAACACAAAAGCAAATACAAATTTTCATTTTTGTTATCGCGTGAAGCTTTTCAGTTTGTTACGACATATGACAAAACAGACACTTTAATTAGTTTAAACATTTATCTCCCTTGACAGTTTCTCTTAAGAAAAAAAAAAATAAAATAAAATAAAGCAAACCATTTGTTTACCGAATTTATCGGAAACCATTTTAAATCTACAATGAAATGAATAATGATTTTTTTTGTTTGTTTGTTTTTATTTTTATT
Organism: Chrysomallon squamiferum; assembly: GCA_012295275.1. Classification (NCBI taxonomy): domain Eukaryota; kingdom Metazoa; phylum Mollusca; class Gastropoda; order Neomphalida; family Peltospiridae; genus Chrysomallon; species Chrysomallon squamiferum. The sequence continues at coordinate 5,887,528 of CM022671.1, read as the reverse complement.
TTTTTTAATAAATCAAAACCCTCTTTAAATTAACCTTTAATTACTTCGTTCGTTTTTAATGCGTCATGCATTAAACTTAAATTGTGAATAAAAACAATACCGTCTGTTTCTGCTCGAGTAAGATAATAAATCCGCCGTTCCTGAAAGCCATGTGTTGTTTCTTTTTTGAATTCCTCCCTTGGGGCGAGAACTCCATTATTATGTTTGGCACCAGGTTGGTGTCTGAAGTGCTCACGTCTTTGTTTTATGAACAAGATGAAGTTTTGTGTAGCACATTTATTTATTCAATAAATATCTTTTGCAAAGAACAGTGTGACTCACGATTTTAATATCTGTGTGTTGAAAACCAAGACGTATTGTTTTTCAGCGAGTTAGCACACCTAAACTATTTTTTTGTAAGATTATGACGTGTTTGCTAATTTAAACCTCTGTGTTATACTCATTATATGACTAGTGAAGAGGAGGAAACAGAGCCAGAGACAGACAAACTGGATGGAAATAATTAAAGAAATGCAGGTTTATAAGAGAGAAAACGAGATAATAATAATAATAATAATAATAATAATAATAATAATAATGATGATGATGATAATGATGATGATGATGATGATGATAATAAAATAAATAATAATAAATTAATAAAAAAAAAAAAAAAAAAAACAGACAGCGAGAACTGAGCATATTAATACGTGTAAAAAAAAAACCCACCCACACAAAAAAACACACACACACAGCCACACACACAATTTGTTTTGTTTTAATAATTATTATTATAATCAAGTTCTTTATGTTCTACGATCGATTTCCGTCAAAGGCAAATTTACGTTATTTCTCGTCCATTCTACCGATTCACGTTTGCTACATCGAAAGTTTTGTTTGAAAAATACATATAAAAGATTAAAGGCAAAAAAAAAAAAAAACGCAAAACGAAAATACTACTTACCTACAGCGACACACTGAAATGTCCAGATATTAATTAACAGCAATACTTTCCTAGAAATACATTCACACAAAATTTTGATAGCGCGGGTTCAAAGTAAGACGCGAACTATAAGGCCGGTACGATAGGATAATCAAATCAGACACGCCGAATCGGCTAAAGCCGTCACTCAACTCTCGGCAGCCAATCAAAGATTATCGCTGCGTACCGGAATGGGTCGTCTGAGCGTCCGTAATCAGCCGGAAATCTCGCCGGGCGAAAATTTGTTTGTTTTAAGTAGGTATGAAAATAATTCACTTTGAGAAGTCTTAGTTTTATACATTATCTGTGGACGAATATTTAAATGGTACTTACTGGTAAAAATGATATGAAAACAATTTTGGAAGTAGGAAACTAAAACACTTACACACGTGATACAGATCGAAAGACAGAAAGGAGAGAGAGAGAGAGAGAGAGAGAGAGAGAGAGAGACAGAGAGAGACAAACAGAGAAGAATGAAAAGAGATTATACATGTGTGTGTGCGAGTCTGTGTGTATGTGTGTGTGTGTGTGTGTGTATGTATATATATATATAGAGAGAGAGGGGAGAGAGAGAGAGAGAGAGAGAGAGAGAGAGAGAGAGAGAGAGAGAGAGAGAGAGAGAGAGAGAGAGAGAGAGAGAGAGAGACCCACATAAAAAAAAACCAATCACAGACAGCATTATATCTCTAGGAGATGGGTCTATCTTAGAGGAAAACAATTTCAGAAGGAAATCATCGCAAAGATTACACTCCTACACTCCTACTGAGAACAGAACAGTTCTGCACCAAAACTTGCGTGTGCAAAATTAATAATCACATTCATTTTATTTCCGTGTACCGTTCTGAATTTACTTCACTGAAAAGTACTTTATTTGCGAGAAGAAATAATATTGAAAATAATTGGAAAACATGCAACCATAACATGAGAACGCAAATAATCCTTAGTTAGTTTTATATTTTAAAAATAGTTTTTATATAGTTTTTTTCAAACGAACTGAAATGATAACAATAGCAACAAACCAACAAAAACAACAATAATAATAATAAAAAGAAGAAGAAAAAGAATTAAAGTAATAATAATAATAATAATAGAAGTAGTAATAGTAGTAGTAGTAATAGTAGCAGTAGCAGTAGCAGTAGTAGTAGTAGTAGTAGTAGTAGTAGTAGTAGTAGTAGTAGTAGTAGTAGTAGTAGTAGTAGTAGTAGTAGTAGTAGTAGTAGTAGTAGTAGTAGTAATAGTTGTAGTAATGCTAGAAATTAACTGTATTTTTAAATTTATTCTTAATTCCTTCTTTCCTTCAGTAAAGCAATGAAATATAGCGGGGGGAAAAAAAAGTGTTATTTTTCTTCTACCTGTCTTTCTTGTCGTCTTTCACTCATTCGTTCGTTATTTAAATTTTTGTTCGTGAACTGAAAAAAGAAAAGTGAAAAAAGAAACATTTCATGTGAAGCGAGCGGAATGACTTCAAATCATTTGATTTTAATCGTGTTAAAAACCTCATTTCCAGCCTGTGTTAGTTCGAGATGGCTTTTTTGGCTTTGCCGCCACTCACAAAATAATAACTCGAGATTAGACTGAGCCTTTTGTGAAATGATTCCATAAAGGAAAATGTCGTAAATTCAAGTGGTCGGCCGCTCACAGGACGAAAATAATACCATCATCACGCTTCGGAATTGTTATAGCGATGTAGTGGTAACTGTTGTCGCAGTTATTGCAAAAGTAGTAGCTATAGTAGTAATAGTAATATTAATATTATTATTATTAGCAGTAGTTTTTGTACTAGTAAATAGTTGTAGTAGTAACAATAGTAGCAGCGTTTTAGTAGTTGTAGCTGTAAAGTAATGGTAGAAGCAGTAGTAGTAGTAATAGTGGTAGTAATTGTTTTATTAGTAGTTGTAGCAGCATTAGCGCTGTAGTAGTTGTAGAAATAATGGTGGTAGAAGTAGTAGTTTTAGCAGTAGAGTTGGCGTAATTGTAGCAGTAATATGGGTATAAGTAGATGTGGTGGTAGTAGTAGTAGTAATAGTAGCAGAAGAAGTAGAAGAAGTAGCAGTAAATAGCTATAATAATAGTAGTAATATTTGTAGTTATTATAGTTCTTATTGAAGATAAATAATTAAAATGAGAACAAAACGTAAAGAGAAAGAACCAGAAGAAAGAAAAAAACAACAACTGAAATATGAAAAAGAAAATGATAACAGTATCAACGAAAACGAAGACACAGATAATGAAGTCACTGAAAGAATCTTTCTCGCAATCTCTGAAAAAAAAAAAGAATGAAAAAAAACCTAACTAAAATAACAGAACGTAATTTAAAAGAAAGAAAAGAAAAAAAGGTTTTCTTCAGATGAGATAGTGAATGAGTGTTTGATAGCCTTTCAGCAGCGTGGTGCACGTCATGGACAAACTACTTCATTGGCAACAACTGCTTCTATCGATCTCGTGATGCCCATTTGATGAGTTCAGCGCTAAGATTGCTTTCACTTAGTTCGTTGCGGTCTTTCACGATGTTTTGTAAGAAACGTCGAGAAGGGGTATGTGTCATCGATTATGAGAGTCGTAGGAAGTTTGTACAGGAAGTATGAAATGGGTGTTAGACACGTCATAAAAACTATGATTGACATCTAAAACGAGGTGTAACGTTATAATAACGTTCTTCTTATCAGTAGTACGTTACGTAAGACACGTTACGTGACTGTGGTATTCAGTCCGTTACCAGTAGATTTTTCATATAAGTGAAATCCGTTACAATGAGATGTTTCATATTATACTGAAATGAATTTTACAAAATAATGTTATCTCCAGCTTAATGAAATATACACGTATTCACGTACACTAGTTGCTTATCTCAATGGCTTTTGGATAACATTATAAAGGATATTTGGATATCACTATCAAGGGTATTTGGATATCACTATTAAGGGTGTTTAGATATCACTATTAAGTGTGTTTGGGTGTCACTATAAAGGTATTTGGATATCACTATCAAGGGTATTTGGGTGTCACTATAAATGGTGTTTGGATATCACTATTAAGGGTGTTTGGATATCACTATTAAGGATATTTGGATATCACTATCACAGGTATTTGCATATCACCATAAAGGGTATTTGGATATCATTATCAACGACATTTCTGTATCATCAATTCCTACATTAAATTATAATTTATAGTAGTAGTAAATTGACGGGGTTCAGAAAATGTAAAATGCCCATTTATTCGAGATAAAATAACGAAATCAAAAATATGATATCAATGGATTATTTTCTGATCCCTTCCCTGATAAGAGATATCACAATTTTTTTCACCTTCAGCCTAGTTAATAACGATGCACTGCAACAGAAAATAAGATCGAAATCAAAAATAAAAATAAAAATAAAGTACATTAATAAGCTAATCACAGTCCGTTTAATCTTCACCTTTAACTTACTTCATAATCATTTATTACTGGAACAGTCCCTCCATCACTTCTTTCATACTGAATCTGACAGTACGTTAATATTTATAAATGAAATAATGAAATGAAGACTTAGAGAAGCTAAATGCCGACAAAACGGAGTCAGTATAGTACGAAGAATGTTAATAATTTAACGAATTCCTGCGGAGAACCTCCGTTGTCTGAAAGGTCGTCGGAATCAATTGCGGTTTTTTACGTCGATTCTGTTCAATAATCAGTTCACAGTAATCATTGTTTTTATTTAGGTAAGTTCAGAGAAAGTCTGCCTCAACAAGTAGAACGTGTCGGACACACTAGTGCCTACAGTAATGATGGGAACGCAAGAAACGGTGCGCGGCTTTCAAACTGATTAAAGGTTGGATTTACACAATACAAAAGAGTAATGGCGGAGAGTTCACCTAGAGCATCTTTCGTCAAGGGATAAATCATTCTACTTATTTTCAGTGTTTCGGTTAATAATTTTGTAATAAAAAAAATATGAAAAGGGATTATTTATTTTTAATTTTTGAAATGCTGTATTTACATCAAGGTTTCTTTTATCTGAAAATTATTTAATATTAAATTATAAAATAAGAGTTTTATGATCATGAATATAAGTTGTGGGAGCAGAAAACTTTTTATAGCTGAGTTCGTCGTCTGATTTTTAAAATGTCCTTCTTTTATTTTTATTTTATTTTTTTCTTTCTTTCTTTATTTATTTTAATCTCTGCTATTTATTCTTCTTTGTTTCTGATTACAGAACTCAAAACTGATTTTTTTAAAGTTTATTTAACTACTGCTTTGTTTTCTTTTATCATCCTTCCTCCATTTCTTTGTTTTTTCTAACATTTTCGTCCTTTGAAACTTTCTTTCTATCACTTTTTTCTTTATTTTTTTCTTTCTATTAAAAGATCCATCACAACATATTTTCTAACTGTGGAAAGAATGAAAAAAAAAAAAAAAAAAAAAAAAAAAAAAAAAAAATGAAAGTAAACAAAAGTTATAAAAACGTAAGTAAACACACGCTATAAAATAACAACCCACGTGTTAGTAGTCTTGTTTTACACAGATGTTTAAGATACCGGATATTGACACTACTATTCCAAACAATGGCAGCGAGCCTCGATTATTAAAGCCAACAAAGATGTACAACTCTGCTGGCGTCACAAAAGGTCAAGTTGAGCAAAACGCTGCCAGAATTGAGAAAAAAATTCCCTCAGAACCGAACAACCATTTTAGACTTGCCGCTAGGGGGCGCCACTTGAGAATTTTTATCATTTTCTGTGCACACAGCGTCTACAGAATATGTTAAAACTGGGAATTCCTTGGTCAGATGTTTTGACCTGGGTCACAGAGAGAAAAAAAATAAAAAATATCTATCTCTATTTATTTGTTGACTTTGTAATCAGATTCATCGAACAGGCCAAGAATGACAAATATTATGGCAGATACCAGAAGACGCGAGGATAACAAAACCCGGATCGTAAGCGTTACACAAGATATTGAATTTGGATTCTGGCGGATCACGCGAGTAAAATATTCCAGCCATTCCCCGTCAGATTTATATCGTCTGCTGTCAGAAGCTCGACTTCACGTTGTTTTTTATTTTTTTTTTTTTTTTTGTTACGATAGATACAGAAAGAGTCCTCAGTCATAAATCTTGCAAAAATATTGCAGTTAAATTTCTCCGAATGTTTTGAAGATATACTACTAAATCTTGCTAAGTTTATTTTGTTTTGTTTGTAACCAGGGAAAGATCAAGGAGTATTTTTTTGGCAGACGGCAGATTTAAAAAAAAATATAATAAAATAATAATACAGTTATAATTAGGTTATGCTGAATTAACAGATTATTTTTTCAGAGTCTTTAACACTGAGCTCTGTGAAATCTGATATAATATCTCTTTACATCATTCAAACCGTTCACGTCAAACGAGAACGCATCAAAACGAAGCCTCACTCTGAATACAGAGACAACCTAACGTCAGTCTTTAAACCCGCCTCGGTAACGCTGACATTCGTGAGATGTAAGAGATAGCTCTTTCTTAATTTTTATTTTTTATTCTTTTTATTTTACTGAAAAGAAAACTGCACATTCCAGTGTGTACATCATAAAACAGTCTTTTGTGACTGTATATTTGTACAGGCACGACTGCGGCAAATGAACGTCTCGTTGTATTTTTTACTGCGGGAATGTTTCTGACAAATATCGTTCTCTATATAGTTGTGTAATACAACACCTGGCCCGTGACACACAGAATTCTCCCGTGTCACTAATATTTGTAATTCCTCAGTTTACTCAAGTTTCCAATGGAAGGCACGCCATGTCCATACGTTTGTGCGTTATCGAATTTATTTGTCAGATTTTGTTTTTAATTTTAGAGTTGCTTTTTTTTTCTCTCTCTCTCGTTTTGTTTTCTTTTATTAATCAAAAGGTCAAAACGTACGTTAGAGTCAAGTATCTAATTGTTATCGACATCAGATTTCGATAAATGCTTAATCTGATAAAATTACTCTATAATTATAATGAACATGAATGTATGTAGATGTTTTGTATCGACGGATTGTCATTTAGTTTATAGCAATTTATTACAAAAGCTTAAAATAATAATAATAATAACAATAATAATAATAATAATAATAATAATAATAATAATAATAATAATAATAATAATAATAATAATAATAAAATAAAAACAACAATAATTAAAAAAAAAAAAAAAAAAAAAAAAAATGAAAAACAACCAAGAGTAGATTTCTGTTGATATTTGCTATTATTTCCGAAGGCTACAAATGTAAATGTAGCTCATCGTAAATATTTATCTCGTGATGAGAAATGACGGTTGAGTGAAGGAATAAATGAATGAGTAAATGAATGAATGAAAGAAAGAAAGAAAGAATATTTGCTTAACGATATATTACACACACACACACACACACACACACACACACACACACACATTCACAATTTTTAATGTAATGATACAAGAAAGTGAAATCCACTATCAGTACTCCAAAGGCAAATTATTTTTTTTTTTTAAAACGTGACACCTCACCATATCCTGTAGTTAGACAGGTAAAATTTTAACATGCTAGTCAGATAAAACAGCTTACGCCTACAATCGAGAATTATCTGTCTTCTGTTTACTACAGTCTTTTAATTTACACTGTCGTATAGTCGAACAATCAAATCACAGTCTGTATTAAATGACATAATATAATGACTTGAACAAATTGTTTTATCAACTGTTCAGTTGAGAGCAAAGGTTTGATCGAGTGACGTTCAGTACTTCAAACCAATGATCGATCTAACCACTGGATTATCACCAGTCTGGGAAAAACTTGATTTCTATTTATTAGTTATTATGTAAACTGATTATTCTTTTTAATTATTGCTTCAGACGATCAACATGTTAATGTAGGCATAATATATTACATGAACATACATACATACATATATACACATACACATGCATACATACATTTATAAGTACAATTATGTTTTTTAAATTACATACATACATACATGTTATATATATACATATATATATATACACATATATATATATACATACACACACACACATATATATATATACATACACATATATATACATACATACATGCATGCATGCATGTATACATACATACATATATACATATATATACATGTGTTATATATATATATTTATATACACACACACATACATACATACATACACAGATACACAATTACAAACACACACACACATACACACACATATATAAAGACATAGTTATCTCTATCATTAAACTCACTAATGCACTGTCTAATCGTTACTTGATTAACGCGAAGCAAATTGCCATGCTGAGAATTGATTGTTGAACATGCAACAAAACCTGTTTACAAACAGCGACGCTGGAATCGAATTTCTGGTATCAAAAACACATCAGTTTAACACGGGAAGCTTTCAGTGTCCGACATGAATAGATCAACTTGGAATTATTTATATAAAAATATTTATTTTTTATATTTTTTTAATGGAATATAAAGAAAAAAAAAAACATACAAGCTAGTTCAGCCGGTAAAATTTGTCGAAGCATGTAATGATTAATGACCTCATCAATCAAAAGTGATAGATGAGATAAAAAAACCCACATAGAAATATGTATTAAAAGCTGTGGTGTGCTTTAAAATGCGTATTAAACATTGTCAGAAATCTACCTTTGTGCTGTTGATTGTGCTTCGTTCACGGAAAATAACAATAGCAAGCAAGCAATAACAGTTGTGATGATGATGATGATGATGATGATAATGTTAATAGTAGCAGCAGCAGCAATAGTGGAAGAAGTGGCAACAGTAACAGTTGTAATAGCATCAGTAGTAATGGTAGCAATAGTAGAAGTAGTGGTAGTAGTGGTAGTAGAAGTAGTAGAATTGTAGTAGTAGTAGCAGCAGAAGAGTAGCAGAGTTCTTGTAGTTGTAGTAGGAGTAGTAGCAGTAGAGGTAGAGTAGTAGTATAGTTGTAGCAGTAGTAGTAGCAGTAGAGTAATAGTAGAAGTAGTTTTAGTAGAGTTGTAGTAATAGTAGTAGAGTAGTAGTATTGTTGTAGTAGTAGTAGCAGCAGCAGAGTAGACGTAGTAGTAGTAGTAGGGTTGTAGTAATAGTAGTAGTAGTAGTAGGAGTAGTTGTTGTAGTAGAAGTAGCAGTAACATTTGCAGTTTTTGTCATCTATTTATAACAACGTAGAATACACATAGTTACACACAAAACGCCCAGGACCATCACAAATTCACATCCCGTCCTCAGTAACGAAACACAGAGTTAAACAGAAACTCCAGAACCCATGACTGTCAGCTTAAACTATTTTATCTGACTAGCGTATTACAACTGTACCTGTCTACGTACACAGTACACAGTGAGAGACTGTTTACAGGTGTTTAAAGTTGCAAAACGTCAACGACAGCGCTCGGTTCAGACAAACAACAGAGTATTCAACGTGCTCACCGCAGTAAATGTTTGTGTGACGTCTTTGTGAAGGTTTCTAAACTAATTATGTTTTTATAGTTAAACTTCGTATTGTCGAAAATATACAAATAAACAGATCAGTGAACTAGTCGCTAAAAAGGTGTATTGAATCTGTTATGTAATTTATAATTGTGAAGGTGAATGGGTATATGTATCTTCTTGTGTGTGTGTGTGTGTGTATGTGTGTGCGTATGTATGTATGTGTGTATGTTTGTATGTATGTATGTGTATGTATGTATATATGTGTGTGTATATATATATGTTTGTATGTATGTATATATGTATGTGTGTGTATGTATGTATGTATGTATACATGTATGTATGTTTGTGTGTATATATGTATGTATGTGTGTGAATTTATGTATGAATGTGTGTATGTATGTGTGTGTGTATCTATGTATGTATGCATGTATAAATTTATGTATGAATGCATGAACTTTTTATTCCATATATGTATATGTATATATATGTGTGTGTGTGTGTGGAGTGTATGTATCTATGTATGTTCGTATGTTTCTATATGTTTGTATATGTATATGCATGTTTGTATGTGCGTATGTAAGTATATATGTATGTGTATGTGGGTAATAAGTTAGTAGATATGTAGACAAGAACATATGTTCGCAACAAAAGTAAAAAAATTCACAAAAAAAGAAGAAGAAGAAGAAGAAGAAGAAAAAGTAACTTACCTATACAAACACGTGTCAAGACCGTGTTTCAATTTCTTTCTGTTTAAAGATTCATTTTCGAGCCACTTGAGCGCTGCTGTAAGTGTAAATTAGTTTGTGTGTTATCAGTGTCAGAGATCCGAGTCGTGCAGACCCTTTAACGAAACGACACTTTGATTACAGACGTACGTAAACTCTTCCAGCGCTTGCACAACGTTTCAATCAACGTCCCACCGAGAAGAGCCGAGTTATCACGAATATCGCCGGTTGTCATAAAAGTATCCGTGGCGAACACACCGGAACGTAATACAGTTATCGCGAGAGTACAACCTCTCCAAACACTGAACACAACTAAGTCACGATAACAGAATGACTTGGAAATAGTAATATAATGATGTCATATTAAACTGAATCGAGGCGAAACACCGAAACGGATTCCTGGTTATTATATTCGTCTCTCGTAGACGAACAATGAAATTATTATAAAAGTATTTGAATGGTCTATTTCGCATGGGAAACGGGAACGTAACTTAAGATATTATACAAAATATATCACGGATAAAATACCGGAACGCAATTCGGCTGATCAGCCAGATAAATTGGGCAATGCGTTCATCGACTGCCTTCCAGCTTTCTGTCAGTCGAGAATTGGCGGGATTTCGCTTCTAGACGTCTGCCGTGCGGAGAAAATGTGGCTTGATTTGGAGGCAGTCACTAAATGTTCTTGAAGAAGAAGAAGAAGAAGAAAAATAAAAAAACAGTTAATAAATTAAAAAAATAAAAATAAAAATAAAAAGATTAAAAAATCCCAGCTTGATATTGAAGTATTCAATTTAAGATTTTAAAAGAAGAAGAAAGGAAAAAATTGACACTAACAAATTTTAAAAAAGGAAAATGAAATAAAAACAAGAAAAAAAAAAAAGGTGGATTGATATGGAAATATTAATTTAATATTCTACATGAAGAAAAAAACAAATTAGACAGTAATTTTACATTTGACTGACAGTTATCTGATATTTTGTACGTAAAATAATCTTTTGACTTCTCCATATCTCAATGAAACCAAAAAAATATAAAAAAATATATAAAAATATGTAAAGAACTAGAGAAAGAGAGTAAAAGATAATAAACAAGATTGTACAACTTTACAAAAACGTATCATTTTGATATATTCTTTATTCTGTCAACTAGGTGAAAAAACAAAACAAATAAAAAACACTTTCTTTTTAATTTACAATAATAATTTGACTGACAAATATATTTTTCTTATTTTTTTTTAATTCTTCATAATTATAATTAAAAAACAAACAAATAAAAAACATTTTCTTTTTAATTTACAATAATAACTTGACTGACAAATATATTTTTTTTTTTTTTTATTCTTCTTTATAATTATAATAAAAAATAATAATAAAAAAAAAAAATATATATATATATAATTTACCTGTCTGAGTTATTTATTACGGTTCAGCGAGTAAGAAAGAAAAGAAAAACATCGAGTGAAAGAGAAGACTGAGGGAAAGAAAACAAGACGCACTTTGTAAAAGTGATAACCCAGACGTGTGTAATATGCCTCACGCTGCTTGACGCAAGTTTTCTTTTAAACAGGTATTCAAGCAGAAATAAAAGATTTTTCCTTTTTTTATTCTTTTTTCAATACAAACCCTCAGACATCGACTTTTAACCACAGTCTATATACTTATTCTTTTTACAGTTTGTTTGCAATAACAAAACAAAAAAAAAAAAAAATTTCAAATAACCTGTTTGAACTTATGCGCTAAGTACATATTTAAATTTAAGTGTACAGTCAGTGTATATTGTACGGTCGGTGTACAAAGAAAGATGTGTTTTTGTACAGTCAGTACTCATTCAGTTTTATTTATTAAAATCATCACCATTGTTACCATGATTATTATTATGATTTTCATTTGTTTCATTATTATTACTGTCATCATCATACTCATTTTTTTTTTATCACCATTATTATTATTATTATTATTATTATTTTTTTTATTATTATTATTATTATTTTGTGCTTATATACATTTTAGATATATCTGTTGTTTGTTTTTCTAGGTTTTTTTTTGTTTGTTTGTTTGTTTTTTTTTGTATTCAGTATTTTATATCGAATTTCACTTATTAATTTATTTATATTTATTTATTTATTTATTTGAACTTTATATATATATATATTTAAACTTTTTATTTATTTATCTGTTTATTTATTACAGGCTGAACATATTACGCAACAAACACATAATTTATATCATTTTGTTATTTTATTTATTTATTATTCCTAGCTCCCCCCCCCCAAAAATCAGAGGAAAAAAAAAAAAAAAAAAAGTCCTTTAATTTAAAGAAACTGGCTTAAGTTTAGAAGTCAGACATCAAAAGGAAAAGAAACACAATAAAATAATCGACACACATTCAAACATTAACTATTCATCTAAACATTTCTTCCGCCATGACTGTTGCGGATCGGCTTAAAAGCGGAAACATCTAAACCTAACGACGAAGAATTCCTTTATTAACCTTTACGTAAAAGCTTTTTTTTTTTTTTTCTTTTTTCTTTTTCTTCTTCTTCTTTTTCATCTCTCTTTTCTGTTTTTGCCCCTACTCATTTCAATAAAAATCTATCATGATTTACAAGCCAATGTTAGTCTATAAAACGTATCCAGCATGAACCAGCTTTCAGAAGCGAATCGCGTGAACGTAACCGGTTATTTTCTTCACAAAGCGGGCCGAGTGATTAACGTGAACAACCGAAGTAGGACGGAGAGTTCTTGTATAGAAGCAACGCGACGGAATATTTCATCAAACAAAAACTGGTGAACAAGAATCGAGGAAAAATAAAAATAGTGTACGTAAATGTTTTAAGTCTATAACACACTTGTTGTTGTGTTCTGTTACGTTCACACAGTCTGCAGTGTACACGGTGTGAATAAAAAAAATAAAAATAAAAATAAAGAAAAAAAGAAAAAAGAATGATGCATTAAGAAGTGTCAAAGCTCTATAGATTTATTTATTACTTATACATAACTATATACTTGTACATTATCTGTCTGTATAAAGCCTGCTTAGCTCATTTATTGATCATCAGGTTATTAGTGTGTGTGAGTATGTGTGTGTGTGTGTGTGTGTGTATATTTGTTTATGTGAATGTATGTATGTATGTATGTATACGCATATAAATATGCATACAAATGTATGTATAAATCTATGTATGTATACATGTACATATGCATGTATATATATGTACGTATCTACATTTGTACTTTTGTGTTTTATTACACAAATCCGGCTATATTCATAAATAAAATACTCAGACACGAAAAATACTCATAAACAAAAATTTATACATCACATTTCTAAACAGAACTTCAAAGTCAGGAGACGAAAATACAATAATTAATACAATATAAGCAATAATAACGACAATAGCTGGATTGTTTAGTGTCCTCTGTCCAATTTCCGAAACGATTTTACAAGCATATATCAAAATTAACTACCACAATTTTAATATACGAACAAGCTCAGCGCGGTAATTTTTGTATATTAGAAACCGAACGACGTCAATAAAAGGAGACAGAACGTGTAACAAGGTCACTGCTGTCAGATACTTTATATAATTTGCAGAATATGAATCTATAAACTATTTTAAAAGCGTTTTCATCTTTGTGTCACGAAGTAGAGCGATCTAATGAAAGGTCGGTAGTCAGTTTCTCAAGGTTATGAAGTATCGTCTGCTGATAGAAAACAAGACACCGAGCCTGTCTGTGGTCGGCTGATAAGGCAGAGTTTGCAGACGACAGTTTGTAATGAATGTGACTTACAACACGCAAAGAAGTTTAGTGATAGGGCACGCGCTTCAAGACCTTTAGTACCCGGGATCGAATCTTTAACCTTAAATTTTTTTTTTTTTTTTGTACATTTTTTTTTTTTTTTTATTTGTTTTAATTTATTTATTCTATTATTAATTATCACATTTAATTTTATTCTATTCTATTCTATTTTATTCATTCATTTATTTATATTATTTATTTATTTAAATTTATTTACTCATTATTAACTTCTTTTTTTTCTCTATTTAATTCCATTCTATTCTATTTTGTTATTTATTTTATTTATATTATTTATTTATTTAATTTTATTTATTCATTATTAATTATTTTTTTTTTTTCTCTATTTTATTCCATTCTTTTGTATTTTGTTATTTATTTTCTCCTCTTTTTAGACTAGTATCTTATGTTATGGTCAAAGGTAACATTATTAAAGGATTATTGAGACTGCATATTTATCTTCTGAAATAAGTTTTCTATATCAATCTATAATTCCTTTCTTTTTCTTTCCTTCTTTCTTTATTTATTACAGTTTTCCCCCTAAAAAAACAAACAATGGCTGTGCCTGGGTCATCGTTTTAACCCATTTAAGACCATTACCTTTTATGGTCATAATCTCAAAGGAGTAAAGTCAAGTTAAGAAAAAGACAAAAACTTCAGACTGCACCGCATCGATTTGCTAAAGAGGCGAAACAGTCTATGATTAATGGTATTTTCTCAGAAAAAAAAAAAAAAAAAAAAAAAAAAAAAAAAAGTAAGAAAAATGTAAAATAAAATAAATAAATAAACATTAAGAATGAAAAACAATATATAAATGAAATTAACTAAAGTAATAAATTATTTAAATAAGATTATAAAGTCTTTTTCTTTTTCTTTCTTTTTTTTAAGAAGCTTTTAACCATTAATTACAGACCTACGTAAATTAGGTTACACGGGAATCAGAGTTTTAAAAGCTTCTCTCTGGGTTGACAGATAAAATATTTATATTTAATGTTACCGTACTTCTTAAAAACATTTTCAGTCCACATATATTTACTTATAAATGAGCTAAATGTAGTTAGAGTGAAATCTGATTTTTAGAAATACTCTGGTCTTATTAACTAAGGAAATAAAATATTTACATCTGAAGAACGTTCTACAATTTATCAAAATTCAGTTAAACTCTTATAACAGGATCACATTTTTGTACACAAACAAATTTTCGTCCTATATCGTTACTGTTACTGTAGCTTTTTATTTTTTATTTATTTTTTTTTTTTTCAATACCACACCAATGTACCCATACATATAAACACAAATAAATATATATATCAAATAAAAATGTTCTTGTTATATATATAAGGCTGTAAACAGCTAAAAATAAAAATAATAATCACATAATCAGTACTGCACGATGTGCTTATATCAGCTTTTTCTCGTTCCAGCCAGTACTCAAAATAAAAATGTTTAATCATGTTTTTAAATACACGTTTGAACGAATAATCATGGTCTTTAAGTAGAATTTGATTTAAAAGATTATCTGAAGAAATTAAATGTCTTCATTTGATGTTCAAAATCAATTTTAAAGTTTTAAAGTTATATTTGGTCGAAATATCTCTTTTAGGTGTTAAATATTTACATTTGATGTTCAGAACTCTTTTATAAACGTTACAGCTGAAAAAAGGTATCTGACGGAAAGCGGTCTTACGTTATTAAGTGCAGAATTATCCATATCAAGGAATATTTTCCAATAATCGACGAAGCTCAGTCGATACCTTTTCCTCAACATCTTTAGCGCTACATGTTAAATATTTTAAAAGAAATGAAATTGACTTTGGTCGTGAACTGTTGAAATGTGATTACCTTCACACAGACACATACGAACGAGAGAGATAATTCCGTCTGCTCGAAGAAATGACGTCTGCTTCAAAAACAAGATTAAAATAGATTCCATGATGATCTATGAGAATCTGAACGATTACATCAGAGATATTAAAAATGGCGCGCATCACACGAACCCGATACGCACACAATCCGGGGTGAAAATGTGACAATTCTGCGGCAGACATGTTTGTACGAAACTGAGGCTAGTGAAGACAATTTTCAAAAAGACTCGCAGTTTTCGGAGAGCTGTTACTTTTCCGAGTCGTTTTATTTGATTATGGTGCAACATAAACCAGAATCAAAGCAGCCAGACCTTAAAATATCGGTTTGAACTCGAAATACGTCTGTCTCGTTGTATTTACAAGGCATGAAGCTTTGATAATAATGGCATGAAGCCAAAATAAACAGTTACAAGATAGCGAAGGTCATGAATTTTTGAAACGTACTAAACCAATACATCTTTTTAATGTCGGTGATACGTACAGTAATATAAGTGAAACATATCATTTAAGCAATAAGTATATCATGTAAATTACATTACGTGTCGACTTGATTGTATCTGTTACGTATTAAGCGATATGTTTCTATATATTGATGTTTACATTTTTTCAGTTACATGATTTACGAAAGTAATTACATTTTTTTTTTTTTTAAAATTTTATTCTATTTAAATGAATATATATATAACACTAAATTCATTTTAGACAGCAAGATTTTTTTTATTACAACAGCAACAACAAATATGTTAGGTAGAGAGATTGCATTAAGACATTTTTTAAAAATGTTCACGTGAATTTATCTTGTATTTATCGCTCGGTAAAGTTTTATCTTAGTATACATAATTTTTTTTTAATAATAATTGAAAAAAAACAACTCCAAAACAGTAAATAAATAAATAAAATAATGTTATAACAATGATAATAAACATATATTAATCTTCATTATAACATAAATCATATAATAACTATTTTCAACAATATTTTCCCATGATAAATCTTCTTTTAACTTTTTCTGACAACCTCATTTTTAATAAAAAAAAAAAAAAAAAAAAAAAAAAAAAAAAAGAGAAAAAGAATAAAAAAATAACAACTTAAACTCATCTATCTTCGAACCAAAAGATATTTGCTTTGAACATTTTCCGCCATTTTGTTTGAAAAGATAATTCATTTAGGATGATAATAACAAAGATAATATGACTTAGGAATAACATAATTGCCTCCCCTTTCAGGTCAACGCTTACATAGAGATGGATAATTACCCAGAAGGCTGTCAAAGCGTGAATTTCTAAAGCAGAAATTAAATAAACTGCTTATTGAGTGTGTTTCATTAACGGGAAAATAATGACATTTTCCTGCAGTGTGAAAGTTGTTTTCAGCCGAACGAGCAATGGACTCAGAAATTCTTATTAAATTATCTGTCCGCTGTAAACGGAACAAAGTATTTGCGCATGCTATTGAAAGAATACAGTAGTAGTTCGTGGGTTCGAAACCCTGTCGATATTTTCCTATTTTGAAAAATAAATGTATATGATTGTTTTTTAGTTGTTATTTTTTTTTTTTTTTTTATTTATTATTATTATTATTTTTTTTTTTTTTGATACTGATAATGATATTTCTTTCATTATATATTTATTTATTTTTTTTTAATTTATTATTTTGTTATTGTTAAAATTATGATCATAACATTCCTCATCGACATTACTACTACTGCTACAACAACTATGATATTATTATTGCAATTACTATACCCTCTACTATAGACACGACAACAGCTACTACTACTACTACTATGATTACTGCTGTTGTTGTTAGAATTATCATCATCGTTTATAATTATTATTCCTGTTATAATTGACATTATCATTATAATACTACTATTACAACGACTGCTACCACAACAATTATTACAACTGCTGCAACTATTGATACTACTACTGCTATCCCATACATCATTTGTTAAGCATTTATGACATTTAATTATTTATTTATTTATTTATTTATTTATTTATTGTTAAACAGGAAAGATTTAACAAGGAAAACACAATCACAGAAAGCTGGTACACAATGATTATAAAAAAAAATATTTTTATTTTGTTAAAATTAGCTCATTTCAAATTGTTTACATGCATGAATTCCATACTGATATCTAATTTCGATTTCCAGATTGGACAGAAAGTGTAATAACCAATTCACAAACAGTACGAAGAACAAAATTAGAAACAGTCAACTCAAGAAGATGAAAGCATTTAAATGTTGCATCGTTCAAAAAATCATTTTCTGGTGTACGAACCATACAAATTGGCAATTTGTTTTTTCGATGATGTTCCCATTTCTTCTGCATGGGGGGGGGTGTATCTTTTTAAATACAAGATTATTGCTTAATGATATTTTCAGTTTATTTTATTTCATTTTCTTTATTTTTAATTTAAATTTTGTTTTACTTTATTTTATTTTATTTTATTTTATTTTATTTTTTTTGTTTTTTTTTTTTTTTTTTTGATTCAGATTATTTTATTTTATTTGGTCTAATTTTATTTTATTTTATTTGAAATTTTATTTTACATTTTATTTTATATTATTAATTCTTTATTTATTTTTAATTCTTTATTTATTTTTAATCCTTATTTAAAATTATTTATTTGATTTATGAAACCAAAAAAAATAAAAAATAGGATTTGAGGATTTATAAAGATTTATAGGTCTTGATAACAAAAACGAATGTAGTGTGAACAGTTTGCAGAACAACCAAGAAAACATCGACCACTTCACAACAAAAAATCATTTACAGGCACAGTGCAAGAGAAACGTGACGCTTTGTTTTGATACACAGCTTCTGTAAATGAAAAACATTTGAGAATATTAAAAATGATTTTGTTATGATATTTCAAAGATCAAATTCAGAACACTTCCTCTGTATTAATTAAGAACAATTAACCTTTTTAGTTCATTTCCCAGCACGGGATATCACATACCATGAACCTTTACATACACTATTATGACGTCATCAGCTCTGGCTTAAAGAATAAATATCACGTCACTGAGGGTGTGAAGAGGAAAGTGTAAGCCAACATTCAGAATTAAAAGAGTCTTAGTCGATTTCGTATCGTTCTGATATATCGATTAGTGTGAACGAAGCTTTATTTTCTAATTTCACATATCTTCTTCCAGTGGCAAGGTTCATTTAAACTTTAACGAAAAGAAAAATGACTTTGAAAAAAAGAGGGAGGGGGGAAAAAGAAGATATTTCTCAATAATTTTTGCCGAAGGTTTTTATCCATTCTAAAATTTATTTTATTTTTAAATTCTTTTAATCAAATACTATTAAAAATAACTGTCTTTTTCCTTTTCTTTTCTCTCTTTCTTTTCTGTTCTTTTTTTACTATTATTTATTAGTTTATTCTGTTCACGTTCATAATATTTATTTCGCTGTTTTTATAGCTTATACTGTTTTTTCTTTGAAATAAGTAAGTACGTGAATAAAAAAAATTATGAATTATCCAGAATAATAACAACAACAAAAACAAAAGTAATAATAATAATAATAATAATAATAATAATAATAATAGTAGTAGTAGTAGTAGTAGTAGTAGTAGCAATAATAATAATAATGTTATTTAAAAAGAATGATTATGATGATGATAATAATAATAATGATGATGCTAAAGGTGACAATCTTGATAATAATAATAAATATAATACCAGTAATGAACAACTAGTTTCTTTTCTTTTTTATAACGGAAATTGTTATATATATCGCTTTAAAAATAAATAATAACCATAGGAAATTTAATGTATACGTCGTGTGTTTTTTTTTTACCCCCCCCCCAAACAAAACACTTTTCATCTCAAAGATAAAAAGATGGACGATGACAGACGGGTCTATATCTGTGCGCCATCAATCTCTGGTACGAAAAATATGTTTGTAACAGCGAGCAGACGAACTCTCGTTCAAAAGAAAACCTGTGAAATTGTGTAGGAAAACAGATACTACAGTTCATAAAGTTCTTTAATTTACATAAATATATAACTGTAATTGATATAGCTCTGCATTCAGAAGAAGAAGAAAAAAGGAATATGAAAAAAAAAAAATATATAACGTAGTTTCTAGAAACGTAATGAACCTTAAATTAACCGTGTGAAATATAAAAGAAAATCATAATAGTATATATAGATATAGATATAGATATAGATAAATAAATAGAAGAGAACAAATAGAAGAAAAAAGAAAACATAAAAGGGATGATGAAGAAAAAAAAAAAAAAAAGGGATTAAATGTCGAAAAAAGTAAAAAGAAAAAAGAAATTTAAATAAAAACTTAAAAAAAAAAACTGCTGAAATTGATAGTCATAAATAAATAAATAAATAAATAAATAAATAAATAATAATCATCAGCAGTTTTTCGTTCCAGTCTGTTTATCAAATATCATTGTGGTTTCTGTATGTTGAATGATGTAAAATTAAATATTTCATGCTGCTGTCAAATGAAAAAGGCCAAATGAGTGATTAGAGCGAGTTTTTTTTTTCTCTCATATATCATCTTTATCATCATCATAATCATACTCATTATCATTTTTAATTTTTTTATTATTATTATTTTTAATCCATAATATTTTACACACACACACACACACACACACACACACACACACACACAGAGACATACATACATATATCCATACATAAATAATACACACACGGGGGCCAGAGAAGCAACTTTGGTCCACATTGATTCAAAATTTTAATCCTGATCTGAGATGCCATGGTTAATTTTTAAAAACATTTATGCTGCTCTGTCATGCAACAAACCCACTGAAGAAAATAACAGTGGTTACCAAGAAATTTTGCTGTTTCCAAAAATGTAGGTTCACTACTGCACACATACTACATACAGACTTATTATTTATTTATTTATTATTTATTTTTCTTGCAGAAAAACGGAAAGAAAGGAAGAAATGGAAAAAAAGAAAAAATTATTGTGTATATGTCCAGGGTCGCATCCTTCAGGTTCCAGAGAGAATCTACGTTCTACTATAAAGAGGCAACAAAACGTTTAAGTTTATTTATTTATCTATTTGTCGTCATTATTATTATTATTATTATTATTATTATTATATGCCACAAATAAAACAATTGCCAGGCCATTACATTTGAGTAAGTTTAACCTGTCTAAAGTCGTTACAGATCGGTAAAGCTCGGTGAAGTAGTTCGTGTGTAAAGAAAAGAGCGTTTGCATTTTCGATCGAAATGTATTAAAATTAATACACATATCCTGTTTATTTTTAGAAATAAAACAGTATAACAACTTAAGTGTAGGAGGAACAAATAACTAATATCTTCGTTCTATGTTTAATGTACCGTTCATAATTGTACTCCGTCTTTTTTTTTTCTAAATTAATGGACTCCAAGGAAAAGGCGGGAATTAAGATTGACGGTGTATTGTAGACTGGTTATTTTTCCCTGGTGAATGTAACTAATGAGCGAGTCAAGCAGACACCGTCGTAAACCTGTCAATTATGATTAATTTTCTTATTTGACGTGAATTATATTTTTGTGTGTCTATGTAAGTAACTATGCGTTCATATGTGTTAAAATGAAATTATTGGTAAGTATAACAAACAATATTAAAAATTCGTATAATATTTGGGTAAATATTATTTAACATATTAGACAACAAACAAATCGTTAATATATAAACACGCACACACAAATAACGTTTGTATGTCGAGAGAAACCAAGAAAATGAAAAAAATTGTATTTATTTATTTATTTAACATGAATACTTTTATTTGGAAGAACAAAATAATGTCTTGAGCTCTAATTCGAGTTTATTTCTCCTGTGGGCCAGTAAGCTGTCAATTTCTGTACTTCATCTTTGACCTCTTGTCACTCTTTATTAACTCATTTGTTTCTCTTACAAATTTTGTACCAGTTAATTTTGGTTTATCGTTACTATTATTAATAATAACTATGTGAACTGAACATGTTTTTGGATTATCGTAAAGACTAAACATTTAATAAGAATTTTAAACAAAAGTCGTGTGCGTTTACATTTTTGCTTATAAATGTTTCGAAAATGATCACTGATGAATATAATTCATACTATAATGTAGTCTTGTACACAGTGATTTATATTTTAATCATAAAATTATAGGTTTACAGTAAACTTTCATTTATTTTATGTTTTAAATTACCTATTTGAGTGCATTTATTTCTTGGGTTTTATTAAATTATCTAAATGTTAGATCAACCTTAATGAAACAAAATATAGCTACAAAAACAGTCCTTGCAAAGAACATAAAACACGGGTAAAAATTCAGATTTCTTAGTTCATTTTTCCAAAATCCTGTGGTCGAATGTAGATAAGGCGAGGATGTAATGTAATATCTGAACTTACAAAAAATGACGAGAACAAATTTAAAAAAATGTTTTTAAACTTCAAAGCCTTTCTCCATGGAAAATTTATACAGTCAAGATCATACTTCGCAAGTACTAATATAAGATAAAATGTGAAATTCTGACAAGATGTAAAGATATTTTAAGATAAACTAAAAAAAAAAAAAAAAATAAAAACGTAAAAAAAAAAATAATAATAATAATAAATACATAAATAAATAAAATGAAATAACATAAAATAATAAAGTAAAATAAAAAAATAAAAAAAAAAAAAAAAAAAACTTTTTTTAGATCTAGGAGCATTATTTGATAAACGCCGACAGAAAATTTTTTTTTATTAAAAATACATGTGGGATTATAGAAGCTTTATTCACCCTGTTTGGCTAACGACATCCTAAAATAAACCTGCATAATCTGGCCCCTTTAATTCTGCGAAATCTAAAACTGTTGTTTGTTTAGCTTTTGTCTAAATCCGATTCTTCTCAGACGTAAGAGATTATCGAGGCTTTTTACCGGACGGTGATGAACATGTAAAAAAAAAAAAAAAAAAAAAAAAAAATTGATAATCGATAATCGACATAACACTGCGTTGATTTTTCTGCTACGATTCACAGGTATAATTAGTTTATCATTATCCGCGTGTGGAGTTGATTTATTAAATTAGAGCCGAAGACTGAACTAAGCAAACCTCATATTTCCATTAAAACGTCCATAATAATCCTTTTGACACTCCGGCTACTGCACGTTTATTTTAGAAATCGTGGGCTATTGGCAGAATAATTGTTTTTATACAGACAAATTTGTTGTGAGTTGAACGTCAGATTGAAATCATGGATTATGGCAGTCAGAAATAAGACAGGACAGGTTATTAATTTTATTGCCAGGAGACACGACGTTCATATTACTTAGAATAAATGTACGAATGAAATTTGCCAGATGTATGAGCAAGTTCTGAATGTAGATTACTAACACCTGTAACAACTATTAATCATACATACAAGGCGAAATTTCTCTCTCTCTCTCTCTCTCTCTCTCTCTCTCTCTCTCTCTCTCTCTCTCTCTCTCTCTCTCTCTCTCTCTCTCTCTCTCTCTCTCTCTCTCTCTCTCTCTCTCTCTCTGTCTCTGTCTCTGTGTGTGTGTGTGTGTGTGTGTGTCTTTCTGTCTTGTGGATCTTCCTGTATAACCTTCCTCGTTTCCCATTATTTATATTTATTCACTTATTAAATCACTTGTTATTATTGTTATTGTCATATCATATTCATTATTATTGTTACTGCTATTTGTTTGTTTGATTATTTAATTATTTATTTGTTTACTTATTCATTCATTAATTTATTAACACTTAAATCGACACCAGCTGGTATTCATTTCATAGGTTCCTGGATGTTAAATATTTCTGAGTGTTCGAAAGAAATCGCAGTAAGTGATTTTTCATATTTTGACTTCAGTAAATCAATCGTAGAAACTGACAGGCACTGGAAACAGCCTGATGCGATTGTCCAGACAGAGAGTGATTGAATACCAGTCATCAGAAGCATTATATTATTTTTATTACCGTAAAACATAATTATGTACATCTGTACATCAGCATGTTTTGCCGACTCTTACATCTACATCATTGAATAGTTATGCTGAACAGTTTTTGGTATGTGTTCATTACTTATCTGTTCGAGGATGCCTATCATAGGCACGGCCTCTGAATTGTAGAAAGTTCTGATTATTCTAGAAGGTTCTGATTATTCTAGAAGGTTCTGACTATTCTAGAAAGTTCTATCTAAGTCAAAGAATTTACCACTGATATTTGTTTTTCTCTGCATGTGACTGTCATGAAACAATTACAGATTCCTTTCCTTATCGTAGAAAAACTCCACAATTCTCAGAATTCGCCACTGTAAGAAAAACTTAGACTCTAAGCAACGTCTCGTACATAAATGAATCGACATTATAGTAAAACGTCGGCTTGGGCGACGTTTCTCCCGTATCCAATTAATTTAGACTCTTTAAAGTGGGACTCTTGAAGATTTAGAGAAGACTTTCATTGCGTAACTCAGCCACAACGCCCAAATTACAACAACAACAAAAAAAAATCCAGCCAAAAAACCCCTGATAAATGCGTTTTCTTGTGACTCGATCAATAAGTAAATAATCTGCTGGATTCCTGCTCTCACGTTTTGTATGGAGGAAATTATTTGTTCGCTATAGATCAGGGGGGGAAAAAAAGAAGAAGAAAGAAGAAAACCCACCATGACAAAAAGGCTTAAACAGCTTAGGAACTTAATTTGATACAATTTATTTCTCATTTTGCATCAAACACATCATGGCTTGTTTTGATGTCAGAGCGTTCTAGCTGAAAAACAGATCTGAATAAAGTAAAGCAAGCAGTGATTTCAAATGTGTGGGTTTATTCCCGGGTTATATGACATTATCTTGTTTGTCAGCGCTGGGTCAAATCTTCGCAAGGTCGACTGATTTAATTTACATTATTCTAATACTGATACACTGAGATTATTAAAAACGAGATCGAGCCTGTGTACATTGATCTTCCAGATGTGAGATATAATTTTAAAGATAAATGACTCCATTATACTATCTAGTTATTAAATAAGATTTGTGAGTCTGCAATGCTGCATCTTTTCACGGAGTTCTGGATTTTGTACGCTAAACAATCTTCCATGAGGTTGAAAGTCAGTTAAGTGCGTTTCTAAAGGGAGTTTCTTTTAGAAGTGTTTTGTATTCTGGGTTGAGGCTGGTAGGTAGAGATGTTTGTTCACCTTGCTCAGTTCTGTCTGGAATTCAGTGAAAGTGTGGCCAGCATTCTTGTCTAGCATAGGAGTAGCATAATTAGACCATTCCTTGAAACTGGAGTAGTACATCTGTACAAAGTTGAAAAAGTCTGAATAGTGAGTGTGGCTAGAAATGAGATGCCAGTAAGGTTCAGTTACCTTGAAGAAAATAATCCCTTTTTTAAGTTCCAGTTTTTTAATTTTGTCGCCAGCTTCTCAAACCCAGTGCGTGTCCAATATCATTAGTGATATCCTGGAAAACTTGTTCACAAACTATACTCGTATCAAGAAGAAAGTGTGCATTACAATGAAGAAACTGCAGCTTATCACCTGATGAGAGAAGTCCTTGCGGTTTCTGATCAAGTGATTACACCTGTTTTAACCTTTAGTCTAGGATGATCACTAACAACAACCCTAGATACTGATTTCATCTGACAGGTTGGCTAAACCAAAGTCCCAGCTCAGCTGGAACTTCACCACAGTAATTAAGATTAACATCTACTGTGTAAATTTTCTTTCTTTCATGTTCAGATTCTATCTTGACTAAGTCCTTGTAAATACGTTGTAAAACATTTTACATACAATGGAATTTGCTGTGCGGAAATATTTTAATTTTATCTATATCATTCCCAGTGACGTTTCTACAAGTGTGCTTTAGTCGATGGAGTTGAAGAAAAGCGAGGTCCTATGAAGAAAGGGAAGTCAGGCTGGGTCTTCTACCAGCTCCGAATGAATATAAAATCTTCATTATCCTCCAATATCTCGCATTTTCTGATAAGAATAAAAAGTTTTTCAAATATAAACTTGTCTTAAATTTGGAGTAGAACAGTAATCTGATTCCTAATTGTGGTCATGTAAGAAATTAATACAAAGACAAATATAGTCCTACTTAAACAGCGAAATTATGAAATAAGCAGATAAAAATAACAGAAAGAAATCTTTGTTTTTATCAGCTACTAGGTTTGTTCCGTGGAGGCCGCCATTTTTAATTTCTTTGTCTATTCTGAGTGATAACGATCATTCAGCATCTACCTTTATAGTTCCCCCTAAAATGCCAGAGTTACTTCTAAAAACTCTTTAAATGCTCTTTGATCAACCTCATTTGCTCAAAAAAATAAAAACAAAAAAAAATTATATATAAATAAAATTAAAACAATATGATGGCAGTTATCAGGGTAGTTATAGCAACACGTGATATCGCAAAATATTTCCGACGCTGCGATCATATTGTCGGTAAAATCTTACTGTCGGCGATTTTTCAAAAATTAAGATAACTATCTGCGATATATCCTAAAATATGTATTTCAAATTCAAAGATGTAACGGATTTTTATTAATTTGGTATGAAAATTAAGAAAATGCATCGCCTTGTAGAAGACCCAACCTGACCATTGTCTATTATTATTTATTTATTTAATATGCATAAAAATAGAAACATGTAATAAATGGTCACTTAACAATGCGTTTTGGTTGGCTCACACAGAAACGGGGAGGAAATCGCAAAGAAACGCAAGGCAACAGGAACAAATGCACAAATTAGTCAACTAGAGTTATCTGACCATAAATAACCGGTAAACATCGAACGATATCATGGATTGGATATGTCAACAGATTATATGTTACATTATTTATTTATTTGTTGTTCGCTTTCTGTTACTAAGATTCTATTTTAAATAGTATCAGCACATCAGAATTTTATATTTAACTTTACATCAATCGTGACATTGCGGCGACTGCCAACATTTTAAAAATAAAATATGGTTTGGCTCTCGAGAATTCAGAATAAGAATTGCACAAGAAGAAGAAATGTAAAATGACGAAAAATTTTACTTCACCGAGAAATCAATGAATTGTTTTCAACGTATAACGACATTTCAGTTATATATTTAATTTAAAGCATTTGCAAAGTATATATGTACTTCCGAAACTTTACAATTATTTTAAAATGAAATAAATAAAAGAAGAAATGGAAGTGGTAAATAATTGTAACAAAACAGTTTTTCATTATCAAGATGGACGTTTGTCAAAACGTCTCTGTTATATTTTACGATATGGTGCACTGAAGGAAGGTCTCCATGTGGATGATTCAGGTACACACACACATTTTTGTGATGAAGACATTTGTGAAATTTGTTAAGGAATGATATTAATATATATATAATATAGCTGTTATTTTCTGTCTCACATGACATAATTATAAAAATAATTTATTTATTTATTTTCAGGTTTCATGTCACTAGATGAGCTGATATCAGTACCTCTTCTGAAAAGTCACAGCAGACAAGAAATTATTGAAGAACTTGAAACATCCCTGTCTGGTCGAAACACAAAACGTTTTGAAATAAAGAAAGTAAATGAAAAAACTTTAGTGAGAGCAGCTTTTGGAAGGAAGTTTGAAAAGGTATTTGTAATAAAAGATTTTAATATCTGATGTGGTATGTGTAATTAGAATTCATCATTTTCTTATTCACTTATCAGTTGTATTTTGAGATCACAAGGCAAAAAAATAAAATAATAATAATAAAAATTTTAAAAAATGAAAAATTAATAATTGATACTAAAATGAAAGAGCCAATATTGAGTTATAGGGAGGGTCAGGGAATCGTGACTGTTTTTTCAATAAATACATTTATTTTTCTTGCATTTGGGATGATAAGGATATATTAATTTTAACATTAGTTATGTTAATAAATCTGAAACTCACTGAATCAGAGTTCATATTGTGCTGTAGGTGTAAAGCATTATACTTTAAAAGAACTGTAACAGTTATGTCACTGAGATGCTGTTTGTTTTAGAATCCATGCCATGAGGACAGCAAGGTTTACACTTTGTTTGAAATCTGCATTACAACTGTCATCAGAAATCTACAAGATTACGATCTTCACGACTTTCCAGATGAGTTTATCATCAGGTAAGAGAAAGCAAAAATGTTGTTAAATGTTGATGTGAGATCAATTTGTTAGACTTAATACTGCTCCATTCACAATGATTTCACTTACTTCAAACATTTGTTCTCAAAATGTTTATTTATAATTATTCTCTAAAATATAGGTCCTAAAATTTCATGTGGTTTTGCTATATCTCAGGTTGCAGGCACTTCTAAAGTTGTAATGTTTAATTTTCTGAAAAATAATGATAATGATCTTTTTAATACTTCTTTCTTCTACAATTGTTCCCACATTTATCAGAATTACTCATTTATATGTCAAAAATTTAAAAACTAATTTTGGTGAATAGAAAGTGAAAAATAAAGACATTATTTTTATATGCATATGTACTTACAAAGGTCTTTCCATTTGTAGTCTGTCTGGTTATCTACGTGTTTATCAGAATGACTTTTATTATTATTATTATTTTTTTTTTTTTTTTGTAGTCTGTCTGTGTATGTATGTATGTATGTATATCTATCAACATGTTTATCAGAAGGACATTTTTTTTTTTTTTTTTTTTTTTTTTTGTTAAATATTTTTATTTCTTTCATACTTGTAGGCTGATAAATGTCTGTATTATTTAATTTTTTAAATTTTGTTTTTAAATATGAAAACAGTTCAATGATCCATCGACTGAAAGCGACAGAAGAAACTAAACAACAGTATTTTAAAACATTTGTTTGTCCCCACCCTGGAGCACGTAGACTTGGAGGGGTTGTATCTGACAGAAAACATTCTCAAAACTCTCTGTTCTCAGTGTCCAAACATTCGCAGTCTCAGTCTGAGAGACTGTGGCTATATCATGACTGATAACTTGATGGAACAACTTTTGAAGGTTAATTATTGAACAATATTAGTTCTAGAAATAGTTGTAGTAAAAATAGTAGAAAAATATAGTGGTAGTAGAAACAGTAGTAGTAGTATAGAGGTAGTAGAAATAGTAGTATTGAGGTAGTAGAAAAAATGGTAGTATAGTTGGAGTAAAAGTAATAGTAGTAGTTGCACTGATAATAATAATAATAATAACCAGTTGTGGTTATATCTTGATTAATGATCTAATGGAACAAATTTTGAAGGTTAATTTAATAAAAATAATGTTTATAATATCAAAAAGACTGTGGCTAAATTACTGCTGATAAATTCAAATAATTACAAATATTTTATTAATATTAAATATAACAATAATAATTAAAATTTTAATAATGTAATAATAAAAAGAAAAAATTTAAGTCAATTTATTTCTTATAAATTTTTTTTTACAATAATAATTATTTATTACATGCATCCAGTTAAGAGAAAGAAAAAAATATCCTTTAAAAAGTTGGATCAATTCTATACAAAATATTACTTCATTTTATTGCAGAAATTAAAACATCTTGAATCACTTAACATCTCTTTGTGTCAGTATCTGACAGACCGAAGTCTGCGAGCTGTGAGAAAAAACTGTACAAACTTGAAACATCTCAACATCAGCATGATCAAAGGAATTTCTGACACAGCCATTGTGGAATTTGTTGAAGCGTGTCCATCTCTGAAACATGTAGACATGTACCATGTTCCAGTTTCTGCTGAAAATGAGGAGAGGTTGGCACGTCTGGCTAAATCAAGAGGAATAACTGTGTTGCATAGATCACTCATTTAGCAGTGTTTTTTGTGTTTCAGCAGCTACACTTGATCAGGTGTGGATTCAAAGAGGGTATATTTCAGGCATTTCTGACAGTAGGAAGTTTACTAGCATAAAAAGTGCAGACTGATATTGTGAAAAATTATGCAAACAGGATAGTATTTTAAAATGTCTGATGAAAGTGTGATTACTTTAAAGTGAGAATGGATGGGATCATGTCCTCTTAAATTGATTTGCATCTGATAGTTATGGCTGGTTGTATGTAACTACTGCTGAATATTTATTTTTGTTGACAAATATCTTCCACTGCTCAAAATGAGCCGATTTTCTAAAATAGATAATCAAATATATAAAGTAAACAACACACACACACACACACCATATGTGCAGACAACTGGATAGAGTGTACATGAACAATCTTAGTTGATTTTAAAACTGTTTGTGTGCAATGGTGACACAGTTTAAGGAGTATGTGATATATATACTGATTTTCAAATACTCATAGATTAAGTATAAAAAACCAAATCACTGGTAACATTTCAAAACGCATACTGTTGAAAACAATATATTTGATTAGATTAAATTATACTACCTGTTAATTAATCTATTACACTTTTTAATTCAGTTACAAAACAGCCATAAACATTATAGTTTTTTGTTTTAAATATTTGAATGTTGTTCATGTTTGTATCATAATTAAATTAACTAAAGCATTTAAAAGAGTAAATGTCAACACAACCTAAGATTAATATTTTGTTTTCACAGCTTGTTAACAATTAGAAACAAACCAAGGCAGGTTTAAAAAAGAAATATAGATTTTTATTTAAACATTAATATGTACAAATAATACTCATTCAAAAAAGTTTTAAATGTCCTGTCACTTTATCTACTTCAAAGGCGAGCCCTGAAATTAGAAATAAAATCATTATTTAGTTTCAGTCTCAAACTTTGTCCTCGTTTTAAACAAATTTCATAATTTTGTCTCTAACATCATACTACACCTAATTTCACTTGCAGACCATCATTAAATTAATAATCCAGTAACTGTTTAAAAAATCATTATTAAATATTTAACTTGTTACTACTAATTTTATTTTTAATCAGGATGGTTCCAGTTTTTCAAAATACACACCATAATAGATCTATTTTATTTTATTTTAAAACTTAAGGAAAAACTAAACAGTTTCTCCTCAGATTATTTTGAATTAAAGGATAATTTTAAGGAAGCATATCAAAAATTTCAGCATGACTTAAACTGAACATTTCCAGTTGGCAAGGTAACGGCAATTCAAATACACTTGATTTAACAATATTATTTATGATATAAATGATTGTAGATGTACCTGGACCAATGCTAAGTACTGTTTTTGATCCTGGGGCAATCTGTGTGTCCGACCTGCATCCCGGATTATACTTGTTGCCAAACCCACAGTGGCAGCTCGTTCAGCTACAGCCAATCTGAGATTAACAGAAATTTCCACTTTGTTTTGTAATGTCAGTTAAATCATATACTACATCATACAGAATCTTTGTTCTTTTGTTTCATAAACATGAAATTTTTAAATTGGGCTACGTGCTTAAAGCTACTAAATGCAGTTTATGATACTGTGTGTCAAATCATTCTAGTTGTAATATTTGAAATGTAGCAGAAATGCACTGAATGTTGGATCTTGGAGGATGTTCAAGTGAAATAAAAATACAATAAAAATGATAAAATTTGCCAGAATATAATAGATTAAGATGTCTCAGCTGCATTGAAATTAATCTGCACTAATCCCTCAAACAGTTAAATTATACATCCAACAAACCTATTTAAAGATATTAAAATATTTGTTTTCATACTTAATTTGATGTGGTACTCTGTGTGTACCTGCATGTATCTTTTTTTTAAATGTTTTCACCACTTTTAAAAAATGTTTACAAATCTACTTTTATGTCTAATAGTGATATTTTTTAAAACACTTTTTAATATTATATTTTCATTGATAATTTATATTTATTTACTATTATATATCTATTGCATATTTCAATAAATGTTGTTGTGTTTTATTTTAATTTTGTTGTTGTTTGTCCTTAAAAACACTTTAAAAACAATAATGCTAAAATCCCACCAAAATCGACGAACCTAACAACTTTACTCATAAAATAACATACTTCAAACTTACAAACTTGCTTCATCTTCAACCTTAACTACAACTTTGGGCTGACCACATCGCTTCCACTTGTACAGCAACGCTTTATCGGTGTTGTACAGATTCTCAACAGCTGACACTGCAGCATGGGCACACTGAAACCAAAAACATCATTTTGTTTTTTTAACAATAATACATACATCCAGTAATTCTAAAAAATAAAAAATATATATATATATATTCAAATAACCATCAATTTGTAATATTTTATATTGGTAAAATTTATGTTCAAATATTTTTTTGGTTTTCAGATGAAATATGTATTCTGCATCGGAACTTAATGATAAAAAGGGAAATAACACTTGTTATTTTATTGCTCTACCTCATCATTAGGGAGGCAGGCTGTAAGAAAAAGTAATGAAATAACCTGAAATATTTAAAAGATATTTACATGCAAAAACTTAAATCCTTCAAAATGACATAAATCATAAATATATTAGAAGCAGAAACATTTTGTTGAAACAAATGAAAAATACTAGTGTCATCAAAATAAATAAAAAATATTCTGGACATGTTATCAGCAAAGTTTTCAGTTTTAAATTTTAATATTTTGAACTTAGTGGTCACCATAATTTCTTTTTGAATTTTATTTCAAATAACAAGTTCACAGTCTTTATTTATTTATTTATTTATTTATTTATTTATTTATTTATTTAGCATTTAACAGCAGATCTATAAAAACCTGTGCTGCTGCTTTTCCTTTTCCCATCTTCAAATCATTTCTCACAACAATAACCATCTTGTATTCACCTCTGTCCGACATCTGAAATGAAAATATATTTTATTATAAAAAAAAAATATTCTTCTTACATTTAAGTTATTCAAATGATTATGTGAAGAATGAATAAATAAACATAAAATCAGTTTTTAAATAGAAGCACTCCCTTGTAACAGAGATGATAAAACTATCTATTAACATAAATGTTTATTTTTCCATGTGAAAGTCATTTATATGACCTGTTCTATTTATGTTGTTATTTGCATGGTTAGCTCCTACAAAGTAAAAGGATTGATGTGTTTTTTTATCTAGTGGAAATATATAAATTACTGTCACAAAAGAAAAATTAACTAATCCTTGTCATAGTGTTCAAAATATTTATATCCCCTAGATGTCATAATGAACCCCTTAGGCAATGGCACCATGACACCTCCCAATACTTACTATTGAATTCACTTGACTTTTTGTATTTGAACTAGACATTCCTAACAGTGTTGCTGTCACTCTGCTTCCTCTAGACTTCAAAATCCATCCTAGCACAACTCCAACACCAAACGCTGTAATCACAGGCATCACAACATTGTCTGTGACAAACATTTTAACACCTGGAATAAAACGATAACATTAAATAAAACATATTTATAATACATTTTATTTATTTACTTTTATAAACAAAACTGGTCTTGAAAGTAAAACGCCATGTAATTTTTTAAAAAAAAAAAAAAAAAAAAAAAAAGAAAGAAGAAGAAACATTAGCACTGTTCCGCTGTTTACATCGGAAAAAATTACTGATTTGACAAGTGTGACAAGTAAAAGTGGGTTTACTTTTTAAATTAAATTTTTGTATCTCACTATCTCCATTAACAGTAAAACGAAACAAAAACTTGTTCCAAAATATTGAGTAAAATCTCTGCTAACGGACCAAAGGGCACTTTTTAATTGTAAAAATGTCTTACAATTCCCTCCCCATGCACAATTTTTATTAAAATATCACTCACAGGTATATTCATGCTCATAGTTATTTTTAAAATTTTCATTATAAATCCATCATTTTACATAATTAAACTAATAGCTTAGAGTTAGAAATTACCTGTAATGTGAAAGTCGAAATGTATCATAACAAACAATGTATGTGAATGTTACAATATCACAAGTCACATAATATTAATATTATTCATCCAAATAAAACAGCAGCTTAGTTATGGGAGATAATGGATAATGGGATATATTATAATTATATACCTTTAAATTAAATTTGGTAAATGACAAACTGGATCAAATATAATTTCCCCAATTAATACATGTAGGCAAATCCCAATGCATGCGACAACTAAAAATTTTGATACTTTAAAAGTTTTATGATTTTTATATTTGATGCGCAGATCGGTTTCAAATATTAATTAAATAGGTATTTGAAACCAGTGAAGTTTATTAATGGGAGAGCACTCTCTTTATTCAAGGGAGAGCAATAGCTTTATTTCTGAACAAAATAAAAGGGAACCTTTCTTTTTCAGTTACTGAACCTTTGCTAAATTAAATGGCATTATTCGAAAATATAAAGCAGCTGCATCAAGCGGAACTCTATGGCGATCTGAAACTTGTCGTAAGCTATTAACATGCTAAATAATTTAGACTCGGCCATCTATTAGACTATTTTGTTACATACAAGCAGGCATTGTTTCATATTTTATTTATAACACTAAGTTGACTAACGTAAGTATCAGTTAATTTTAAACTAATTCGCCTTGAGGCTTTGATCTTGGAAGTCAGATATTCCAAATAATCATATTACAAGTCGAATTCTTAAGCTACAAAATGTGTTTTAATATTAATATTTCTAAAAATGAAATATTAAACGACAGTTATATCGTTATTTAAATGTTATTACTCGGTTAAAATAATTTGACAAAATCTTTTTTATTTTATTTTATTTTATGAATACAAACCTTTGAGCTGCGATTATAAAATTAATAATGTATTTTAGGCATCGCTGGTTTTGTCAGTGTGTGACAACAACACAGATGCAGACGTCTTGTCATTTCCACAAAAGTACCAGTGTCTGGTATATTATGGTGACGCTCTTTTCTACCTTGGTGAATATAAAAAGGCAGAGGTGAATAATAATAATAATAATAATAATAATAATAATAATAAAAAGAAGACATTTATATGTATTAAAATTAGTTTTTCTCAAACTTAAACACAGAAAGAATTCAGGTATTAGAAGTAACTTAAACATTTGTATGTATTAAAGTTTATTTTATTCTGAAATTATTGTTTTTGTAAATATGAAAAATTGTAAGATTAAAGTAAAAATGTTGAAATTTTGAAGGAAAATAATTAATTATCATTGAGATAAAGTATTTTCTATATGAATAATAAAAAAATAAATGAATAAAAAATTAAAGAATGAAACAAATTCAACAGCATTGTTAGAAATAATAATATAAAATTTCTAAAATAATAATAGTAATAAATTGAAATAAATAAAACAATTATTTTCTTACAAATGATATTATGTTTGTTATTTGTTACAAATATTGATATTTGGTACACAAAACATGCCTTTTGTTTAGTGTATTTTTTATATCAGGAATTCATATAAATTAACAAAATCAAATAATGAAAGGAAATATAAAACAGAAATGAAGGATGGTATAAAAATCACCTTCATTTCATAAGGAATCTGATTTTCAGTAAAAAAAATTGTGTGGTTTAGGACAGATAAAATTATTATATTATTATTATTTTTTTTTATAAATATTTTTAAAACAGGGTGTTTACAGAAGATCTTTGCTTCTGAAGAAGGCCATCAACAAGACAAAAGGAAAACATGGAAGTTCTGCAGTATGTGTTTCAGAATTAACAAAATTTACTTTCAATTTATAATAATTCAATATTACTTTTAATATTAGGTTTTTTTTTTTTTTTTTTTTTTTTTTAATAGAACAATATTTGTGGCTGTATATAATTATTCTTTCTTTAACAATAACCTTTTATTTTTTTTTTTGTAATTTTTTTTTTTTTCACAAAATGCAGTTTTGCAAATAAATAAGATATCATTTTAAATATTTATAATCCTTCTGTCTTAAGCCTCTGTTTGATACCACCCTCACATAGTCATAGTTCCTGTGTTTGAAAACATATGACTTGTCAAATGGTGAAAATCATTGAAAGGTCTGGAAAAACTTGACAAACATTTTCATTGAGGGATTCAGAAAAATCCACCAAAATTTTCTTTGTGTTTATATCAGTTGTTAGTTGTTATGTATTGTCACTTTTTCTTTCTGAAAAACTATGACAGGGCAATATTTTTTAGTGTTAGCTTACAGTATGGTAATGTTAATTTATTGTTTGTTTTATGTGCAATGGTGCAGACATATTAGTGCTTAGTGTCTGCTTTAAGTTATTATGGAAGTGTTCTGTAAAATATATTTTATCTTGTGAATTAAAATTAAACAGTATTTAAACAGTTTATGTTTGAATGTTTTGTTTTTTCTTTAAAAATAACATTGTCAGATATGATCAAAAAGTTTGAGAAGTGTTAATTTTGGTTCTATTTTTCTCTTTCATAAAATGTAAGCTATAATGTTGTTTGTTGTTATTTTTGTTATCCAAACTGTATGACATTGATATTTATTAATTGTTTTTTCATATTTGTGCAGGATGTTTCCTCAGAAGTTGAGGTTAAATACAAACTGTATCAGTGTTTGGATCATCTAAAACACACAGTAGAAGCTTTGAATGTGGTGAGTCACAGATACTAGGGAAGGAAGAGGGGAGGGGATGCAGTTACCCCCAGGGGTCCAAAAAAATACAACAATACAGCAAAAATTATTGTCTGAATTTTTCATATTATTATAATTTTTTTTTTTTTATCTGAATTTTATTCAGTCAAACTGGGTTAGCAAAAATATAACCAAGTATCCCATTCTAGAAGTATTTAAAAAAAATAGAAACTGCTGTTTTATATGAAGTGTTCGTTATGTTTTTCATCAGAAGTATTTTTGGTTGTTTTTTTGTTAGCTGTTAATGTTACATTTTGTTTTTAAAAACACTGATTTGTGATTTATTTTACTGTGTGAAAGTTGGAGAGTATCAACACAAAACAAAGAACAGCCAAAGTTAACCTTGCTTTAGCCAAACTGAACCTCAGAGAGGGAAGAGATCGTTCAGCCATGACATGTTACAAGGAAGTTGTCAGGTTAGATTTGAATATTTATCTTTATTTATTTCTTAGGTTAAAATTTGATATTTATCTTTCTTTATTTGTTAGAATTTGATATTTATCTTTATTTATTTTTTACGTTAGAATTGGATATGTATTTTTCTTTATTTATGAAATTAAAATTGGATATTTATTTTTCTTGTCCCTGTTGTTTATTGTATGAGAAACAACATAAAAAATGGATTTCCTTTTATTTGAAAATTAAACTTTAAGGTAAATTTTAAAACTACCAATTTTATTACATGTATATATATATCTTTTTTTTAATGGGACAGCAAATTTGTTTTTAAAACAAGAAATTTGGATATTTATAAAATTTTTGTCCATTAAATTTGTTCATGGTTTATTTTTACTTGTTTATAGAAAAGTACATAGAAAGGATCCCTTGCTGCTGAACTCATAAGAGAATTGACAAAATCATAGCGGCATATTTCTTTTGTCATGTAACATCATATGAAACCACATTTAATAGCTGTTAATTCAACATGAGTTTTGGTGTTGTTAAATACATTTTCATTTTTGCAGAGAACAGCCATTGGCACTGGAGGCAGCGATGGGGTTGTTGTCACTAGGAATGAAAGGAGCCGATGTCATCTCACTCATCACAAACAACCTGCCTCACGGAGCCAATGTGGAATGGTATAAAAATAAAAAAAAATAAAATTTTACATTTATTTTGATGACATAAAGTTACATTTAAACTAATATTTATTACCATCATGTGTTATTTATCAATAGTTACATAATTGTGTAAAGAATATGATAATTTATAGTTTTAAACCATAAGATGGGAAAATTTTAAGTATTAATAACACCTTAAAAGTTCAGTTATTTTAAAATTTATATTTCTGTTTAGTCTTTATTTGTTTTATTTTTGTAAGGCTATCCCAGAATGATAGTATATTTGATAAAGAAAAGATAAGTCCCAGAATCAATCTTTCTTAGTTTGTCCTCTGATTTGTCTGCCATTATCCTGTCACTGTTTCTCAAAGAATATGGACATCTGCTTTCATTTCTATGTAAACATGAAAATAAAAGACAGCTTATTGCTAACAGTAAGAAAAAATAACAGTTTGTAGTAAGAGTTTCTCTTTCTACTTCATCATCATTATACAATTCTCAACTGAGATCGGCACAAAATTTTTTTTTTTTTGTTTTGAGGTTTTAATAAGCAGCAAATATTCAGTTGTTTTGATATCTGTGCCTTGCAACTGTTTCAAAGTTTTTCATAAGATTTTGTGTAATGTTGGTAAAATAAAAAAAAATTAATGTATATTGTGTTTCAAGGTTACATGGTTGGTTGAAAGGTCATGCCCAAGTAGCTGCTAAAGAATTCACAAATGCTGTGACAACGTTCAGAAACATGGATAAGAAGGTTTTTATCTCAATTTTATTTCTCTGTTTTTTTTCTTTTCAGTTTTAATTCTTTATAAATGACTCATTCTTGAAGTCTCTGGCAGTTTTTATTGATCTTTGATTAAAATCCAGATAAAAGAAATTATATTAAAGTTGATTCAAAATGCAATATTTGATCTTTTATTGCAATAAGTTTATAGACTAATTCAGAAAATAATAAATAAAAAGAAAAAAAAAATGAAAATTTGACTAAAGAGTTTTAATTTATATTTACAAAATTTTAACATTTTTGTTCTTTTTAAAAATATTTCAAGATGAAAATAAGAATTAAATTGTTTTTAAAAATTTTTTTTACTGTGTTCTATTGTTTTACAAAAATATTACAGAAAATTCAAGATGAAAATAGTAATACATGTAAATGTATATATATATATGGAAAAATATATAAATATATATCCATGATGTGATGTTTGTTTCAGACTTGTCTGAGAGACAGTGTTCCACTGTTGAACTGTATCGGAGAAGCGATGTTCTATGAAGGAAGATATGCTGATGCTTTAGTAGTTTTACAAAGAGTTAGTATGTTGTTATGTTAGTGAACTATGTAACAAATTTAATTTTAATTTAGAATTTAAACACCCGTTTGTCGTTAAAAATGCTGTTAATGAGTTAGTTCAAATTTAATGTTTTGTATCTAAATGTAAATTGTTTATGTTGAACTGTGTTTTCTGTTGGAATGTAAAATTTAGTATTTAAATGTAAAAGTTAGTTTTTGATTGTGAAGTTTAATTATGCTGAAATGTAAAATTCTGTAATTAAATGAAAATAAAACATTTTGTGTTGAAATGTAAGTTAAGAGTTGAAATGTAAATGTTTTGAGTTGAAATGTAAATTTTGTATTTAAATGTTAATAAAACATTTTTTGTTGAAATATAATGTTAGTATTTAAATATAAATGAAAAATGTTGAAAAGTAAAGTTTGTACCTAAATGTAAATAAAACATGTTGAAATGTAAAATGTGTTTTAACTTGCAGGCTCACAGTTTGGATCCGCTGTGTATGAAGAACATGGACCTGTACGCTTACTTGTTGTCCCAGGAAACACGAGTCACAGAACTGTCACAGTAAGCTCATTTGCATATTTAATTTGCATAATTAGGATATCAGTTAATTTACATATTTAGTGTATCGGTTAATTTACATATTTAGTGTATTAGTAAATTTACATATTTAGTGTATTGGATAATTTACTTAAGGAGTTTGTTAATTAATATACATGACAATAGTGAATATACATCTGTATGTTTAATGCTTCAAAAAACAGCCTAAATACAAATAGTAATCTAAGAAAGAATATAGCTTTCATCTTCTGTAACGAAAAAGAGAAAAACTTGAAAATATATGAAATCTATTTAGTCTTATTAATTAACACCACCATTTTTTTAACATTAAATAGCAGTGAAAAATCATTACTGAAAAAATATTGGATTTTTGAAGAAAAAAAATTGTATTTGTTTATTTATTATATTTCTGTTTCCATTTTATAATTTTCAAGTTATTTAATTTCAGATTAGCACAGAGACTGATGGGAGTCTCAGAGAATGCGGCAGAATCTTGGGTTGCCATGGGTTACTACTCCATGTTGAATTTTACCAAGATAAAGGAAAGATCAATTCGAGCAGTTTATTTTGCACAAAAGGTTAAGAGTTATTTTGAAATGATTTATTTATTTTATTTTATTTTTCTAATTTTTTATATATATATATATATATAGATAGATAGATAGATAGATAGATAGATAGATAGATAGATAGATAGATAGATAGATTGATAGATAGAGAGATGTAATTAGAAAAATAAAATAAAATAAATAAATTAATGTTTTTAAAAATTCAGAAAGCAAAGTCTTTGAAAAATCACAGCACCTTATGCTTTGTATGAAAATGGCATATTACTCATGTAGTAGATGTATTTATAAATTAAATATTTAACAGATGTGTTTATAAATTACTTATTTAGCAGATGTTTTTATAAATTAACATTTCACACAGGTGTTTTTTAAATTAATGTTTATGTTTTCCAGGCATACACTCTCGATCCTCGGTCTATCCAGGCTCTGCTGCTGAAAGCTTCGTCGTTGTTAGATTTGAAAAAACTTCACGATGCCACGCTGCACTTCATGGAGGCTGTCAGAGTGGCTCCACATCGGTTTGAGGCATACAGCGGTGAGCAGCCTCAGTGGATTATTAACATATTTTTTTTAAAATTTCAGATTTTTTGGTTCTTGTTTGTTGTTTTTTCTATCAGATTTTAACAAGTTTTATTTTTTAAATTTATTTTTCATAGTTTTTGAGAATCTTTTTTTTTTAATTTGAGCTTTTTTATTCTTGTTTATTTTTTTCACGGTTTTTAAACCTATTTTTTTTTAAATTTGTGATGTTTTACTTTTGTTTATTTTATCAGTTTTTAACACTTTAAAAAAAAAAACATGAATTTTTAAAAACATTTTTTATTTTATTATAGTTTTTAACAATCTTTTTTAATCTTTTTAAATTTGAGCTTTTTTATTCTTGTTTATTTTTATCACAGTTGTTTACCCCAGCTTTTTTAAATTTGTGTTTTTTATTTGTGTTTATTTTATCACATTTAACACACACATACTCTTTCAGAACTTTCCCATATATACTAACCTTTCCTTATGAACAACAATCAAAAAAAAGTTTACAATGTTCTGTGCAGCTAAAATAAAGGATTTTCTCTAAAGTATTATTTTGTCTGAATTATTAAATGTATGGATAGTTATAAGAGAAAGTAAACTTAATGTATTTTAGGGGTGGTCTCTTAAAGAAGTGTTTTACACTCAGTAACAGGGGACAGTTGTGAGAGAAAATTAACTGATGTTTTCTCGTGTAGAGTAAGTTAAATAGCTTGTGACAGAAAATGAATCGGTGCATTCTGGGATTAAAAACAAAGTTTATTCTTGTTTCAGGTCTGATAGAATGTTACTTGGCTAACAACAGAATCAAGGATGCTTTGACTTGGGCTAGCAGAATGATTAGAACTCTTGGAAATAGTGCTCGTACATTTACTGTAAGTTTTTATTATTATACAACTACTGGTTTTATGTTTTTTATTTAAAATGCTACATCAATATATTGGTATTTTGTGTATGTATGCACACACACACACATTGATCATGCCATAGTGTATTTAAATTATTTTGTAATTCTAGATAAATTTAGGTATGGATACATCAACAAAGTTTATAATCAGTTCTGACAAAAGTTTGTTGTTTCTTTTCAGCTCTATGCTTCTGTTCTTGCTAAAGACACCAACACAGTGGCAAAGGTAAAAATTATTTAATATTTAAAGAGAAAAAAGTTGTATTAGTAATAAATTGTTCTTAGTTAATGTATAGCAGTGCAGTAAACCACTGGGGGTTTTTTATACATGTATTTGACAGTTTAAATAGAAATCATTTTCTTTCTTCCTCATTCTTAGATAGCCAGTTCTCAGATATCTAGTTATTATTATTTCTTTTATTTTTATTTTTATTCTGTTATTATTTCTGTAAACATGATGATTATTACTATTAACATGATGATGATCAATTGTTAATATTATTTTATGATTATCTTTATTGTTGTTTCTTAATTGTTGTTGTTGTCGTTATTTAGTATTGTTATTATTATTAATTATTATTATTTATTATTATTGTTATTATTATTATTGTTATTGTTATTGTTATTGTTATTATTATTATTATTATGATTATGATTATTATTGTTATTGTTATTGTTATTGTTATTGTTATTATTATTATTGTTATTGTTATTGTTATTATTGTTATTGTTATTGTTATTATTATTATTATTATTATTGTTATTATTATTATTATTATTATCTACATCAGGCTGAGCCATACTTGATGAAGGCGATGGAGATGGATCCGTCACATGTTGACGCTGTGTACATCTTGGCCGACATCATCGCACAGGGACAGGACCACCAGAGAGGAATTAAACTGTTAGTAAAACACCAACAACATCAATATTATAAACAACATATCAACTATAACTTTTTTTAATATCTAGAAGTACGAGAACATTAATAAATATGTATTTATCATATTTTTTTACTAATAGTTATAGGTCAAATAAAATGGGTTTTTTTAATATCTAGAAATATGAGAAAATTAACAAATATTTATTTATTGTAATTTATTATTATTAATAGTTACTTTTTACATAGTTACATGTCAAATATATATTTTTAAAATATTTTTATCTAGCAATATGAGAATATTAATAAATATTTGTTTATAATATTTTATTATTAATAGTAATATGTCAGTTAGGTTTGATAACTAACTGTCATATGAGAGAAGAAAATCTCTTTTGGGTATCATTTAGCAGTAAGGAATTTTTTTATGAGAATGTTCTCATAAACAGAAACAAATATTCTATCTACGATAAGAGAGAATGTTATATGTTGAAAACATGTGTCCAGACTGTGAAATAAAAAGAAGAAATGTTTCTGTTTGTTAGGATACAGCAGCATCTTGTGTCACACAACACTGCCAGACTCCATCAGATGTTGGCTGATTTTCTCACAGCTGCTGGTCGCCATCAGGAAGCCATGGACGAATACAGCATCACTCTGACGTAAATAATACATGTTTATAAGTGTCAGCGGTATTTAATATGTAGTATAACATCACTTTAATACAGCATCACTCTGACGTAAGTTAAATAATACACGTTTATTAGTGTCAGTGTTATTTAATATGTAGTATAACATCACTTTAATACAGCATCACTCTGACGTAAATAATACACGTTTATTAGTGTCAGTGTTATTTAATATGTAGTATAACATCGCTTTAATACAGCATCACTCTGACGTAAATAATACACGTTTATTAGTGTCAGTGGTATTTAATATGTAGTATAACATCACTTTAATACAGCATCACTCTGATGTAAGTTAAATAATACATGTTTATTAATGTCAGTGGTATTTAATATGTAGTATAACATCACTTTAATACAGCATCTCTCTGACGTAAGTTAAATAATACACGTTTATTAGTGTCTGCGTTATTTAATATGTAGTATAACATCAATTTAATATGAGTGTGATGATGTTTATATATTACATAATTTTGATGTAAGATAGGTAAAACATGTTTAATATGGTTTAATAATCATTTTGATTTCATCCTGAATTTGTTTTAAAAAAATTTGAGTTACAGAATTTTACCATACATTTTAATTTAAATAAACTTATTTATTTATTTATTTATTTAACACATTAATATCAAGTAATGTATTAATTTTATACTAACTCAGTAACTGTTTTGTTGGCTGATTGGCACTGGGTATTTGTCCTTTCTGTCTCCTACATCACTGATTCAGAAAGGTTTAATAACACAAACCAAATAACTACTGGTAAATATTATCAGTTAACTAAGTGCGGCCTGGGTCCTTTATGGTGATGAAGTTTTTTTTATATATATATTGTGTGTGTGTGTGTGTGTGTGTATTAAGAACAAATATTAATATATAAAAAAAACGTTTTTTCTCATTTTCAAAGGATGCAGCCTTACAACAAGCGAGCTCAGGAAGCCATGTTAAAACTGGAGAAACACAATGAGGGAGGAGGGCTGGAGAGCAGCTACGATGTTGAGGTGGAGATGGGTGGCAGTGACAACGATGATGTAATAAAACATTACTAACTCTTATTCTGCGAGTCTTGCGTGTTCTAGGTTTTGTTAACAAAAGTAAAATTTATGTAAAATTAGCGAGAGCAAGCATTATAAAATGAAAGGTATTGCAAGATTTTTTATAAGGTGAAGAAAAGAAGATAGTTTACCTGTAATTAATTTATTAAAAATATTTTTTGTTGATTTGTGTATTATTTAATTTCATTATGATATGAATTTTATTTTCAAAAAAATTTGGTTTCTTTTTGAATAGTTTGTTTACATTATATCCAATTATATTTATTATATTATGTTATGTTATGTTATATTATATTATATTACATTACATTATTAATAGATGACTATATTTACATTATTTTTTTTTTTAGTTTATTGAATTTTTTTTATCATTATCAGTTTATTTATTTGTTTATATTTCAGGCTGACTTTGAAGGGAGTGACATGGAAAGCACGTGGTCAGAGACAGATTTAAGTTAGCAGAAACAAAAAGTAACAAAATAAACTGAGCTGAATTGCTTTTTGGTACATTGTGATCATATGGGTAAATAATATGTTAACTTCAGTTTGTGAAAACAGCGGTACAAAGAACCTCTTTTTTTTATTATTATTTTTATTTTTATGTAAGCATTATTTAAAAAAAAATATAAATAAAAAGAAGAAGATGAAGATAATAAATATGGTTTTGCTTTACATTAACTTAAAAGTTATTATTTTT
Source organism: Chrysomallon squamiferum (assembly GCA_012295275.1). Lineage (NCBI taxonomy): Eukaryota > Metazoa > Mollusca > Gastropoda > Neomphalida > Peltospiridae > Chrysomallon > Chrysomallon squamiferum. The sequence goes on along the minus strand of CM022671.1, from coordinate 5,843,092 downwards.
TTTTTTTTAAATACATTAATGGTGGTTTATTTTGTTCCTTCTGTCATTTATCAAAAATTAATTAGTTATTTTGATTTTTACTTGGTACTGCATAAACACACTTTGAAATATTATTATTGTTTTAACATTAAGGTTTATAATATTCTGCAAATATTTTTACATCTAGAAAGAGACTGGGGTTATATATATATATATATTTTTTTTTTTAAATTTTAAGAGGTACATGATTGAAAGATACACCACAGATGAAAGCTGCATTTTTTTATTTTAATATATTTACCAACCCTGCATTTAATATGGGAGATATTTCAATGATTTTGGAACTGTTCAAGTCTGAGCTATGCAAAAAAAAACATTTATTTATAAAGTGCTTCAAGATAATTTAAGTGAACCAGGCAAGATAAAATGTAATGTAAGCCTGCAGTAGTGGCAGACATGTTTAATATTCTCTTTTTTTTTTTAATAGACCAAATGATTAGACTTTTTTTTTTTTTTTTTTTTTTTTTTTTTTTGTAGAATTATTGAATTGGCATGTTTGTTGATGTGTATTTGTAATTATTATGAAATGACTGTTAAAAGAGCTTGCTGGTTATATGATTAGTTTTAAATGGTTAAAATATACACAAAAATCACCTTAAAATATTAACATTTTAAAAAAGCATTTCCAATAACTTGTATTTTGTTATTGTGCAATAAAATATACTAACTTTGTTCTTCCTTATTTTTCTGTTTTATCATTTTAACTTTATTTATTTATTTATTTATTTATTAACTCCTGTTTGTGAAATAGTGAAGCAGTCACAATTCTCACTGGTCTATTTTTACTTCCAACCAGTGCTCATACCCAGATTTTCAAATGCAGCTCAAGGGAAGGCACATATATATAAAAGATCACTTGCTGAGAATAACCCATAATATTTTTAGATAACATTTGATATCTTATAAATTAAAATGTGTTGTGTTAAAATGCTTACTAGTAACAAATATATTAATATTTTTATAATTATACCCTGTGCTTCATATTTAGCACACAGTAATTATTTGCATTTCAAAACCAAAAACGGATGATAACAATAGCAGTAATAATAATTAAAGTAAGTACACTACCCTCCCCAAAAAATACAAAAAACTTAGTTATAATGTTTATTAATACAAGCTTACTGACAATACATAATAAATAAAAATAGATGCTGCATCATACAACAGAATCAGAATAATTTAACTGTTGCTAACTTTTATTTAATACTGCACACAAGTAATCTGAACTGAAAAAAGAAAAATACTTTATATAATAAATTTCTATTCTGTTTCTATTTTTTCTCAAACAAAATGTTTATGTCTGAAATAAATTTGTAATATTTCTGAATTCTTACAGTATATTCAATTCTAACTACATTTCAAATAATTGAAGAAAAAAAAATGATACTTATATTAACATTTTTTTTCTACTGTATCTAATTATGTCTATATTTTATTTTATTTTTTTATTTTTTTTTTTTTTTTTTTTTTTATTTTTTTTTTTTGTGATACATCATAAACACATGATAAAATGAATACTGAATTGAAAAAAATGAGAAAACTGGCAGTTTGTCAAGAAAAAAAATGGAAATTTCTTCAGTGATGAATGTTTACACTTAAAGGATAAAAAATGATGTATGTAAAATGCACCCGTTTCTATTTTTTTTTTACTACAAATAGTTTCCACTTAAATGTTTAAAAGATTAAATGATTTTGTGACATTGTAAACTTGCCTGACACTACATGTAAATTTTGTTACATTTATGTATGATTTGTTCATCTTTTTGTTTATGAAAAGTGAAAAAAGTACAATTAAGTAGTAGTACTAGTAGTAAAGGTAGTCTTGGTAGTAGTAGTTGGAGTATTATTAAGAATAAAAGTAAGTACAGAATTTCTAAAACAGACTGACTTCAGGTCTAAGTACGAAACATTTTTTTTTTGCGAAAGAGACCTTTGAAATCAGTTTAGAATGTCAAATAACTGTAATAAAAAACATTTATTTGAGACACAGTCATTATTTACATGAGGCAAATTCAAAGTATAAATCATTATTTCATAAATGTTTATTTTATTGATTAATCTTACACTCATTACATCCATTTTTCATTTTGTTATTTGTTATTCTTAATTGAGCTGAATTTAATTTGTTCACTTGTAGTTTAGAAAACAAATTATATAATTTTCTTAATTGTTTTTTTAAAAACTTTTTTGTTAAAGAGAAATCAAGCAATTAAAATAACTGTTATTAAATGCAGAAGATTTATTTAAGGTGTCACCTTTGCTTTCATTGACATGGAATTAGAATTATATGTTCATTTGTACACAACTACTGCCATCTTTTTTGTTATCTTTCTTTCTTTCTTTATTTATTTATTTATTTATTCAAAATATCCCATGAAAATAAGGATTCAAAAGCATATCAAGTAATTTTAACAGAACTGTAAGAAATTCCAGACTGATTTCTAAAGTCTGTTTTAGGAATTCTGTGTAACTTAATTAGCATTTATAATTGTATTTTTATTCTTATTGTGATTTTTTCTATGTATTAGTAATAGCAACTCATAATTTTTCACAAAATGTGTTCAAAAACTTCAGAAAGAAATATTATAATACATAAATATTATGAAGTACAAATTATAAACAAAATATAGAAATATTATATCAGTTTTACCAAACACATTTTTTTTCATTTGAGAAAAAAAATAGTGCTAGCAAATTTCAAAGTAATTTTCTGTCTTTCATTATTGTCTTTTTAAAAATAAATAAATTACTAATTAAAAATAAAAGAAGAATTTTTTTTTTAAGTATGATCTGGATTCTCAACAATACCAAGTCAAAAAACTATTACATACTCACAGAAATTAAATAATATTTTATAAAGTTTTACAGCTTTCTGTGACATTTTTCTTTTCTGTTGTTAAAGAGTAGTAATAAATAAATAAATAAATAAACATCATTTCTAAATAAATAAAATAAATAAAAGACAAATATCCCTAATTACCAACAAATATTTTCCATAAAATAATAATAACCAAAAAATATAATAAAATTTAAAAAAAAAAAAAACGTAACAAAAATTAAACAAAATTTTCTCTCTTCAGTCTTGAACATATCAAATAAAAACTTAAAACAACTTATAAACTAAAACATAAAGAAAAAACACTAAGCTGCCAAATGAATGTGGTAATTTATAAAAATAATTAAACACCCACAACACATTTACAATGACAGCTTTAAATACATCATTTCATTTTGTACTAACACATCCTTTTATGACTGATCAATGCTTTTTTAAAAATAAATAACAATATAAGCAGTGAAAAATAAAAATAAAATTCACCATACAATGCATAAACTGAAAATAAATTAGATGACAAAGTGAAATTTAAAAAAATGAATGTTTAATTAAGTATAATAAAATACGTACATTTTAACTACTAGCAACTCTTATGTATTAAAAAAAAAACACTGAAAAAAAAAAAAAAATAAAAAAAAAAAATTAATATATATATAAATAAATAGTTATAATTTTTTTATTTAATTATTAGAGTAACAAAAATGGAAACCCAAATTTGTTACTGTCTTATTAACTGGATTTTTCTCTGTGACAATGAAAGGAGAAAACTTTTTTGGAGTAAAAGAAAATTAAACAAAACAATAAATGCTTAATAAAATGTTAAAACAGTATACAGAGTATAGAATATATTTTTATCAGCAGTATGACTCTAAATGCATAGATGACATATAGATAAAATGAAAAAATGTTTATCTCAGAACAGTATAAGTATAAAAATAATAAAATACCCACAAAACATACAACACTTCACCTATGGTCTTATGTTGAAATTTGACACAGAAAAATGTGACAGAAATTTATAACTTGACATTATCATGTTTAAAAAGAAACAAATAAATAATAAAATTTACGTCACTTTTTTCGTCCCCTTAAAGAAATGTTCAACTATCTGAATAAAACACCACTGTAAATTTTTGTAAATTTTAAAGACAAAATCAGACATGAAATGAATATACAAAATACACTAACACTTTTTCTGCATTAATCTTTTGATGTAACTGACAAAATGTATAATGGACGGATAAGCTGATTTATACAGGATAAAAAAAAAAAAGAAGATATCCATTATAAACATATAAAAATCAGTTAAAAAATACCATATATATATAGGTAGACAGATAGCTGGATATATATATATATATATATATATCATAGATATATTTCTATTGGAATGTTGAAAGAATATTACTTTTAATTGAATTGTAAAGGTAAAAAAATGCAGGTGGCAGTGATACAAGTGAGATGATTTGCATATAAGTATCCTGATGTTAGCATCCTTTGACAGGATGAGAATTATTTGAGTAGAAGCAAAATGAAGTCCACAGCAGTTAACCACAGTCAAAATGATAATAATAATAATAGTAGTAGTAGTAGTAGTAGCAGCAATAATAATAATAATAATAATAATAGTTAGTAGTAGAAGTAGTAATAGTAATATTAATAATAATCATCATCATCATCACCATCATGATCAGCATAATCATTAAAATACTCATAATTATCATCATCATACTAATAATGTTACTATTTTCAGAATTAGAGTATTGAATGTTCTGAAATTTTAACTAACTTGTAATATTAATTATATTAAAACTTCTAAATTACCCTATTATTTATAGTGAATTCTTAATTATCTTTCAATGCAAAACATTTTAACCTCTCTCTCTCTCTCTCTCTATATATACACACATGCAGACTGAAAATTAAACTAAAACTGGACTGAAATTATATCTAATATTTCTTTCATTATGCTAAGATTTGTATGATATATTCATTTTTTTTTAACTTTCAATAATACTTCAACTTGAAAATAACAAATTTATGTAAATGTTATGCTGACATTTTGACCGACAGGCACTATACTATTAATACGTATTTTGTTTGTCCTTTCAGTAATACTGTAGTTAGAATTTAGCATCAACTAATATATTAGTACCATATTAACTGAACAGTCATATTATTATATTATTAACTGAACTTTGACAAGTACATTTATGTGTATCCACTATTAATATATTAGTATCTAAACTAATAATACATTTATATTAATTTTCCACAATCATATCACCCAGTATTTTATTAAACTGAAATTTTAACTAACATCTAACATGTTTAATATTAATTTTTCATATAACTTAAAGGAAATGTTACAGAATTTCTTTGCCCATAACATATTTTTATCAACCTGTCCATCATTTTATCATTATTACATTAATAATTTCCAAAAACACCTTATAATTAATGTGTACACTATTAATAGTTAAAATTTAACTACTCTAATAATTATAACACAAACTATATATTTGTATTAATTTGTTTGCCACTGTATCATGCAGTTTTATATTAATAATTTCCAATAATAAATCAATTAATAAACACATTAATATTAATTTCTCCATTACTGACATTGTGAACTATTAATAGATTATAAACACATCCAAATGTATTAATTTGTTCATTGTTACCATTTAACTAGACTCTAGTAATATCTACACTAACAATACATTTTTAGTCATTTGTTTATCACCCAGTGTTGTATTAATAATTTCCACCAAAAGATTAATTCTAATCTGCTCAGTGATGACAGTTAGAATTTAACTAGACACTAATAGTAACTAGTTTATTCAGTATTATAATTTCCATCAGTACATTAATTTGCCCACTATCAACATAGTCAAAATTAAACTTGATTCTAGTTACATCAACACCAACTGTATAAATCCCTTCATCATCCAACTTTTCATTAACAAGTTCCAACAATATCATCTTGAAATTGAAATTGGTTCTGATCATATCAGCAATCTCAGCACATTTGAACTAAGATATCTTCAAGTATTATATAAAAATGAAAACGTAGTGATAATGTCTTTCTGATTTAATGTAATGGGTGAAGTAAATGTTAAATGTTTTTGCTCGTGTTTTTTTTTTTATATATAAAAAGAGAAGGATGATTTTTTTAAATGGTTGATTTGATAACTTGGAAACGTTTGAGTGACATTCTCACAGATCCCAGCTCTTTCTCCACTTTGTCATACTGGTCTTCCAGTTCTTCCTACAAACAAAAACATTTTAAATATAGACACCTACATAAATACACAGTAATTGTTTTATACCTTCTTTTATTTTCATGGACTTCACTATTCTCAGAAAATGTGATTATATTGTTTTAAAAAGAATCATTTACTTACAAACTTTCTTTGGTTAAAATAAGAATGACATTTTTTTTACTGACAATCAGTACATTATTTTTCTTTTAGACAATTCTTGTGTGAAATGGCAATGATTAGCAGCAAAAATATTTTGTATGTATCTACCTACCCCTGAACAGGAACAGCTCAGGCTTTTATGAACAAGCTAATGCACACATGTTTGAATTTATTTATCAGACAAGATTTTTTATTTTTATTTTTTTAAACAACTGAAAATTCTAGTTGATGACAAAATTACTGATAAAACAAACAGAAAACGTCACATGTATTTATTTCTCTTTGGTTTTTTTTTTTTTAATGCATTATTTGGATACAGTATCAGTGTAAGTAAAATATTTGGAAAACAGAACTACTATTTGGAATAAGATTCAAACTGAATTTACCTTTTGTCTCAAATGCCCATGACTTGGGATTCTTGTTAGAGCAGACTCCAACTAAAAAAACAGAAAACAAATTATAATAATATTTCTAGAATATACTCACAGACATGCATGTACCCACACATCCACATACAAACATAAACACACATATGCAACTCAAAGATACACTCAAGAACAGGCACGCACGCACGCAAACACACACACACACACACACACACACACACACACACACACACACACACACACACACACAGAATACTACCACATTCTCAGTCTTACACTGATTAAGACAAACTGTACAGAGGTCAATTCACAGACACTAAATTTTATTTTTACCTTTCTCTTTTCAGCCTGCAGCTCTTCATATTTCTTCTCAAGCTTTTCTATAGTTTTCAGTCTTTCTTCCAGTCTCTGTTCTCTGGACTATAATAAAAGGAAAAAAAAGAAGAAGTTGATTTCTGTCTTATTTTCATCTTTACATCCTTTGTTGTTCTTTCTCTCATTCCTCATTCTGTCACTATCTCTCTGTCTTAATTTATCTCTCTCCCACCCCTACCCTACGTTTTACTCTTGTTGTTTCAAATCACACATTTATCAAAAAGCAATTTACTTTGTGTCTTATTCATTCAAAAAAAATACAGAGACAATCTATCTAACAAGACAGATAAGACAGATAGATAAAATAAATAAATAAATAAATAAATAAATAAATAAATAAGTAACTAAATAAATAAACAAACAAATAAATTAATTAATAAAGATACAAATAAATAAAAACAAAAATAAATAAATAAATAAACAAATAAATAAATAAATAAATAAATAAATAAAATAAATAAATAAATGAACAAACAAACAAATAAAGATATAAATAAATAAAGAAATAAACAAACTTTAACTTTTATATTGGTATATATAATATTTTTTAGTGAACGAAATTAAGATTCAGACCCAAACAAACACAAAGGAGATGTCAAGTAACATCAGAAGATGATCGTGATTTTTCATTAACAACAGATTATGTGAGATGATGACAACAACAATGATGATTTGAAGATGATGATCATGATATAAAGGTTATTACCATGGTAGCTAATGGTACAAAGGTAGATGATTTAGGTTTGGCAAGTGAAGTGTGAACATCTTCCCACTGTGGTCTGGAAACAAAGTCACCTGCCTTCACCCGGTCCAGAGTGTCAGCCACTGTCTTGTTTGTGACTGTAATAAATAAATAAATAAATATATAAATAAACAAACAAACAAAATAAACAAATAAACAAACAAACAAACAAACAAACAAATAAATAAATAAATAAACAAACAAAATAAACAAACAAAACAAACAAATAAATAAACAAATAAACAAATAAATAAATAAATACACAAATAAACAAATAAATAAATATATAAATTAATAAAGAAACAATATTTTTAAAAAAGTCCAAAAATCACATACTGAATAAATAAACAAATAAACAAACCAAGTATAAATTAAAATAAAAAAATAAATTAAATTAATAAATAAGCAAGCAAAAAAAAAAAATAATAATAAAAAAAAAAAAAAAAAAATAAAATAAAATAAAATACAAATTTCTTATTAATACACAAACAACAATAATAAACAATGATGCAAAAAACTGCTGCTGTCTTCACTTCTATGCAGACAAACATTTTAATACAATTTATATAAAAAAATAAAATCAAAAACGGGGACAATTAATCTTACTTACCTTGAGTTCTGTTTGGAGTCTGCGATCTCGAATTAGACACCTTTCTTTCATAGCTGTCTTCACCATCCACAATCCGCGAGTCTTTCTGTCTGTCATACTTGGTCTGATAGTCGAGGTCGACATCAAATCGTGTTGGAGACGAATATTTCTTCGGTTGTATGTGAATTTTCGGAGGAGTTTTTGCTAATCGGCTGTTTTCTCGACTGTCTGGTTTTGGTGTGCTTGATGTCCTGCTTCTCTGTTTTGAAGATGATGTATGTGAGGGTGATCGGTTTGGACACTGGGGTGATGTTTTTGAACGTGGGGGTGACTGCTTTGTGGAATATTTAGGTGACTGGTGACAATACTTCTTGCTGTATTCATACTCGGTGCTTTGTTTTCCTAGGAACGACAAATCGCTACCGTAGTATTTTTTGGCTGACGAAGGTGACAGTTTTGTTGCGAAGTTCTGTTGCTTCTGAAGTTTGAGAAGTTCTCTTTCAGCTTTTATCAGTGGTGATACATTGCTTTTCTCACTGTCAGCATCTGATGAGGTTTCTTCAGCAAAACTTGGGTCATTAACAATTAACCTGTAGATGAAAAAAAAAAATTCAATTAATTTTTAGCTGTGAGGATTAAAATAATAAATTAAATATCTTTTGCAAATCACAGTTTTGATATCTGTAAAATTTATTTAACAACAAAACTAAAAAAATCAAGATATGTGGAAATAACATGTCGAGTTCATCTGCTTTTGTTTTCTCTACAACATCAAAATTCAATATTTGTAAATTAATTACGGTCTATTTCCTGTAGTTGAACGACTGGTGACGTTGATGTCACAGTTGCTGTTGATGAAGCTGCGTCTGTGATCTGTTGACAGACCAAACGAGTCTTCGTAACTTGTTGTTGTGACGGAAGCCATGCTGAAGTAAGAATTTTTTTTTTTAAATCAGGAGTCGTTGTAAAAGTCGTTTATTGATGTTAACAAACACTGACATTCTTGTACTACACAATCTACAGAAAATGTAAAGTAAAATATTTGTGATAATAAACAAGTTAAAAAGCTTATATTTACAGTCCATCTTTCTTTCTTTTATTTGCCTAACTCTTTCTTCTTTATATAATTTATAAGAAATGTAAATGACAAAACTCTAATAATAATGTTTCTTTTTTTTTTAACCCTTTCCTTGCAATAAATGGATTTATCCATTCAAAATTTTATTTTTACTGTGTAAAGCAGGATCTTTAAATCTCATTATGCTATGAAATGAAATAACATCAGACATGTTTGTGGCTACCCACCCTAGGAAATATTTTTAATTATATTGTGAAAGAGTCAATATATATACACTCTTTCTGAAGTTGGAATAGATAGTCAGCCGATTATGTATTGGAAAGAATAGCATAATGTAATCAAAAAATTAATTATGCATAAAAAAAAATAATAATAATAATAAGAGTTAGATTTGTTAAAGGAAATGACCAAAAAAAAAAAATAATAATAATTAAATACTGTATCCTGAACAATACAGCTGTTATTTCTTAAAAATTTAAAGAACCAAAAAAATAATAGTATAAAATAAGTAATAATAATAATAATAATAATACAATAATACAGTAAATAAAAATATTTAATTATAGTAAATTTAAACATAAAATAAAAATTTGATAAATTTAAAAATAAAATTTAATAATAATAATAACAATAAATTTTAAAAATTCAAAAATTATCCGTGTATATTAAAAACAATATTCAAAATGGAACTATCAGGATTTGAACTGACATACCACCATTTTGTACTTACTTCATGGCTACAGCAGCTTTGTGTCTGAGATTGTCATTCTCTCTATTTAAATGTTTTATCTGCAGCTCGAGTTTTGAAAGAATCCTAAAAAAAAAAAAAAACACCATTTAATTTGAATATTTCTATTTATCTGTTTATGTAACATGGTAAGAAACATTGCAGTTTGTACTAAAATATAAATAAATATTTAATAATGACAACAAAGGTGGCATCAACATTAACAACAACAATATAAAAATAGTAATGACATATTAAATGCAGCTAAAACAGTAATAACAACATTAGTAATAATAATGAAGTATCTTTTTCTTAAATAATATTAATAATATTTGAAAATAAATACAACTGACTTGTTTAAGTCTACCACTTCCTGTTTAGCATTGTAATACTTCTCTTCTGTTTGTCTGGCAGAGTCCTGTTAGAAAAACAAAATGTCTGTTTTAATACTGACAAAAGTAACTACTAGAGAAACACAAAGAGACAAACAGTAATGGCATTTTTCTGAACTGTGGCTGTCTATGGGAAGGTGGAAATAAAATATTTCTAGCTGCTAATAGATAAGATAAAACCTTGAAGTTACACAGACTTTATTATTTTATATATTTATCATGATAAATAAATAAATAAATAAATCTAGTAAATAAAAAAATAATAATAATAGATATTAAATGAATGAATGAAATATAAATAATTAAAATAAATAATCTAAATAATTGAATAATTAAAAAAAACTAAATAATTAAAAAAATTAAATATATAAATAAATATCACTAATTATAATTTAAAAAAAAAAAAATATTATGCATTAAAACAAAAAAATAAAAAATAAAAACCTTGCTAAAAATTCAAAACCTGTTAATATTAAAATATTTCAAGATGTTCACCATTAATCATTAATTCAGCTAAAAAAAATTAGTTTTATACTTGATTTAATTGCACTTATTTATATTAGTTCTATTTGATAAAGTGAAATATAAATTAAGGAAGATATATTTTGATTTTATCAAAATGAAAACAACAGCTGGTACAGAACAGAAGAGAAAAAATATTTACTTACTTTTACAATGTGATATTCTTTTTCTAAACCTTCATATTTTTCCAATATCTATAGTAACAAAAAATAAATATATTAATTGTAATGATTTAGTAATATTAATGTTAATAACATTTAAGTTAACTAATGTTTCTAATGCAATGACTGTACAAAGTCTAATAACAAAATAAACAAATGGGAAATTTAAATTTTAGTTAGGTAAAACTGAGGACAAGCAAAATAAAAATAAATTTACTTTTTACCTTCTGCAATGTAGTTTTATCTCTTCTGTTGTTCTCTGTCATTTCATCTATTTTCTGAAGATAAAAAATTATACATATTAAGAAAAATGTTGGAATACAGTTTATTTTTTAAGTTTAATTGTCATCAGTTTGAAATTGATAACTGATAATTATCGAACATTTGTCTACATGGATGCATATCTTGTAATTGTATTTCTACAAATGTTTATGTATGTGTGTGTGTGTATCAGCATGTGTGTTGTGTGTACCATATGCCACTAAATATATAAACTTTCTTACACAAATTAAGTTGAAAAAAAAATAAGCTTAATTAACATAAACCAGTAAAAAATACTTCAGACACATATTTGTAACTGAAATAAATCTACAGTTTTTCATTTATATCTCTCTGCACAATTTCAAAATGAAATGAATCCTCTCTGCTACATTAATAACCCTCTACAAAATTTATATTTTTCAAGAAAGAACCTTGTAAGCGTTTTGAAGAGACATATTCTGTTCTTTCAGTCTGATTTCCAGTTCTTCTATCATCTGGTCTCTTTCCTTGGCATAGGAGTGTAGTTCTTCTAAACGACTCTTCAGAGACAACACAGTTCTCTGAGAATCATCGTAACGATTCGCATAATCGTTCTGAAAAAATATATTTAAACATAGTAATGTTTATAGAATAAAGATAATACTTGTAGCCATAATAATAATAAAAATAATAATAATAATAATAATAATAATAATAATGGTAATAATAACAAAAATAAATATATTAAATAATAATAATAATAATAATAGTAATAATGATGATGATGATAACTATCAAAATGATAAAAACAATAATTATGATGATAATAATAATGACAGTGATGAAAATAATAATAATAATTATAATGATGAAAACAACAAAATTAATTGTAGTGAAAAAAAAGAATTATATATATATATTTAATTATGTTGTATAAACTTACAGCACGAATTTCTAATCCATGGATTTTCTGTTCCAGTTCACGATTATGACTGTAAAATCAATCAATCAATAAATAAATAAATAAATATAAAAATAAATAAATAAATAAATAAATAAATAAATAAATAAATAAATAAAAAAGTAAATAAATAAATAAAAATAATAAATAAACAAAATGCATATATAGAAAAAAACATTTTTCTGCATTCTTTCAACCAACAAACAAATATGTTAATTTCATAATAACAATCAAAATTTCTGAATATTTATCTTGATTAACTATACTGAAGAGGCATTTGTTGAATAACAAGAATAGAGCTTGGTCTAAATGACAAAAATAATTTAAAAATTTTTCAAAAATAATTAAATTCTTGATATCACAATCTTATCATTCTTTTATTTGGTTTAATTTTTCAGAATTCCCAATTTTAAATACTCTTTTTCATTGTAAAAGGAATTTAATTTTAAGTTAAAAAATATCTGTGAGAAAACAAATACTTACATTCTAGTGGCATGCACCTGTTCCACTAAATCGTCACACCTCTGTTTCAGTTCCTGGTTTTCTTCCTGCAATATTCTCTCTTTGACCGTCTCTCTCACTGGACTGGCCACTGCCAGGGCGTCTCTCAAGTCCTGAATCTCGGACTCATAGTATGACCTGAGGTCAGACATTGCTCTGATGTGCTTCTCTCGTAACTTGGAGCTGTAACAGGTAACACATCTCTTTAGTGAAATATTAACATACTGGACTACATTTTATGTACTACAGAAAAAAATGAAATAATACAGAACGCATGTGTAGTTGTCAAAACAAAAAACAAATGAATGATTACATCAGTTAAGCAAAATATTTTTTAAATACATAAGCAAGTAAGTAAATAAAAATATAATTAAAATAAATAAATAAATAAATAAATAAATAAATAAATAAATAAATAAATAAAAAATTTAATTAAAAAATAAAAAACAAAAATAAATAAATCAATAAAATACATAAATAAATAAATAAATACACAAAAATATAAATAAAAATAAAACAAAAATAAATAAATAATATATAAATAAGTAAATAACTAAATACTTAAATAAATAAATAAATATTAAATACATAATACAAATAAATACATAAATAAATAACTATATAAATAACGAAATAATTAAATAAATAAATAAATCACTAAATAAATAAATAATGACAGTGACACACCTGTTTGACAAGTAAGAGTCATCACGCTCTGTATTGTGGTGACTGTCCACTAATCCTGGATGACTGTCCAAACTCTGATCCACATGTCCATCTGACAGTTCGTCTGTCACAGGAGATGTTGGACGAGGACTTTTTCTAACACTTCTGTTTTCAGAAGAAAATGACTGAAATAAACATGAAACTGGTGAACTCTTAAAAATTCAACATATTTCTGCATTTATAAATTTAATAAATGAAAATATGTTTTTCATCAAAAAAATAAATAAAACCTAAGAATAAAATAAAGCATAATTCATATTTAATCATTTCATCTCATCCACAGTATATGAGTAAGTCAGTGTAATGTGAGTGTATGTGTGGGTATAAGTATGCATATATCTGTCTGTATGTCTGTCTGTCTCTCTCTCTCTCTCTCTCTCTCTCTCTCTCTCTCTCTCTCTCTCTCTCTCTGTGTGTGTGTGAAAGTTTTCTACTTAATTAAGATTACCCAGTGTAACCACTTTCAACAAAATTTTCAACTCACCTGACTACTAGAACTACAACAAAAATGAATTTAAGATAATCTTACCTTAGAAGTGTTTCTCCCTCTAGAGATGGGCATAGGTGTGCTGTATACTCCTCCCCTCAGCATCTTCTCCCCTCCAAACTCTCTGTCAGATGTTCTGGGCGGGCTTCTTTGGGGTGACTTTCTTGACACGGGCCTGGAATTGATCCCACTGTCCAGGGAAATGTAGCCTCGAGTTGGTGAAGGTGTCCTTGACTCAAAGTCTCTGTCCAGAGCTCTGCGGATTGGTAATGAGGAGGAGGGAATTCTACTCTGACTGGAATCCTCGAACAAACCTCTTCCAGTGGTTTCCTCTGTTGACAGTCTGAGAATACAAGTTACTTGTCAACCAAATATCCATGAATAGTGATAAATATGTGTCATTCAAATGATACACATTTCTCAGAATAGTTTTTATTACTTTTTATAGAAATGTTCTGAACTCATCAAAGATATTTTCAATAAAAAAATAATAATGAAAAATAAAAAACAGCCCAAAACATTAATACTAATCTGTAAAACTGTAGTGTTTGTTACCAGTGTTGTAAACATTATGACTAACCTGTAACTACAGTGTCTGTTACCAGTGTTGTAAACATTAACAGTAACCTGTAACCATAGTGTTTTACCAGTGTTGTAAACATTAATACTAAACTGTAAGTGTAGTGTTTGTTACCAGTGTTGTAAACATTAACAGTAACCTGTAACCATAGTGTGTTACCTCTGTTGTAAATATTAATACTAACCTGTAATCATAGTGTCTGTTACCAGTGTTGTAAACATTAATACTAACCTGTAACCATGGTGTCTGTTTCCAGTGTTGTAAACATTAACAGTAACCTGTAACCATAGTGTGTTACCAGTGTTGTGAACATTAATACTAACGTGTAACCATGGTGTCTGTTACCAGTGGTGTAAACATTAATACTAACCTGTAACCATGGTGTCTGTTACCAGTGGTGTAAACATTAACAGTAACCTGTAACCATAGTGTGTTACCAGTGTTGTGAACATTAATACTAACCTGTAATCATAGTGTCTGTTACCAGTGTTGTAAACATTAATACTAACCTGTAACCATGGTGTCTGTTACCAGTGGTGTAAACATTAACAGTAACCTGTAACCATAGTGTGTTACCAGTGTTGTGAACATTAATACTAACGTGTAACCATGGTGTCTGTTACCAGTGGTGTAAACATTAATACTGACCTGTAACCATGATGTCTGTTACCAGTGTTGTAAACATTAATACTAACTTGTAACCATGGTGTAAACATTAATACTGACCTGTAAACGTGGTGTCTGTTAACAGTATTGTAAACATTAATACTAACTTGTAACCATGGTGTCTGTTACCAGTGTTGTAAACATTAATACTAACCTGTAAACGTGGTGTCTGTTAACAGTGTTGTAAACATTAATACTAACCTGTAACCATGGTGTCTGTTACCAGTGTTGTAAACATTAATACTAACCTGTAACCATGTCTGTTACCAGTATTGTAAACATTAATACTAACTTGTAACCATGGTGTCTGTTACCAGTTGTGTAAACATTAATACTAACTTGTAACCGTGGTGTGTTACCAGTGGTGTAAACATTAGAACTAACCTGTAACCATGGTGTCTGTTACCAGTATTGTAAACATTAATACTAACTTGTAACCGTGGTGTGTTACTAGTGGTGTAAACATTAATACTAACCTGTAACCATGTCTGTTACCAGTTGTGTAAACATTAATACTAACTTGTAACCGTGGTGTAAACATTAGAACTAACCTGTAACCATGGTGTCTGTTACCAGTGGTGTAAACATTAATACTAACCTGTAACCATGATGTCTGTTACCAGTGGTGTAAACATTAATACTAACCTGTAACCAAGATGTCTGTTACTAGTGGTGTAAACATTAGGAGATGTTGAGTCACTGAGCAGCTCACGATGGACTTCCAGCCTCTGATGAAGTGACTCTTGCTGCTTGAGGAGATCTTGTTCCATCTGCATCTGAATACCTTCAATCAGTCGCTGGTGTTCAAGATACTGTGACTGCAACTCCTTACGATGTTGTTTCTCCAAAATCTTAAACATCTGCAGCCAGGACATCTGAAAAAATATGTATCAGTGATTCGGTAACTTGTCTTAATTATGAAGAGAGGAAGTCATTCAAGAACACAAACATTTAGACGAGAAAACATATTTTGAATACATTATTATAATATTTGTAACAAGTAACTTTACTTATGAAAACATATTGCTAATTTTCTTATCAAATTTTCTTAAACATGAAATGATTTAGGGCAAGTCCAGTTTGTGTTAATTATAAAAAAAACACAAAAACAATACAGTATAAATTATTAAAAATTTATTTTCATTCTTCATTTCAGAATCTTATCATTATTTATAAAATTAATTAACTAAAAATTTTTTACGAAAACTTTCTTAAATTAATAAATAACAAAACTAATGTTGAAACATTTTATTTTTTTAAAAATGACATAGATGTTCCATGATTATTTACAGACTGGTTTAGTTCCAACAAGAACATGCAGATTAACTATTAAAAAAAAATGTTATCACTAAATGACTAATAAAAGTACTGATGTGATCAATGAAGCCATTTTTTTAATGTTTTTTTTTTTTTTTTCATGAATATAAAAATGTTTGAGAATAGTGTCACTGACACTTAGTCATGTATAAATATGTACATAAAGACAGACACTTTAAAGTAAATAAGTGCAGGAGAGAAGACATTTTACCTCTTCCTAAATTCACCCAAATAAAGATAATTTTAAGTATTTCACCTCTATACCACTTCAAACATTTCTGTTCATTTATCATATTTATTTATTATATTTGTTATGAACTAAATTACTGAATGGGATGTTAATGTGGGCTGCTGTAATTCAGAAGCAGAATGATTTATCAAAGAACTTGTAACATATTTTTCCTGTCTAGAGGGAGGTCTATTTACAAAACCTACTTGAATTTAATTGATAAGAGCAGCTAATGGAATGACAGCTGAGGGTTTTCTCAGTTACAACTTAAATATCACTATTACTCAATAATGTGAAAAATAAAAGATATAACAAACAGGTTAACATTGCAATGCGTTGAGTTGCCATTTGCTGTAACACTGACAAACCTGCTGATCTTGTAACGACTTGTAACCAGGCACTGGACCAGAACTTGGTGGAGACACAGCAACTCCTGGACTCCAGCTAGCAGTCTGATGAGCATCAGTAACTAGAGACCTTGGCCTGGGATACACATTATCTCGGTCATGTTCTGAGGTCAGATACGAACCTCCAATGCTAACATTGTTGTTTGACATGTCATATCGTTTAGCAAACAGTTTGATATTGCTGGTCTGACTGTAAGATTCGCCCTGTGAGTCTGTCTTGCTGACAGGTTTAAGTGGATGTTTCAGCTCGTATTCCAGCGAGGCAGAAGCAGGAGGCTGACTAGGTAGCTGTCTGTCTAATTTAGACTCAAATCCTTCCTTCTGGCTCTTGTCTTTAAGTAATTTTTTAACTCTAGAATAGTCTTTCCTTTCATTCTCAGACCAGTCTTCATCAGTGACAATTTCAGCAGAAGCATGGCTGACGGAGGTCTGGTCGTCCAGAGCTGATGAATAGTCCTGATCCAAACTCTGAATGTGTCCATCTTTAGACTTCATTCTTTCTACATCTGCTGCACTCACTTGTTCTTCACCTCTGACCAGATGTCTTTGAATGTCTTCTCTTTTCAGTTGCAGTTCTGGGATTGGAGGTTTCTGAATATATTTACTTTGTTCTTCTAGCAGTTGAGAATGAGTCAGTTTGGGAGACATTTCATCACATATTCTGTAAATATTTTCACTCAAAGGAAGATGTGAATGAGGTTTGTGTTTGTCTGTATCAACTGTCTTTACTTTGATTTCTTCTAGATCCTCTATATTCACAGGAAAAGACTGAAATTCTTGCTGTTTTACAAATAAACTTTCATCTGTTTTTGCCATTTCTACTTTGTCTTCAGTTTCCACTGAAACAACATCTTCAGACTGTGACATATGCTTATTGTCAAGGAAATCTCCTGAAATATCTGTGATTCTTCCTTTATGATCTGTGTCTTCAACAGTCTCTTTACCACGATTCTCCGAACTGACTTCAGAATCAGAAATATCTCCACCATCTTCTTTTACTGTTGGTTCTTCAGGCTCTTCACCCACATCATTTTCTTGATCTTCTTGATCTGACGCAGATTCTACACCAAAGTCTTTGCTGATCGGTGTGGCCTTTTCAAAAACATCTTGAACAAAATTGATAGCTGCTTCCTGATTCTCTTTATCACTGTCATCATCCACTTCTTTGTCTTTCTCTTCCTCTGAGTCTCTACTCTCTTTATCAACTTCCAACTCAGAATCTTTTGACTCTCCTAAGGTTTCCTCTAACTCTGATGATACCTTTGGCAGCTCCACCTCCTCAGGTTCTTGTGAGTGTTCTTCTCCTTCCTGGATTGTTTCTGATGCCTTGAGAAGCTCGTCTGCATTCTCGGATGTTTTCAGGATTTCATCTGATTTCACAAATTCCTTCACGGATGCCTCAGCCTCCTCAGATTCACTCTGATACAAATCAGAATCTTTAGATTCTCTCAAAATTTGTTCATCCACCTTTGATTCTTGTTCAGATTCTGTCTCACTTTCTGTTCCAGCAGGTTTAGATGACAATGGATCATCAGAAGGACTCACAATCAAGTCTGGATTTTCATCAGGTCCAGTGACAACTATCAGTGCCTTGTTTTCACTTTCTACAACGACTTCATCATTTTTATGACCATCCTCTTTTAATTCAGGCAGCTTTGAACCATCGTCTTCTGTTGCCACTTCTGTCTGCACCTTGGCATCACCAACTTCATTGTCAGTGTGCTTCTGTGGAGATGAGACTTCAACAGGATCAGAATCCTGTCCAGGAGTCACTGGTCTTTCTCTAGACATTCCTGAGAAGAAGTCATCCATGTTCTCCTCATCTGTCTTAGTAACTGGAGACAGTTTCTGATCATCCAGCTTCCTGTCTCCTCCTGCATTGTCTGGTTCCATTCTTACCTATCTGAAAAGAAGAACAGATAAAATGATAACTTTGTGTTGATAAAGTACGTCTTGTTAAAATTTCTTTTTTAATTGTTTTTATGTAAACAAGACAAACACACACACACATGGCTGGTAGTAGCTTAGCTGCTTAGGACAGATGTTAGAAGGGTACATTAGTCACCTTTAACTTAGCTTAGCTTAACTGTTTTGTTTATTGTAATTTCTATTCATACATTCATAATGGGATCACTGCCATATTAATGGAGACTGTGCTTTGATTTTAACGTACTCATTTCTACTTTTTAAAATAAATTTAAAATAAATTAAAATAAATTCTAATTTTCTTGCTGCTTTTTTTTCTACAAAACATGTTTTTTAAAATCAAAGTATCAGTTATCACACACACACACACACACACACACACACTACATCACCAGATTTCTTTACTGATAATTTAGATTCCTTTACTGTAGTCAGGTAGATAATAAACAGTTTTAAAGTTGACATATCATGTTTTTGGATATTTATTATTACTCAGTTTGATTATCTGTTTTTAAAATAGTTAATAAACCCCAGTGTCCATATCTGACAGTTTAACTTTACTGATTTAAAAATAAAATCGCTGAGTTGGCTATCAACAAAATCCGAGTATTTTCCGAGTTAACTTCTTTCAAGAATCGCGATTATTCAGTTTATTACATGAATTTATTAATTTAAAAAAAAGCAAAAATTAAAATATGCAATAACAACAACAAAAAACAAATGAATTAGGAAGATCATAAACTTACGCATTAGTCTGACGTTTATTCTGGTTGTGCATTCATGAAAATAATCAACTTAACAAATGTCGCTACTTTGAAGTCTGCGCTTTGTTTCTTTCTTGTTGATACTTGTGACGCTCGACGCGGGGTTTGGTAGTCGTGATTACTCGGCTAATGTCAAACTATGACCCTTTATTCGGTTTTCTATATTTAGTTTTTCTTTCTAGTTAACAGGGAACATGTTTCGGGAATCATGACTGCTGCAGGTAAGAAAATAATTATAACGACTTTCATTCATTTTTATATTTGAATTTTAAATCTAGGTTAAATGAGAGAGATAGGAAAAAAAAATCTACTTAAAGCCTACTTGCTTCTAATTATACTTCCGGTTAGGAGAAACATTTCCGGTTTAGTGCGAGGAAAAGAGATTTCAATGACATTTCTATGAGTGAGACCGGTTTGTACCTAACTGAAATGAATAAATCGTAAATAAATAATAAACAGTGAATGATAACCCACAAAAAGTTAAAATTTTGTAATGTCATATAAGTAAATTTTAATTATCGCATCAAAAAAAAAAAAAATAATAATAATAATAATAAAAATTAAAAATTTCATAAGATACACATCATACAGACACTTGGTAGTCGTATCTGCTTCTACTAAGTCTTGTACCACTGGTACTGTATTATTAGTTAGTTACTAGTTAGTTACCTAAACTGTCGTGTTCTGGCTGTATCCAATGCGTGAAAATTCATTATTAGATTTTTTTTTTTTTTTTTTTTTTAAATGATATATAAAAATAATAATAATAATAATAATAATAATAATAATAATAATAATAATAATAATAATAATAAAATTAATAATAAATTAAATTAGTTGATTAAAAAAAAGAAAGGAAGAAAGAACACCTTTACTGTGGCATAATGTTGATAGCATTGCTGTAATATATTTAAAAATAAGAAAAAAAAAGGCCCACAAAAAAAAAAGCACAAATGAAATTAAATGGTGAAAAATGTATTATTATTATTATTATTATTATTATTATTATTATTATTATTATTTAAAAATTACCAAAATGTTGACTTTTTGTTTTAATAGACTAATACAATGTTTATGTTTTTGCAGTGTCATGAATAAAATAGTTCAGTAAATAGCAGCATAATATATTTTGATTTAATGTGTAAGTTAAAATTCAACTGATGCCGGAATTTTACTTTTCTTTTAAAAAACAAAACAAACAAAAACAGTTATCAAGTTTGTAAATAATAATAATAATAAAATATTGATTTTTGTACATGTAATATAAATATTTATTTTTCAAATTAATTATCTAATTGTAATGCACACAAATAATTCTAGTTAATGTTTATAATGTATTTTTTAATTATCAGTTATTTTATTATTATTTTATTATTTTTAAAATATATTAGTATACAGTGGTTCACACCCAGTAACTTATCCTGTCAGTACCATGTGCACAATTCATTAAAATAATAATAATAATAATAATAATAATAATAATAATAATAATAATAATAATAATAATAATATAATAATAATAATAATAATAATAAGATAATAATAACAATATTTTTCAGTCAGTAATATTTTTTAAATTTAATTTTATTTCTTTGTTATTATTTTTATTATTTATTTATTTATTTATTTATTTATTTATTTATTTATTTATTTATTTATTTATTTATTTATTTATTATTTAAATTTTTAAATTTTTGTTTAAAGGAATTTAACTAAATGATCAGCTGCTGCTGATTTGAATAGCAAATCCTGGAATGATTGGCATCCGACATCTCTGTCTGGTCACATCTACAGCAAAAACTTTCACACAAACATCTCCGTTACAACATCATGTACACAACTTCATCTTTGGGAGAACACAGGACTGGGGACATGCGATAAACTCTACAGTAAATCATTTGTTTTCAAGAAAAGCAGACATTGGAAATATTCACAAAACCAGGAGTTTACACACTCTAAACCCTCATGTAAATTATCTGTTTTCAAGGAACAGAAATAACGAAGATATTCACAAAACTTATTTCAGGAATTTTCGTGCTGCTCAGATTTGTGGAGTGTCTAAAAAAACATACATATTTCCAGAAATAAAAGAAGAGGAGCTGAAGGAGACATTTGTGAGAGGCAGTGGACCAGGAGGTCAGTCAGTGAACAAGACAACAAACTGTGTCGTGTTACAACACTTGCCTACCGGAGTTACTGTCAAAGTGAGTCTAATTCTTGAGCACAAAGCAGCACAGTCTGCAATAACACAAGTGAAAAAAGCTAATAGATGTGTGGATAATTTCTAATGTAACATTCCAAAGTAAAAGATACTCAGGATAATATTATTAATGAAACCTATAAATTGAATTTTATTTTTAAAAATTAATTTCTTTGATTTGAATTTTTTTGTTTTAAACAGTTATGTGTATCATTAATAGCATTAAATATATTATAAATTAAAACTGTCCAATTTTAAAACAAAATGGCTAATTGATCAGTTTTGAAAATCAAACTAATCAAATTAAACTTTTAGAAATTATTTGAACTAATTGTTGAATGAAAAACTGTGTAAATAAAGAGACATTTAACTTACGACTGAACTCAAAATCTTCTCTTTGTCACAAACAGTTTAAAAAGTTAAATTTCCATATTTTAAAAATATTCCTTAACTGAAAGTTGTAAATTCAGAAGTTGGTTTTGATCTATACAAATTAATTTAAATCTTTGGATAATATTTTTTTTATAAAACATCAGTAAGTCCATACCAGAAGAAATAAACATGAAAACAGACTAATGTGAAAATAAAATAAAATGGGTCAAAAATAAAATTGTGATAGAATAAACATTAAAAACAAGATGTCTACTTGTATTTTCAGTGTCACGAAACACGGTCGCTTGTTAAAAATCGTAAGCGAGCGAGAGAGAGGCTGGTGGAACAGGTCGATTTTTGTCTGAACGGAGAAAACAGTTTCCTAGCACTAAGAGTGAAAGAAAACTCACAAAGTCGACTGCTGCAGAAGAAGACAAACAAACGCAGACTGGAGATGAAAAAAGCTTTCAAAGAGAGAGAAGGACTCGATTAAAAAAATATATATTAAATTAAAACAGAACAAAATAAATGATTGATTAACAACTTGAAAAATTAATGTGTGGATCTCATGAGAATTGTTATAAGATTTTAATTATACATTTGATAAAGAAATGATGAAGTGATGTGAACATAGATAAAGTTAGGAAGATTTTGTATGGAATATTGAATTCTGACTACTGAGTTGATGTTAAAGATGGCTGAAAGCTTTACAGTGAGAAAAGACAGGTGTGTGTATTATTTTTTATATATATATATATATATGTAAACATCAGTAACTTGAGAATGGGTTTAAAATCCTTGGCCTTTACTCCTACACAACACTACATCTGTATTCCACTATTCCACATATCTGTTTGACAAAGATGTGGTATGTGCTAGTCTGTATGTCGGAAAGTATACACACCCAAAAAGAATCCTTGCTGGTAATTGATAAGAACAACCCATGATTTATAGCAGCAAGTTTCCGTTCATGTAATAATCACACAATAAAAGTTAGTATTTAAAATATTTTTTATTCATTCATTTATTTGTTCATTCATTCTGGTAAGGTAGTTGAATATCCTTTCAGTAAAAAGAAAAATTAAATTTATTGTAGATATAATGGAATTATCATTGAAAGTGATAAACAGAATATGTCTGAAGATGAATTCCAAGAAAAACTTAAAGGTTTGTAAAATTAAAAAAATTATAATAATAAAATAAATAAATAAATAAATTCTCTTCAGATGCTTAAATTTTTTTTTCATTTAAAATATATATATATATATATATATATATGTATTATTTTTTGTTTTTCCTCTTACCATTTGTGTTCTTGTACTGAAAATAATAAAGCTCAGTAGTTAGAACACTTGATTCAGATTCCAGGATCAGTTCTCCATTACATCCAGTTGAACTGTTTCACATTCCAAACATTGCCTACATCAACTTACCAAAAATAGTCTATCATTTTTTCCCACCTATGGGTATGCATATAAATAATCCTTTGTTGCTGATGGTTGGAGTATGTTCGAGTGGTAAAGTGACTAACTTTAATTATTTTTATATCAAAAAAAAAAATAATAAAAAAAAATTAGCAAAATTTATTCAAAACAAAAAATATTAAACTATCTTGAATATATTTAAGGAAATACTTACTGACACCAAATTGGTGAAACATCTGGTACAATAAATTGAATAATATTTAGATTAAAATTAATTAATTAATGTATTTTTTAATCAAAGGAACACATTTAAAATACTAATAATTATTTATATATTACAGCTGCAGTTTCTGAATGGGAGAAAGCAGGGGTCAGAGGATTATGGGTAAAAGTGAAAACTGAACAGTCAAAACTAGTTCCAAAATTAGTGGAGGTAACTCATAGTTCTGTTGTTTTTTTTAATTGTTTTTTTTATTGTAATTCATCAGAGAGATTGAATAATACTCCTTATATTTTAATATAAAAAGTAATTTAATGTCAAGACACACATTTTTTTGTATAATGATGATTACAGCAACACAACACATAACCATGACTTGATAAACTAAAGAGAGCATTGGTTGGACTGAGAAAAAAACAAGAAGATGCAGTAAGAACAGTCATTACTGTGGACTTTATTTACATTGAGGATACAGTGACTTAGAAAAGATTTACTTCTTTTTATTGTTTTTATTTTTATTTATTTATTTATTTATATTATTTTTATTTTACTTTTTTTTTTTTTTTTATTTTATGTATCTTTTTTTTATTTTTTTATTCTAATTAAAATCATAGATTTATAATTTTTCTCTGCTAGTTAGGATTTGATTTTCATCATGCTCAGTCTGGTTATGTCATGTTGACTCGGTGGCTTGCTAAAGAGGAATCAAATGGAATTCCAGAATATGCCAACCAGTACATAGGTGAGACAGTTTCAGTGTCTAAAACAGAAACACACTCTCACATATACATTTACCACAGTTTCTCTCCAGTTTCCCAATGATAATATTAATATTATATTATGGGGATTGTCCAGTGAAAGGTGATCAGTAGAATGAGTTATCTGCCCATGTAATGTGTATCTGTACTGTAACACAGTATCAGTAAAACCTCTATTAAGAGTGAAAGAGGAATTGTCTGTTAGAAAAAAAAATCTGTTAAATATTGTAATGATAAAACACTAAATGAATTTTAAAATATATATATATATATATTTTTTGTTCATATCTGTAAAAATTAACCTTAATAATAAATAATAACAGCAATAACAATGATAATAATAATTAATAACAGGAGTAATACTAATAGTATTAATGTTGATGATGATAATGATAATGATAATGATAATAATAACAATAACAATAACAATAATAACAAAAACAAGAATAATAATAACAAAAACAGTAGTAATAATACATGATGATTTTGACAACAACAAAAAAAGAAAAAAAGAAAAAAAAGAAATCCACATTGTTTTCCAATTGTAGGTGTTGCTGGGTTTGTCATAAACAGCAGAAACGAGATTCTTGCTGTTCAGGAAAAATACGCATCCAAAATCCACTGGAAACTGCCTGGAGGCCATGCTGAAAAAGGTACAAGCATTTTCCCATTCCCTTTTATCAAAACAACAAAAACACATAGAATATTTTCTTTTTGGTGATGTTATGTATTAATGTTGTTGCGTTTTTTTTAATATCCAGGTGAAAACCTAGCAGACACTGCTAAAAGAGAAGTCTTTGAAGAAACGGGAGTCAGGTGTGAGTTCGAGTGTCTGCTTTGTTTCCGACACCAACACAACTACCGCTTTGGCTGTTCAGATATTTATTTCATCTGTGTCATGAAACCTCTGAATGAAACCATCAACGCTTGCGAGAGAGAAATTTCTAAATGTTGCTGGATGGAGGTAGGTTCTGTCGAGTGTACGTCTCTGATTTGTATGTCTAGTACGTAATAATCATTAACATCTTTAAAATATTATCTCATACTGACTTGAATTAGAAAAATGCCTGATGGATTTGTTGATGAGAATTAATTTGTATATGTAATAATAAATAAATATTTTAAAATATTTTCAAACAGATATCTTGTAAATAAATATTTTAAAATGTCTTCTAACAGATATATCATAAATAAATATTTTAAAATTTCTTCATTAATTTTATAATTAATTTGTAATAATTAATATACAAATGTTAATATATACTTTCATATTTACTGGAACTGGGTGCTTTAAAGAAAATTAATTTATATGATTAATATATGATAATATATACTTGTTTTGAGGTATTTTTAAACAAAACAAATATAATTTTGATAGGATTTAGAAAATGCTCAGTGGGTTCATTAAAGACAAAAGATTAACGATCAGTGGTAATTATACAAACATTCCACCATTAAGCTACAATCTATCCAGTATGAATTTTTATTTTTTTTATTTTACTAAGAATAGAATTAAAATGTTTATTTACATAAAAGATTCTAGAAAATACTAAAATATAGTCATTCTGTGTATTAGCTTTTTATTTCATTTAACGGTTGTATATAAGTCAAGAGTTTTAATAACTTTATTTTTGAAAAATTAAGCTGATTTTTGAAAAAATTCAGCTGTTTTGGTCATAGAATTTAATTTATTATTATTATTATTATTATGGTTATTATGGTTATTTTTTGTTTTTGTTTTTTTTAACAGCTGGATAAATACATCAATGATGAAAATATTTCAGAAGCAAACAGACATTATGCTAACTGTTACAAAGAAATGGTTGCTAATGGAGGGTTAGCAATTCGTCCAAAACAAGTGATTTCCTTCAATGGCAAAGTTTATAATAATGTCTACAGTGTGGGATGATATTTGCTGTGTTTAGATTTTAAAAAGTAGAAATGTTTTGAAATGTATAAATAATTATGTGGATTGGGCAGCATCGATTCATAGATTACTAACTTTTATGAATAGTTTTTTTTTTTGTATATAAATTATTTGTATTTATTATTATTTATTTATTTATTTGTTTTTTTTTACTCTTTACTGCTGATATCTACAGCATTAACTTTTATCTGCTGTCTTCCCAGAGTAGCTGAATACTTTCTTACCATTATACTTAACTGATAGAAATTTATATGTGAAGACAGGTAAACTATACACAATTTAACTTTTGTCAGTTTTCTGTTTCACTATGATTCTGCTGATGAAATCATTTGTCATTTTTTTTATAATAATAATGATGATATTTGCATAATTAATTCAGTTTGCAGTAGCTACACAGAGTATATCTGTAGGTCTCAAAACCTATTTTCATCACTATTAACTTACCATTATTTTAGCTTATCTAATTATTGTGTTTTTATGTTTGAAAATAATTTTTATTAATATATATCTGTTTTAATGTTAGTACTTTATTTGTTTTTGCCAAAAGATATTGCAATTTTCAAAAACATTTTTTTTAAATATAACCTTATTGTATTGTATCAAGGTCTTGAAAAGCCATGAAGTGTAATTTAATCTGCAAAGCTACACAAGAGTATGCATGTAAAAACAAGCCTGTGTATATGAATATATAAAGATTTAAAACAGAATACCATTGAAACATTATTAAAAAAATACAGATTTTATTTCAATGACTGTGAAATTAAAGAACCACTTTTTATTTTTCTTCCATTTTTGCTCTTCTTTCAACATTTTATCTTTGTTAATCTCCTTAACTCATCAATAGTTTTGAAAACAGTTATGAGATAATTTATCTCTGCTGAATTATAAATGTTTTTTTGTATTCATCTTTTTTTCAGTCTGATTCAAATATGGAGATCTTACATACTGTCAAACGTGTAGCTTTATTAACTGAAATACCTCCAGTTCTTGGTTCCAGCACCAAATCAAGATGAGAGTTATCTTCCTTAATTGTTAACTGAAACACTAGTCTGTAAGAACAGCAGGTGATAATCTTGTGATTCTTCATTCTGGTATTGTGAAATCAGTTGATGCTGGAGTTAACTGAAACAAACAAACAAACAACATTCTAGATTAATTAATAAAGTGTTGTAAATCAAATTTGAACAAATGTCAAAGGTTATTTACAGGACAGTACAAATATACAGTTGTAAATAGGCCAGAATTCGAACAGTTCAAGACAGAATTATCTCATACTGACATTTACAGATACATTTTTAACTTGAAAAAGAGACATCTTCATGTAGTCAAAATGTGGCTTAATTATTTCCTTATTTCAGTGCAATGAGTCACACATGCATTTTGTCACAATGTAAGTCTAGAATGAATTTATAAATGATTGCAAAATTATGTTAGAAGTAATTTACTACCATTCTTGTACTTTTCACCAGTGTTGCTAGTCTGGTTTTGTTACAAGTCTGAAGAATGATGCGAGTGTGTGGTGTGTGTGACCAGGTTCTACCTAAACTCGCAGTCTGCTCACCCCTGTCTCCAAACACAACATTATTTGTAATCTGAAACATAAACTTTATTTTTATTAAATAATATTGATTTTTCTATCAGTTTGTTTTTAATTTTTATTATTTATTAATGTCATTATTTTTTTATGTCAAACATTTTTTTTGACCATACCAGTATATTTCATTACTTTAAAAAAAAAAATGTAATAATGATTGCTCTTTCAATCAAAACATTTTCTGCAGGAGTCTATAAGACAAGGTTAAATAAAACATAACTAATAGATTAAGATTATACAGTCACATGCATTAAACTGATAGGCAGATAAATACAAGATGCTTACTAGAACTGCTAATGAGAAATCCACTGCTAACATTTTTAACTTCTGACCTAAAAGGACCATGAGGCCATGTCCTGTAAATAAATACTAGAGATTAATGATCTGTAGATCAACTAATGTATCACTGAATATTATTTCTTTCTCCTTTAACTGTACACAATTATATTAAACATACCAGACAGGTTCAAATTAAAAGTATGAA
This sequence comes from Chrysomallon squamiferum, assembly GCA_012295275.1. Taxonomy (NCBI): domain Eukaryota; kingdom Metazoa; phylum Mollusca; class Gastropoda; order Neomphalida; family Peltospiridae; genus Chrysomallon; species Chrysomallon squamiferum. The sequence continues at coordinate 5,814,037 of CM022671.1, read as the reverse complement.
CTGAACACTGATCTTAGATCAGGAAATTTGTCTCGTCAAGGTTCAAAAATATTCACAGAATCAGAATGAATAAAGAATGTTTTTAATGAGTTATAAACTTTTTTTTTAATAGAAAATGATTTTGGTGACTGAATCTTTTCCCAAATAGCTCTGCAAAGAAGCTGATAGTGGAAGTGATTCCAGAATCTTCTGGTTTAGAGACCAATGATTTATAAAGCATAAATATAAATTTTGGAGATATCAAATTAATATAAAAAAAAGGAAAAGAAAATGAAAATATTTTAGTACTTTCCCAGTTAGCTCTAGAGAAAAGCTGATAATATTGGGGAAAAAAATCTCAGGACCTTCCAAGTTTAAAGATAACTGATTTAACTTCATAATAAATGTTTGTCTTCAGAAATATCAAATTAAAAAATAAAAATTTTGAGAATAGAAAAAGCAGTGATCTAAAACTTTCCAAAATAGCTCTGGATAGAAGCTGATACCAGAAATGATCCCAGAACCTTGACAATTTGGGACCAGTGACTAAACCACATAACAACAGAACAGTTTTAGTTCTCAAAGTGTAATATTCTTAACAGATGTTTAGTTTTCCTTACCATCCAGTTGCTGACCTCCAAGCACTGGGTATATGATGGCAGACACAGAATCAACCACAACCAGCTTCAAACCACTGTAGAATGAACACGACTGAAAACAAAGTTTACAAAACAACCTTCACACACATCTCAGGCAACAGAAAGCACTTTTTACTAAAAATAAAACTTTACTGTAGCATAATGTTGATAGCATTGCTGTAATATATTTAAATAATAAGAAAAAGAATTTCTTGTTTTTAATAGTGAAATTAAATGGTGAAAATTTATTAATTATTATTTTTTATTGTTATTAATATTATTATTATTATTTATATTTTAAAAGTGTTGTTTTTATTTAAATATTAATTTTTTTTAAAGTTATTTTAATTTTTATTTAGGTCTCAAAGGAAATGGTCAATTGTTTTGTGAATAGTTTTAAAAATTCAACATAAAAAAATATGATATATATTTATATTAGCAACAAATCTTTATTGTTTTTTAAGATATCAAACAAAACTTGCTCATCTGAAGCAAACTTTGAAAATAAGTGACATATAGACCTATATGTGCTGTCATTACAACTAAATTAAATTTTTTTTTTTTTTTTTAAAGTCAACCTTTATTTGCAATATAATTGCACAAACCTGTCTTGCAAGTTTACTTTTTATTTCTTCCAAACAAGTGAAAACTGCGAAAATGTCATGAGCCTGGATAACCTTTATCTTCTGTAACATTGATTCAGTGTCTGGCTAAAATACAAAGCAGCAATCAAAAACATAAGAAAACATTTTTACTGGTAAGCATTCCACTGATATTCTGTGCTCAGAAATGTTTAAATTTCTTTTAAAATTTTATTTAATTTATTTATTTATTTATTTATTTATTTATTTTTATATTTTATTTATCTTTATTTATTTTTATTTTAATTTTTTTAATCTTAGAGAGTTCTGGTTGTATGGTTGTAATAATTAAGATATTAGCTTAATTTATAATGGTAATTCTGTGGCCTTCACCTAACAAGTTTTGCAAGCTACGAATGTAAGATATATCATTTCTTAAAAAAATGATAATAATAATAAATAACAGGAAAAAGTTTTTTGATTCTGTGTATAAAATTACCTCTTCTGTTTTTTGATGTTTTGAGAGAAACTGGACAACTCTCTCTGCACAAAATCCACCATTTGTGTCAACATAGATAACATTCTGTTTGTTGTCGCGGGCAACCGTGGCCGCACTGCTCATACAGATCTGAAACAAAGCAGACGTCTAAACACAACAAAATTTCAACACAAACAGATGAACTTTAAAATACAAACACATTCACAAATATAGATTTATATTTTATATATACATATAGAATTACAGCTATATCATAAATTAAACATATAGATATATATATATATATTCAGATACATTATAAATTAACATATACTTCATTTTCCAGATTAATGTTTGTTTCTAACATTTTTAATTTTTTTAAATATTTCTATTTAATATTTTTATTATTGTTTAATTCTGAGTTATAAAAGTTAAGGAATTATTTACCTGTGTTTTACCTGAAGCTACTTCCCCAGCCAGCTCAGTTACCTCCCCTGTGTACAGACCTCCATCCAACAATTCATCTATTCTGAATTTAAGAAAAAACAAACACAAATGCCTTTAATACATAAATATTTAGATATACATTTAGATTCATATATTAATAAAAACAATACAGTCAAAACTTATATAAAGCTAAAAAAACAACAACACCAAAAACCTATAAAAACAAAGACATACAAGGACAGTAAAAATAGGTACATGATATTTTGGGTGTGATGAAATGAATGTACATTTGCCTGTATTTTATATCCATTTTGTTCATGCATTGTTTATGTGCCTTTTTTTTTTTTAATATGAAGATGTCAGCAACTATGTTGTGACATAATATTAAGAAAAATATTTTTTCAAATAAAATAGATTTTTTACCTGAAATATTTAGCCTTTGTAACAAAAAACCACACGAATTTAAACATGGGTGTCCTAGAACATATAAATGTGCATTATTTGTTACTAATTAACTGATATATTACAATTAATATTTTATAATGAAAAATAGTGCTAAAATATAATAATAATAATAATAATAATAATAATAATAATAATAAATAATAGATTGATAGATGGATAGATAGATAATAAGAAACATTATAATATGTGTTCAGTGTTGTTACTTAGGACATGATGTCGACAGCAATGCTGTTGATAAAACTGCAGCATCGTAGACGTCGCATCCTCTGACAGGAAATGCTGAATGCTGAGCTAAAAGGACACGTCGAATTGCAACAACATCCTAAACAGATAATAATAATAACAACAACAACAAACAACAACAAAAATATTATTAACATAATGAAATGAATTAATATCTATAATCGTTTTCATCTTTCAAAAGTTCGATAATACTTACGTAATTTAATGTCGTTAGTCAAATATTACTCAATTAACGGGATAAAAATAAAATATACTAAATTATCACACTAATTATGAAACAGGTAAAGTTTATTACTTTCCATGCATGTTTGTTAATTTTGGTCCAATGAGATTCAGTTAACTAGCTGTATTTGAATGAGAAATAAGTCCATTTAAAATAATGTCAGTGTCAATATTGTCAGAATTGATTCCTTTAATTTAAAACTACTTGCATGAAAAGGTATACAGCAATTTTGTGACAGTTCCTCGGGATCTCTTGTTATAAAGTCTGTGACTGTTTTTATACCTGCTTCCTTCAGACTTTTACCAACTTCGTCTGTGAAAGCCTGACAAATGCCAGATTTTAGCAAAGACATTTGTGCAAAACTTTACACATTTTTCGTACTTTCCCGCAAATATTTAGAGTAATCTCCCTTGATACGAAACCGATACAGAAGAACGTTTTATGCATGTAAATGCGCTAATAATATATTTTTATTTATTTATTTATTTATTATTATTATTATTATTATTATTATTATTATTATTATTATAGTGAGGTAATTATTCTTGTTCCTGAGCATTATATTTTTTTATTTAATTAATTATTTATTTTTAAAATAATTATATATGCCTCTATATATTCGCTAGTCTACAAAAGTATTAAAGTGAAAAATAATGTATTTTAAGAATTACCCCATTGGCGTCGTTTTCAGTAAATCAAATCAGCTTACGTTGTAGTTCTGACATGTTGACACAGTTTAACCTAAAACTCATAGTTACTACAGTGAACGTCTGCCAAACAACTGAACACAACTCACATGCATACATATTCACCCAAGCTTATGTTATATACGCAAATGAAACTTCGCAAATTTGCTTTAACGAACAACAGTTATGTAATCTCTTGTTTTTCTGCTCGTAACACACACACACACACACACACACACACGACATATACATACATAATCAGCAAACATTACCCATTTTCATTTACCAGTGCTCATTGTCAATGTTTTAAAACAACTATTTTTTCCTTTGTCACATTGTTGCCTGGAATTTAGACATAGAGATATTATATTTATAAATAAATGTAATGTGCATTTTGACACTGAGTAATTATTTGAAACGAAATGCAAGTATTCTGAAACTAACCTGGATAAATGCATTTAGTTCTTCTTCCTACTAATTATTTTATTTTATTTTATTTTATTTATTTATTTATTAATTCATTCATATTACATTATATTATATTATATTATATTATATTATGTTATGTTATGTTATGTTATGTTATGTTATGTTATGTTATGTTATGTTATGTTACGTTATGTTATTTTATTTTGTCTGTGTTCTAAGGAGACATTCTTAGAAAGCCACAAGTACTTTTAATCTGTAACTACGACTTAGCTTTACCGTGATAAAACTTGATTTACTAATTGACTGATACCATCACAACTCGCCGAACTCCGAAAACGTCCCTTTAAAGTTTCATTATTGTTTCATTTAGGTGCAGGACGATTGTTTGTTTTATTTTGTTTTATTTTTTATATGTGTTGTTGTTGTTTGGGGGATTTTTGTGTTTTTTTTTTTTACTGGGACTACAAATATATTATAAATACACCTCAGAATTTTTTTTTTTTTTTTTTTTTTTTTTTTTTTTGAATGCTGAAGGAGTTAAACAATAATAATAATAATAATAATAATAATAATAATAATAATAATGAAAACATCAGTTATATGTTTAATTATATAATGAATAGCCATTTTGCATAGACACACGTACCCATAATTATACACCTAAAGAAATACAAACACAAAGGTACGAATATATAAACATATATGCCGTTACTTATCTATACACTAATACTGAAAGAGGCAGATATACAGACATATTATTATTATTATTATTATTATTATTATTATTATTATTATTATTATTATTATTATTATTACTATTATTATTATTATTTTCACAATTGAGCAAGAACGATATCAAAATTAGTCAGCAATGACTCGGCGAATATCTAATAAAATGAAAATAATAATAAGATGAAAGACTCAATGAGTAACACAAAACAGAAATAAAAGCAAGAACGATTACTGCTTTTTCATTTCATACGAGTAATAGATATGACTAGTACTGGAGTTGAAAGAAAATAAAAGAGAATATAACTATATATATATATATATATATATATATATATATATATATATATATATATATATATATATATATATATATATATGCGCAGATACTCATAGAATAAACCACCTACGCGACCCCACCTAATTCAAGACAACAAAAGGTTACAAAAACAACAACAAAAACCCACCCAAAAACACACGGCTAAACTGACTATAAATCTAACGATAAATCGTCAGTAACAACTGAATAATGACAACATAAATATTTTAATATACAATTATTCAAATGGCTATTATTCACTGTCTGAGAACCGAAAGTTTACTTTATAAGAAAATATGTCCGGTCAACTTTCATTTTCAAATTTCCCACAGTTACAATTACAAGTTGAATTACGCAGCATATTTATTCTGAAAGCTGACACAAGAAACTAGGAAGACGGTGAGTCTGAAAAAAAAGGTGTAATTTAAGAACAACACTTTAACAACAGAAAAACGAAATCTAGTGTACAAGAACACACAAGTTCTACAGATAAACATTCTATTACGGCATTTTATTATTACATTCGACTGAACTGATCTGTATATAACGGATATGGATTTATCTTGGAACATTTTTTAGATTAACTGTCTGAAGCAAATCTTTAAGTTGTTCGGTAACAGCCGATGCCACGAAAAATTTATAACGAAATAACTCCTTTGTCAAGCATTGAAATTGCACCCCTATCCAAATATCCCACATCCATCGTTCAGAATAACTTTACCATAAAATCAGCTTAAGTACGCCACTGTTCCTGCCTACACACAAAACAAAAACACATACATACACAGATTTCATTTTATTTATTTATTAATAATAATAATAATAACAACAACAACAACAACAACAACAACAACAACAACAACAACAACAACAATAATAATAATAATAAGATGATGATGATGATGATGAAAATGATAACAGATAAATAAAACAACAATTAACGTCGTCTGCCTTAACGCCATTTTGAATTTCAAAAGTCTGTGGAGATCTACGTGTTTCCGAAAAATCGCATTAACCAACATTTTACACACCTCTTTATAATACTTCTAAATGTCTGCATGGCACGTTCTAACAAATATCTGAAATGACACTGATATTCAGTCTTACGTAATAAAACATACCTCTGTGTGACTTATCTTCAACACAGCTCAAAATTCGTTTATAAATACAGATTTCTCAAATTTATGTCAAACTGTGAAAAATTTACGTTACACGTTGGAGGTAAGTTGTTCATAACTCTTGAAAATATTTGAAGAATTTTTATTAAAGAAATAATTATGAAAAGTAAAACAACTGTTTTTTTTTTTTTTTTTTTTTTTAAATTGAATTTTTTTTTTTTTTTTTTATTATTTTGTTTCCTCAAATATTTTTAATATTTAAATTTTTAATGTTTTTAATGTTTTTATTATTTTTTATCATTAGTTTAGTTTTGAGCATGAATATAATTTTACTGACTATATAACGTATCCATTAGACATGGTGGATCACAGAATCGAACCTTTCGATGCACCTGTTGAGATAATATCCCGTTCTAGGTACTTCCCCTTAACAGAAGTATTAAGGTATATCGTTTCCTTTAAAAGATAGCCAAAAATTTTTTTTTCTGTTTCGTTTTAGTTTCAGTATTTGAACGATGCAGTCTGGTGCTCTATTTTTCTTGGCTGCCGTTGTGTCGTGCTTCCTGATAAAATCGTCTGCTAATGTTTTGAAAACTAAAAGTCAAGAAGATTATTTTTCCCAATCTGAAATTTCTCGCGCATTCGCACCAAATATAGAGTCACATGAATTTTTCAAGAATACGGAGAAACGAGGCATTCTTCACCGACTGTGGGGTAGAATTAAACTCCCGCTGCAACAGATTGGGAAGCAGACGATACTAACTCTGGGTGATGTGGCCGCCATGACGATCCACGAAGCAGCCGAAACTGCCGTGGGACAACGAAGAAGGGATGTAGACAACATCTGGATACAGAAAGTCCACGATTTGACGAATATCATGAGAATGATCGCTGAGATGGAAGAAATGAAACAAACGCAAAAGTCTGAAGCAAGACAAGGTATAAAGCAGACGACACCTTCGAAACTCGATAAACGAAATATTTTTGAGGACTTTTTCAAGAGCCTGAAGGTTCCTCTGCAAATAGCAGGCGAGAAATCTGTCCAGGCGTTAGTCGGGGTTTTACTAAGCGACCTCCAGCATCACGAATCGGCTATCGGCAAACGAAATGTATTCGACGTCTGGCAGCGTTTCACGGAGCCCTTAAAAGCTGCAGCAAAGCAAACTGTACAACTTCTGACTGAAGCTGCAAAGAAATTTTACACGAAGCTGTAAATGATGCTAAAGGGAGAGAAAAGAGAAATGTTTTCAACGAAACGTGGAACAAAATCATAAGCCCATTAGAACAAATAGGGTTCCAAATGACCCTGGCGATCGTAGAAGCAGCATCCGAGCTCCTGAGTTCGGACACCAGCAATGGAAGACGAGACATTTGGAGCGAGGTTTTGGAAACGATCGAGAAGCCGCTGAATGCTATTGAAGCGGGGATTGGCGATGTTTTAGATCTCGCTACTGGGACTGATCTGACTAACGTCATCAGCGATGTTGTTCACAAACGAAGCGATTCGAAGCCGATGTTACCAGTAAAGAGATTTGTGTTTGACTTAGTGAACTCCCTGGAGGCTAATCTTAAAGATATAGAAACAAAAGCTAAGTCAGATATGTAAGTTTTCTTTCTTCCCTAACTTTAAAGAAAAACACATATCTATCTTAGTATATTTAATATGATCTATAAATAAATAAATAAATAAATAAATAAATAAATAAATAAAATGATTTTTCTTTCTTTTCACATCTCTCTTTCTCTTTCTGTCCATACTTTACTTCTTCAGAATTAAGTTTATCTAATAGTTCTAATATTAGTTGTGCAGTTGTTACGTTAATCATCATCATCATCATCATCATAATAATTATCATTATCAATGGTTTTTCTGTTTTATTATTATTACTACTATTATTATCATCATCGTTGCTGTATTTATTTTTTATAATAATAATAATTGATATTGTTGTTATCAATATTATTATCATCATCATCATTGTTATCATCATTATTATTATTATTATTATTATTATTATTATTATTATTATTATTATTATTATTATTATTATTAGAAACAGTGTAAAAAACCTGATCAGCAAGGAACTGCTGAGCAAAGCTGAGAAGACTATCAAAGAAAAGTTCGACTTCAATCGGCTGTCGAAAAAAGACTTGCGACGTCATCATCCAGAACAACTTCGTCTTCCTAATTCTTTCAAACATCTTGCTAAAATGTACGGCATCACGCCATCGCAGGAAAATATCCCGTTACTAGCGAAACACATCATTAAAGACGCAATAGTGAACAGTCCCAAAGGTATGTATGTGTGTGTGTGTGTGTGTGTGTGTGTGTGTGTGTTTGTGTGTGTGTATGTATATGTAATCCGTAAGGCCACCTTCTATCTTTCTAATCTCGGGCACTCTATGTTATTCTTATTATGACCATCAATGATTTATATATATATATAAATACATTTCAAAGGATTTTTTTTTTATTATTGCAGCAGTTCCACACAAAACGACAGAAAAGTTAAACGGAATTATTCATCTGCTGTCTAAGGTAAATTAATAATTATGCGATACTGAAATATAACGATGAAATTATGACATCATCAAGAACGGTAGTTTAATATATGTTGATATTTGTCAGACAGTATTGTTAATACACTGAATAGTTAGACACAAAAATGATATAGTCATTAATACGCGGAAACACAAGAGATATGTTCATAGAAAGAGTGAGAGATAGAGGGAGAGAAAGAAAATGAGAGGCATATTATTATTATTATCATTATTATTATTATTATTATTATTATTATTGTTGTTGTTGTTGTTATTATTATTATTATTATTAGTTTTTATTGTTGTTGTTGTTATTGTTACTGTTATTATTATTATTATTATTATTATTATTATTTTATGTTTTGCAGTTCACGAAATGATTTCAAAGCGATTTCAAAGAGATTTCATTACAAATATTGTGTTCACATCATTCTAAATTTAATATTTTAATAAATAAATATTGAAAGTTTATGTATTGTCTTTAATTTTTTTTATTTATTTGTTTGTTTCTTTATTTATTCATTTTGTTTTTCTTTATTTATTCATTTTCGTACTTACTTATTTATCCATTCAATTAGTCATTCATTTATTTATTTAGTTAGTTAAGATAACACATATATGAATCCAGTTTGCTTTCTAATTTATACAAACACGGTCGATGCATTAACCTATGGTGGGGGGAACACTGACATGATTTGACTAAAACTATGTTCACACAACCTGTTTTATCGAAACGGTTTAACTAATTCTGTTAGAAAATTCCAAAAACACTAAATAAATGGAACCAACTAAAAAGGAATAATAATCTGTTAAACTATAAAGAAATTTTTATTATTTTCTGCTTTGCAAACTAACAGAAATAAATAAAAATGAAGAATGTACTTTAATAAAATAATATGGTGTATGGGTGAAACGGACGTGATTTGCCGGCAGTTTGAGATAAAGAACACACACACACACACACACACACACACACACACACACACTACTACAGAATGAGAAACTCAACAGCATAGTATGGAGATTTCGAAAGATGTAATCACAGTCACGGGCTTTGAATAAGAGACGCTGTTGCCTAAACGTTAATAATTAACTTTGACTGAGCAAGTGATTTTTAAAATCAAGTTAAGAAATGATCTCATTAAGTATGGATACTGTTTTTTTTTTTTTTTTTTTTTGAAAAACGAACTTATACTAAATATTTTTGTTCTTTGTTCTAGGCATAAACACAAACAAGAAGAAAAAAATACATCTGTGCGTGGGGGGAGGGAAAAAGAAACAGATAAGAAAAAAATATAGATAGAGAGACAGAGAGACAGACGGACAAACAGACAGACAGACATATAGACATAAAGAGACAGGATGGATGACTCTTGATTTGTAAGTAAATTTCGACTTGTATTTGAAAATATAATAATTAAATTCATTTCTTTAATTATGGCGAATACAGATTAATCATATTCTAGCCAATATAAATCATACATACATACAAAATAAAACATACATACAGAATTAATCATAGCCTATATAAATAATACATATATACAAAGTTAATCATAGCCTATATAAATAATACATACACACAAAGTTAATCATAGCCTATATAAATAATACATACACACAAAGTTAATCATAGCCTATATAGGTAATACATACATACAAATTCTTATATTCACACACATATATAACCATGAACACACATGCATACAAATAAATATATTCATACGTTCATATACATACAAACAACATACGAAAACATACATACACTTTTAGAAATCTCCTAACTTAATTTAGGTCTAATAATATCTCTATCTTTCTCACTTCTCTCTCCCTTTGTGTATCTACGTACTCAGTGTACCTATTGTCTGTAGGTGCTGTTGTTGTTTTGCGCTCTTTTCAAATTGTTGTTATTATTATTATTATTATTATTATTATTATTATTATTATTATTATTATTATTATTTACTATTTCATTAATATAAAATTCACACCTCGTCGTTAGTAAAATTCAATTTATTTCTGTATTTATGATCAGATATAAACTACCCCTAATTTTAAATTATTAAAAACTCCCGCGTTTTTCCCCAACAGACCACGTGACATCGTCCTCTGATAACGTGACCTACTGGAAGCTCTAAAACTCGGATTCTCTACAGGTAAAGCCACTTTCCGTTATTTTGTTTTATAATTTTTTTTTTTTTTTTTTTTTTTTTTTTTTTTTAATGTTTTACTGAAACAGCAATATATATGTATATATTTATAATTTAAGTGTTACAGATTTTAAACAATAATATTTTGTTTGAATAAAATAGGTTACCTTCAAAAAAGATTTGGCATATTAAAAATATGCATACGTTTGCTTAACAATCATAACGTTGGTGTAAAGTTCTGGTTAAGGAAAAGCGCATTTTATGGTTTGTTTGTTTGTTTTCTGATTCTTTCTTTTTCTTTTATTTTTTATATTAGTATTTTTTGTTAATATTTTTTTTATTTATTTATTTAGTTAGTTAGTTAGTTAGTTAGTTAGTTAGTTAGTTAGTTAGTTATTCGTTTGTTTATTTATTCGATTGTTTGTTTGTTTTCTTTTAAATTAAAAATATTTGTTCATTTTCTTCTCGATTTTTATGTGTGAAATCCCCCCAAATAAATAAATAAATAATAATAATAATAATAATAATAATAAATTTTGTTTATCAAATTATTTATTTATTTATTTATTTATTTATTTATTTATGTTCTGAATTATTTGTAGAGGTGAAACATAAATATTACTGTCTATTTATATCTGAGTTTTCAGTTCGTGATTCAACATTTCAGTGTCAAAAAGATAAATGTCTTGAATTCAGAAAATGTATTTTACAATCCTTTTTTTACATTTTAGACTGGAACCATGACGTCATCTGTTGTGAAAGTGATCTTAACACTGTCTGTAATATCACAGGTACAATCTCTTCTTTCCATCTATCCCTTTGTCCTTCTTTCTTTCTTTCTTATCCTTTCTGTAGGTTTTTCTTTCCATTTTTCCTTTAGTCATTTTCTGATTTTCTGAGTATCCATAATTCTTCTTATCTGTCTGTCTATTTATCTGTCTGTCTGTCTCTCTGTCTGTCTGTTTTTCTATCTCTCTATGTGACTTTCTGCCTGTCTCTCTGTCTGCCTCTGATAATTTTCTGTCTTTTCGTACGAAGAAAATATTTTCTTATGTTTTCTTATTACAGATTATTTCTACAGAATCTCTTGACGTTCCAAAACATTTAGTGCCAACTCCATCAGGGGCTTTTGCATTGAAAACTGAAGCACCTCCAACATTGTTTACCAAACCAATGCCGCAGGAAACTAGCAAAACTTATGAATATTCAAAACCATCCGAACAACCCAGCTACCAAAGCTCTACGTTTCCAGACAGTACAAGTACAGTTTCCATGGAAACAAAAGATTCTGATCTTACAACCATGGACATGATATCAAAATACTCCAGCGGGGTGACAAAACAGTATGGAATGACAGATGAAGGGACGTCATCAACGGATTCTGGCGAATCGATGACAACGATACCTACGAAAGCAACAACGTCATTTCCCTCGGGCGAATCATCATCCACTGCTTTTGAAACATCAACTAAACAATACGTGACCTACACACCTTCGTCATCGGCAACGTCACCACCAATGACAAACGTCTCTACCGCATCAACAACGTCACAGTCGCTTACAAACTTTCCTACCGCATCAACAACGTCACAGTCACTTACAGACGTCTCTACCGCATCAGTAACGTCACCGTCGCTTACAAACGTCTCTACAGCATCAACAACGTCACAGTCGCTCACAAACGTCTCCACCGCATCAGCAACGTCACAGTCGCTTACAAACGTCTCTACCGCATCAGCAACGTCACCGTCGCTTACGGACGTCTCTACCGCATCAACGGCTGAAACCAGGACTTCTTCCAAACCTGTCTCAACTCCTAAGAGCGGCACGAAGGTGACTTTGGAAGAGATTCTGGCTCTGTTCAGCGCGATTGAACACGAGAGATATTTCCAGAAGCTTCCAGTCTCTGACAGAATGACCGTCTACGAGTTGGCGGCCGGAGTCCAGAGTCACAAGATTAACGAAGTCCTCGAGCACCTGGGCTTTGAAAAATTTATCAAGTTTATATACAGTAAGTGTCTGGTTTATCAAGTTTGTACACAGCATGTGTCTGGTTTATCAAAGTTATATACGGTGAGCGTCTGGCTTGTCAATTTTATATGCAGTGAGTGTCTGGTTTATCAAGTTTATATACAGTACGTGTCCGGTTTATCAAGTTTATATACAGTAAGTGTCTGGTTTGTGAAGTTTATATACAGTGAGTGTCTGGTTTGTGAAGTTTGTATACAGTGAATGTCTGGTTTGTCAAGTTTATATACAGTAAGTGTCTGGTTTATAAAGTTTATATACAGTAAGTGTCTGGTTTATCAAGTTTATATTCAGTAAGTGTCCAGGATTTGATAAAGTTATTAAATCTATATAGTTTTTTTGTGATGACGATGTTGATTATGATGGTGATGTCGTATTTAGATAACACGAGACCCAAAGCTGTGGGGAACTTTTATAAAAGTCAACAGAGAATTGTATATCAGTTTAAGAAAAAATATTAGATTGTGAGGCCCTATATAAAATAAAATAAATAAAAAATAAAAATAAAAAAGACAACAGGCAAACATATTTTTAGAGAAAAACCTCTATTGTAACTATATACAGCACAGAGTAAGCTTATTAGTATATTTCAGTTTGTGTCTATATATTTTTAAAATTTCACTTTGTAACGTGTTTAATTGCAGATTTACCTACAAAATACATAGAGCAGTTTCTTGCTTTTCTGTTACAGGTAAGAACGGTTTTAATCATTTTTTGAAAGGACCAATTTACTCTTGGGATGTACTGAATTAAAATTAATTCAGTTCGGGTGTAGAAAGTAAAAAAAAAAAATGAAAATTTTTAAATGAAATGTGAATAACTGGAAATATAGCAATGCAGAAGACATTATTATTAATTATGCACCATTTTTCTGAATTATTTTTAATCTGAACACTTATTCTGCACCTCTCTCTCTCTCTCTCTCTCTCTCTCTCTCTCTCTCTCTCTCTCTCTCTCTCTCTCTCTCTCTCTCTCTCTCTCTCTCTCTCTCATTATAACAATCACAGGTATGTTAATAAAACATTACAACGTTTGATTTTGCAGGGTTTGAAACTAGAGAGAGAAATAGTGCACTGAAAAGAGACATACTTTGGATACGTTTTAAAAACATTCATTTCAAGACGAGGCCAGGAATAAATCTTTGGATCTTTGTAACTGAAAAATATATAAATAAATTAAAATTAATAATTCTTTCTTTTTAGTTTTAGTTTTCATTCGTAACACAAATGACCCGATTTATTTTATTTCTATAATCACTGATCCATAAATTACCAAGGACAGCTGGAATAGAAATAAGGTAGCTTTATAATTATGATCGATTTCGTATCAGTTGTGAAATATCAAATAATTTTGGTTAATTCGATGATTTTTATTTTCTACGTGGAGCCAAAAAATAAGTAATTTGTTAAAAAGACGTTTAAGGTAATTTAACAATTGTATAGAAATGAACCGTTTGGACATGGTTATAAAAATTTAATAAAATTTAATATTATAATATATGATTATTATAATAAATGTTAATCTGTAATATTGTAATGTAAGATTGTTATAAAAATATTAAAATGTAAAAATACTGTAATATAAGATTATTATAAAAAATATTAAAATGTAATGTTGTAATATAAGATTGTCATGAAAATATTACAGTATAATATTATAATATAATTTTATATAGTCTGAATGCTGCATTAATTAAAATTAAAATTAAAACAAAACAAAACAAAATAAAATAAAATAAATGTTAAATATATAACTCTATAACTTTATAAATTTCTATCTATTTATTTTTATTGTTATTTTTTATTACTATTATTATTATTATTATTATCATTATTATTTTCATTATTAATATTATTTATTTATTTATTTGTTTGTTTTTTTATTTGACTTCGTTTTTCATTTTTTTTTTAAATATAATTAATAATATTAATTTTATTTTTTTTTTTTTTTTTTTGGGGGGGTCTATTTTAAACTTTCCCATTCAGTACATTATGTAAATTTCAAATGTAATAGAGATTTAATTATGTGTATAGATATTTCGTAGATGTTAGCACATTAAACTGTGTAAACTAGATTAGTTTTACATAATCAGCTTCCTGGAAACAACCACAAAACCAAACAAATAAGTAAAAGACATATACATCTTTGCATCATTGAATTATTTTCAGTGCCCAAGTTCGCATATGCTTGTACATTTATTTTGTGAACAAATCTGTATATAAAAATCAATAACAGCAACAACTAACGATCAGGCAAGCAAACAAATAATGATTTAAATAATTATTTAGTGACTACTAGAAATTATTAAAATATTAAAATCAACAACTGAATAAAAGAATGATGAGAGAAAAAAAAAAAAAAAAAAAAAAAAAAAAAAAAAAAAAAAAAGAAAAACCGCAAAAAAAAAAAAAAAAAAAAAAAAAAAAAAAAAGTAATGGAAAGAAGGATTGAAAATTAAATAAAAATGAAACGAACGAATATTATTGAACAAATTAACTGATGAAGGATGGATCGATGAATAAATTTGTAGTAAAATATATCGGAAACACTAACAATAATAATAAAAAAAATATCAGTATAAATCAGACTTAAAATATAATACTTCGCATATTAGGACAGCTGTTAAATATTTTCTCACACCTTCGACCCATTTACTGATTCATAATCTACAAAGCGTGGAGGTCACGTGATCAGCATGGAACTTTTGACAGGTGGCGAGAAAGTAGGTCACATTTATCAACCGCTCTTCACCGATTCCAGATTAAAGATGAAAGAAAACTGATAAAATGTCGTCTGTTCAGTTTTAATCGTGTTTGTAGGCTAATCTGTGGCCATTTGTGACTTACACACGATAAAATGCTTAACAGAATAATTTTAATAATAATAATAATAATATTAAAAGTAATTATGATAATGATAATGATAATAATAACAGTTGTAGAAGTAGTAGTAGTAGTAGTAGTAGTAGTAGTAGTAGCAGTAGTAATAAGTAATTAATATTATTATTTTTATTTTGTTATTGTTGTTGTTGTCTATTATTTTGTTTGTTGTTGGTTGTTGTTGTTGTTGTTACGATGATAATGATAAACCAACGAACATGAAGAATGTAATGATGATAATGAAAATGTCTGTATCTATCTTTCGTTCTTTCTTTCTCTCTATCTATCCACCCATTCAACTGTCCATCCATTTATTTATTATCTATTTATCTGTCTATTTATCTATCTATCTGACTATCTATCTATCTATTTTCCAGTTAAACAAATCTATTTTCTGTCTGTTCTAAGATTTTTCATCTATCTTTCTTCTATCTATAAAAATCTATTTGAGATGAAAAAGTTGTAAATCAAACTAGAAATTTTCACCAGTTATAAGACATGATTGGACTTTTAATTCTAAGATTTTTTTTTGTACTAAAAACATTAATCTTTGAGATGAACAATTGTTTGTAGATTCATTTTGTTAACTATCCACGTGTTCAACAGCAATTGTAACTGTCAGAAAACAAATAATGATTTAAATAAATTTAGTGACTACTAGAAATTATTAAAATGTGAGATCTAACTTACCTGTCTTTTAATCCAGGTAGGTACAAAGGTGAATAACTATACTGTCATATTTGTAGATGTTTATTTAAAAATAGAAACACTAGTTTTATTAATTAATAAATTAATAAATTATTATTATTATTAATAAGAACAACAACAACAACAACAACAATAATAATAATATAAAAAAAAATAACTGTCAGGAAATATATTTATTGAATTCTAAATAATCAGTAATTTAAAAAAGTAAACAGAAACATAAAAAATATAATAATATAAATGAATGAATTTTATTTTTAATTAATTTATTCATTCATTCATTATTATTTAAATGGACTTTAAATATTTTACAGTATAACTTTAAAAAAAATAATAATAAACAAAATATTAGTTATATTTGTAAAATTAAAACATAATAATAACACACTTTCCCAAACCGATTTGCAAATTTGTTTCTATGGCAACAGTGGCAAAGATAAGAAGTACGACAACCTAGAAGTTATATCTGTTAATACAACAATCGTAAAACTTCGTGCTTTTTCGTGAAACTGCCGAGACATTTTTTGTTGTTAACAGACTGAACGATGATATCCACGAAGCTGCTGTTGTTAGGTGTGGTCGTCGTGACCGTCTGCCAGGCGGATGTCGTAGAGGATGTCATCGACAGACTGGTCAGTAAGGTTGTCAAGACAGCGGTTACCAAGGCAATAACGTCGCTGGAAGATTTAACGTCAGTATTTTCTTTCTTTCGTTTTTTTTTCCCCCTAAATATCACATTCATTTTTTTCTTTCTTTCTTGCTTTCTTTCTTTCTTTCTTGCTTTCCTTATTTCTTTCTATCTTTCGTTCTTTATTTATTTATTTATTTATTTTCCAGACACAAAAGCGATGATATAAAGCGAAAACTAGAAGAAGAAAGCGAAGATATTTTACAGGAAGCCAGCCACGATTTAAAGTCGTTGTTGCAAAGACCGCACAAAATGTCAGTGAACAAACTGATCAAGACTTTTGTGCAAACTTTGAAAAAAGGTAATCAATCATGACGTCATATCATTACTAGGAGACGAGCTATATTTACGTCATAGTTATGCACCACTGAGATAAAATAAGTATCGTACGCGTTATTATGGTATGGAATATTCATATTATTAATTTTAATAATGACTGGGTGAGGATGTATGGATGTGTGAATGATCTGTGTATGTGTGTGTATGATGTATGTGGTGTGAATGTGTTTGATTTGTGTTAATCTGTATTGAAATACATTTTTAAGACATTTCATTGTGAATTTTACCAGGCTTTTTATTTATGCTTTTTCTGTTATTCTCATTTCAGTCTAATTAGTTATAACATTAATATATTATTTTCAGAAATCCCACCCAAAATTAAAGAAATAGCGAAAAGTATTTACAAAGATATCAAGAAGGTAAAATTTTGTTGCTACATAAACACATGTATGTTGAATGCGTACATATATTTATAGCTATTACATACATATATATATATACATATACATACACACAGAGAGACAGACAGATAAATGTTTTCCTACTACTACTACTACTACTTCTTCTTCTATCGGTACTACAGTTGCCTCTGTTATTTCTACTAGTAGTCTTATTTACATCACTATCACTGTTGAGACTTACTAATAACATAACTTACCTATTTTATTTTCATTATCAATAATATCATCATCATAATCATCACAATACTGCAGTAAAACGTGTTCTGATATTTTACTACTGCTGTTCCTACTACCTACAACACTACTACTACTTCCACGGTGACTACCGTTACTCTTTGTACTACCACTACTGGTACAAATACTCCAGCAACTTCCATTACTGCTACTACTACCTCTATTGCTACTACCACTACTATTTTTACTGTTAGTAGTACAATAACAACTATAACTACTAGTACACCAAAAACAACCTCTACTAATACTACCATCACCATTATTACTTCTACTACTACTATTACTAACACCACCATTACTACTTCTACAGTTATTACCATCACTACTACTACTACTACTTCTACACCACCACCACCATCACTATAATCATCATCAATACCACTACAACAACTATTACTACTGTTACCACCACAACTATCATCACCATCACCAATACTGTTTCTACTACTATTACCATCACTTCTACTACTACTACCACCACCACCACCACCACCACCATCACCAACCACCACGACCATTACTATTACTACAACTACTTCATCACGGCAGAAATAAAAAAAAAAATATATATATATTTCTCACTAATTTCAGCTGAGGACGAGAAAACAAGCCACACAACCAATCTCGTGTCGCACAGACCTGGACAAGACGATTGGGATTTATCACTTCATAGACACTCTCGACTTCAAAGAGCTGCCCGAGGGTGAGGAGATATTTATGTACGAGATCCTGGCGGCGGGGGAGAAGTGCGAACTGCACAAATTTCTAGAGCCTGAAACAATGGAGCGTCTCTTTATTTTGTTAGATGGTGAGTTAGTCATAGAGTAGTAGCATGTACAGGGTCCGAGTATCTATAAGCGTACGAAAAAATAAACATATACGCAAGTTTGTGTACACGTATTAATATGCTGAGATATTTTATTTTTTAGATTTCAATTGTTGTTGTTGTTGTTGTTGTTGTTGTTCTTCTTCTTCTTCTTCTGACTATTATTATTATTATTATTTTTTATTATTATTATTATTATTGTTATTATTATCATTATTATTACAGATATGCCAATAAAATACCTTCATCGTTTTCTTCAGTTTCTGTCGCTTGTAAGTAGAATTATCTCCCTTTTCTAAATTTCTAGTTTTGTCGGTAAAAAAAGATAAAAATAAACAAGAACTAATATTTTCTTTAAAATGAATGAACAAACAAATAAATAAATAAATAAACAAACATTCAAATAAACAAACAAATAAAAAATAAAAGAATAAGAAGGGAAAAGAAATAAAATTGCCATTAACTTATTTATTTAATCTTATTTAAAAAAAAAATTATTCAAAAATAAACTTTGCCTGTCAGTAAATTATGATTTTACCAAATCTTTTTCTGTTAAATAATAACTTCAATTAACATTTTAAATGTATTTATTATTGTTGTTTTTCTGGTTTTGTCTTGTTGTCGTCATTATTATTATTTATTTATTGTAATATTATCATTATCGTTGTTTCTTTTGCTATTGTTAATCATATTGTTGTTGTTGTTATTATTATTATTATTATTATTATATTATTATTATTATGGTTGTAGTTATTTTTGTTGATGTTGTTTCTGTATTATTTATTTATTTATTTTTTGCTTTGCAGAGTTTAAGAGCTGAAGGAATCAACACACCACTGGACTAAACTTACTAATTTTTAAAACTCGTGAAACAAAAAATATTGTACCTGTATCATAAATAAACTACAACCATAACTGCACCCTTTTACCTTTTTCTTTTCAATCACAACAATAACAGCAATTAACTAAAGCGTGTTTGCGAAGTTTGACAATCTAGATTAGAAAATGTACGACGTAACCTTTCTGGGTTTTGTTTGCTTGAATTTACATAATGGAGTGTAATTAGTCACCTTAATACTGAGAGAGAGAGAGAGAGAGAGAGAGAGAGAGAGAGAGAGAGAGAGAGAGAGAGAGAGAGAGAGAGAGAGAGAGAGAGAGAGAGAGAGAGAGCTTGATAAACATTATCTTAAAGTCATATATTATAAAAATAATAAATAAAGGAGGCAGTTAGTAATGAAGTACATTAATGTTAGTGAAAGTAAAGTTATTACAAAAGGTCGTGCTGGCCAATTCTCTGGTGTGTGTGTGTGTGTGTGTGTGTGTGTGTGTGTGTGTGTGTGTGTGTGTGCTTTCTATATCTGACACTTTGTTGCTAATGTTAACATTTTCTAAACATTTTATTCTATGTTTAGAATACAAGTTTAATAATAATATATATTTTTGAAAATGAACCGTAAACGCCTAAAGCAAATGGGTGTGGAGTTGACTGGTCTTCCATTCTGGTCAACACTAAAAGACGTAAATCTATTTTAAAACTATTATCTACCCAACTTACTCTGTCTGCAATCCAAACATCGACAGACCGTTGAATTAAAATCTTATCACACCCTTTTCACCTGTATACACCGACGCATACGTATCGGAGAAGTTACGACGTCGTAACGTCATCCATAATGAAATATGATGTTGTGAAAGTCAAAAATAATGAAAATTAAGATTAAGCGTCGCTGGTTAAACTGGTGCGGTACTTATCGTCTGGCCTATAAATGGCGTGCATGCACCGTAATTCTGATTAGTAGAAGACTTTAGAAGAAAGGAATGATCTGAATACTATACAACTCTAGCAAGGTAAGAATAAACAAAGAGAACTCTGATTCTTCAAGTATTTTAACAGCGTTCTCAAACGTTTTCTTTTACTTGTTTTTATTCACACTGTTTTCTTTGTCTTGATGGCCAAATGGTAACATCGTCCGCCTTCGGAGTGCGGGCGACTGGGTGTCATACGTTCGACTCGTCACGGCATCACGTGACATAGTGCGTTAAATAGAGTCTATTCAGACGTATATACATAGAGAATATTTAAATACTAAACCACACACATATAAACAAAAACATACTGATGCCATTAATTTTGAACATTCATGAACATTACATGCATACAGATACATAAATACATACATACACTTACATTCAATCATATATATACACACACACACACATAAATACATACGTACGAACGCATACAAGTACTGATCATTAGTTTTGAACTTTCAGTGCTGTTGATAATTTCAAGACACTGACCTTCTGTCAGCAGAAACAAAACATTTCTTTATTCTAACACTATCAATCGTGTATTTCAATTATTATCTTGGTGTTGCTTTTGAGCTTGTCGCAAACACGACAAACTATGGTGATCTGAAAACTCTGCTAGACCGACAGTTCTTCTGTTTGATAGTTTTCTCTTATGACAGGAAAGCTGTGAATTTGTCACGTGCCACTTCCAAAAGCGGACTTATCAGGCAGAACGCGTGGAACAACTGTGAAGAAAATTTACGGGTTCAAGAACGTAATGTATATATTTACATAGAGAATAATACGTTTTAGATGCTTAATTAACTATAATAATAATAATAATAATAATAATAATAATAATAATAATAATAATAATAATAAATAAATAAATAAATAAATAATATTAAAAAAGAATTACAAATAAAAAAATAAAAAATAAAAATATCATGTATAATTGATATAAGCCCGAACGGAGATACCCGTAAACAATATAAATAAATTCTTTTTCTTTTCCATTTCTATTTTTTTTCACCCCTTTTAATAAAATTTTATTTATTTATTTATTTATTTTCATCCATACATTATACCAATTTAGGGTTGGTTGTAAAATGTCATGTTTATGTGCGTGCATGTATTTCACATTGTTGTTGTTGTTGTTGTTGTTATTATTATTATTATTATTATTATTATTATTATTATTATTATTATTATTATTATTATTATTATTATATAACTATTTATACTGATAAAATAAAAAATAAAATAAAACCAAATTGCGTCTAAACAAAAATGGCGCAAATTATTAAATAAATAACTGACATAAGATATATTAATATTTACATTTCAGAAAACATCATGATAAAAGTGTTTCTGTGCTTGGGTTTTCTTTTCGTCTTCGTAAACGGTGCCTCTATTCCGCCCTCACAGGAAACGCAGTTTTCATTTATTAGTCTCATTGACGATATTGAGCAGGCGCCATTTTTCTCATCCCTACCGGAACATGAAAAGGTCATAACCTTTGAACTTCTGGCGGCCGCAGAAACCGGAAATCTGAACGCCCTACTGGACAGACTGGGTTATATTAAACTGTTTACGTATTTAGATCGTAAGTATAATACAAGCTGGTTTTTGAATGAATTTATTGAATACAATATAAATGTAACTGGAAAAACTATTTTATTAATTGCGTCATTGTTTGTTTGTTGTCGTCATGATCGTCAGAGTCTCTTTGATTTCTGCCATTGTTTGTCTGTCTATCTATCTATCTATTTATTTATTTATTTATTTATTTATTTATTTATTTATTTTATATTTTCAGATCTGTCAAAAGATTACACTCACAAGTTTATTTCATATTCCATACCGGTATGTTAATGTATCAGTTGTTGTTATTCTGTTATGGACTGGCCAGTATAGTATTTGTAAACTCTTCATGGGAAAACACTTACATCATAACTGAAACAGATACCTTTAATTTAATTTTTTTTTTTTTTTTTAAATGTTTTTAGTAAAAGATGTTATTGTTATTATCGTTGTTGTTATTGTTGTTGTTTTTATTTTTATTAACATTGTTGTTATTGTTAATGTCAATGCTATTGTTGTTGTTCTTAGTATTATTATATTGTTTTTATTGTTGAGTTTGTTATTATTATTATGCTGTTGTTATTATTGGTTTTCTTTTATTATCATCATTGTTGTTACTATTATTGTTAATTTCGTTATTATTATTATATTCTTGTATTTATTGTTGTTGTTGTTGTTGTTGTTGTTGTTGTTATTATTATTATTATTTCCAGTTTTTGAAGAAAGAACTCGAAATTTAGAACTTCATTACCTCAGCTAAATTAATGTAAGTATGGTTGATACATGTTTACATGACACACTGACATTAAAATAAACACTACAACAGACAATGTTACCACTTGGCTTTAAATATAAACTATTCACTTTGCACGCTAGGATATTGTGACATATCCTCAACACGATACCATTATATTATTACTTCCATACATCTGCATCAATGCAGTTCGTTTGTTAGTCAAAACAGAAGTTAAGGACATGTTAAGGAGATCATCATCATCGTTATTATTATTATTATTATTATTAGTAGTAGTAGTAGTAGTAGTAGTAGTAGTATTCAGTTGTGACAGTAATAGCATATTAGTTGATATGGTAGTAGTAAAGAATAACTAATTATTAATGTCACTTAACTATTTTTTGCTTTGCATAGCTTTGAAACGATATCCAGAGAACTTGTACATTATTCTTTTTTTTTTTTTTTTTTTTTTTTTTTTTTTTTTTTTTTTTTCTTCATCTTAATCCACAAGAATTTATGGATTATTGAGTTTAAATATTTGATATTTATGGATTAGTGAGTTTAAATATTTGATGTTTACGGATTAGCGAGTTTAAATATTTAATGCTTGTTTTAATTAATTATTTAATTTCAGGGCAGCAACAAGATTGCTGACGCCATCGAGAAGAGGATTGTGTAAATATCAAACAATAAAGTCAAACACGTCTTGTTAAATCAACGTTTGTTTTGTTTCAAAACTGCACAAGAACATTTTGATTGTTTTTACAGTCATCAGTCACGTGTTTGTTATTCCTCCCTAGAGAACACTGGTTAATTTTCTATCATCTGCTGTAATACGTCAAACATTTGTTTATCGACATTTGTTTATTCCTAAGTTATTATACGTCAGACATTTAATGACGTCACTAGAACACACTGGATAATTTTTATCATTAGTTATTGTATGTCAAACATTTGTTTAATGACATCACTAGAACTTATTAATTTTCTGTCATCGACTATTAGCTGTGAAAAATCTATTTAGCGACATTATGAGAACATGTTAATTAATTTTCTATCATCGGCTTTTAAATATGAAAAACCGTTTGACGACATTATTAGAACATGTTGATCGACTATTGTAAGCAAAGGGATAAACAAAAACTATTTCATCCGAATACTTGAATTGTGTTTGTCGAGAAATTTGAGTTAAATTTTGAAATGACAGAGAAAGGAAGTTTCAAAATGGTCAAATTAGATCATCTTGAGAAGTCGTTGTTCACAACTGCTTTTATTTGTTAATAATTTATTATAATCTTACACATACGATTTCTGAATGAATAAAAAAAATGTAAAAAAAAAAAAAAAAAAAAGAAAATCTTCAAGTTTCAGATACAAACCATATTTTATAATTTATTCAAAATAATTTAAAATAAAATAAAATAAACGAAAAGAACGCCAATAAGATGTTAATAAAAATAATAAAACGCAATAAATATCGAAATAAAACTGATAAATAATAAAATGAATAAACAGCAAGTACATTTCAGTAAATGAAAATAATATTAATACAATAACAATAAATCAAAATAAATAATAAATGTAATAAAAACAAATAATCAACAAATAAAACTAAAACAACGACAACAGCAGCAACAACAACAACAACAACAACAATAAGCAATAAAAAATAATAATAAATTAAAAAATGAATATAAAAGTAATAAAGAAACAATTGCAACTCTTAAGAAAATTTTTAAAAAAACAAAGTATGAAACGCGGTCGATCGATAAGGGAGAAAACTCCTGTAAGCCTCTTAATTAGTGTTTCTTTTATTTTCAAAATTATTTAACTGCGTGTCAATCAGAACATAGAGTTTTTACTCGATCACCTATTTCGGTTTCAACAACTGCATTATCAGAGCAGATTCCTGGAAGGTGGGAGTCATACTTACACGCACACTCACACGCACACACACACACACACACACACACACACACACACACACACACACACACACACACCGACATATCTGTCTTTCTCAATTCAATAGTGAGCACCAAAAAGGGATGCTAGGAAGCAAGGCTGCTTTGGTCTGGAGGTTTAAAGGAATAAAAACAAAGTTAATTTAATAACTGGTGTCCAAGTGTTCAGCTGGCGGGCTGGACTAAAATCCCTCACGGGCCAAGGGTTGCCAAGCCCTGATCTAAAAACATTTCTCAAGTGTTTGATCTCTGCAATATTTCAACACGCGAAAAACAAACGTCACTGTTAGTGCATAAGTCCTTCGAATGACTGATTTCCTTTCGTCTCAGTTTTGATATTTTATCATGTGCAGAAAGACAAATGTTGAAACGACACTGAGTGAACTTAGGTGTACAGTGTGTGATGTAAAGAAAGAGCATACATTTGTGTGTTTGTACATCTTTATATAATTATTTTGTTGTTTTTTTGTGTGTGTGTGCGTTGAAAGAGAAAAATGGATAAAAAGATAACAAAAATGGATAAAAAGATAACAAGAACAGAGCAGAGAAAAATAATCTTGTTAATTTGAAACATAATTAGTATTTATTCGCATGTTTCTGTGACTGTGTAGAGTATTCATGCACTTATTTAATCACACAATTTTATTTTAAGTTTGTAACTAATAATAAACTCCAAAGTTCAAATACCAAACAGATAAAATTTAGTACACAACATCACCTCATGAAAATATGACAAGACAATATAATGTTAACGTAATGATAATTTTTGACGTGGTCATTAGATGTAAATGACCGGTAACATAGTTATCTCTATTTTACATCGTATGTTTTCTAATCCAAAAGTTCAGAGCTTTAAAAATCTGTATCTATATACAATAAAACCATTTTTATTTTTTCATGTTGTCAGAAATTTTTGATTAGTCATTTTATATGCTGCACAAGTATGAAAAAAAAAAAACAAAAAAAAACCTCAGGAGCTTTAATAAACAGTTGAAATGGAAATGGTAACAAAATATTCGTTTAGGTAATTGATAAATCTGAAAGTAATGAAGAATGAATGCTGATTTGATACTTAAAACAAACAACTCAGACAGATCATTGTACAATAACCCACACACAATAACAAACGAATCAATGAAGTCTTAAAAATATAAATCTATCGTTTTATCTGAATGTGTATATATGTGTGTATGTATGTACGTACGTACGAGTTTGTATGCATGTGTATGTATATATGTATGTGTGTGTGTGTGTGTGTGTGTGTGTAATTATTTACAACTCTCTTTTTCTCTGACTTTATTCATCTTTCTTTCGCAGTTATCTTAATCTGTACGTCTGTCTGTCTATCTGTCCATCTTGCCTGTTTTTTCTGCTTAATATTTGCTCAGATACGTGTATTTTTCAAATTCTCGTGATTCAGGTTATTAACCTTCAAAACTGCTTACGTACTTTGTGAAAAAAAAATGAACTGCTTCAACTTTACAGAATCGAACTCAAGGTCTATTGATCTGCACGCAAATATTTTAGAAACTCGTATTTCTATTGACTGAAACTTCAAAGTCAGTTTCGTTGCCAAAGTCTAAAAAAAAAAAAAAAAAAAAAAAATGTATGGTTTGCCAGTTCGATAAAAGCAAAGGTTAAACTTTAAATTTCATTTAGACTGAAGTTAAGTACCAACTGGTTATAACAACTATGACTTTGAGTATGATGTAATAATAATAAAAGGTATACACACACATACATATGCATTTATATATATATAAGAGAGAGAGAGAGAGAGAGAGAGAGAGAGAGAGAGAGAGAGAGAGAGAGAGAGAGAGAGAGAGAGAGAGAGAGAGAGAGAGAGAGAGAGAGAGAGAGAGGATTTAAACAATCTGAAAATTCCGTAACACTAAAATGAAATCAAAACGCACCATGAAACTAAAGAAAAACAAAACAAAACAAATAAAATAAGGAATCGAATATAAGAGAAGAAAACAAACACCAAACATCCTCATTTTATAAACACGAGCTTAGAAAAACCGCCAACCAAACATCATCGCCCGGAAATATTAGAAATATTTTATCAGAGTTTTGCAGATTGCCAAGGATGCATTTATTGTCGATATAAGACTGTTTATTGTTGCAGGAATCCGCTAATCCGCGAGATTTCGTATCATCGCAAAGATGTGAAAATTGTTCTCGCTGCCAGCACGTCTTCAAACAGACAGTTCATGTTGTGGCAGAGATTTGCTTTGTTGCCTGGTCAAACATGGGCGTATTGATCTGTGTGTGTGTGTGCTTGCTTATAAGCACATGAACGACACATGCGAACAGAAACATTTTCCTGTTTGTACGTTCGATGACCAGGCGAGAGGCAAAAAAAAAAAAAAAAAAAAAAAAAACCACTTTCAAACGCGATATTTAAAGAGTGAGAAGTTTCTGGGAGCAGCCATTTAACTGAGAATCATCAGACCAAACGATTCGGTTATTCTGCGTTAAAAGAAAGACTGTTTTTTCTTTCCCAACCCACCCCACCAAACTGTTTTCAGATAGCTGTAGGATTATATTGACTGGCAAAGAGGTATTGATGACGACGTCGTCATGTCGTCGCTAACGTTGTTGTTCATGCTCGTGGTTTGTCTTGCTGCTGTCGTCACCGGACAGAAGCGGACACAGAATTTTCCCAAAAGTCCGTTTCGCAGAAATGGCAAATTAAGAGAAGTTTCCGCTCCGGATAAAAAGAACGCTGTCCAACAGCCACTGCAGCGACAGGATCGTGTCGGGCAACGACAGCAGCATCGAATAGTAAATGACTACAGTAACTACAATGTGAACAACATTATCGATGGACCTCATGGACACCACAGAAAAATGCCAAAGAATAAAGGAAAAGCTGTAGACGGTAAGTAAAATGTTTGGTAACAGCGTATTAACATAATAAATTAATTTAGTTTAATAATAAAAAAAAATCAACGACGTATTAACATAATAAATTAATTTATTTTAATAAACATCAACAGCGTATTAACATAATAAATTAATTTATTTTAATAAACATCAACAGCGTATTAACATAATAAATTAATTTATTTTAATAAACATCAACAGCGTATTGACATAATGAACATCAACTACGGATAAATGTACTGATCATTAACAATGTATTAACATGAATATCAACTATGCGCTAATACAAGGAACATCAAGAAATACATAATATAGTAACATCAACTGCGTATTAATGTAATTAACATCAACTGCATATTAACATAATACACCTTAACTGTGTATTGTTTTGAACATTAATTATGTAATAACGTAATAAACATCAACTAGATACCAACGTACTGAACACTGCATACTAACGTATTGAAAATAAATTACATATTAACGTGTATCAAATAGGTAATAATTATTTTACACATCTACTTCTGTATAACTATCACCTTTCTGTCTCTGTTATTTAACAATACGAATATTATTAGATTACCTGTGTTGTAATTACAGACAGCTATGATGAATATACTCACCTTTATGATTTTTTTCCCTTTTACTTACCTTTGTGTTCCAAACATCCGTAATGTTTTCTTTCTCACAAATTTCTGTTTTTTTTGGAACAGAATCTGGGCAATTATTCTGAAAGATAAAATAAATATTATTTTAATATCAGTTAATCTGAAAGACTATTTTTGTTACTACTACTACTATTACCTCTGCTAGTCCTACTGCTCCTCCTGCTACTCCTCCTACTACTACTGCTGCTCCTATACTACTACTACTGCTGCTACTGCTACAATTTTAATTACTATTACCCACCTATTTATTTACTTATTTATTTAAATATTTCAGGGAGATGTGAGGGAAAGCTCTATCATCCCAGGACTCACATTTGCTGCTCGGGTGTGATTCAGCGACGTCAGGGACTACGGCCAGCGTGTTGTAACACCGACGTCTACGACTACGTCTTCGACCTCTGCTGCGACGGCAAAGTAACAAAGCGTACGCTGGCTCAGCCGGTGTGTTAAGGAAAAGTTGGCGAGTTTTGGGCTCTAGTGAAGAATTTGGACATTTTGTGACCAGAAAATGGAATTACAGTTCTCCGCATCAATTCTGGAGAAAAATTCTAAATCGTTTTCTTTGATGATTTTTTTTATTTCTTTTCTACGATTATTTTATTCATAGGCAAAGTGAAGTAATCAGTTTTCGATAAATTACGTTAAGTTGTATGTAAAATGAATTCTGGTTTAAAGAGATATTTAACGTAAAAAAAAAAATAATATGAATAGGATCATTTATACAGAGTTAAAAAAATAATAAAAATAATTATAAAAACTTTTGACATAGTTTATGAATTTAAAGATTGATAAATAAAATCGACACTGAACTGTAAAGCAATGTGCGAAATGAGGGCTAAGTCATATAAAATATAATACGTAAAATTAATTATATTCATTATTTTACGAAACCAAAGGTTATTTATGTTTGTTTGTCTATTGTTTTTAGTTTTTTGGGGTTTTTTTGGGTTTTTTTTTTAATCAAATTAGGTTTAGTCACATAAACATTTACAAGACAAATGTATAGAAGTCAAGAAATGAACCGTAATTTATGTAAAAATTTAATTGTAACATTGAAGCTATGTTTTAATAATCTTAATAATATATATGTGAAAACAATATTAATGTATTTTAACATTTAAACATTAAATTATCACTCATTCAAATCAATATTTGTATGCGAAATTATCATTAATATATATATAAAAAAATATATTACGTGAAATAAATGCTAATGAACATAAACATGTATTTGTGAAATCAACGTAAAATTAAATCAAATTTTAAAATATGTGAAATCAACACTTATGGAGGTAAATATTTATTTGTGAAATCAACGCTATCGGACATTTATATTTGTGAAATTAACGTTAGATTATATCAATGTTTGTAATAAATTAAATCAACACTAACAAACGTATATATATATATATACTGAAAATGTGTAAAGTATGAAATCAGCGAAACCTATGTTAAATTGTTTACTTTAACGAATGAAACATATAGTTATGAAATTATGGTTAATTTATATAAAAGTTTATAATAATATTATGTTAAATCAGCTTTACACATACGTAACTATACACGTAAAATCAACGTTACTCCAAATGCAACCAGAATAAGTCACGGAAACATATCGGCATTCATTTCTGAAAAGACGTCCAAATTTTATTTATATATAAACAATACTAATTGATAAAGAATAATGTATTAAATAAATATACGAAATTAATCAATATGATAAAACCATGGTATTATATTACATTGTGATCATTACATATGAAATAACAAATTATATTGTTTGTTTTTTTAATTAAAATTATTTATCTAAACGTATTAAGGAAGACATTACTGGAGACAAAACGTCTGTGTATAAATACATGTTGATTATAAGGAACTGTTTTGTTTTTGACTGTTATTTAAAAAAAAAAAAAAAACAGTTGGCTACTTTGTTAACTGAAAACAGAGGAAAATAAATTAATGCTTTAGAAAAACGTGCAGTATTTATTTATTAATATTTTAACATATGGCATAATCTTTGTTTAAAAATAATGATTAACAATTAAAAAATGTGTGTGTGTGTGTGTGTGAGAGAGAGAGAGAGAGAGAGAGAGAGAGAGAGAGAGAGAGACTGAAGTATTTACACAACAGTACTAATCAACTTTCTCTGTTGATATAAACAAAAACAAAAATTGGAAGACGCACGTACACCAAATATTTTAAATAGGAAATAAATTATTGACAAATAAACATTAATAATCTCTCTCTCTCTCTCTCTCTCTGTATCTCTTACGTTGTTTGTATATGTCTATCAATCCATATATGTCTACATACACATACACACATACATCCTCTCACACACACACACACACACACACACACACACACACACACACACACATACACCCTCTCTTACACACACATTACAAATGATTTCCCATCTCACACAAGGAACAAGGTAAAACAAGGTTTTATTTTAGTTTTCCCTTTTATGTCAATACCACGTCTTCTATTCTGTCATTGTTTAGTGATGTCAAACATCCCAGCCCATGTTACACAAACGTGCACGGGGATAGCAACGTCAACAAGCTACCACACCTTGTGTCAACAAACTGGTTACCGTTTCCAAAATAAACTGGGCATGACGAGAAATCGGGGAAAAAGAAAAGGACGTCGTAGAAATTTTAATCATACTGGTTGCAAATGAATTTTCTATTAAATAAATAAATAAATAGGAAATTTAAATTATTATAACCACATAAATTAAAAAAAAAATTAAACAAAATAAAACATAACAAATAACAATGAATAATAAATTGAATAACAATAATAATAACAATAACAGTGGTAATAATAATTAGTCAGAACAAAATAAAAATTTCACGAACCATAATCAAACTCTTTAATAAGAAATAATAAAATATAAACAACAATGTAGTAAATTAATAAAATTAATATCTAACAAACAAAATAAAGTAATTTGAAGAAATAACGATTAACAAACATCAAACTCTTTTGTTTGTATTTTGAAATAAAAAATTAAATGCATTTATTTATTTATTTATTTATTTAATTAACAACAATGTGCAAGTAAATTAATAAATTAATATCTGACAATGCAATTTATTTCACGATATTTTTGGTTGTTTACAACTCAGTTAAATTATATTAATTCTTCTGTAGGTTTCTAAGTACGTTTGACATTGTATATATGTAATATGAGAATGTTTACCTAAAGTTCTGTAGCGCAGTTTAGATTGAGATATATACGTATATGTACGGTTGAATGACTTTGAATGTAAAACCTCCACGTCACCCATATAGCTACTTATCTGCGACGTGTGACTGATCACGTCTTACGACATATATACACGCACATGCCATGTCAATGTCCTTAATCTTGTGACTATGTCAACAACAAACAAAGTATTTACGAATATATTTATGCAAACTTTTAAAGTTATCTTTAGATTTCATAGCGTGATGTTTTTAAGATTTCGCTTGATTTTTATTGATTTAAATTATTATTATTATTATTAGTATTCCTGTTTAAAAAAGACATACTTCTAATGCAAAGAAGATAACATTACATATCCCTCGCGACTTTTTTTTAAATAAAATAAAAATTTTAAATTATATTATCCACGGTTCACAAGAAATGTTTATTGTTTTTAACATAAGTCAGCTTAGTTTTTATATCAATTTTACATTCAAAAATCATTTTCATTTTAAAAAACGAGCATTTTATTATTATTATTATTGTTGGTGCTGTTTTTGTTGTTGTTGTTGCTATAGTGACTAGATATTAGAATATATACAACGATAATTTAAAAAAATATATATATATTCAAATGACAGATTCTAAAGGTATCTTACAACAAATTAGAAATAATTAAAAATCGGAAGCTAAGTTTATTTTATATTATATATATATATATATTTTTTTTTTTTAAGTTACAATTAATATCCAAAAATTTCAAACATTAAAAATAAAATTCAAGACAAAATGTTTAAATATTCTGTAAACTGTGACAATTTTTCATTAATTCAATTAAATACTAGTGCTCTCTATATGTGTGTGTGTGTGTGTGTGTGTGTGTGTGTGTGTGTGTGTGTGTGTGTGTGTGCATGCATGCTAACAATTCTTTGTTAAAAATCATGTATATTATAATCCGTACAAGATAAAAACTCAGTGTGTGCATTATTCAGAATAAAATGTCTTGCCAGAAGTAAAACCAAACTGAGTGTCTTCTGACTGGAAACAATACACTCTCAACTGACTATGCTCGATTTTGTGGATAAAAAAAATAGCATAATCATAATCAAACAAATCATCCCAAAATGTGTTTTTTTAAAAAAAGAGAAAGTTTTAGTTTGTGGTGTTTTTTGGGGGTTTCTTTTTTAAACAAACTTAAAATGCATTTTATTTTTCCACAGAATAAATTTTGAATCTTTTGAAAATATTTTTTTTTTTTTTTCATACCCACGTCATCACAGTAATACTACATATTACGTGACACTAATAACAACTTTACAACAGCAGCTTAAAATGACTTCACGTCAGATGATGCACACTGGCAGTGCTGTATTCTACTTTTTGTTTTATCCAGTTACACAAGTTTACAGTTAATTCATGCTTATACTGGATACAAGAACACACACAGGTGTTGAATTTCCAGTTTCAAAAACCTGTGCAAACCTTGTTACATTATAATAAATTTTATAAACTATTGATACCACTCATGTAACAAAATGTCTGGTGCCCAGTAACTCACCTTTACCAGGACAAACCATACATCAGTGACATCACCGCATGCATTGTCAGTCTGTTTTATCTACAACAAACAGTGCAAAAACTTCAAAATCAATTTTAAATATTTTTATTAAAACAATAACAACATTAATTCAGTAACTAAAAGGAAACAATTATATTAAGACATACAGGGTTGGCAGTTCAGTTTTTGTGCGTTTTATAATTAAAAGAAATTGTTTTCTTAGTGATCAA
The DNA here is from genome assembly GCA_012295275.1 of Chrysomallon squamiferum. NCBI lineage: Eukaryota > Metazoa > Mollusca > Gastropoda > Neomphalida > Peltospiridae > Chrysomallon > Chrysomallon squamiferum. Next base: position 5,780,295 of record CM022671.1, on the reverse strand, counting down.
CAACACTTAGTGTTAAAAAAAAAAACCACTCACAGACACATATTTATGTATTTTATAATGTCATATATATATATTTTTAATTTAATTTTTTTTATTGTGTAAAACTTTAAATGTGTATCTTGCTAATATTAACAATGTTTTAAATGACTTTATTGATGTGCTATGTGGATAAACTAGGATGTAGCATGCAAGTTAAATATTATCTGACTTTTACGAACTGAACTGCTGCTGATTAATTACTAACAAAGCACATAACCAGTCTTTGTGAATTCACTGTGAGTGATTGGAATATAAGATGTATTTAGTCTTTAGAACCACCAATAGTTCCTGTGTGACACTTATTTATTTAATGTTTTTCATAACATTAACAATAACAAACAGTAACTGAATTTTGATATACATATATATATATCCTATTGAGGTCAGGACTGATATGTCTGCTATAAGTATCTCTAAATATATATATTTAGCCAAACTTTACCACACAATATTTACGGTTCAGAAGCATAAAATTTGATTTAGTAGACACACACACACTCACAAACACATACCTCTATCATGTGTGTATGATATAGTTTGGCAATAGTTCAGCATTAATATCCATTAATATTATTCACTGGAAGATTTTTCCTGTTTTGACTTTTGTTTGGAATCCTGCTGGAAGATAATCCTGTTTTGGACTTTTGTTTGGACTCCTGTTTTTGAGTGTTTTTGGATTCCTGTCTTGGACTGTTGTTTGGACTCCTGTCTTGGACTGTTGTTTGGGTTCCTGTCTTGGACTGTTGGTCTCAAGATGCGTTGTGATCAGTAATACGTTTTCACCATTCCAGTAATACCAGTTCGGCAGATTGGACACACTTCCATAGCCAGCGCACACTGACCACAACAAACAAGATGACCACAGGGCAAAAATGTCATTTGAAGCTGATTTTCCATACACACTTTACAGAGATATCTTTCTTGCAACGTGCTTAAAGAACTAGACTGTTGTTCACGTGCAGGAGTAGACTGCTGTTCACTTGTAGAAGTGGACTGTTGGCTTGGATTATACAATTGTGGTGCTGTTTGGTTTGTTACAGAGACTTGGTTACTGCTCGGTGACACTGTGCTTGTCTCAACTTCCATTTCTAAAAGGTGAGCAGCCAGATCAGCAGCAGACGCGAATCCAGTTCCTGTTTCTCTGATCTTCCATTCCACAGCATTCTGGACTAAATCTCGAGGGTAACCCATCTCCAACATCGCTTGAACCTGGCTGCTGTTCGCAGCTTTTCTCACTCCACTCTCTGATCTCCTGTTTTCATAATTCACTGTTTGGTTTCCAACTTCTACATTATTAGGGGTGTTCTGAGATGCTGAATTTTGTGAACTTTGAGGTGTGAAAACTGCCCGATTACTAGAATAATAAGTATAACGAAATGTTAGTTTTTAATATCACATTTTAACTCTTACCTTTGTGTGTTCAGATATTTTTGTATTTCTAGTTATGTTATTTTACACTCTTAATTTTTGGGTTAGGTAGTTTATTCTATTTCTGTTATATTGCTGTACACTCATCATCATACACATGATCTTCATAATAACAGTTGGTATTTTGGTATTGCATTTTTTTAAATATACAAATATGCACGTATACACATCCACACAGACATAACACAGGAGCACTGCTTTTAAATGTTACTTGGTTCATTAAAATGTTTATTTGGTTTTTGTTAGTTATTATTAATCTATTTATTGTTGTTTTGTTGTCATATTTAATATTAAGAAAATTATGCTTGCCCATGTTTTGATCTTTATTTTTTTATGTGCATATTTTTCATTTATTTCTCTTCAATAAATCAGAAGTGAATTTTTATACTATTTTTATACTATTTTTTATACAATGAGACTGTTTGTTCTATAATACTCGGTTTGACTGGAAAAAAAAAAGTCAAAATAATCATCAAGTATTTAATCCACTCTTATTTAGTTATTAATAAAAGTAAAAATCTCCTGTTAATCTTTAACACAAATCAGTTACTAAATAATCAAAAAAGTAATTACCTTTGGTGTGGTTCCGTCCCTGACTTCAGAATATCGTCAATAAAATCCTGGCCAAGACATAATTTCGTGTACGGACATCTAGGAAAGGCTCTGGCGTGTTCGATCCATGGATCGTCTCCTGGCATCCAGTCGTACAGTCTGACTTGGCAGTATGCACACTTCACCCGGTCCGGTTTGAAGCTGTCGCCAAGATAATAAAAACCAGCACGAGCAAGTTCGTTCGGCGTTTGGCGTCGATCTCGTGGCCATGCCGAAAACGAGGCCAGTCTGTTTTCTTCTATTTGCATGTCTTCTGCCATGGGAATATTGCCTACGTATTCGCCTTTCACGAATGGACAAGATGGAAAATGTAGTTTATGCTCTGACATGGGTTCGTCTGACGGTAGCCAGTTCTTTAAAACCCCGTGACAAAATGCACATTGTACTCGATCCGATATTCCGGTATAATAAAATCCCGCTTTGGCGAGGGACTTCGGTGTTTGGTATGACGATGATGGCCAGTTCCAGAATGTATCCAGTCTTTCTTTTTCTGATTTTTTTCGTTGCATTGTTTCTGATTCAGAAAAAAAATCTCCTACACCATCCACCACAACTTTTGAACATTGGGTCTGAGGTTCCCAATCAGCTTTTCTCAAAGTAGAAATCATTTTCGATTATCTGCAAATAATAATTATCTTTAACGCTGTTGTAAATGCTTAATAGTCAACATATTTATACTCTCGTGCTATTTTAAAAATTGTGTCAAGGTCAGTAACCAACTCGTTTGATTGGCTATTTTCCGAATATTCGCGCATGCTCTCGTACGTACACGAACGCTAAACAAGTTGTTGTTCAAAGTAAAAAAAAAAAATTAAGCATTATTAATATTCTAAACAGATAAATTTTGTAAAAAAATTTGTATAAAGATAAAAATTAAACATGTTATTATACAAAGTCTTAACTATAATATTAACACGGACATTTTGAAATGTATTAATCATAAGCTATATCAGTAAACTAAGTATCACTGATACATTATACAGTAACTGTAATAGTAATAGTAATAGCAATATAATACATTATACTTATGAATACTCGTCCGCTGGTGACCGGAAAACACTCCATTTAATGTAAATTATTATAATAAAATATATAAAGTAATGTATTTCTGATTTTTCATTTAATTAATAAACAATAAACACCGTCTTTCATTCTTTTTTGTAAATATACGAGGGAAGAGATTTATACATACTTTTGGATGACACGCTGGAACCTGCTTCGCTTTGATCGGTTGTGAAACTCGTTAACATCTGTGAAGCAAAACCGGTCTTCATTATTTATACAGTCATCCGTCTCAGATTACCACGCCTATATATTCGTTAAATTATCCAATGGGGTTATCGTTCGCTCCCTTCATTTCAGTGATTACTCATCATGGAAACTTTGTGAGTTACGCCAATGTATGTTTAGATGTAAAGAAAGTAGGGAAGACCTGGGCACAGTCGATCGGAAATCTTCTGTTTCGTATTATTTCTATTTCAAAGTCGGCAGACTTAATGTTGACGGTGGAAATGATAGAAGAACTTCCCCTGTATAAAACTTGTTTACTTATAACCTGCCAATTGCCATCATTTTTTGCTGAATGGAAATTTACAAAAAAAAAAAAAACGATTTGATTCACTGTGGGCAGGTAAAACATTTTAAACTAAACTGCATCTGTGGGTCAACATCTGCCACTTGTTGGTTGGGAGCAGGCAACTTCCCTACAACATCTTCAAACAAAACATCTCATACGTCTTCTACATGTGGAAAAATAAATGTGTGAATGACTTTGGTTTCTCACGTCCCAAGAACTTCACTTCAAAGATTGCCTCATCAGTAGCTTCAGTATGATTTCAAACCTGCCCTATGTACATAACCGTGGGGTTTTTTGTTGTTGAAAACCTTACCAAAACAAAATCATAAGCACTGAGTGCATTGGAATCTAGCAATTCTATGTCCTCTACTTGATGCTCCATAAATTCATCATAGTCTGATGCATCATAATCATCATCAACATAGAATTTTTAATCTGCTTCTTCACTGTAACTTGTGCTGTCTTCATTTGCAGTATTTCTATGCTGGAACTTCAACTTCTTCGTAACTTTTCTAACTTCTTTAATATCTCAGCTCTCTTGTTTATCTTTCTTTCTTTTTCTCTTTTGTTCTGCTTCTCTTATTTGTTTCTTGATCGTCTGTCAGAATAATAGCTGCACCCTTCTTTCTTCCTCCTTTGTTTTTATGTGTCAGCCTGTACTGAAATTTCAATGCTATAATAAGGTAATCCTGCAGAAGTATCTCTTTATCCTGACTGAAAACCTGGAGGCAGTTGTGTTTTAGGTGAATATGCTATTACATCTTTGTTTTCAGAAGTGCATGCTTTTTTCTCATATCTACGGAGAGTTGAAAACTTGATATCATGTGTTGCACAAACATTTTGAATACTTTTTCCTTCATCATTCACAGTGAGAACAGCTTCTTCTTTCATTTGCCCACTATCAGTATTTCCTATTTCTCTCTCTCCTTTTTTTTCCTATTGCGTACCATTACCTGTGTTGCCTGAAATAGCAAAAATAAAAACTGTTAATCAAGAGGGTATCTTAAGATAACAAAATAATTGTGTTGAGGAAAATAAAATTAGTTTAGTAGTGAAAAATAAAGTTTTGAAAATTTTCCAGGGCACAGTGAATCACTTGTCAAAATGAGCCAGTGTACCCTGATTCACTGTACCCCAAATGCACTTAACGCCCTCTTGTGGAATTATTTTAAAAACGGCTGCCTGCACATGGTTGTTAACTGCATGAAACAGCCCCATAATCACAAACAAGTGCTTGGTTACTTATTACTGGATGATCTATACTAAATGACAAAAACAACAGAGAATGCAAATTTTTATTTTAGATAGTGAAAAATATAGTTTGCCTTGTATTTGTTCTGCAGTGAAATCTGGTCTTGAATCATCCACTAATTCAGTTGGGGATTGCCATCATCTTGTTATTACAAAGCATCAGTTACTCTTAAAAAAGACAGATTCTCTTGATCCACTGTGCCTGTACTCATATCCATAAATCCGTGTAGTTTCATTAAATATACATCTCTGTTTTAATGAAATAAAAAGAAATTAAAATAACGAAAACTGTAATCCGGAGATAGTTACAGTCATTTCAACCCATCTATTTAATTATTTAGATTTTCTTAAGTACTATTTACAAGATTAAAATCCTTAATATTATTTATTTATTTATTTATTTTTTAAATAAATGCTTCTATAGCTGCTATTACTTAACTACTACAACTACTAAAATGTGTTTTCTTTATTTATCATTTTAACAAATCCATTCATTTTTCCATTATGCATATATCCCAAATAAATTTTTTCACTATCCATTTATCAATTTTCTTATCAGTAACAACAATAAGTAAAATAAACACATAAATAAATACATAAATACATAAATACATAAATAAATAGATGATAGTTGTAGATACTTGATCTAAATGAGATTTTACACAAAATAATTTTACTTTTTTCTAGATATGAAATATATAAGGAGAGAATATATATAAATATATATTTAAATTCCATATCCTAGCTTCAGTATATAAGTGTATTTGATTTACAGAACATGTTTAAAATATAGTTCATACACCAAACACAAAATAAGTAAATCATCTCCAGCTTTTGAGCATATTAATGTATGCATTAGTGTTTTCCAGTTTGTGTAAATGTATAAATGCACCAATTCTCTGGATATAAATTAGTATATGTGTGTCATGTATGGTATGTGTGTTATGTATGTTATGTACATATGTGTCTGTGGATATGTGCATATGTGGCAGATCCTGATAACAGTGTTTAACTCTAGAAATGGCAGACGTCCAAGTTTTTTTTTGTACAGTGAACACAGACCTAACAGAAGATGTAGAGAAGTTTGAAACAAGAAGTTGAGTCACAGAACACAGAAATCTATTTTGAAAATATTTTAATATTAAAAATGTTATTTATTGATTATAATAATACATTTTTTTTTTAAATCAGATTTTATACACATAATAATAATAATAATAATAATAATAATAACAGCAACAGCAACAACAAAAATAATAGTGATAGTTGAAGTAGTGCTAATAATAATAGTAATAGTGGATCTAGTAGTAATAATTAAGCTGAGATAAACATTGATTAACAACAACAACAAAAAAATAATAGTGATTGTAGTAATAGTACTATTAATAATGGTAATAGTGTATTTATAGTAGTAATAATTAAGCTGAGATAAACTTATTGATTAGGATTCTTGTAGAAATAATATGCCAAAAACAATTAGATTAAAAATTTAAACAGGAATTAGATTGTTAAAATTTTCTTTTCTATTATTCTTGTTCTCATTGTTTTTGTTGTTACTACAATAAATTATCACTCATTCAAATCAACATTTGTATGCAAAATTATCATTATATATATATATATATATATATATATATATAGTAAAAATATTACGTGAAATAAAAGCTAATGAACATAAACATGTATTTGTGAAATCAACGGAAAATTATATCAAATTTTGAGGAAGACACTTATGGAGGTAAATATTTATTTGTGACATCAACGCTATCGGACATTTATATTTGTGAAATTATATCAATGTTTGTAATAAATTAAATCAACACTAACAAATGTGTGTATATATATATATATACTGAATTGTTAAAGTCTGAAATCAATGAAACCTGTGTTAAATTGTTTACTTTAACGAATAAAACATATAGTTATGAAATTACGGTTAATTTATATAAAAGTTTATTATTATTATATATTCCTGTTTAAAAAAGACAAACTTCTAATGGAAAGAAGATAACAACATTACATATCCCTCGCAACTTTTTTTTAAATAAAATAAAAATTTAAAATTATATTATCCACGGTTCACAAGAAATGTTTATTGTTTTTAACATAAGTCAGCTTACTTTTTATATCAATTTTACTTTCAAAAATCATTTTCATTTTAAAAAACGAGCATTTTATTATTATTATTATTGTTGTTGTTGTTGTTGCTATAGTGACTAGATATTAGAATATATACAATGTGTTTAAAAAAAAAAAAAAAGAGTTTTAGTTTGTGGTGTTTTTGGGGTTGTTTTTTAAAAACAAACTTAAAATGCATTTTATTTTTCCCACAGAATAAATTTTGAATCTTTTGTAAATACAGTTTTTTTCCCATACCCACAACATCACAGTAACACTACATATCACGTGACACTAATAACAACTTTACAACAGCAGCTCAAAATGACTTCACGTCAGTTAGATGCTGCACACTGGCAGTGCTGTATTCTGCTGTTTGTTTTATCCAGTTACGCAAGTTTACAGTTAATTCATGCTTATACTGGATACAAGAACACACACAGGTGTTGAATTTCCAGTTTCAAAAACCTGTGCAAACCATGTTACGTTGTATTAAATTTTATAAACTATTGATACCACTCATGTAACAAAATGTCTGTTGCCCAGTACCTCACCTTTACCAGGCCAAACCACACATCAGTGACATCATTGCATGCATTGTCAGTCTGTTTTATCTACAACAAAAAGTGCAAAATGTGAGTTAAACCAACCAGAAACAAACTTTAAAATCAATTTTAAATATTTTTATTAAAACAATAACAACATTAATTCAGTAACTAAAAGGAAACAATTATACAGGGTTGGCAGTTCAGTTTTTGTGCGTTTTATTTTTATATATATATATATATATATATATAATGTGAAAGTCAGAATTAAAAGAATTTGTTTTCTTAGTGATCAACAACACTCAGTGTTAAAAAAAAAAACCACTCACAGACACATATTTATGTATTTTATAATGTCATATATGTATTTTTTTTATTTTATTTTTTTTATTGTGTAAAACTTTAAATGTGTATCTTGCTAATATTAACAATGTTTTAAATCACGTTATTGATGTGCTATGTGGATAAACTAGGATGTAGCATGCAAGTTAAATATTATCTGACTTTTACAAACTGAACTGCTGCTGATTAATTACTAACAAAGCACATAACCAGTCTGTGAATTCACTGTGAGTGATTGGAATATAAGATGTATTTATTCTTTAGAACCACCAATAGTTCCTGTGTGACACTTATTTATTTAATGTTGTTTTTCATAACATTAACAATAACATAAACAGTAACTGAATTTTGATATATATATATATATATCCTATTGAGTTCAGGACTGATATGTCTGCTATAAGTATGTCTAAATATATATATTTAGCCAAACTTTACCACACAATATAGTAGACACACACACAAACACATACCTCTATCATGTGTGTATGATATAGTTTGGCAATAGTTCAGTATTAATATCCATGACACTGTTTTTTTCATGACATTATTCAGCTGGAAGATAATCCTGTTTTGGACTTTTGTTTGGAATCCTGTTTTGGAGTGTTGTTCGAATTCCTGGTTTGGACTCCTGTTTTGGACTGTTGTTTGGACTCCTGTTTTGGACTGTTGTTTGGACTCCTGTTTTGGACTTTTGTTTGGACTCCTGTTTTGGACTGTTGTTTGGACTCCTGTCTTGGACTGTTGGTATCAAGATGCGTTGTGATCAGTAATACGTTTTCACCATTCCAGTTATACCAGTTCGGCAGATTGGACACACTTCCAAAGACAGCGCACACTGACCACAACAAACAAGATGACCACAGGGCAAAAATGTCATTTGAAGCTGATTTTCCATACACACTTTACAGAGATATCTTTCTTGCAACGTGCTTAAAGAACTGGACTGTTGTTCACTTGCAGGAGTAGACTGCTGTTCACTTGTAGAAGTGGACTGTTGGCTTGGATTATACAATTGTGGTGCTGTTTGGTTTGTTACAGAGACTTGGCTACTGCTTGGTGACACTGTGCTTGTCTCAGCTTCCATTTCTAAAAGGTGAGCAGCCAGATCAGCAGCAGACGCGAATCCAGTTCCCGTTTCTCTGATCTTCCATTCCACGGCATTCTGGACTAAATCTCGAGGGTAACCCATCTCCAACATCGCTTGAACCTGGCTGCTGTTCGCAGCTTTTCTCACTCCACTCTCTGATCTCCTGTTTTCATAATTCACTGTTTGGTTTCCAACTTCTACATTATTAGGGGTGTTCTGAGATGCTGAATTTTGTGAACTTTGAGGTGTGAAAACTGCCCGATTACTAGAATAATAAGTATAACGAAATGTTAGTTTTTAATATCACATTTTAACTCTTACCTTTGTGCCACTTTCTGTGTTCAGATATTTTTGTATTTCTAGTTATGTTATTTTATACTCTAATTTTTTGGTTTAGTATTTTATTCTATTTCTGTTATATTGCTGTACACTCATTATCTTCATAATAACAGTTGGTATTTTGGTATTGCATTTTTAAAAATATACAAATAAGCACATGTGCATGTATACACATCCACACAGACATAACACAGGAGCACTGCTTTTAAATGTTACTTGGTTCATTAAAATGTTTATTTGGTTTGGTTAGTTATTATTAATCTATTTATTGTTGTTTTGTTGTCAAATTTAATATTAAGAAAATTATGCTTACCTATGTTATGATCTTTATTTTTTTATGTGCATATTTTTCATTTATTTCTCTTCAATAAATCAGAAGTGAATTTTTATACTATTTTTATCAACAAATAGCAGTACAATGAGACTGTTTGTTCTATAATACTCGGTTTGACTGAAAAAAATAAGTCAAAATAATCATCAAGTATTTAATCCACTCTTATTTAGTTATTAATAAAAGTAAAAATCTCCTGTTAATCTTTAACACAAATCAGTTACTAAATAATCAAAAAAGTAATTACCTTTGGTGTGGTTCCGTCCCTGACTTCAGAATATCGTCAATAAAATCCTGGCCAAGACATAATTTCGTGTACGGACATCTAGGAAAGGCTCTGGCGTGTTCGATCCATGGATCGTCTCCTGGCATCCAGTCGTACAGTCTGACTTGGCAGTATGCACACTTCACCCTGTCCGGTTTGAAGCTGTCGCCAAGATAATAAAAACCAGCACGAGCAAGTTCGTTCGGCGTTTGGCGTCGATCTCGTGGCCATGCCGAAAACGAGGCCAGTCTGTTTTCTTCTATTTGCATGTCTTCTGCCATGGGAATATTGCCTACGTATTCGCCTTTCACGAATGGACAAGATGGAAAATGTAGTTTATGCTCTGACATGGGTTCGTCTGACGGTAGCCAGTTCTTTAAAACCCCGTGACAAAATGCACATTGTACTCGATCCGATATTCCGGTATAATAAAATCCCGCTTTGGCGAGGGACTTCGGTGTTTGGTATGACGATGATGGCCAGTTCCAAAACGTATCCAGTCTTTCTTTTTCTGATTTTTTTCGTTGCATTGTTTCTGATTCAGAAAAAAAATCTCCTACACCATCCACCACAACTTTTGAACATTGGGTCTGACGTTCCCAATCAGTTTTACTCAAAGTAGAAATCATTTTCGATGATCTGCAAATAATAATTATCTTTAACGCTGTTCTAACTGCTTAATAGTCAACATATTTATACTCTCGCGCTATTTTAAAAATTGTGTCAAGGTCAGTAAAAAACTCGTTTGATTGGCTGAAGTTATATTCTCGAATGCTCTCGTACGTACACGAGTTGTTAAGCATTATTAATAGTCTAAACAGATAATTTGTGTAAACAATTTTTTTATAAAGATAAAAATTAAACATGTTATTATATAAAGTCTTAACTATAATATTAACACGGACATTTTGAAATGTATTAATCATAAGCTATATCAGTAAACTAAGTAACACCGTTACACTGATACAATCATACATCATACAGTAATAGTAATAGTAATAGCAATATAATACATTATACTTATGAATACTCGTCCGCTGGTGACCGGAAAACACTCAATTTAATGTAAATTATTATAATAAAATGTATAAAGTAATGTATTTCTGATTTTTCATTTAATTAATAAACAATAAACACCGTCTTTCATTCTTTTTTGTAAATATACGAGGGAAGAGATTTATACATACTTTTGGATGACACGCTGGAACCTGGCTCGTTTTGATCGGTTGTATGACTGGTTAACATCTGTGAAGCAAAACCGGTCTTCATTATTTATACCAAGCAGTCACCGTTTCAAGATTACTCAGCTGAAGTCAATAATTATCCACTGGAGTTACCGTTCGCTGGTTTCCGTGATTACTCATCATGGAAACTGAGTTACGCCTATGTATGTTTAGATGTAAAGAAAGTAGCGAAAACCTGGGCACAGTCGATCGGAAATCTTCTGTTTCATATTATAAAATTATTTCTATTTTAAAATAATAATAACAATAATAATAATAATAATAATAATAATAATAATAATAATAATAATAATAAAAAATATTTGATTCACTGTGGGCAGGTACCGGGGCAGAGTGAATCACTGAACGTGGCACAGTAAATCAAATGTTAAAAAAGACCTCATATTCCAATTTTAATGTTCACAAACATTGCATTTATTCTTAAATACCAAAATAACTGTGCTTAAAAAGATGTTGTTGACAACAAAGATAGCAAAATTAGGCACTTATGGCAATAGTTGCCTGTGCTTTCTAAGTGTAGACAAAAGGAAATAAAATTATAATAAATGAATTTAAAATAGGTCTTAAAAAACCTGTTACAGTTAAACCTAGTGTTCAAGGTTATAAACAGTGAACAAGTACCAAGGTAACATAGGTATGTGCATGTCTTGCAAAACATTTTAAACTAAACTGCATCTGTGGGTCAACATCTGCCACTTGTTGGTTGGGAGCAGGCAACTTCCCTACAACATCTTGAAACAAAACATCTCATAAGTCTTCTACGTGTGGAAAAATAAATATGTGAATGACTTTGGTTTCTCACGTCCCAAGAACTTCACTTCAAAGATTGCCTCATCAGTAGCTTCAGTACAATTTCAAACCTGCCCTATGTACATAACCGTGGGTTTTTTTGTTGTTGAAAACCTTACCAAAAACAAAATCATAAGCATTGAGTGCATTGGAATCTGGCAATTCTATGTCCTCGACTTGATGTTCCATAAATTCATCATAGTCTAATGCATCATCATCATCATCATCATCATCAACAAAGAATGTGCTCTAATCTGCTTCTTCGCTGTAGATTGTGCTGTCTTCATTTGCAGTATCTCTATATTGGAACTTCAGCTTCTTCGTAACTTTTCTAACTTCTTTAATATCTCAGCTCTCTTGTTTATTTTTCTTTCTTTTTCTCTTTTGTTCTGCTTCTCTTATTTGTTCCTTGATCGTCTGTCAGAATAATAGCTGTTCCCATCTTTCTTCCTCCTTTGTTTTTTTGTTCAGCCTGTACTGAAATTTTGATGCTTCAATAAGGTAATCCTGCAGAAGTATCTCTTTATCCTGACTGAAAACCTGGAGGCAGTTGTATTTAGGTGAATATGCTATTAAGTCTTTGTTTTCAGAAGTGCATGCCTTTTTCTCATATCTACGGAGAGTTGAAAACTTGATATCATGTGTTGCACAAACATTTCGAATACTTTTTCCCTCATCATTCACAGTGAGAACAGCTTCTTCTTTCATTTGCCCACAATCAGTATTTCCTATTTCTCTCTCTCCTTTTTTTTCCTATTGCGTACCATTACTTGTGTTGCCTGAAATGGCAAAAATAGAAACTGTTAATTAAGAGGGTATCTTAAGGATACAAAATAATTATGTTGAGGAAAATAAAAATAAAGTTTTGAAAATTTTCCAGGGCACAGTGAATCACTTGTCAAAATGAGCCAGTGTACCCTGATTCACTGTACCCCAAATGCACTTAACGCCCTCTTGTGGAATTATTTTAAAAATGGGTGCCTGCACATGGTTGTTAACTGCATGAAACAGCCCCATAATCACAAACAAGTGCTTGGTTACTTATTACTGGATGATCTATACTAAATGACAAAAACAACACAGAATGCAAATTTTTATTTTAGGTAGTGAAAAACATAGTTTGCCTTGTATTTGTTCTGCAGTGAAATCTGGTCTTGAATCATACACTAATTCAATTGGGGATTGCCATCATCTTGTTATTACAAAGTATCAGTTACTCTTAAAAAAGACAGATTCTCTTGATCCACTGTGCCTGCACTCATATCCATAAATCCGTGTAGTTTCATTAAATATACATCTCTGTTTTAATGAAATAAAAAGAAATTAAAATAACTAAAACTATAATCCGGAGATAGATACAATCATTTCAACCCATCTATTTAATTATTTAGATTTTCTTAACTGCTATTTACAAGATTAAAATCCTTAATATTATTTATTTATTTATTTATTTTTTAAATAAATGCTTCTATAGCTGCTATTACTTAACTACTACAACTACTAAAATGTGTTTTCTTTATTTATCATTTTAACAAATCCATTCATTTTTCCATTATGCATATATCCCAAATAATTTTTTTCACTATCCATTTATCAATTTTCTTATCAGTAACAACAATAAGTAAAATAAATACATAAATAAATAAATAAATAAATAAATAAATAAATAAATAAATAAATGATGGTTGTAGATACTTGATCTAAATGACATTTTACATAAAAATAATTTTACTTTTTTCTAGGTATGAAAAATATAAGGAGAGAACATATATAAATATATATTTAAATTCCATATCCTAGCTTCAGTATAAGTGTATCTGATTTACAGAACATGTTTAAAATATAGTTCATACTGCCATTCACCAAACACAAAATAAGTAAATCACCTCCAGCTTTTGAGCATGTTAATGTATGCATTAGTGTTTTCCAGTTAGTGTAAATGTATAAATGCACAAATGCTCTGGATATAAATTAGTATATGTGTGTCATGTATGGTATGTGTGTTATGTATGTTATGTACATATGTGTCTGTGGATATGTGCATATGTGGCAGATCCTGATAAGAGTGTTTAACTCTAGAAATGGCAGACATCCAAGTTTTTTTTGTACAGTGAACACAGACCTAGCAGAGGATGTAGAGAAGTTCGAAACAAGATGTTGAGTCACAGAACACAGAAATCCATTTTGAGAATATTTTAATATTAAAACTGTTAATTATTGATTATAATAATACTTTTTTTTTTTTAATCAGATTTTATACACATAATAATAATAATAATAATAATAATAATAACAGCAACAGCAACAACAAAAATAATAGTGATAGTTGAAGTAGTGCTAATACTAATAGTAGCACTAATAATAGTAATAGTGGATCTAGTAGTAATAATTAAGCTGAGATAAACATATTGATTAAGAACAATAACAACAACAACAGAAATAATGGTGATAGTAGTAGTAGTACTACTACTAATAGTAATAATAATTAAGCTGAGATAAACTTATTGATTAGGATTCTTGTAGAAATAATATGCCAAAAACAATTAGATTTATTAAAAATTTAAACAGGAATTAGATTGTTAAAATTTTCTTTTCTATTATTCTTGTTCTCATTGCTTTTGTTGTTACTACAATAAATACTGCTATCATTATTTATTTATTTATTTATTTATTTATTTATTTATTTGTTTAACATTATTACAAACTTTTAAGTATTCTTCAAAATTTATTCGAGAAAATACATTATAATTATCACATTGGACAACACCAGATAAATGTTAAAGTAACAACAGCAGCAACAACAGTCACATCAACCATGACACCATCTTTGCCGTTCTTTTTGAAGGAAAACTCATTTTCCTTTGAGGGTTGTTCATTCTCCATTGAGTCCAAGCTGTTGTTTTTAGATCTCATTTGTGATAAACAAGCTTGCAGTGTGCTGGAATTAATCAGCATCAAACCTTCCATAACATCTGAAAAAATATATATATAAAAGTAATTAATTAATATTTAATTTTTTTTTTTTTTTTTTTGCCCCAAAATTAATAGTTCTTAAATAATGTCCAGTGTAAATAAAAATACCAGTGATTTTAATTTATTATATATATATATAGTACATTGAAGACATTTTATAAATTATTTTAAATTTGTTATTATTAGTAATAGTATTAGTAGTAGTATTATTACTTTTAAATATGCGAGTGTTTTAATAGTAAAATCTGATTTTTTAAATTATTATTATTATTTTATATATTTTTTTAATATAAATGATGCATTATTACTTTATTATAATTTTCAATGTAAATAATAACAGAAATAAACATTTTTTTTAATTATTATGTTTTTTTTTGGGTTACAATACCAACAAAATGAAGTAAAAAAAGATATTTTAGCTGCAAACATGGAGGAAATAACAAAAAATAACATTTAAAAACATTTAAAAATTTTGTTTTTTTTTTTTTTACTTGAACTGACTTTGTTTGAACTTCACACAGGCAAATATCTACTGTTTTATGCACACTTAAAATAATAATAATAATAATAATTATAATAATAATAATAATAAAAAAACAGCTAAGAAAATGAAAATATGTAAAAATGTAAAATATGTTCAAAGTAATGTGAGACTTGAGATTGGTCTTAGATATTGGTACGTTCTTAAACAAGTTTTAAAAATAAAGTTAGAAAATGATACCACTTTAGATAGCACTCCCACATCCGCCTACACAAATATTAAAAAGAGATGTTAAACCAAAAAAAAAAACCCCAAAAAAACAACAAGAAGAAACCCCCCAAAATAAACCACATAACTAAGAGTGATCTCATAACGCACCCTGTGAACTGTTCTAAATATAGAACACGTGTTCTAAATATAGAACAACAGTTACTTTCATTACATTGTTAGTTCACTGTATTATACAGCTGTTAGGTGTTCTAACGTTTAATAATAATTCGGTAAATTTTAGGATTAATGACTACCATCGCTATTTCCTACACTTATGCATTTTCCGGACCGGTGCTCACCCCCACCCCCAATTATTAATAGTCTTATTAGTCCGTGAATAAACCACAAAATACCACAAAATACCAATACTGAGTTCGGGCCCGTCTTTTACCGAAAATGCACGGAGTCTGCGCTTTACACAACATTGGAAAATATTTCCTTCATTCAATCAAACCAGTAGCGAAACGTGGTGTGGGGTGTGGGAAACAGGGGCAGTAGCCCCGGGTTTCAAAATTCTTGGGTTGACTACTTTGACTAGTGGAAGGGGGTCGGTGGTGGCTAATTTCCACGGGTTCAGGGGTGTAACGACGCTTCTTTGCCTCGGGAATGGAAACGGTATCTGCCATCTGGAATCAAATTCCCGGTTTACTCCCGAAAGTTAATCGAAAGGCTCAGTGGTCTTGTTGACATGCATGTCTTTACCTCAGTCATTATAATGAACTGTTCCAGATTATTTTGAAAGCGATTATTATTGTATAAATGCAGTAATATCTCGCTTAAGGATATCCTGCTTTAACGATCTTTGCAAATGCCGATGATAAAAAGAAACGGAAGAAAATAACTTTAAAAACAAAATACATTATCTTAAATGAAACCAAGACCCTCATAAATGAACCCACAATGAGCGGCATATAATTATTTCTTAATGTATTTGTATAAACTGATTTGTAAATGATTTACTGTTTACTTAATATCTATAATCTATTAAATCATTTATGTCTAAACTGCTGTTTTATTTCTCCTTATTTTTTTTTTTTTTTTTTTTTTTTTTGGTCAAATTTCATCAGCGAGAAAGTAATCATTGCTTATAACCTTAATTCTATGTAAATTAGTCTCCCGCTTAACGATACCTCACTTCACTATCGGAAATTTGGAATCAATAACATCTTTAATCTGAGGTATTGTTGTATTATGGATATCGCTTATCGCATAAAGTATGCAAATATGAATGTGTGCATAACGTGAATATGCTCAGAAACATATATCTTGAACATCTTTAAGCTGAATATGGTTAAATTCGAACAGTTAATGATAAATGAGACGTTCACATAATCTATTTACTGAATATAAGCGAATTACTTCCTCGTACGTAATTTTTTTTTTTTTTTTTTTTTTTTAAATTATATTGCTGAATAAAATTAGTTATTTATAATATTTTTGTCGTTTTCTTTTACAGAAGCAAGCCATGAGAATTATTATTATTATTATTATTATTTTTTTTTTTAATACAATCTATAAAAAAAAAAAAAAAAAAAAAAAAAAAAAAAAAGAAAGAAAAAAGAAACTGATGTAAAATTGATGTAAAATTATTTATTATTGGTTGCTTGTTTTGTAACGGAAAGGAAATGCTTATGAATTAGAAATGACCAGTTTAAAAAATAATAATAATAATAATAATACGAATAAAAATAGGAAGAATACGAATAATAATAATAATAACAACAACAACAACAATAATAGTAATAATATTATAATAATAATAATGTTGATGATGACGATTATGATGATGATAATGAGAAGGAAGAAGATCATGATGATAATAATGAAAAAGTAAAAAATCGACAACAAATGAGTAGTGAACGCTTGTTCTGCTTTCGGTTGATGTTACATACTCGATTTAGGAACAATGCGCCCCGCCTCTGAATGTTAGAAAGAAACCAGATGTACGTACAGGCCAAGTTCATTATACACAGAGGTAATCAGGTATTGCGGTAGACGAGTTTTTTTTCTACGAAACGGGAATTCTACCAAATGGGAAGGCACCAATGAAACCATGCCTAAAGGGGTTTTAGCAGATTATAACCACAAATGGAGAAAAACAAACTGGAATGGCTTAGTCCCATATGGTAGAATCCCATTTCGTAGAAAGGCTAAATGTGGTTCAGTGGTCTTATTGACATGTTTGGTTTTACCTCAGTCATTTTAATGAACTGCTCCAGATTATTTGGAAAGCGATTATTATTGTATAAATACAGTAACATCTCGCTTAACGATACCACGCTTTAACAATCTTTCTTCTTTACAAATTATATAAATAGAAATTTAATTTAATAGTTAATTGCTCGAAATAAATGATACAAATGTATACAGTGCATGTTTTTAAGTCCTTTTTCTTGAATTTTTCGTTCATTCACGAGCTTCTCTCAGTTGTGTTGATCAGTTGACACGTCATACGTGCATCTAATATTCTGATTCTCTTTTGTCTTCTGCTTCGATTTAGACTTAAACTTGTTTGTAATTTACCCTTCCAATATGTCAAAACGAATAACAGTATACCGGCAAATGCTGATGATAAAAGAAACGGAAGATAATAACTTTAGAAACAGAATACATTATCTTAAATGAAACCAAAACCCACAATGAGCGGCATATACTTATTTCTTAATGTATTTGTAAATGATTTACTGTTTATTTAATATCTACAATCTATTAAATCATTTATGTCTAAACTGCCGTTTTATTTCTCCTTATTTCACCTTTTTTTTTTTATGTCAGATCTCATCAGCGAGAAAGTAACCACTACTTTTAACCTTAATTGTATGTAAATTAGTCTCCCACTTACCTCACTTAATTATTGGAAGTTTTGGAACCAATTACATCTTTAATCTGAGGTATTATTGTAGTATGGATATTGCTTATCGCATAAAGTATGCAAATATGACAAATATCGAAATAATCTATGTATCGAATATAGTGAATGTAAATAATTAAAAAAGAAGGTATTTATCTAAAAGTATTCCCAATGATTTGGTCCTTCGTATAAACTTTTTCAGTCATAGCCAAAGTATTTGCAGGTCATAATATCTTTAGTGTACACACTATTAATAAACTATGTCACATATATTGTATAATATGTGCACAATCTGAATATGTATGTGTGCATAACGTAAATATGATCAGTAACAGATATCTTGTACATGTTTAAGCTGAATACGGTTGAATTCGAAAAGTTAATGATAAATGTAACGTTCAAATACTCTATTTACTGAATATAAGTAAATTACTCATATGTAAAATATGTTTTGTTAAAAATTATATTTGCTGAATTAGTTATTTATAATATTTTTGTCGTATTCTCTTACAGAAGCAAGCCATTTTTCTTTTCTTTCATTCTTTTTTCGTTTTGTATTTTAATAGATAGATGAAATTGATGTAAAATTGTTTATTATTGGTTGCTTGTTTTGTAACGGAAAGGAAATGTTTATGAATTAGAAATGACCAGTTTAAAAAATAATAATAATAATAATAATAATAATAATAGTAACAGTAATTATAATAAGAAGAATAAGAAGAATAACAATAATAATAATAATAACAACAATAATAATAGTAATAATATTATAATAATAATAATAATGTTGATGATGATAATTATGATGATGATAATGAGAAGGAGGAAGATGATGAAATAATGAAAAAGTAACAAATCAACAACAAATGAGTTGTGAATGCTTATTCTGCTTTCGGTTGATGTTACATAATCGATTTAGGAACAATGCGCCCCCCCCTCTGAATGTTAGAAAGAAACCAGATGTACGTACAGGCCAAGTTCATTATATACAGAGGTAAGCAGGTATTGCGGTAAACCAGGTTTTTCTACGAAATGGGAATTATACGAACTGGGAATCTACCAAATGGGAAGACACCACTGGAATAGCGTGTCTGTGTCTGTTAGTGACGCCAACAGTATTCACGCGGCAGTAATCCAGAAAACTGGAAATAATGCTAGCCCAAATTCATACCGGATTACTGATGGATTAGTGACTGGCGGAACGTTGTTGTTATTATTATTATTATTATTATTGTTGTTGTTGTTGTTGTTGTTGTTGTTGTTGTTGTTATTGTTGCTGTTGTTGTTTTTGTTGTTGTTGTTGTATCTAAATAATTATTCTTCATGTCAGACAAAGATTTCTTTTGTGTGTATATAATATATATATATATATGTATGTATGTATGTATGTATGTATGTATGTATGTATGTATGTATGTATGTATGTATGTATGTATGTATGTATGTAATGTTACTTATATTGTTGATCTATGGCCCACTTTCATCATTACTTCACTAGTGGGGCGGGTACGATTAAGAAAACAATTTTGTTTGTTTGTTTTATCTCGTTCAATTTCGAAAGTAGATGTATGATGACGGTTTTTACATTTTTGTTATTAATAATTTGGGGGATTGTAACGTACCTTAAACATATCTTATAATGTTATTAAAATTATTTCATTCCTTTTTAACGAAGAGATCAATTTCGAAATATATTTTATACAAGTTAGACCACAAATTATAAACAGTGATGGTATTATTTATTTATTTTTGCATTATTTATTGTTTTTAATCACCGTAATATTACTGTTATTGACTGAACGAACGAATGAATTCTCTTTCACCTTTGGAAGTGACGTCACATCGGCTACCAAAACTACCATCAGCACAATGACCTTGACATGATCCAGTCACGTGATCACACGGCACGCCATCTGCACAGTGTCCACAAGCGGATGAACAGTTTATTCCATAGGTCCCGTCTCTACATTCTGCGTGAAATAAAGTTACATGAACTGATTTTACATTTCGTCATTTCTTTTTGTTTTATGTTTTACAAAGGGGAATATACATTTTTTTTTTTTCATTCTTTTTTTTTTTTTTTTTTAAAATTGTTTATTATTGGTTGCTTGTGTGTGTGTGTGTGTTTTTTTTGAAGGGTTGTTTTATCAAATGACTTACATTAAAAGAAAGGAAAAAAATCCCTGCATTTTATATAATCGTGGGCTTGTAAGCACTCGTCGACTTGTTATGTCTCTCTCTTTCTCTCTGTCTCCGTCTGTCTGTCTCTGCATTTGTATACAATCCTGGACTAGTAATCTTTGTGTACGTCTCTGTGTGTTTGTATGGGTTGTGTGATAATTGTGATGATGTAATGGGGGAGGATATATTCTGGGTGTAATCATAGGTACCTGTAAGTTAATGATAAATACTGAGTTCTCTCAGTAATATAATAACTGATCATAACGGGAAACAAACTGTTCTGTCCTCTGTTATGAAATACAGTTAAAGTCGTTCCGAGATAACACTGAACAGCGTCTACCACACACCTAGTTGTAGCATTGAGCAGATTCCGAGATAATGGGAGAGAGAAACAATTAAAGGTCTTTTAAAAGATAACTCATACACTAACACCTCGCTTAACGATCTCCCATTTAACGATATCCCCCTTTAACGATTTTTTTTTTTTTTTAACAAATTATATAAATAGAAATTTAAAAGTTAATTGTTCGAAATAAATGGTACAAATGAGGAACAATACATGTGTTTAAGTTCGTTCATTTTTCGTTCGTCTTTGATTCGTTTTTCGTTCAGTCACGCGCTAAAGCTTCTCTCAGCTATGATGATCAGATGACATGCAGACGTCATACGTGCACTTGGCATTCACATACTCTCTTCTCTTCTGTTTCCATTTGGACTTTACGCTTTTGTAATTTACCCAGACCAATACGTCAAAACGAATACAAAGTGCACCGGCAAATGCTGATGATACAAAGAAACGGAAGACAATAACTTTAGAAAAAAAATACGATATCTTAAATGAACACAAAACTGGTAAATCCGTTGAAGACTTTGCTACAAAAATTTTGTTTGGGTCTGTAAACTGTATCGACGATTTTAAAGGATAAAACAAAAATAATATCTGAATGAGATTAAAAGCACTCGGTCCTTGTAATCTACGAGATACTAAGAAAAAAAGAAAAAAGTGGTCAGTTTTATTCCTCACGTGGAATAAACTTTTGTTAGTGTGGATAAGTGATCAAACTCGATAATTAAACACATCTGTGACCCAGGCTGTCGTATGTGCTAAATTAGTACATGTAAATTAACGATACTTTCCTTAACGATCTGAAATTTGAAACTATTTACATAGTTAAAACGAGGTATTACACATATGTATGGGTAAGTGCTATTTTTAACACCATTCGGCAAATCCGGATTTCGATTTTCCGCATATTTTCAATTTATATATTTTTGCCCGTTAAACCGGTTATCGACTATATATATAGACCCACTCAAACACGTACCCACATGCGACGGACACACCCGCTGACCTGTCAGAAAGTGTGCCCGTCGTAGACGTGCTTCACAACAGCTAGCTCTAATTAGCACGTTAATTTTTTTCATTTATTCATTCACGTACACACATTGCAGCATTACGAGATGGGTTTTACGAGCTAAATCAATGGTTGTATGGATGTTTGTATGACAGAAGGAAATAAAATAGAGAAACAGGTGAAAGTGAATCACTTTACCTGTTGAACACGTTGCTCCAGTGAATCCAGGATGACATCCTGAGTGACATGAACCAGAAATTTTGTCGCACGAATGACCCCGGCGACAGTGTCCACAACGACGTTCACAGTTCCTGCCAAACGCACCATTCATGCATTCTGTGGTAGAAAACATTGCGTGTTACGTTCGTACAAATATACCTTGCAGCAGTACAGTAACCGTTATTTATTTATTTATTTATTTATTTATTTGTCTGTTTATTTATTTATTTATTTATTTATTTATTTATTTATTTATTTGTAAATTTATTTATTTATTTATTTATTTATTTATTTATTTATTTGTATGTTTATTTATTTATTTACTTGTTTGTCTGTTTATTTATTTATTTATTTTATTTGTATTTTTTTCTTCTTCTTATTTATTTATTTATTTATTTATTTATCTGTTTATTATTTTATTATTTTATTTATTTATTTATTTATTATTATTATTTGTTTATTTATTTGGTTTTAGTTATTTATTTGTTTATTTGTTTATTTATTTATTTATTTATTTTACCTCTGTCACATTTTACACCAAACCATCCCGGCTGACACCCGCTGGGACAAACTCCATCGACCGGGTCACACCCATATCCGCCCTCACACTGACCACAGACGTACATACACTCGTCACCGTAAGTCCCGTTGTCACACCCTGTAAACAAACAAACAAACAACACAAACAATAGATCAAAAAAACATAATATAAGATAGCAAGATTGACAAAACGTATCGTAATGTAACGTAACGTAACATAGTAACATGATAACATAATATAACATTATAACATAACATTATAATATAATATCGTGACATATAATGACATAACATGACATTGTTTACATAATGTGAGTAGTTTTAGTAAGTAATAGTAATAGTAGCTGTAATAATACTGTAGTGATAGTGGTGGTAGTGGCTATAATTTTATCAACAGTAGTAGTTTTTTAATTTAACATGAAAGGAAATGGGGAATATATTAACTTTAAAACTTTTCTTTTTTTTTTCTTTTTTTTTTTTTTTTTTTTTGTTTTTTTGAAGAACAGTAAATAAAATAAATTAAATTATGAAAGCCATCAGTATATAAATAAACGCAAATAAGTACATACTTTCTTTACACAGTGGTCCTTGCCAACCTTTTTCACAACCATTAGGACAAAGTCCATCTTCGCCTTCAAAATCATCACAAGTACGATCACCTTGGCAGTGTCCACAGTCCAAATAACATCCCCGCCCAAAACTGCCTGGATGACAGGCTACCATAAACAAACAAAATAACAATAATAATAATAATAATAATAATAATAATAATAATAATAATAATAATAATAAGAAAAGAAGAAGAAGAAGAAGAAGAAGAAGAACGAGAACGAGAATAAACAAAACACGAAAATATTATTTTCGTCATCGTCATCGACGTCATCGTCATTTTTATTATTAACTGTAACAGAGCGACAGACAGACAGACAGACAGAAATAGAGAATCATTTGTGTATATGCAAATTCTTTAAACTTTACTTCGTTTTTTTTTTTTTGTTTGTTTTTTGTTTTGTTTTTTAACGCTAACATTGACACAGATAATAAATATCTACAAACCTGAACTGACTTTCCAACTGACTTTATACTTCGGCGACATCAGGTTCAGGTAATTGATGATAAAAGATCTGTTTCCGGTATAATCCAGAAATGGCGTCATATCCACGTCTGCTCCGCGTCCAATCTGTACGCTGCCTTCGTCATCCCACGTGACCCACAGCTTCACGTAATTATCGCAGTCCAGGATATTCGCGTATCTGGAAGCTTGACTTTCTCTACAAGAGAAGCAGCTGTCTTTAATACCGTTTATCTTGCCGTTGTTGCCGGTTCCGAGAAACACGACGTAGTAGTTCCTTGTTTGTCGCTAAACTTGGAAGTTTCGGTCAGGATGAAATACGCGTTTCCGCAGCCTTTGACTTGCAGGAAAATCTTTCTTTGCCCGCTGATTGGAATGCCTTTGTCGTTTGCTACTACAACAGTCATTTTCCCATCTGTCTTAAACTCCGCCTCGTACGCTGAGAAAAAATAAAAATAAAACTGTACGTTGTTTTAAAATGAAGCGTATTTCAGTTCAGTTACGTAATTTAAATTTAGTAGTTCATTATAGTAACGTCATTTCAACTCAGTATTTCATTATAGCAGTACGTCATTTCAACTCAGTATTTCATTATAGCAGTACGTCATTTAAACTGAGTATTTCATTATAGCAGTACGTAATTTAAACTCAACATTTCATTATAGCAGTACGTCATTTAAACTCAACATTTCATTATAGCAGTACGTCATTTAAACTCAGTATTTCATTATAGCAGTACGTAATTTAAACTCAACATTTCATTATAGCAGTACGTCATTTAAACTCAGTATTTCATTATAGCAGTACGTCATTTAAACTCAGTATTTCAGTACAGTTACGTAATTTAAACTCAGTATCTCATTATAGCAGTACGCCGTTTAAACTCAGTATTTCATTATAGCAGTTACCTCATTTAAATTCAGTATTTCATTATAGCAGTACGTCATTTAAACTCAGTATTTCAGTACAGTTACGTAATTTAAACTCAGTATCTCATTATAGCAGTACGCCGTTTAAACTCAGTATTTCATTATAGCAGTTACCTCATTTAAACTCAGTATTTCATTATAGCAGTACGTCATTTAAACTCAGTATTTCATTATAGCAGTACGTCATTTAAACTCAGTATTTCATTATAGCAGTACGTCATTTAAACTCAGTATTTTAGTACAGTTACGTAATTTAAACTCAGTATCTCATTATAGCAGTACGTCATTTAAACTAATATCTGTTTCAGTAATGTCTATTTCAATATATCTAAACTGATATTTATTTCAGTATAATTTCTATATGTAAACTGATGTATATTTCACTATAACAGTTCGTTATTTAAACGTATGTGTATTTCAGTATAGCAATACGTTATTTAAACTTATGTGTATTTCGTATAACAGTACGGTATTAAAACGTATGTGTATTTCAGTATAACAGAACGTTATTGAAACGTATCAATATTTCAATATAACAGTACGTTACTGAAACATAATTGTATAATTTCAATATTATGCTACGCTATTTAAATGTATGTTAATTTCGGCATAACCAGTTATAAAAATGAAATAAAAGCATCTATCTGAAAAATAATACTTATGTGTAATGAACGTTATTGAAATAACATATATACCTGTTTGTACGAGACAGAAACAAGACGTAATCAGCCAGAAGCAAATGAAACGATGGTTTCCAGACACATCTCCAGGCAGGATAGAAATCATTGTAATTTAAGAGTCCGTTTTCGTCACTAACCTGCAAAAGTAACTCTTTTTAAATATCAGTTTTACAATGAGTTTAAAAGATAATAATAATAATAATAATAATAATAATAATAATAATTATTATTATTATTAATAATAATAATAATAGTAGTAGTAGTAGTAGTAGTAGTAGTAGTAGTAGTAGCAGTAGTAGTAGTAGTAGTAACAGCAGTAGCAGTAATAATAGTAGCTGTAGTAATACTACTAGTAGTAGTATACTGTTACTACTACTACTCTTCTTACTACAACAACTACTACTAGTACTTTTTACTACAGCAACAACAACCACTACAACTGTTACTGCTACTGCAACTGCGACTGCAATTACTACTGCTCATAATGCTGCTGCTATTGTTTATTGTACCGCCATTACGACTTATTATTATTATTATTATTATTATTATTATTATTATTATTATTATTATTATTATTATTATTATTATTATTATTATTATTGCATGCATATTTCTATACCTACCCTTTCTCTTCTTTTGTATTAGAATAAGTAAATGTTTTAAACACATGCCAACACGCTACATCCACTGACAACTTCAGTTTCTTTTTTATTACGTTCTGTGACAACTACACAATGTAACAAACAAAAAAATTGTTTTCAGATATAATCTGCATGTCTATTGTGCCACTTGTTATTTGACTTTTCAAAACTTTAATGTCTTTCTCTGGTGCTTTTTAGTGCAATGTGACATTCAGATGTAGAAAGAAAGAATAGACAAATGTAGAGACAAAGAAAGAAAGAAAGAAAGAAAGAAAGACTAATTGTCAAGGAACAGCAATGAAAAGAAATTAGAAATATAATTAATTTCATATTATTTGTGTTAAAGTGAAATCTAATTTATGTTATTAAAATGAAATAAGTAGTAAAAAGTGATAATAAATAAATATGTATGTAAGCAATTAAATAAATTTCCTTATATATATATATATTAAACATGGTATTGCATTCGACGATGATGTTGATTATATTATTATTATTGTTGTTGTTGTTGTTTTTTTCTTCTTCTTCTTCTTCTTGATCTTGTTCATGTTGTTGTTGTTGTTGTTGTTGTTGTTGTTGTTATTATTATTATTATTATAAAAATTGTATACAAAATATGTATTCAATCTTTTTGTTAATTACACGATTCCATGAACACATAAAACAAAGTTATAGTAAAAATAAAAAATAAAAATAATAATAAAACAATTTAATAAATAATAATAATAATAAACAAAATTTAATAAACAATTATCAATAATCGGATACAATAATAATAAATTATTAAAACACAAAGTGAAATATTAAAAACAAAAAATTCCTACCTTGCTAGAAGATGGAAAATCGTTTCACTACGAATTGTTATTTTCTTTACCTTTGTAACCTTCCACAGTTCATGGGCTGATCTGGAATTTTACAAATGGCGAAACTGTTGTTATGGCGTATTTAATGTTCTTGGAAATTTTTATCCCTCTCGCGAGTTTTCGTGTTTGTAACTGTTATTTTACATGCAATGGCAAATGACAAAGAAATTGTTAACGTTTTTATTTTTTATTATTATTGTTTTGTTGTATGACTAAAATAATGAGTACAGCTCTGTATGTTTATAATAAACATATATATATTCTTTACCTGTTTGTATTTATTCATTTATTCATCAATGTTTAGTTGAAAATATTTGATATATTAAGAAATATAAAAGAAATGCCAAACATAAACATTCATACATACAGACATACATATTCATATACAAATACACATGCACCCAAACATACACACGTATATCTATATATACACATACACACATATATCTATACATATCTAGTGGTCAAACAGAAAATATGTCACAGATTATTATATTATTCTTTAAATTCTACCATACATACATTCATTCATACAGATATTTTTTACATACAAAACACACATACATACATACATATACACAGTCAAAGAGGCACACTCATACACACATACATAACATAATACATACATACATACAATCACACATACATACATACATACACACAGACATATACATATAAGCAAACATGCATACAAACATACGGACAGACAGATAAGTTAAAAAAAAACACATACGTATACACATACAAACACAAACAGATACAGATACATTAGAAACAAAAATGTTTTCTTTTTTCAAAGATGGCCGACGGAGAGAGAAGAAAATACTTATATCGATTTTTGTTTGATTTGTCTCAATTTCATTTCTAAATGTCAGCAAGGTGAGCCAAGATTTAAGAAAACAGAAAACATTATCTGTTGTTGAAATTTCAAATATTAATACAAGATGCATAAATAATTCATCATAAACTGTTCAACCTATATCTTCATAACGGCAGCATTTGCAAAACTGCGTCGTCATGGTAACTGAAAAACCAAGGCCTGCGAATGGAATCTTTTACATAAGATGAAAACATCGTTTTTTGGATTTTCTCAGAAAGAAAACATAATTTTTTGGATTTTATCAGAAAGAAAACATCATTTTTGGATTTTCTCAGAAAGAAAACATCATTTTTGGATTTTCGCAGAAAGAAAACATCATTCTCAGAAGGCAACAAAATGGTTTCACGATTTACTGCTAATGGCTATGCGGGTATGTATTTGAAAAGGAATTTTATGGTTTACATATAAATTAGCTTTTTATCATATAAATTAGTTACTGTGACCCAGATTTCGTCATATTTACAAGAATGCATTCGGATTTCTTTTTTCCCCTTACGCTTTGTGATATATAAGAGCTGTCTGTTTGAGATAAATAAAATTATATTTTGCCAGTCAAAAGTTACAGCCATATTGGAAAATGGCCACCCTATTGAAACTTCTCAAAATGTTTAAGTGACTCGTACAAAATGTTTATGGCAAATCTCGAACTCTGTCGTAACTTGACTGAATTTATTTAATATCTAAAGCAATACATTCAGCTTCCGTACTTTTATTTTTTTTTTTTTTTTTTACTTTCCTGTCTTTAAGGATTTGTCATTGAATTAATGAATGCATTGTTTATTTTATTTTTCAAAACAAAAACAAAACAAAACAAAACATACCTAAAAAAAAAAAAGAAATGAACTAAAATTTATTACAGATAGAAAGATAGAAAAATAGAAAGACAGACAGACTGATGAACAGACATATAGAAGATGGATAGATAAATAGAAAAACGGATGGATGGATAGATAGGCAGACAGACAGATAGACATACAGACATATAGATAGATAGATAGATAGATAGATAGATAGATAGATACATGCATACAAACATACATAAATATATGCATATATATATATGTATGTATGTATGTATGTATGTATGTGTGTGTGTGTGTGTTATATATATATATATACAGATAGCCAGATAGCCAGATAGATAGGTAGGTAGATAGAGAGATAAATATCAGAATATCATCGTAAATCTTTACATTACAGGAGATAATTAAAATCAAGGCGTGGTGATAATTAACAGAACAATGCTAATTAACTCTCTCTTGTTGATGAGTGTTTTTCAAGTGACGACTACAGGTAAGGTTTAGTATTACATCATTTAATTACACACTGAATAAAAAGCAATTTCTATTATTTGATAGATAACATATATGTAACTAAAGGCATGCAGAGAAATAAAAACATAAATACAAACACGCATACACACACACACACATCTATAGAGAGAGAGAAAGAGAGACAGACAGAGAGAGAGAAAGAAGATATATGTACAGAAAATAATCATTAATGTTACATATATTTATTCTACAACACGGATATGCACATACGCACATAGACACAAGCATAAACACACAGAATTTCGAACAGAATTTGGCAAATGAATAAATTTATATCTGTAAATATAAATAGGTTATTTATTTATTTATTTATTTATTTATCTGTTTATTTATCTAGGTAAAATAATTAACATAGTGACAAGCGGAAGTGGTGACCTCCAGTACTTGAACGACTTCGGCTTTGACGTCTCAAGCAGACGATCACTGATTTTTGAGGTCAGACTCTGCAGCGACGCCATCATTGTCCTGCACGAAACGCACGCCTACCACCACAACGCCATCGAGATAACAATAGGAGGGGCGGCTAACTCTTTGTCGACGATAAACGCAAAATGTCGGAGTTGTCCGCAACAGGAAGTGAAAGAGGGGAGACAACTCGACTGCGACGCATTTAAGACTTTCTGGATTTCCTGGATTAACCCTTTGACTGTTAGCCTGGGGAGTGGTTGGTCTGTTGGTCAAAGTACTCTCCTCCAATACAAAGCTGAGACCCGTTTATCTGTGAATTATCTTTACGTGACATCGGGAAGTAATTACCGAGCTGATTGGAGAATTGAAATAGGTATGTGACATTCAGTAAACGATATCAAATAAATATATACTGTACGTAATACTAGATAAAACATCACGATAATTACATCAGCTATGATAATAATAAATCTAACACAGATTCTTTTAACAGAAAAAATTATATAATATTAATTTTTTTTCCTAGAGAATACGCCATGGTTTGTCTCCCCTCCTCAGAACCAATGGACGGACATTGACGTTGCCGAAGATGTTGCTGTAGGGTCTGCGATTTATAACGTCAGCACTGAGGACGAGACTGACAGGCTGGAAGTAGTGAAACGTCCTGGTAGAGACTACTTCACAGTCAGCAGCTCACAGCTCTTACTAATCAGAAATCTTGACTACGGCGAACGAAAATCAATGGACGTGTACATTCGGTAAGAATTGACTCTGTTAGGATGTATTTTCGTACATTTTTATTGTCGTTTTAGCATTCATAGGTGGTTCTAGAAGACTGAATATTCTTTAAGAAAAATAAATAAATAAATAAAAAGAAAAGAAAGAAAAAATGCTTAGATAATGTAAACGATAAAACATATTAATAACTGAATAATTATCAATAATTTTACTATCGGAGGATGTTTTTTGGAGATGATATTCATAACGTGGCCACCACTATCTCCAGAAGCTTTTTACTGCTAAGAAATAACAAATAGTAGATCTACTTTATTTCTGTGCTGTCTCGGAGACTCGTAGCTAACACTGATTTATAAAATTCTGGTAACAGAAGAAAAAATTGACAATTTGATTCGTTTTACAGAGCAAGTAACAGATGGGGTTCAGTGAATCAAGGTCTGACTATCAACATTCAGGACATACCAGAACCGCCTGTAATAACTCTCGCTCAGGATCTCCGAGTGATGGAGGAATTGCCGCACGGAACACTGGTGCCCGGACTGTTTACCGTAACTGACAACGATGAAGATGAAAATCTAACCTTTTCTCTGCATGGTTGGTTACAGTCAAAAATAATGTCGTTTTGATTTTGTTTTGAAATTTTGCTAAGATAGTAGAATAAATATGCATTGTAATATTCTATGGGACTGTTGTGTTTGGGTTTTTTACGTAATTAAGCTATTTTTATTTATTTTTTATTTTTTTTGTTAGTTTATTATTTTATTATTATTATTATTATTATTATTATTATTATTATTATTATTATTATTTATAATATTTATTTGCTTTGTTTGATCTTTTGATTTTGTTCTAATATTTATTTATTTATTTGATTCTTTGGTTCTTCTTATTTTTATTTTTATTTTTTTTTTTTTGTTTGTTTGGTTCGTTAGTTGACTGCTGCTATTTATATATTTATTTTAATTTTGTTTTTGTTTACAGTGAACATTTTTGTCGTTTTTAATCTTCTTTTTTGCTTTTTTTTTTTTTTTTTTTTATTAATTTTTTTTTGGGTTTTATTAATTTATTTGTTTGGTTTTGTTTCTTTATTTATAGTCAACATTTTTGTTCTTTTTAACTGATTTTGTTTTTATTATTATAATTTTTTTCACTCCTGGTGTTCTTTAACTGTGCAGGGGAAGACAGTCGTTATTTTTCTATCCACCCCAGGACAGGAGAACTGCGTATTGACCACAGACTGGACAGAGAACGACCCGGTAACGACGTCCTCGACAACCTCAACCTCCTCGTTCAGGACGCATCGGGAAGACAGTCGCTGAAAGTGTTGTCTATCGACGTGGTGGACGTTGACGAATTTCCTACACGATGCGATCAGAAAACCTACTACGTCAGTTTACCAGAAGGCGAGTTTCAAACTAAAACTTAAAAATAAAAATAATAATTATAATAAAGATAATTTCAGTATCGATATTGACAAATCTAACCACTGAATTAAAAAAAAATTTCAGCTTGAATTATGTGTATATAAACTGGCCGTAACTACATTGAGGCAAATGAGGCAAATGCCGCATACCGAAATTGACGTGGTTTTTATTATTATTATTATTATTTTTTTAAATATACAAAGATTTTATTTTAAAAAACCCATAAAATATAAATCTCTATTCCGTCAGAAACGACAACCAGTGAATAAATTCGTTTATGTCTACGGTTATCGTTTGAGGTCTTCGAGGAAAGACATAACTGAGTTCAAAGACGTCACTTTTTGACTCATTTCAAAAAGAGTCTAGTTACAGCCATGTACAGAGGTTTTTTTTTATTATTATTACATGTAGACTATAAATTTTCGTCAAAGTGGAAGAATGTATTGAATTTATAAACTCATTAATTTATAAACATATATTTGTATTTTCTATATTTATTTGTTTATATTTATTTACTTGCCTAATTTCTTACAGATGTGTCCAATCCCTTTCTGGTATTGAACTGTACAGATGAGGACTGGGGAAGTTCTAGAAGATTCACGTTAATGGGGGCTGGGTCTGATGAGGTTTTTTGGCTCAACAGACGAGGCGATCTCTTTGAGCTTTCCATGGCGAGGAAACTGTTCAGATTTGACGACGTTGCTGGTGCTGATGACACTGTCACGTTAAAGATCGTTGATGACGCCGTTCACGAAGTTAATACATCGTTTACGACGATAGCAGTAATCAAAGTGCATACAGCTATAGAAAAGATCTCTCTCTCTCTCTCATTATTATTCTTACTATTTTTGTTGTTGTTGCTGTTCATAATGTTGTTCTTATTGCTATTATTACTGTCATTACTACTACTACTACAACTACTATTACAACAACTACTACTACTTTGTGGTTCTCATTGTTATACTATTATTATTGTTGTTGTTGTTGCTATTGTTATTATTATTGTTGTTATTACTATTGTTATTGTTATTATTATTAATATCACTGTTATTGTTATTATTATTATTGTTATTATTATTAGTAGTAGTATTAGTATTAGTATTATTAGTATTATTATTATTATGACGGTTATTCAGCTTATTGTTATTATTATTTGTTTTGTTCTATTTTATCTTTATTTTATTTTAATTTATGCGTTTATAATAATTTAAATTTCCTATTTGTTTATTTAATAGAAAATCCATTTGCCACCAGTTTGATTAAAATTTCTACGATGTCCTTTTCTTTTTCCCCGATTTCTCGTCAAGTCGAGTTTATTTTGGAAACGGTAACCAGTTTGTTGACACAAGGTGTGGTAGCTTGTTGTCTTTCCTATCCTTTCGTTAATTTAATTAAAATTTTCCAAATGGAAACTAACAATTAATTATTTCAGATAGTACGCAACAAAAATTTACCTGAATGGGTGTGGCCGTCAGTTGATCCCAATGGAACCATTCCTGAGATCTACCTGAAGGAAAACGCCCCGCCCCACTCTGTTGTTGCTACTCTAAACGCCACAGGAGCAGTTGTCTACACCATTCAGTCAGTTAAAACAGGTTGTCTAAACTTTATATTTTAATCTAAACCTTATTTTTTTATGTAAAGAATATTATTATTATTTATATAATGTTTATGATCTATACATCTAAACTTTATCATTATTTGTTTATCTAAATTTTGATCCAAGGTTTATCATTATCTGTTTATTTGAATTTTATCATTATCTTCTAATCGAAGTTTATTTTTAACTTTTCATCTAAAGTTTATATTTTATAATTTAAATTTCATCGTTGTCTTTTGATCTAAACTTTTAATTAAAGTTTATTTTTTATAGTTTAGTCTAAACTTCACAGATATCTATTAATCTAAACTTTAAAACTGGCTTTTAATTTTAAGTGTCTTTTTATCTTTGAAGTAATTCAATTTCTTTCACTCTACATTTTCTTTACGTTTCATTCTTAGTGAATACTAGTTTTTCTACTACTGCTGTTAATAATAATAATACTAATAATAATAGTTGTTGTAGTAGTAGTAATCGTAGTAGTAGAAGTAGTAGTAATAACAGTAATAGTATTAATAACAGTAATAATAAACACATCTGTAACTCATTCTACTCTTTTCAAAGCATCGATCACATCAAAACAGTATTATTTCACAATCACAGCTGACAGCAGAAATGTTCTTTCTTCACCTTTCCACATCCACCCCAACACCGGCGTCATCACCGTTAACGACGTCTTGGACAGCGATCCTGACACCGGAGGAAGTGACGTCTACACGTTCGTCGTGGAAGCTGAAGGAGTCGCTCCTACTCGAAGGAGAACCGTGACTTCTTTCAGACTGATTGTACGTGACGTCAACGACAACTCACCCCGCTTCACAGACACTCTCTACTACGTCGACGTCCGGTGTCCGACGACGACGTCACAGGTTGTAGTTCGGCTCACTGCGAGAGATCCAGACCGCAACAGCAGTTTGAGGTTTTTCATGAGTCCCAGTCGACAGTTACTTATAGATGAAAATACTGGTAAAACTGTCTGTCTGTCTGTACGTATGTCTGTGTGTCTGTTATTGTGTCTGTATGTATGTGTGTCTGCGTGTCGATATGTCTGTCTGTGTGTCTTTCTGTCTGTCTATTAGTGTCTCTGTCTGCTTGTGTATCTGTCTGTATGTATGTTTGTGTGTCTGTCTGTCTGTATGTCTGTTACTGTGTCTGTCTGTCCGTATGTATGTATGTATGTTTGTATGTATGTATGTATGTAAGTATGTATGAATGCATGTTTGTATATATGTATGTATATACGTATGTTTGTATGTATGTATGTATATACGTATGTTTGTATGTATGTATGTATATACGTATGTTTGTATGTATGTTTGTATGTATGTATATATGTATATATGTATGTTTGTATGTATGTATATATGTATATATGTATGTATGTACGTATGTTTGTATGTATAGGTATATGTTTGTCTATATGTTTAAGAATATGCATATGTATAAATATGTTCGATTACAAAGAATTACGTGAGAGTATTTATATATCAGTTTAAATAATCTTGTTTTAGGAAATCTTCTATGGCGGAAAGATCCAGAAAAAGGATATTTTAAAGAAGAAGACGACTCTGATCAAAGACACAGTAGTCTGGTCAACAACACAGGTATGTCGAGGTGGTTGACGTCGCAGTTGTTGCAGGATGTAACTATGAAACCGCCGTATGACCTTCTGGAAGTAATCGTAGTGGATGAAGAATTTCCAGAAAGAAAAGATCACGCTTATGTATTAGTTCATTTTACCTGCACAAAATACCTGTCATTGCCTCAGCTTGTCTCAGGTTTGTTGAAAAATAATAATAATAATAATAATAATAATAATAATAATAATAATAATAAATATGATGATAATGTGAATAATAAAAATAATAATAATAATAATAATAATAATGATGATGATGATGTGAATAATAAAAATAATAATAAATGTAATAATAATCAGAAGAAGAAGAAGAAGAAGACTATTTATATATTATAATAAAAATTTAATATATTTTTATATTAAAAGTAATTGTATAATGTACCCCAATCATGGTTTTAATGACTCGTCAGATAAAGATGATTTTTTTTTTTTTCCATTTATTTATATAAATAATAATTTACAAAACATTTAATGCCGCCATTTTGTCTCTTCATAAATATAATAGTGACGTCATCGCTTGCCGCGGCGGAATTGAAGCTATATTATTATTATTATTATTATTATTATTATTATTATTATTATTATTATTTAATTATTATTTATTATTATTATTTTATTTTATTATTTTTTTATATACATATATATTTTTTATTGTCATGATTAAAAGAAACTTTAGAGTAAATCACGACTAAAAAACAAAACAAAAAAAACAAACATGGCAGCACCCAGACATTATAAAACTACATTTTATTGTTATTAATTGAGATAAAATAAACAAATAAGAGTTAAGTTTTAAGAATGCAGTATATATATTAGGACTATTTCTTCGAATAACGAATGGTACCCTGTACAATTATAAATATTAAAAACTTATAACGACATATTTAAACACTGATGTAATGTTGAAATGCCTTTTGCAGTAACAGTACAATCAATAATAAAATAATAAATATTTTCCCTCCGAGATACATAAGCTAATGTACAACAGGCAGTTATTCCTGAATACCTTTACATCTAGTTCTAATAAATCTATGTTCACAGTGTAAATTAGACTTCAGACTAATCTAGGCTTCGACTGTTTTGTGAATTTAAGTCTGTGATTTTTAATTTGTTTCAGACGACAACAAGGTGTTCAAAGCACTAAGCGGAATTTTCGCCTTCATTCTGCTGTTTGTCGTAGCTGTCCACATTGCTAAGAAAATAGCCTTGTGAGTTTCACTCTTTGAAATGAGTGAGTGAATAAATGAATGAATGAATGAATGAATGAATGAATGGATGGATGGATGAATGAATGAATGGGTACAAAGACTTGAATTTCTTATCAGTATTTATTTAACAAAGTTCGAGAAAATACTTGATTGTAATTACTGGGAAATGAAAATAATAATTGTACATATATATATATTTATTTATTTTCTTATTTCCTATTTTATTTTTAATTCTTAAAAATATTTTATATCTATTTCATTTTTTTTGTTTCCCATTCTTTATCTGTGTTTGTGTTTGTCTGTCTGTGTGTGTGCCTATGTGTGTGTCTGTCTGTCTGTCTGTCTGTGTGTGTGTGTGTGTGTGTTTATTTTTATTTCATTTTGTTTTATCTTAACGGTAAATTCAAACCAAAAACAACCAAAATAATATTTCTATATTACTTTATTTCAAATAAATAAAAAAAAAAATAAAAAAATGATATCACGATATCTAAATTTTATTAATTTTTTTTATTATTATTATTTTTTTATCTTTCTGGTAACCAGCGGGACACGATCTCACATATCTCCGCAGCCGACATCACAACCAGAAGAAGAAGGTAAGAACACGGTCCAATATGTTTACTAGAGGGGGGCAGGCAATTGCTATTGCTGCGGAATTACCAGTATACAAATATTCGACCCGAGGGTATGTAGAAATAAATGTGTATTACGCCAAACAGAAAACCGGGAGAGAAAAAAGATAAAATATTAATTATTTTTATTTTATTAGTTACAGTTGCAGACGATAAAATCACTCAGGTCCGGACACTACATGAAACAACAACACCAGAACCAGACCATTCTAAAGAAAGAACAGACGTACCCAGAAGTAAGTAACAGACTGAAAGACAGGCAGACATTTAACTGAAGTTTCATATATATTAATAAATATTAATATCAATAAATTTCAACTTAAAATGTAAATTAAAAATAAATAGAAACACGTTTGGTTTTAAATCAGTATAGATATTATTCGTTTAACTATTTGAAACATTATAACATTATTATGAAAACAAATACAATGATTAATATTTTCTAATTTAACCCCCTCTCTCTCTCTCTCTCTCTCTCTCTCTCTCTCTCTCTCTCTCTCTCTCTCTCTCTCTCTTGCTTTGTCAGTCTGTATGTAAGTATATATATATTTTTTTCCAGATGAACTGTCAATCATAGATCTGAGTGGACCCTTAATACCAGAGAAACCAACATCAGAATCAACAACAAGAAACTGAGAATAAACAAAAAAATAAATACATCTACACAAAAAATTCATTTCAGTGCATTCTCGAATGTGCACTGTCTAATCAGACAGGATAATGCTGATATATTAACAGTAACCAGTTATTTTCAATATATATATATATATATATATGTATGTATGTATGTATGTATGTATTTTTATGTAGGTATAGATAAACACCTTCACATATGTAAAAATAAGACGACAAACATTTATTATTTGTTATTTGTCAATTAGTTTTAGTAGA
Source organism: Chrysomallon squamiferum (assembly GCA_012295275.1). Lineage (NCBI taxonomy): Eukaryota > Metazoa > Mollusca > Gastropoda > Neomphalida > Peltospiridae > Chrysomallon > Chrysomallon squamiferum. Next base: position 5,742,514 of record CM022671.1, on the reverse strand, counting down.
GATCACTGTACTTTTTTTTGTTCGCGTGTGTGTGTGTGTGTGTGTGTGTGTGTCTGCCACCGTGCGGATTTGTATGTATATGCACGTGTAACAGTAAATTATATTATAAGTATAGTTATGTTATCTTTCTCAGTGACTAGTTAAGTAATTAAAGCAGTTATATTAATTATTTATAGACATCTAGTGACATAAAGTGTATATATTTAATACCGTTTTTACTTTATTTACTATATTGACTTTATATTTTTTAAAATTAAAATCTGTTGTGCAGTTGTTGAAGCTTGTTTTATTTTATATCGTTGTGATGGTTAATATACAGAACATATTTTGTAACTAAAATTTCAAATGACAGATTATATAAATAGTGTAAAAGTTTTAATTAGTATAATTATATGCAAAAAAATTAACATACATATAAGAGTACCCCCGTGCTTATACACAGACACATTCAGACACACATATGCACAAATACATCGCACATCAGACATATACATAAACACACAAACATACACAAAAATAAATACACATACACACACACAAACCTTTGGATGATATATAAATAAGTTTGCAGTTAAACCAATTTAACAAAATCAATTAATAAATATCAAGTTTCAAAGCGAACATGTCGTTTTCTTAAATTACTTTCATCACGTAACAAAATCTGTTAAACGCTTTTTGTCTAAATGCTGAATACACTTTCTTTCACACCCGATAAAAACCTACTCCAGCCGTTTTATCGTAATCTAAGTAACAGTACACTTGGGCGCCACAAACACAACGTGATACAGATCTGTCTCAGAAGTATTTTAGATACGTTTCTCATGCAGTTCACTGAGTTATAGTTTAATTTGTTTGAAAAGACAAACATGGGAAAAGAGAATAAATTTAAATTGGTTCTCACGATTCTGTTATCGATTGTGTTTCGTGCCGTCAGCCAATATATGTATATATACGCACACCAGACACACACACACACACACACACACACACACACACACACACACACACACACACATACATACATACATACATATATATATATATATATATATATATATATATATATATAATAAAATAAAATAAAACCAGCGAATATTTGCCAATATTTGCAAACAAATAACCTCTGTGTTCTCTGTTTTTAGCTGAATATTTATTTTTTTTTTTTTTATAATTAATTATTTTTCTTTTTTATTTATTTATTTACGTCAGTAATGATGTATTCCCCCTTAAAAATACTGGAACCGCCCCTCAGGAAATCATTGAGTCTGAAGAAAAAAATTCCACCATGTTTCTCTGACCTTCAGAATTTCCGATAAAGAAAATCAAAATTTAAATAATAAAAACTGGAATTTGTTTATGATTAATGTGTAAGTGTGATGCCGTCGACTTACAACTACGACGAACATTCCTGAATATTTCATTTTAAAACTCGGCACAATGAAGATGAGATTTGTGTTATGGTACGTATAAAATTATTAATTAATTAATTAATTTATTTATTTATTTATTTATTTATTTATTTATTTATTTATTTATTTATTTATGTGTTTATTTATTTATTACCTCTTTTTTTGCGTGTTATATTTTTAAGAAAATCGTGTTTTTTATTGGTGTAAATTTCTTACAAAAACTTAGTGTGTGTTAATGAAAACGATTCACCGGCCTGTAGCGTATATAAACATTAATTTTCGAGGCTTCTGTGTACCAGGTTATTGAAAAATTAGTAAAATAGGGTTGCAAACTACAGATTCACTCAGATTTTGGTAAATGTTATTGACTGATAGGTTTATAATTATTACTGATTGATAAACTTGTAAATTTTCCTGATGGACTTGATAAGCTGATAAATTTATAATTATTACTAATTGATAAACTTGTAAATTTTCCTGATGGACTGTGATAAACTGGTAACTATCACTCACAAACTGGTAAATTTTACTGACACTGTAATAATTTCCAAAATATTACTGACAAAATAAACTGTTAAGTTTTACTGACGGGATATGATAAAGTGGAAAATAACACTGACTGATAAATTCGTAATCTTTACTGATCAACTGATAAATTGGTAACTTACTGATGTACGGGTAAATATCATTAACGCAAAAATTTGTTAATGTCACGAACGGATTAATAAGCTGATTAATTTTACTACAGAATTAAATGTCTTTTCTTTCCTTACTGTGTATGGAGCGGCCTTTTTTTTTATTATTAAAAGAGTTTTCGTATATTTTATTGTATATGTTCTGAGATAGTTTAGTAAAATATTTATTTGCTGTAGGTGATTAGTGTTTACGAGTACAATGGAAGCTTCCTGGTGTCTGTTCATTGCTTTAAGTCTTTCCTGGTCGCAGAAACAAGCATACGCAGGTAAAGGGAACTTTATTTTCTTACGTAATATCCGGTTTTTAATTACTACTGTTGTTGTCGTTATAACTATTATTATTATTATTAGTAGTAGTAGTAGTAGTAGTAGTAGTAGTAGTAGTAGTAGTAGTATTGTTGCTGTTGTGGTTGTTATTGTTATTATTATTATGTTCATCATCTCTATTATTCTCATCGTTTGTTTGTTTGTTTTTTATTTATTATCTTTAATTTTGGATATTAGAAATCTAAGAATATTGTATTTCATTTTCATTCATTTATTTACGTTCTTCCAAAAGTTAGTATCTATTTAGTGACAGAAATAGTTCTACATTATTTTATTTATTTATCTGAATGCTTACTTACGCATTATTTTATTTGTTTGTTTGTTTTATTTATCACCATCATCATCATCATCTTCTTCATAATCCAGGATATCTTCAACACATGCAGACGGACGGTAAAATGGCCATTTTACTTGTGAACGACAAAGGTATTCCAATCAGCGGGCAAAGAAAGATTTTCCTGCAAGTCAAAGGCTGCGGAAACGCGTATTTCATCCTTGACCGAAACTTCCAAGTTCAGCGACAAACAAGGAAACTACTACGTCGTGTTTCTCGGAACCGGTAACAACGGCAAGATAAACGGTATCAAAGACAGCTGCTTCTCCTGTAGGGAACTGAAGGCTTCAAAGTACGAGAAGGTTCTGGACTGCAACAGATACGTGAAGCTGTGGGTTACGTGGAATGATAAAGGTAACATAAAAGTGGGCCGCGGGTTTGATTTGACGAATCCGCCATTGTTGGATTATACCGGAAACAAATCTTTTATCATCAGTTACATGGATCTGTTGTCGTCGAAATATAAAGTGGATTGGAAAATAATTTCAGGTTTGTATAAAAAAAAAAAATTTTTTTTTTATTTATTTATTTAATTATTTTTTTTATTATTATTATATTTTCTTTTTCATTTTTAATTTTTTATATTACAATTTATTATTTATTTTTATTATTTTTTTTTTTTTTTTGCTTTGTCAAAAAGTTTTTAAATTAGAAAAATTTTTAATTTTATTTCACTTTTTTTATTTCAGTTTTCAATTTTTTAATTTTTCTTTTTTTAATTTTTAATTATCACCATCATCATCTTAATTAATTTTATTATTTTATTTCAATATATTATTATTATTATTATTTTTATTATTATTATTATTATTATTATTATTATTGATTTATAGATAATCCACCCGTCTTTACTTATCCGTCTGATTTAGAAAAGAGGATTATCAGTGTGCCAGAGAACACATCAGTAGACACGGTACTGTGCAGTTAAACACGTTTCAAATAACACGTTTACTAAACATTTACTATCATACTGCTACTACTACTACATCTACTGCTACTACTACTACATCTACTACTACTACTACTGCTACTACTACTACTACTACTACTACTACTACTACTACTACTACTACTACTACTACTACTGCTACTACTACTACTACTGCTACTACTACTACTACTACTACTACTACTACTACTACTACTACTACTACTACTGCTACTACTGCTGCTGCTGCTGCTGCTACTACTACTGCTACTACTACTACTACTACTGCTATTACTACTACTGCTACTACTACTACTGCTGCTGTTAGTATCATTATTATAACTGCTACTAAAACTATTACTAATATTATTACTACTACTAGCATTACTTTTTTTATTATTATTATTGTAGTTACTAAAACTATTACTACTGTTGTTACTGCTGCTTTGAGTTTTACTATTATTACTAGTTATTCTAAAATTATTATCACTGTTGTTATTACGGCAACAAGTTTCACTATTCTATTATTAGTATTATCACTGTTATTACTACGGCTAACTACTACTAAAACGAATACTACTTTTTTTGACTACTACTTCTACTATTAACACTATTAGTGTTCTTATAATTAGTTACTGATGCTACTATTATTACTAATATTATTATTACCATTATTGTTTTTGCAATTATTAATATTAACGCTGCTGCTACTACTACTACTTCAACTACTTCTACTACTGTTACTAACATAGCATGTATTACTTTGTATAGGTACTACTAACGGTTTCTTCAAAAGACCCTGAAGACGATGAAGTGTCATACCACATCGACGGCGACTATTCAGACATTTTCGAGATAGACGGGAACAACGTCGTCCTCAAAGCTGAACTCGACTACGAAACCAAGTCAGATTACATAATCGAAGTTACGTGCGTATTTCACACGAATTCTCTCTCTTTCACATTTTATTTGATAAAAATTTCTGCTGGAACAAATAGAAATTTAAAGAAGGTTAAAATATAAAGAAAAGAAAAGAAAAGAAAAAGGATAGAAAGATAGATAGAAAATAAAGAAAGACAAAAATAAAAAAGAAAAATAAAAACAACAATAATGATTCGAACAGTAATTATATTACGCTTATGTCGCCATATTTAGCAGAGATGTATTCTGTATTCTCATTGACTCGTTCTGGTTCGTCCAACCAATAAAACTGATCGTTACATTTTAAGACCAATATACCCAATAATAATAATAATAATAATAATAATAATAATAATAATAATAATTAGAGATTTAAAATGATTACAAGATAGTAATACAACACCCTAAAACAAAATTAAATTAAAACGTTTAAAACCCCAAATAATCATATAAATTACTACGAATTCAATTATTATTAAAACATAAATAAATATCTGTTATCTTGTTGTTGTTATATTTTCCTGCACCATGTTATTGTCAGTGATCGAATATGCGCCCACCAAATACATATTTTTAATAAATAACTTTTCAGTTTGTCGTCTGATGTTTTGATTTTTGATTTTTGATTGTTCGGCATTCAGTACATCACTTATTTTTATAAGATTAATAAATAAATTAGTTTGTAATTTATAAAGTGTCTGCTTTGAAGATTAAAATAAAGACCGTTTCAGAAAGAGAAGTAATTACGTGCACTGAAATTGTTCAGCAATATATAAATACAGCATACAACCCCTATATCAAATATATAATGAAAGCAGATTGTATTCTGTTGCTATTTATAATTAAAATTACAATATACTAAAAAACAACATAGATACAAACAATGAAGTAGATCATGTGATGACGATATTGGTGATGGAACAGATAATAATTATTATTATTTGCGTTGCTGATGTTGTTGTTTTAGTTGTTATTTCTATTACAACAACAACTACCACTATCACCCAACTACTACTACTAGCATTGTTGTTGTTGTTGTTGTTATTATTATTATTATTATTAAATAAAATAATAAAAAAGAGAAACAAACAAACAAACAAACAATTAAATAAATAAACAAACAATTAAATAAATAAATAAATAATTATACATACATACACACACAAAAACATACATACATAAATACATTCATACATACATATATACATACATATATACATACATGCACATACATACATACGTACATACATACATACATTCATACATACATACATACATGCATACATACATGCATATACAAACATACATACATACATACATACATACATATATACATACATACATACATTCATATGAACATACATTTACATACAGACACAAAGTAAAATAAAATAAAATAAAATAAAATAAAATAAATATTTTCAGTGCCTCCGATAACTTCAACGACGTAAACTTAGCGATTGTTGTTAAAGTGACAGACGTCAATGACGAGTCCCCGGATGTAGAAGTGACGTCTGCTCTTAGCGTGCTGGAGGAACTGGCGGCAGGAACACAGATTGGTGGACTAATAACAGTCACAGACAAAGATCAGACTGACACTCTGCACTTCACCCTCGAAGGTGAGGTATTACCACAACATCAACTACTACAACAACTGCTACTTTCAATACTACAACAACCACCACTATCACTAGGACTACTTCTGGTACCATTACTACTACGACGACGACGACGCCATTTAAAATTATGACTACTATTGCTACTACGGCTGAAGTGTTATTATTAACATAACTACTACTACTACTACTACTACTACTACTACTACTACTACTACTACTACTACTACTACTACCACCACCACTACCACCACAACTTTAGTCACCCCACTACTGGTTTCACTGTTACTAAAGACACACTATAATCATAACTACTAATCACAATACAGTATCTATAATAATTATTACTACTATTACAACAACCATCACCACAACAACCATAACTACTACTACTACTACTGCTATAAAAACAATAACAACAACTTTACGTCTATTATTAAAACTTCTACAGTTACAACTACTGCAATTGCTCCTAATAATGCTACTGTCATTACTACTACTATCAGTATTTCTACTATCCATAATGATATTACTACTACCTGCTACTACTATTAATACTATTGCTGATGCTGCTACTACTACTACTACTACTACTACTACTACTACTACAACCATTACTACAATTAACCCTACATCAGCTACTACTACTACTACTACTACAACCATTACTACAATTAACCCTACATCAGCTACTACTACTACTACTACTTATGCTGTTACTATCACCACTATTACTATTACTGTTACTATTGCTATTTTAATTTCTGTTTCAGGCAACGACAGTAAATATTTTCAGAATATTACTGCAGAAGGCGACATCATCATAGGTGAACGATTAGACAGAGATGGAGAAAAGGGGCGTGTCTTTTTGGATGACCTGTCAATAACAGTGACTGACAATGCCAATCACGAGAAAAAGACTAACCTTAACATTACAGTAATAGATATTAATGACAACCCTCCGAAGTTTGAACAGAATATTTACGAAATAAACATCACTGAAAATACACCATACAGTACGTGTCTTTTTATTTAATTTTTTATTATTTTTTGTTTTGTTTGACTAAATAATTCTGAAATAAAAATACGGTAATTTCATTTGAAGACACTGAATTCATGCTAGTATACTTAGAACTGAAATCAATCTTTCCTATTTCGATTTGCCTTGGTTAAAACAGGTTCATTGCTGGAACTATTTTCAGCAGGCGTAGTTGAAAAGGAGTGAACAGGCACAAATAAATTATTGTTTCATTGAAAAAATCTTTCTGCATACGGCGACTCTTGATATTAACACCAACCAACCAACAAACAAACATATGAATGAATGAATAAATAAATAAATAGCACATTTTTTGGTGTAATTTACAAATAATAAAACTAAATTACCTGTTAATAATAGTGTAATTCACAGAATTTTGTACTCATCAGACACGGAATACTTTTAATAACAACACATTTTGTAGTGAAGCTCTTGTTATTAATATTATTAATATTGTTGTTGTTGTTGTTCTTACTGTTATTGTTGTTGATACGGATGTCGTTTATTATTATTATTATTATTGTTTTTATTATTATTATTATTATTTACTACTACTACTACTACTACTACTACTACTACTACTACTATTACTATTACTATTATTTTTATTATTATTATTATTATTATTATTATTATTATTATTATTATTATTATTATTATTTTTATTATTATTATTATTAATATTGCTAGATTCTTCTGTACTGACACTGGTTTGCGCTGATGCTGATGCTGGGTCTAATGGTAACTTCACGATTATTCTGCCAGACACCATCAACAACACATTTAGACTTGAAACAGATAAACTGTTTGTAGACGGAGATAAAATAGATTTGGAATCAATGGATGGAAATCTCATCATTCTTCAAGTCGTAGCTGTAGATTCACCAGCAGCAGGTCATGCTCTTACAGGTTCCACACAGGTTCATATAAAGGTTTGTATTATTTCCCGTTCTAACAAGTGCTCCTCTTTGGGAGAATAAAGTAGATACGGAAACGTAATTATTCAACCCTTTGTTTTTAGATATATATATATATATTATGTTTTCACAAGATTGTTTGGATATGAACAATTGTTTGTCTTTTTTCCTGTTCCAGCATATCTTCTGAATAATTTGTCATTTGAAATCAGTTTCCTTTTCTAAACAATGCTTAATGAAAAATATATCATGTATTTTTTTCAATGGATTTCTAATGGGATTTGGTCATATTGTATGTAAACGTATGTCACATTTGATATATATATACGTATATATCACATTTCAGCCTTAATTATTTGATTAATATATACTGTTATGAAGATGTCGTTGTTAGCTATGTAGGGGTTATTATTTGTTATTCAGGTGTTACCAAGAAACGATTTTGATCCAAACTGGATCTCGCCATCCATACACGACAATGGATCATTTTCTGACATCACCATTGCGAGAAGCACAGCTGTTAATGTCGTCGTAGCTACGTTTACAGCCGTAGACAAAGATTCTGGAGTAGAAACCAGAATAGCTTACACAATCCAGGAAACTTCCAGAGGTAATACTAATACTATTTATACAATAATATTCTTAAATTACTAAAGGTTTTTATAAATAAAAGTATTTAAAATGACTGATTTTGAAACTTAATCCAGTTTTCAAGGTACTTATAGTTAATATTATTAACATATATATTACTAAAGGTGCTAACAAACAAAGCATTTTTAAAAACAATATGATTTTATTATCATTCTCACTACATGAACTTTTAAAAGTGTACTTGTGGTATGGATAACAGATAAAAGAAATGAATTTTGTTATTGTTTAACTAATTTTTTTTCTCAAAATATCTTAACAAACAGACTATTACAGTTTTCTTCATATCGACCTTTGCTCATAATAAAGACTATAATTAAAAAGACATCTGCTTATATGAGTGGGTATATTTTTTAAAACTATTTTCAGCACTCGTGTCATTGTGTCATAGACTATATTTATTTTGTTATTTATTTTTTATTATTATTATTATTATTATTATTATTAGTAGTAGTAGTAGTAGTAGTAGTAGTGTTAATAGTATAACCATCACCATCATAATCATCATCATTCTTAGAATTGTTTTTATTTTTTATTTTTTGTATAGGTAGCAAAGGAAATTCTACAAGAACATTTTCCATTGATTCACAGACTGGTGTTTTAACACTTACCTCTCCCATCGGTCTGAACGATTCTGTTTTTAACTTGACCATCATCGCCTCGGATCTCGACCAGCCCAGCAGAACCACCAGTGGTGACTTGTCCGTAGTGGTCAAACGGTCAAACCAGTACAGACCACGATTTAGCCAGCGTCTGTACGAAATTCGCGTCCGAGAAGACTCCGAGGTTAACGCGACCCTTCACGCGGCCGTTGCAGAAGACACGGACGGTGATGACGTCACGTATGACGTCACAGGCAAGTGGAAGTCGTGGTTTCAGACGGAACGAAACGAGGTGAAGCTGCTAAAGACGCTGGATTACGAGACTCGGAGAAGTTACGCTGTGACACTGAGGTGAGGATTAAACAGTGGAAGAACCAGGGTGTCAGGAAAATTAGGAACAGTTGTAATGAAGGAATGCTTTGTGTGTCTCTGTGTGTGTGTCTCTCTCTCATTCTCTCTATTCTGTGTAAACATTGTTTTAGAATATAATACAATATGAATATATATATGATAGTAATAAAAGAATAATAAAAAAAATTAATTATATTTTTATTAAACGGAAATTTTCAAATATTGTTATTATTGGTTCATGCAAAGTTGCTTATGGTTTACATTGGCTATAATCATATGTGATTATTAGAGCTATATGAAAAGCTATATAAAATAAATAAAAATGGTTCAATATTTAAAATACAGTATACTGTTAAAAGTTTATGTGTAAAAATGTAAATCAAAAACACCAAATTAAAAAAAAATAATAATAATAATAGTTCTGAAACACAATTATAATCAAGAAAAGATTCATGAATACAGAAAAAGACAGCAGTATATAACAAGTACAGAAGTTTTAAATATGAAAGTTGTTTATTATTAACAACTTACCCAAATATCACTTTATTCTTTCCTTCATTCATTCATTCTGCATTAAAGGGCGAGTGACGGAGAGAAGGAAGATATAACTATTTTATTAATATCAGTGGATGACGTCATAGATGAACCGCCAATCATATTAGTTCCTAACAAAACGGAAATACCACGTGATGTTCCTGTGTTCACTGTTCTGGGCGGCGTGTTTAGTGTCAAGGACAAAGATGAAGAAGATGAACTGACATACAAACTCACTGGTATGTGTTGTCATGTCAAATAGAAATTTAAAATCGTATTTAATTCCTTACCTTAAGAAAAATTGATACATCATTACTAAAAGTATTAACATCTTTACGTATTTCGATGTATTTTATTTCAATGTATTTTATATATATATATATATAAAAAAAAAAAAAACAGTCTTTATTTATATTGAATGTATGCAGTTGTTTTCTCTTTCTTGCTAAAATTGTACGTCATGGGTATGCAAATAGGCAAAATGCAAATTTATTATTTGTTGCTCGAGTCTAATCTTCACTAGTAATAAAGTAATATAGTTTTATATTTTGTATAAAAAATATTTTAAATAACAACAACAACAATCGAACAATAACAATAACAATAATAACAGTAACAACAACAACAACAATAGTAATAATAATAATAATAATAATAATAATAATAATAATAATAATAATAATAATAATAATTAACGATAATGATGATTAAACAATGATAATAAAGACAACCACAGTAATAAAAAGATTAAAATAAAAAAGATATGATAATATCTATGATCATGCAATAATTTACTTACTGAGGAGCTTAATATAAACAAACTGTATTTCACTAACCTGAGGTTTAACCTACCACTTCAGCTAGAGAACATTAATAAACAGTATAAATAATAATTATTCTACAAATTACTTTAATTACAGGCAACGACAGCGAGTATTTTCAGATCCATCCAAACACCGGTCAGCTCAAGGTCGTCAAACGTTTCGACTCCGGTAACCGTGGCAACAGACGCCATCTTGATTCTCTTTCTCTGGAAGTAACTGACAAATCTGGCATCAGTGCAACCGAATCTCTGAACTTCACGCTTCTTGATCCCCAGAATAAAACACGTCAGATGTTTAGAACTGACGGTTACGTTGTCGACGTTGCTGAAAACACCACTGTTGGGTCTGTTGTGCACGAGATGCGAGTAGAGGATGACGTCGGTGGTTTCGTTTTCAGAGTTGTCGGTGATGGCAGTGAGACGTTTGTGTTTTTCGGGTCACAACTGATTTTGAAAAAAGAGGTTGACTTTGAGAAAATGTCACTGTACGTTTTGAACGTTAGGTAAGAAGATCTTTTCTTTATTTTTTCTCTGTGTTTTATTATTATTATTATTATTATTATTATTACTTCTTCTACTATTACTGTCGCTGTTGTCGCTGTTGTTGTTGTTGTGTAAGTATAACCCCTATCATTTCCTTGTTTTTCTCTCTCATTTCCGTTTTACCTAAGAACTGTAGAAATGAAACTATACCAAGATACTACAAGATCCATGATAATGTGTTCATTTATATACATACATACATATAAATATATATATATATATATATATATATACATATACATACATATATATATACACCAAGATATCACAAGATCCATGATATTGTGTTCATTTTATATATATATATATATATATATATATATATATATAGAGAGAGAGAGAGAGAGAGAGAGAGAGAGAGAGAGAGAGAGAGAGAGAGAGAGAGAGATGTATACATTTAAAAATAAAATAATATTTAAAATAACTATTAATATATTACAATATTTGTTTTTGTGTCTTTACATTATCGTTAGTGTGTGTGTGTGTGTGTTTGTGTATATCTCTATATATATATACTTCTTATTTTTAATATGTTTTGCAGTGTTTCATCTGAAACATTCTCTGTAGCCGTTTCTTTAATCGTGTACATCAGAGACGTCAACGACGAGGTCCCTGTGATAACACTGAAAAACAACATCACGTTACCAGAGGAGATACCTGTAGGTTCCCTCATAGCACCCTTGTTCTGGGTACAAGATAACGACACGGGAGATAACTTGACGTATTCACTTTCAGGCAGGCCTATTATAATTAATAATAATAATAATAATAATAATAATAATAATAATAATAATAATAATAATAACAACAACAACTTGAGATATTTTAAAATATTTCTAAATTTTATAACGTAAAAATGACAATGACAATGACAATGACGATAACAGCAAATATGTAGAGGTTTCAGTTAATATTTATAATTTTATTTATTTATTTATTTATTTATTTATTTATTTATTTATTTACTGTATTATTTTCTATTTATATATTTATGGTTTTTTTTTCTATTTATATATTTATGCTATTTTATTTATTTTATTTTTATTTTTATTTTATTTTATTTTTTAAGGAAATCACAGTAAACATTTCGAAATTGACGCCACAAACGGAGAACTGAGAATTCATGAAAGGATAGATCGAGATGGCCCTTCTGGACTGAAGACGTTGAGGGAGATAACTCTAAATGTCGTTGACAGCGTGGGTCACACTGCAAAAGCGCGACTTTCAGTGTTCTTATAACTAACATCAACGACAACCAGCCGGACTGTGGTAGCACGATGCGCAAAGCAACAGTCAGAGAAAACTCCCGCAATGGTAAACTTTTATTTACTTTTTTATTTGTTTGTTTGTATATATACGTATGCATTTATTTATTTATTTATTTATTTATTTATTGCTTATTTAAACAGGTACTCTAATCCTTTTTCTGAAATGCAATGATCTTGATGATGACACAAAAAAACATTCCGTCAGATTCAGTTTAATCGATAGCGAACCCAGTTCCAGGTTCTTATTATGGGGAGCTAACTTAGTAATTCAAGGGCAGACAATCAATTACGATTCCCCATCAAATGACCGGTTCTTCCTGCTAAATATAGAAGCTGCGGACAGTGAGTTAAATGAGATTTCTAACACTGCAACAGTGACTGTGTACATAGAGGTAAGTACATAGTACATTTTTTTTTTTTTTTTAAATATTTTTTTAAATATTAAAAACAAATAATCTACATGTGTTAATTAAATTTTGTGAAATACTTGTTTTATTATATGTTTGCAGTTAACAGTTTGTGTTAATAATAATAATAATAATAATAATAATAATAATAATAATAAATAATATAATATTAACAAAAGTAGTAGTAGCAACAACAACAACAATAATAATAAGAATAATAATAAGTTCACTAAAAATGTATGGAAGCTGATATTTTCACTTTTATCTTAATATCATTTTGTAAATAACAACAACAACAACAACAACAATAACAATAACAACAACAATAATAATAATAAGCTCACTAATTTACAGAGTTAGCCCAAATATGTTTCAGTTTAAAAATTTTGTACTTGTCTGTATGAAATTATTTCATGATAAAATTAAAAAAATCAGCCTTCCTGCATCATTATAAGCTCATTATTTTACTGTTATACTTTATTATTAGCAAAGATTGGTCACCAGTGCGTTACAGATGCATCATCAGTAATAAGTATACAAAATATATTTAGAATGTATCTCAGTATCTGTTTTGAATATCGGAGATTTTGGAGTTAAAATTATGAAAATGTTTGAAATACAAAATAAACATCTGCCATTACCAACGTATCTTTTGTTATAAGAAGAAAGATATATTTTGTTATAAGAAGAAAGATATATTTTGTTATAAGAAGAAAGATATCTTTTGTTATAAGAAGAAAGATATCTTTTTTAATATTTTCATTTGAGTGTTTCATTCAGTGGTATGTAATTTCTAGGTTATTCCGAAGAATGAGTATGAACCAGTTTGGACTGGTAGCAGTTCAGTTAACGGGATTCTACAGAACCAAACAGTGGCGTCTGATGTTGACAAGGATGTTGTTATCTTCACACTGACTGCTGTTGATGACGATGCTGGTGCTGATGGTTCAGTTACATATCGTCTGTTATCAGCAGTATCAGGTTGAAATTTTATTATGTGTAAAATATTTTGTTATGAATGGATGGATGGAGAAATGGAAAAATATGGGAAGGTGTGTGTGTGTGTGTGTGTGTGTGTGTGTGTGTGTGTGTGTGTGTGTGTGTGACTGTGTGAGTTTGTATGTGTGTAACTGTAAGTGTATATTTTATAATAATTTATAAAAATTTATAAGATTTATTACTTTCTCTTTCTGCCTATTTACTTTGTAAACTTTTTCATTTGTTTTAGTCTTTCTTTCCTTATTTCATTTTAACCCACTGTTTTTGATTCAGTATCTTATCATGCGGAGAGTTTTTCCCTCTTCCATCCTTATGTTTGTTATTCCTTCTTTCATACACCCTGTCATTCATTCATTCATTCATTCATTCATTCATTCATTCCTGTGATTCATATTTTTAATATTAAATGTTTAATATTTCATCCAAAGATTCAGGAAAAGAAGAATCAGATTTGTTCAGAATTGACAGTAAAACTGGAACCATTAGAAACACTGATTTTCTAGACAGCCGGGGTTCTAGAAAAATTTCTAAATTCTACGACATCACAGTGATGGCTCAAGATGGGGGCAGAAAACGACAGAAAATTACGGAAACCATCCGATTGTCTGTCATTCCAGTAGAATGGAAATCCTTGTTCAACACCTCCACAACAGCAGCGATGGATGTCGATGTAGCTGAAGATACGAATGTAGGAGATGTTGTTTACACGTTTGATTATGTCGATGCTGATGTTTATGAACTGGTTGTCGTGGGAACAGAAAATGAAACATTTACGTTCAGTGAGAATAAGCTGATACTGAAGATGAAATTAGATTATGAAAGAAAAACTCTGTACATTGTCAGGTGTAGGTACGTTTTTATTTTCTTAATTATTTAAAAATTCTGACTTATTTGTCATTTTACTTGCCAAAATATGTTAAAAGATACTTTAAAATGTATACAGATATTTCATTTTGTTTTCAAATGATTCCAAAGTGAGGCCAGTTATCCTAGTAAAAGTTCAGTGTTACTATCATGGAAGTTTTGTTTTGAGAAAAAGATCTCAATAATTTAATTAGATGTGTAGCAATATAACACTTACTCCTTAGATTTTTTTCATTTTTATTTTTGCTAAGAGAAAAGAAATATTCTTGAAATGAAAATGCCCTGGTATATTCAGTTTTGAATAATAAATGTAAAATCATCATTTTTATGTCGTATTCCACCCAGTGCTCCCTGCCTGCCTTATCAAAGGCTATGATATTGGGGTTTTTACATTTTATGGGAAGGTGTAAATAAAACAATTCTTGTTGCTAAACATATAATATGCAGTAGCAGATTGCTTCTCTCATTAGTGGACAAAAAGTATATCTTATGCACCTCAAAAATCATTGTAAATGATATGAGATTAATGTGTGTATGTGTGTGTGTGTGTGTGTGTGTGTGTGTGTGTGTGTGTGTGTGTGATCCATTAAAGTGTATGTGTACTTACATGCATACATTAAACATTCTTTTATATTTGCCGACAGAGTTTTCAACATAATCACAACCAGCTTCGTGACTGTTGTTGTCAAGGTCAAGGACGTTGTTGATGAACCCCCAGTCATTCAACTCTCTTCTGAACTGAAAATGGTGGAAGAACTTCCTGTCGGGACAGTTGTGGGCGGACTGTTTACAGTGAAGGACAGAGATGAACACGACACGTTAAACTTTACGTTGTCTGGTAAGAATGTGTTGCTGGGGAAGTGAAATTAGTAACAAAACCAAATTAGCAAGATTAAATAAATTGGTCCTGGGAGGGAAAAATGAGCAGAACTCATGTATACATACACTTTTAGATACATATGAACCAACAAATATTTACACTGTGGCATATAAAAAGGCAGATATTGAAAAAATAAAAAACTGTTTTATTTTCCTATCTCTATCTTTCTCTCTTTGTGTCTCTCACTGTATCTGTTTCTCTCTCTCCCTCTCTCACACTCACCCTCTTTCCTCTCTCAGTATTTTATAACTTTATACATACAACGTTTCAATGTAAAACACATCAATGTTACTCTATTTCTTTGAAGCCTATATTTATTATCAACTTACTTATCAAAATGTATGTTGCACTGAATGAAAAATTATGTGATTGTTTATTACATAACTGATTTGATATTTTTTAAATTGTTATTTAGGTATGTGTATGATATATATATATATATATATATATATATATATATATATATATATATATATATATATGTGTATGTTTGTACATATACATACATACACTTTCTGGTGTATTTTGTTTCTATCTAGTAATTTATGAAATATGAAATATGAGATTTTTCAAATCAGAGCCAGTGATTTGTCGGCCATTACTTCTTTCTTTGTCTTGTAATTATTTGGAAATCATTACATTCATTACAATATTTGGCCCATTCCAAATTGAATCAGATAACATATTACATTAACATCACCTCAAATTTACTAATGCTCTCTGTTTTAACAGTAGACTTTAGTAGTAGCAGTAGTACTAGTTGTTGTCATAATAATAATAATAATAATAGTAATAATAATAATAATAATAATAAAAATAAAACATACAGAAAAAAGCCAGCATTAGTAGTTGTAATAGTAGTAATACTAATGATGTTGTAATAATAATAATAATAATAATAATAATAATAATAATAATAATAATAATAATAATAATAATAATAATAATGACAATAATGATGATGGTAACAATAATAATAACACACATATATATATATATACATACTTACATACATACACACATAAATACATATGTACATTACACAAACCAGACTATATGAACCCATGAACATATTCAGATACACAAACAAGTCTCAAAAATATAAAATAATAAATATTTGAAATAAATTACATTTGTCCACAGGACAGCAAGCCAGCTATTTCTCAATTAACACTTTTACTGGTGAACTCTCCATCAAAAATACTGTAGACCATGATGGTAACAACAGCATCACCTTCATGGATGATATCATCTTGACGGTGGTAGACTCTGCAGGGACAGAAACTAAAAAAAGTCTTAACATCAGCATCATTGACATCAACGACAACATCCCTGTCTGCAGTTTAGACATCATCTACATCAATGTAACAGAGAATTCAAAAGCTGGTGAGAAATATTATTTTAGTTTTTTTTATTTGTATTGATTTATTTTATATATTGTATTTAATTTATGTCAATATTTATTTCAAAAATTATGTTTTATGTTTATCATTTCAGTTTATGCAATGTATTCTTAGTTGACTTTTTATTTATTATATTTTAATGCATTATATTTTATTATTGTATTGTTTTATTGGATTTTTGTTTTGTTGTTGTTGTTGTTATTATTATTATTATTATTATTATTATTATTATTATTATTATTATTATTATTATTACATATTATTTACTTATTTCATTATTACAAAAAAAGTTTTTTTAAATTAAGTAATATAAATACTTTCTTTAAAATGTATATATTTTCAAGTCTGACTTATATGATTTCATTCTATTCAGTGTGATATATATTTTTAAATATTTTAATATCTTAATCTTATTTCCATATTTCAACGTCAGAATGTATTCAGTCTTATAAATTTATTTGCAGGTTTGAATATATTCAGTCTGTAATACATTTTCCACATCTAAATTTACTGATTTTTTTATCCGTTTATTTGAAGGTATGAATTGACTCAGTCTGATAGGTATTTTCCCCAAATCTCACTGTACTCAGTCTTATATGTTTATGCATAGGTCTGAATCTACTCAGTCTGACATGAATTTTTCCAAATCTCAGTGTATTCAGTCTTATATGTTTATTTACAGGTCTGAATCTACTCAGTCTGACATGTACAGATGCTGACACAGGTTCCAACGCTAACATCTCTCTACACATTGACAACACAACTCACAGCTCTTTGTTTTCTGTTGATGGTTTCTCTCTTAGGACAGCTGTGTCTTTTGACTATGAGAATCTCAACATGTCAGACAGTGTGTACACTGTCATAGTGTTAGCAATTGACCATTCAGATAGTGGGCAGTCCAACACAGGAACCACAGTAGTACAAGTTGAGGTAATATACAGAAATATATTTAATTTTGAATTAGAGACAGATTATATAGATATACTGGTTTTATTTTACTCTCTCTCTCTCTCTCTCTCTCTCTCTCTCTCTCTCTCTCTCTCTCTCTCTCTCTCTCTATCTATATCTCTCTCTCTATATATATATATATATATATATATATATATATATATATATATATATATACCTCTCCCTCTCACTCTGTCTTTTCTATCTCTATCTCTCACTCTGTGTGTCTCTCTCTTTATTATATATATATGTGTATGTATATTTACTGATCTACAAAAGTTTATTTTAATATATTTATATAAATGTCTAAATCTAAATATGTCTGCCAATATATTGTGATGTTGAGGTATCTTTACAAATTATTTTCATATATATGAGTATGTACATGACACAACAGCACAGAACAAATTACAGGCTGCAACACAACAAGTAAACTATTTATAAGAAACACAACAGGACACTTTAAGTAACAGTACAAGAACAAAACTGAACTGATAAAACAGAACTCCACCCATCTTTTATCCAGTGAATGTCTCAATATTTCCAGATTTTACCAGTAAACGAGTTTCAACCAGTTTGGATGATGTCTTCAAATCGTAACTCTGACTCTATCGGTATCAACAACATCACTAAGAACATCAGTTCATCATCCAACCTGTCAGTGACTGGGACATCATCAGCTATGACAACACTTCCAGCAGTGACCATCATGGAGACATCAGTGAAGGACATGATAGTGACTTGGATTCAAGCAACAGACAAGGACAGAGGACATGATGGTGAACTGACCTATGAAATAGTGTCAGTGATGTCAGGTGAGGATGTTTTTCTTTGTTACTGTTGTTTGTAAATTCTCTATGAGTTTTCTGTTGGATGGGGGCAAGTAAGTTTTGTTTTATTTATTTATTTATTATTATTGTTATTTATTGTTATTATTATTATTATAAATTTAGTTTTTTTTTTGTTTTTTTTATTTATTTATTTATTTATTTAGTTATTTATTATTAACGATTATTTGTGAAATAACTGTTGTTGTTTTGGCTCAGTTCTTTTGTCAGGTCTCCAGTTTTGTTAAAAATATATTTAAAACAATTTTGTAATAAAAGTATTAAAAACATTTATTAAAAAAAAATCCCTTTAATACATATCACTAAGACTATAATAAATATAACTTTTAAATAATAAATGGAAAATTTCTGCTCATTTTATTAAAATTGTGAATTAAAAAATAAGTAATTTTCAAAATCAGTGTGTATTTTGCAGACACTAATGTATCTGTGATAAATCTATTTGTGATGGATTCACATTCTGGTCTCATCAGACTGAAAGAAGATCTCACAGTCAAGGGCAATAACTCCAAATTCTTTGACCTCATTGTTTCTGCCAAAGATAATGGTAATCCCTCCAAATCTACGACAGCATCACTCAAAATCTACATACAACAATCAGAAAATAGAGCACCTTATTTCAACATGTCAAAGACTGAGACAGAAATTCCTGAGGATGCTGCTGTTGGTGTAGTACTGTTCAACATCAGTGTGTTTGATGATGATGGGGATAATGTCACTGTTGTTGTAAAAGGAAAGTCTTCACTGTTTTTCTTGGTGAATGAAACAAGGTTGATACTCTTCAAACCATTGGATTTTGAAAAGGAAATTTTTCATTTATGTGTTTTAAGGTAAATTATCATCTTAAACTGTGTGTATATGTTGATGTCATCAAATAACTAAAACAGTTTGCATATGTCCAAATGATTCTTTTTTTGTTAAAGTATTCCTCTGTGGTAGGCAGACACAAATTATATATAAATTTTCAAGAGATATTTAGTTTTATTTGTGTGTTTTTTTAAAATGAATGTTGTTGTTTTTATCTAAAATTTTGTACAGTGTCAAAATGAACATATTGTCCTAATATAGATTTTGTCAACATTTCTAAAAATCTGTTTATTATTTTTTAGTACATTATAATGACAGGAACATATGATTTCTACTGTTGATTTCAAATAATAAATTTTAACATAAAATAATCTCCATCCATTATTTTTATTTCTTTCTTATTAAAATAGGATATAAATGATGGATGATTTTAATGATAAATGATAATCAAATTTTCATCCCAGTGCTACAGACGGCAAGTCCTCTACTCAAACATCTCTACTTGTTCGAGTGATCAACGTCATGGATGAATTTCCAGTAATCAGACTGGAGAAGCAGACAACCATTCTGGAAGAACTTCCACGAGGAACAGCTGTGGGGAATCTCTTCACTGTCCAGGATACTGATGTTGGGGACAAACTGAATTACTCTCTGCTTGGTTAAGTAATTTTAATGTAGAGATGTTTGTGTTAAATGTGAGCTTAACCTGTTTACTTCACTTTACTTTAGTTTAGTTTAGTTTAGTTTTGTTTTGATTTATGTTGTTGTTTTCTTTTTTTTTTTTTTTAGTTTTGCTTTGTTTAGGTTTGTTTAGTTTATTTTGTTATTATTTATTTATTTATTTATTTATTTATTTATTTATTTATTTATTTATTTATTTATTTATTCTGCAGGTACCCAGAGCACATTCTTTGAAATAAATCATGACACAGGAGAAATGAAAATAAAGAACGATATCGACTATGATGGCGTCAGGGGACTGCATCGTCTTGATGACATCGTTCTGTTTGTGGAGGACAGTGCAGGCCTGTCGGCAAATGTGACCTTGAACTTGTCAGTGTTAGACGTGAACGACAACAGTCCTGTCTTCTCACAGTCTGTTTATTACGTAAACGTCACTGAAAACAGCAACATCAGTAAGTGTTTATTAGACTACATAGATTTCACAATTTATTTTCATTTTAAATAGATTTCACAATTTATTGTTTTCATTTTAAATAGATTTCACAGTTTATTGTTTTCATTTTAAATAGATTTCACAATTGTTTATTTCCTTTTACAATTTAGTGTTTTCATTTAAAATAGATTTCACAATTTATTGTTTTCATTTTAAATAAATTCACAATTTATTTTCATTTTAAATAAATTCACAATTTATTTTCATTTTAAATAGATTTCACAATTTAATGTTTTCATTTTAAATAGATTTCACAATTTATTTTCATTTTAAATAGATTTCACAATTTATTGTTTTCATTTTAAATAGATTTCACAATTTATTGTTTTCATTTTAAATAGATTCACAATTTATTGTTTTCATTTTTAATGCATTACACAATTTATTATTTTTATTCCAAAAAGATTTCTCAATTTTGTTTTTTATTTTAAATAGATTTCACTGTTTATTTTTGTTTTAAATAGATTTCACGATTTATTTTTGTTGTAAATAAATTTCACAATTTACATTTTTTGTTATAAATAGATTATACAATTTGTTATTTTCATTTTAAATAGATTTCAGTTCATTATATTCATTATAGACAGATTCAGAACTTATTGTTTTCATTTTAAATAGATTTCACAATTTATTGTTTTTGTTTTAAATAGATTTCAGTTTGGTTGGGGGTAATTTCGTTTTTTTAAATAGAGTTTATAACTTAATATTTTATTTCAAACAGATTTCACAATTTTTTATATTCATTTTATGAAGATTTAACTATTTATATTTTTTATTTTAAATAGTTTTCACTATTATTATTTTAAAGATAGTAGAAATATGACTATTATTGCTGTTGTTGTTGTTGTTATTATTGTTATTAATTTCAGGTTATCTTCTTCTGGACATTGAATGTACTGACATGGAGAGTGGTCAAAACATCACATTGAACATCACGAGTGGAAACTTGGAGTCTATTTTTAGTCTACAGGGATTCCAGTTGTTTGTCGACGCCTCCAGAGTAGACTATGAACAGTTCACAGAGTCATCAACACCAGTGTATGTGCTGACTACATCAGCCACTGATTCGCCAATGTCTGGTGTTGTTCATTCAGCAACAACAGTCGTTGTTGTCACGGTAATGTATCTATTTGTCTTGTTTTGAATGAAAGATTGGATGTACCAGTGAGTGTGTGTGTTAGTCGATTGATGTGTTATTTATTTATTTTATTTTATTCAATTAATTGTCCATTCATCTGTTCATCATTTGTTCATCATTCATACTAGGTTACACCGAAAAATGAATTTTCTCCTGAATGGATTCCACATAAAACGTCAGACAATTCTAACGGAAGTATGATTAGCAACAACTCTTCAGTGACTGAGTCTGTTAAACCATTAACAAATAAGACAGAGTTTTCGGTGTTTGCTGATGTGACGGTTTCAGACCAAGTCGAGGCAGGTTTTGTTGTAGGAGTTTATCAAGCTGAAGATCGAGACACAGGAACAGATGGAAAATTATCTTACAGCATTTTATCAGTTAACTCAGGTGTGACATCTAGATCTAGAAATGTAAAAATAAATAAATAAATAAATACAAAATAAATAAACAAATAAAAATAAAAATAAACTGAATCTTTTTTCTTTTTTTTTAAGTGTTTTTATATCTATCAGTCTATGTATGTAGACACATTTTACCTGTGAATTAAAATGCACGCTAAATTTAAAATTAAAATAAATAAAATGTTTGTATATGTCTGTCTGTCTGTCTCTCTGTGTATTCATACTATTTATAGGTAAATTCAGATATGTGAAACTAAAATTATAATTTTTTTTTAAACTATCTAATTAATATGCATGTAATTTTAGTCAGGTTTTATGGACTGTGTGTGTGTGCTTGGGTGTGTACATGCATCTCGTTATATACTTGTGTGCATATATGTAAGTATATTTGTTTATATATATCCATTCCAGTGTTTGTATATTACTATCTAAATTTATATATTAATTATTATTTTATTATCATTCAATAATGAAAAGAGCTTTTTCAAATAATCTGGACTTCTAAATGTACTAAATGTGTTGGGTTTTTTTTTTCTTTTTGTTCAGATGCAGACACAAATGGTTCACACCCATTTTCTTATGACAAGAAAACTGGACTCTTTACTGTTAAAACCAGGATAAAAACATCTTCATCAGACACCAACATCATCATCTACAACATCACAATTTCTGCACAAGATGGTGGTAAACCTCCACGACAAACTGTCACCAGTTTTAAAGTCATTGTTCACTTCACACCAGTTGATTTGAGTTTTAACCAAAGTCTGTACAGACTGAGTGTTCCTGAGACCGCCTCTATTGGAGACGTTTTGTACAGTGTGTCTTTGCGCACACAGAATGTAGATCTCAGTAAAGTCAGTTTTAAAGTGGTGGAGACTAATTCTTCGGTTATTCAGTTCGAGATGAATACAAACAGGCTCATGTTGATTAAGAAACTGGATTTTGAAGATATAACTGATCATCTTATCAAAATTAGGTAAATAAAATAAGACCTGCATCCATTAAAGACACCTAAAGTTTTTACTCATTATTTTATTTATTTATTTATTTATTTATTTGTTCTTCTTCTTCTTCTTTTTTTCTTTCTATTAGTATTATTATTATTTGTTTGTTTGTTTCTGTATTGCTTTGTTTTAGGGTTTGGGTTTGGGTTTGTTTTGTTTTTTTTTTTTTTTTTTTTTTTCGTTTGTTCAGAGGTTGTGATAGAGAGTCTGAGAAATGGAGAGAGAGAGAGAGAGAGAGAGAGAGAGAGAGAGAGAGAGAGAGACTGAAACTGATGGTGAATATAATAAGAAAGCAATGGATTTAGAAATAAAAGATTCAAAAAAGGTGAGAGAAACAGATAAAAATAAAGATACAAGGAATCTCAGACAAACAGAAAACAAGTGGTATGTTTTGTTTACAGAGCTAGGATGGATCATGTTGAGTCTTATACCTGGCTGATTGTCCAAGTACAAGATGTTATTGATGAGGTTCCTGAAATACTACTTTCCAAACAACAGTCAGTGTTAGAAGAATTACCTGTTGGTTTTGTTATCAGCAATCTGTTTGTTGTTTATGACAAAGATAAAAATGACAATCTTACATACTCGTTAACAGGTAAGTGAATACATTGTTATTGTAAAAAAAAAAATTGATTTTTGTTTTCTACTTACAACACTTTGATTGTTCATCAAATTTTTAATCATTATGTTTCAGAGGTTTTCTCTGTTTCATTCTGTATTTGGTTGTTATGTACTAATTTTCATGTTATCTACTGGGTTCTTGTTAGTCAGTAGAATAGTTTTGCTAACAGTACTAACATCTACTAACATTCTAACACAAATAAAATAATATACACTTCCTGAAAGGTATCAAATGATAACAAAAGCATTTCAAAACATAATTATTTGCAGTTATAATATTTTTATTTATTTTTATTTTATTTTATTTTTATTCATTTTAAATTAATTTATTTTTATTTATTATATATTTTTACTTTTTTTATACACCAGAAAGTGTTTATATTATTGTTAATTATACTATATTCTAAAAGATGTATTTCACAAAACATCAACATTATTTGTACAAATTTATTCACTTTAAATTTCAGGGAATAATAGTCAGTATTTCTACATTTCACAAAATGGAGCAATGTCTGTAGCTGCACTGATAGACAGAGATGGTCCTGATGGTGTGGTGTATATTGATGATGTTGTTGTAGTAGTGACAGACTCAGCTGGATTACAGACAAATGCAACACTGAATATAACAGTATTAGACATCAATGACAACACTCCAAAGTTTTCTAGCAGTGTGCTTCATGTTAATGTTACTGAAAACTCAACTAGTAAATATTAGCTTATTTTTATAGTGTTTTAGTGTGTGGGGGGGTGTGGGTGTGGGTGGGTGTGGGGGTGTGAGAGAGAGAGAGAGAGAGAGAGAGAGAGAGAGAGAGAGAGAGAGAGAGAGAGAAAATAGTTTTCTAGCAGTGTGCTTTATGTTAATGTCACTGAAAACTAAACCAGTACATATTTGTTTATTTTTATAGTGTTTGTGTGTGTTTGTGTATTTTTTGTGTATATGCCAGTATGTTTATATTTAACTGTGTATATGTGTGTATATGTGTATGTGTGTTTGTATATGTACATATCTGTGCAAGTGTATCCTCTTAATATTATCAAAAATGTATAATGATAAACTTTTATAGAAAAAGAGATAGGGACCAACACAAAGACAGAAAGACAGATAGACTGAGAGAAAGAGAGACAGAGCAAAAAGAGAATGTTCTTATGTATAGTGAATTTGCAAGAATATATTTGTATGTCCTCAACTTTATACATTTACAAAGTAATTTAAATCTCTTTTGTTTCATTTTTTGAATGATTTCTCTAAAAATAACATATATTTCAGATAACAAAGTAGTCACTTTGGACTGCTCTGATGCTGACTTTGAACAGAACTCTCTGTACAACATGACTATAGTGTCAGGAAACACAGACAACACTTTCAGTTTGAGTGGATCTGAGCTGACAGTCAGTGGTGGACCACTTGACTATGAATCACTGGACAACAATGTCTTTGTGTTAACCATAGCCTGCTGTCGACTCTCCTAGCACTGGAGCCAACAAAACAGGATTGACTGTTGTGATAATCAAGGTCAATGTTCAATATTTGCTTAAAATCGTTCATTTTAAAGTCACCTTTCAAGGATTTTGATTGAAAAGAAATCTTAGCATCAGCTTTTAGGAGTAAGACATCTGCTTACTTCATCCACTAAAACATATTCTGTTTTTGGTTGTTGGATGTACGAAATTTGATCATTCTGACTTTTTTCTTCAGAAAAACATTCATTAATTTTTTTCAATTAGCAAAAGATGTATTTGACTTTCACCTTCTCATAAACATAACAAACGTACTAGAGGGTTTCCTACAGAAGTCTGCAGTATTGTTTGGAGTAAACATTAAAAAAAAAAGAAATTAAAGAAACACAACAACAACAATAACAACAGTAACAACAATAACAACAGCAATAAAAAATAATAGAAATGATCATTATATATATTTATCATAAAAGCCAGATATTGAAACTTACTTTAATTTGTCTGTAACAGATATTACCAGTGAATGAGTATGATCCAGTCTGGTCACTTCCTGCACAAGAAGCAGACGGCACATTCACTGACATCACGATCTCTGACCTCACGGAGACAGGAAGTGTCATCACTAGGTTTGAAGCAGAAGATCAAGATGGCGGCAAAGATGGAGTAATTAATTACAGTGTTGAAGTAACAAGAGGTATAAGTTTGTAACTTCAGTTTAGTTTGTAAGTGTGACCCCTTCCATGAAATGTGCATGAAGTGTTTTATTTACTTTTATTTTTCTATTTATTTTATTAATTTTTTCTTTCTTTCTTTCTTTGTATCTTATCATTATTTATTTATTTATTTGTATTTTTATCTGATTTATTTATTTATTTGTATTTTATTTTATTTTTTCAGTGTATTTATTTATATATTTATTTTAAAAAAAAGTATAAATATTAATTAATCAGCAAATATAAACTTTACAGTCATGTAAATCTTATTTTTACTGATGGTTCCAAATTGTTAAAACTTTTTGAAATTCAGGTGTGTAAGTTCATTTTATCAAAACATATATTTCCAATGCATTCTACATATTAAATGACTTCCTGTTATTGGGTTTGGGAATTTTTATACTGTTAAAACTACATCCTTAAAACTAAATTCTGCATCATCACATAATATAAAATTTATCAGTTAGATAATTTATTAAATTGGTAAATACATCTCTTTTATATATAATAAAAAAATATATATTTTGCAGATGATGGAACAAATGCTTCAGGGGTATTCACAATTGACAGTAAAAGTGGAATTCTCAAAACATCTGATGTTTTAAACAAAGATTCATCCAACAGTAAAATAACAACATACAACATCCTTGTAACAGCAAGAGATTCTGGCTCTCCATCTAAATCTGTTACTGGAAATGTCAAAATTATTGTCAAAAGCAAAAACACAGCACCACAATTCAATCAGACGATTTATGACGTCAACGTGGATGAGGGCATCAGCAGAGGTAGTGTCATACACCAACTGGTTGCTGTGGATGCTGATGGTGACAACATCACCTACACAGTTGTTGATGATGATGGTGGGATGTTTACATGTGTTGATGATGAGATTAAAGTGATGAAGAATATTGATTATGAGGATGTTCGAAATTATGTTATTTCTGTTAGGTAAGTAAGTAAGGATGGATGGATGGATGGATGGATGGATGGATGGATAAAGAGAAGTCATAGAATTTTAATTATGAATTTTTTTTTTGAATATTCATTTATTTATTTAATTCATTAATTTATTTATTTATTTATCATTTATTATTATTTATTTTATTTTCATTTATTTAGTTGTTTATTTTTATTTTATTTTTATTATGTATTTATTTATTTATTTTATTTATTTAATTCATTAATTTATTTTATTTTATTTTATTTTATTTTAATATTTTTTATTATTTATTTAGTCTTTCTTTCATTCATTCATTATTTATTTTTTATTTATTTATAATTTAATTCAATCATTTTTGAAAGTTATTTTTGAAGTTTATATTTTCTCTAGAGCCAGTGATGGTGTTGACGATGCTGTTGCTGTGTTCAACATCCATGTAAATGACTTGTTTGACGAGTACCCAGTTGTAACAGTGTTTGAAAATTCCTCTCTTCCTGAAGAACTGCCTCCAGAAACCACTGTTACATTTTGTACCATCACAGACAGAGACCAGGGTGACAAGCACCAATATTCACTTCAAGGCAATTTAAAATAAATAAATAACTATACACATAAATAAATAAATAAATAAATTAACTAATTAATTACTTAATTTTCAATTTATTATTTATTCCTGTGCTTATTAAAACTGAATGATTCACTAAAGGGTGAAGGAAACCGAAAGTGTAAAAGAAATTTTGTCTTAAGAAAAATTAATTTTGCCTAAATCTGATTTTGTTACACACAGTGTATAAAGAAAACTATTTTTGAAACTTTCCTTTGTATTTTTTCTTACTTTGTAAATATATTTATGTATTTGTAAATGTGTGTGGGTATGTGTGTGTGAATGTGTTATAGCAATATTAACACTGTTATTGTTATTTGTTTTATAATCAGTTAAAGCAAATGAAAATTGTAAAAATATCTCCTGAAATAATTTTAATATCAAAGAAAATAACAAAAATTAATTATATTTTTGCATTTCTTTTGCCATCTTTTGTTTTCAGTTTTTATTCTGTTATTTATTTAATTTGTTTTGAGGTTATTTTAGTTATTCTTACATTTTCCTTTTTTTTAAATATCTTTATGTTGTTATTTGTTACATGCAACATTTTGTTACCAGTATTTAAAACCAGTGGGTCCATTCTTTTAGGCAGAGACTCTGAGTACTTCAACATAAATCCTGTCACTGGTCAGATGGTAGTTACTAAAAGAATTGATTTTGACACAGAGAAAGTGAAAGAACTGAATCTACAGCTGGCTGTTACAGATATGGGCGGTCTTGTCACAAATTCATCCTTTGTTGTAACAGTCACAGACATCAATGACAACGCACCAAAATGTAGCAGCCCAATAGCTAGAATGAACATCACTGAAAATGGAACAGATAGTATATACAAGAAATATTTGACATACTAAAAATTATTATTAGTAGTAGTAGTAGTAGTAGTAGTAGTAATATTAGTATTATTATTAGAAGAAGAAGAAGAAGAAATTCAAGGGACATAAATCTGTTTTCAGTGCAAGAACATGTTTTATTCAAGGGACATAACTGTGTTTTAACAGCAATAATAGATTGAAACAATTCAGGGGACATAACTATATTCCAAAACACAGCAGAAGCTGTTCTATTCCAAAATTTTAAAAAATAAAATAAATAAATAAATAATAATAATAATAATAATAATAAAGAAAATATACAACATTAATGGCATCAAAACATTAAAAAACTATAAATTTTTATTTAAACCTAAATTCAGCTTTGGAATCATTATCAAGACTGAATCAAATAACCATCACAAAAATAATACAGCTGAAAACGTCAGCTGCGGTGATAACATCTACAACTACAACAACAACAATAACATCTATTTCTGTTTGAAACACTAATATTTATTTTTTTTCATTCCAGACACACCAATTGGAAACATCAGCTGCACTGACATAGACGAGGGCCCAAATGCCAGTTTCATCATCAACATCGTTGATGGCAATGACGACATGGTTTTCAAACTTCTTGGCTCTGAGCTGAATGCTGATGCTACCAGGGTGGACTATGAGAGGATGGAAGATGAGGGTTTCACTTACACACTCAGCTTTGAGGTGATAGACTACCCTGACAGAGGGGTTTCCAGAACTGGTGTTACCATTGTTCTTGTACAGGTAGGTAAAGTTTTACAGGTGGGGTATCGGCGTATGTTATGCTTTTAAGGGTAGGTACGTTTATTTTTCCAAGTAATTGCTTTGTTCATAATTATGTTTTGAGTGTTTGTGTTAAACTGTCCATCTGGTTTAGTGCGTGTGTGGGTTTTTTTTTTCTGTGTTTGTGTGTATTGCTATATTTGTATGCGAGTGTGTGACTGTGTGTGCATATGTGTGAGTATGTGTATGTTACCAATGAATATATGTGTATATGTATGTATGTATATATGTATGTATGTATATAAATATTATATTTTTCAGATACTTCCTAAAAATGAATTTGCCCCAGTCTGGGTGTCACCAGAATCAAATCAGAATGGAACATTTGTGACTCAGAGTGTATCAGAAAACAGCAGACCAGGAACCATCATAACAATGTTCTCAGCTGTAGATGATGATGTTGGTGCTGATGGTGATGTCACATACAGCATTCTGTCAGTTTTGTCAGGTGAGTTTTGTTGTCATGGTAACTTAGAAGTAACTTAGCTATAGCTGAAGGTAGAGCCTTTATCTGAGGCATGAAAAGCTATGGGATCCAACCTGATAATCAGATTTTTTGTTCTATTCTCCATTCTTACCTATTAATATACTGAAGAAGAAATACATATTTCTTTAGTTATACCTCAGTACCCATTAACAATTAAACTTTAAAGTTAGATTTTTATAAAATAAAGGGATCTTCAACAACAATCTGTATAGTCTGCCGCTTTTCAAACTTCTAAACATTGCAAACAAAATGTGTCTTTTAAAAACTGTTATTTTGACTAAAATATTGTACACTATGAGTACAAATGGTGTGATAACTTTACAATCAGATCTTTGCAATAAGTTCTAAAGCTTCTTTTTTCCAGCCAGATTTCCACCCCTAGCAACACTCATTTAAACAAAATGGAGTAAAATCTTAATTATAATTTAAAAAAAAAAAATTATTTTTTTTTTTATTTTATTTTATCTTATTTTATTTATATTTATTACAATTATTATTATTATTATTATTATTATTATTATTTATTTATTTATTTATTTATTTTTTATTATATTATATTTATATATATATTTATTTTTTTAGATAAAGGGACCAGTAAGACAGAATCTTTACACATCCACGAAAGGACTGGTGAACTCATAACTCTTGGATATTTAGATCGGGATATTCTAACAGGAGGTGTGGAGTTCATTGACCTAGTTATTGTTGCCAAGGACAATGGGTTACCTAGCAAAAGCACTGAAGGTTACCTGCGTATATTAATTACCAATATTAACGACAATGTTCCTAAATTTAACCAAACATTGTATGATGTGACAGTTACATGTGACAAGAAAGAAAGAGATAATTTACTGGAATTTGACGTTGCAGATGCTGACAATACGACATCGTTGTCATATTCAGTGACTAAAGGACAGTCATCATATTTTGACATCAACAACAATATCAGTGCTCTGACTCTCAACATCATTCCCACAGAGAGTGATGTAATAAAACAAAAAGCACATCTAATGACTGTCACTGTTTCTGACAACAGCAAACCACCACTGTCAGGAGAGGCCTACATCGTCATTCAGTTTGAAAAATGTCCCAGCAACAGTAGCACAACAACAACTACAACAACAACAACAGTTCCATCAACACCTGCTGAAATGCTGTACTTGTGTAACAGTTCAAATACTAGTGTAAATATGGAAGTTAATAATACAGGTACTGTTGTTGTGAAATTCTCAAATATATGTTTTACATAAACTTTGTAAATATCCAGTTTTGTTTTCGTATTAAATTGTAGACCAGCATATTTCTTAAACTGTTTAATTATCACATGTAAATACATTAGACAGAGAGAGAGACAGAGACAGAGTTTACATACACAGAAAAATATTCATACAGGTACCAGACCAATTATCTGGACTCCTTGGGGCATGAAGCATTCCAGATTTCTGGATTTTCCATTTTTCTGGTACCAAGGCATCTAAATAAGTAAATAATTAGGCATAAACATTTTAAAATTAAAAACATAAAGACAATTGACGATACACAACTGTGGCAACTCGACATGTAAACAATGCAGCGAGTGAATGAACGCCTCGTGGCTTGAAAGAGTTGTTCTGGTCTGGTGAGGAAATATGAAAATATGATCGGGGAAAACTTCCAGTTTTCTGGTCTTTCCTGATTTCAGGACTCCAGATAATTGGTCTGGTACCTGTATATATATCTCTGCTACTTTGTTCCATTAATTTACAAATAACAGAGAAACTGATAATCAGTTAAATGTTCATTTTTATTTTTTTTATTTATTAAAGCATATCCCAGCATACTTCAAATGCCTGTTGTTGAAAACTGGGCTCTCAGATCTGTCTGTGGTCTTATGACAGTTACCACGGCAACACTAACTCTTCTGCTACTGAGGAAGAAAAAAATTGAAAGGTAAAACACTTCTTGAGAACAGAAATTAATGAATCACTGAATGAATGAATTTTAGTATATTAGTCATGATATTCAGTATACTTGTATGTGTGTGTGTGTGTATGCGTGTTTTTATGTAATGAAATTCATTTCATCTTGAAAGTTATGTCAAACGATGATACGCAACATTTCTTTTGAAACTGTGGATCTTGATCTGATTAGTAATTATTAATTTATTTGTTCTTATTGTTATTTTTTTGTTTTTATTGTTGTAATTGTTATTGTTGTTCTTCTTGTTGTTTTAATCATCATCATCATCATCATTATTATTACTATTATTATTATTACTATTTCTATTATTATTATATATTATTATTACTATTATTATAATTATAATCATAATCATTATTATTAATATTATTGTTATTGTTATTGTTATTGTCATTGTTGTTTCAGGAGTTCTCTGTTTAAGAAGATGCCCAGGTTAAAAACACCAGTCATACAGAATGACAAAATTTGTAAACTAGAGTCTGGTACATACCTTTTTATCACTCATTTTCTGTTATTGTCATTCTTTATTTGTAGCAAAGAATGATCACTAGTCGAAATTTGAACATTTTTTGAAAAGCATTAAAATCTTCATTTGAGATAAACATTTATAATAGTTTTACTTAACTAATAATAATTATGGAGATACAAGAGGTCACTGGATCAAGTCCAATTTCTATACTGCCATATTACATAACTTGTTTTTCAAAGATTGTGTTAAGTATTTTCATGTCTATGAGTAGGTGCAAATAACAAATGTTTTACTGCTAAATGATGATTACTTTGTCAATGACAAGGCATAGATTTCTTCTCATATAATAATTATACCAGAAAACTTTGTAATGACACCAAATATCATTTAATATTAAAATTTCATGTCTGAAAATTTGTAAATATCATATTAAAAACAATTTAACATGACTTTTTCATTTATTTATTTTATTTTATTTTATTTTTTTTTTAAGCATGGATTAAAAATGGCTTCCCTGAAATTCCTGCTCGTCATATTGCTCCTGTTGATACTCGTCCTGGTGGAATCATCTTCCAAGATTTAAAACTTGAATCATTGGCTTAATTTATTAGTCTGCATATTATTTAGACCCTCTGATTTATTTGTAACACCAGTAGAATAACATGAAACTATACGATTTTATAAATAACTAGTTTTGGTTTCTTTCTTCTTCTTTTTTTTCCTTTTTTTTTTTTTTTGTTTGTTTGTTTGTTTGTTGTTTTTTTTTTTTCGTTTTTTTTTTTTAATTTAATTTAATTATTATTATTATTATTATTATTATTAATTTATTTATTTATTTATAATAATCGTTGTTATTATTGTTGTTTTGTTTGTTAGCAATTGACATAAATAAAAGATTTAACCAATCAGAGCTGCAAATATATTTACCTCGGAATTTCCTTGAAATGGTTCGAGTTTGGGAATTCTGATGTCGGATGACTAACTTTCTGAAACAAAGCACCAAAGATATCAGTCAGTGTTACAAATTAATAAACTCCTGCATGATTTTAACGTCCATTGAATGTTAACGTGTTTTCGTTTTGTGAGTTCATTAATCAGATCTTTTTAGGTACATTTTATACATTCCACACATTCAATTTATTATAAAAATAAAAATATTAAAACAAAACAGATTTCATGTTAAAACATATATCGGCAAATAAAATAATCGGAAAAATATATACATTTTTATTTTATTTTTTTCAGTTAAGTCCCATTCTAATTACAAACAAAAACAAATGCAAAAAATAATAATAATAATATGCAAAATATAATAATAATAATAATAATAATAATAATAATAATAATAATAATAATAACAAATAGAGTGTGTATATATATATATATATATATATAGACATAGAACTCCCTGTCAGTTATCCTAAATACTGGTCATCACTGCTTATTATTTTTTCATGACGTCAGTAATAAAGAGAGAACTACGGGTTTCTTTTGGTTTCTCTTCTGTTCACATCCCTCTTCGAATTATGCAGAGCCCTTTACAATAAGATACATTAAAGTTGGATATAGGATATTTCTGACATCCTTCCATAATAATAATAATAATAATAATAATAATAATAATAATAATAATAATAATAATAATAATAATAATAATAATAATAATAAATAAATAAATAAATAAATAACAAAATAAATAAATTGTTAAAAAATTGTTGATAAAAAATCAGATGTCAAATATATTAACTGGAAAACCAAAAAACAGTTTCGTAGAAGATAAGTGAACCATCATTACTACTGATTATGTTTGCCGTGCAAGTTATGCATTCCTATAGTTTTTTAAGTGTACCTTTATTTTTTTATAAAAATTAACAAAAATAAATAAATAAAATATAATAAAAGTAAAAATTATAAATCACAGAAACTAGCTTAAAATAAGAAAAAAAAAACCCTAATAAAATGCATTTATATAAGTGAAATATGAACATTCGCTCTATGATGTCATTTCCGGTATTTATAAATATTACGTCATGGCATTGTCGTAACACATCCGGACCAGCAGAATTCCACTGGGGAAATAGGGTTTTACTTGAACGCTTTATCGGAAAATATTGGTAGATATTTCATTATTCATATATCAATAGATATGATATAATCTTCTTTGTTTATTAAAAGAAATATCTAAAAAAAAAAAAATTATTAAATAATAAAATTACGTATGTCCTAAGGTAATGCTGTTCATTAGATGGTGGTGTAAAACTTTGGCGAACAGTCACATTTGTTTTGGCTGAAGGTATCACAAAACACAACATTATTACATTCCTGTTAAGGTTTTTGTATGTGAACCATTTGGTATTCCTCAGTTTTTGGAATTGCAAGAATATGATTCTGGAATTTTAATTTTGTTTCAAAACATTCGTAGAAGATATCAACTATCTTTTAATTTTTTTTACAATAGTCTCCAAAAAGAATCCATTGCTGGCTAGATACCATTTACATGAGTATACGGATAAAATGGAGTGTATAAAGTATGTATTTTATATATAGATATAAATACAGGTCACAGAGTGTTGAATTATTTTAGTCGCGAGTATATATCAACCTGAGCTATTTTTACCCCAAAATTAATCCGAAGTCAGGTATACACTAAATACAGGTACGTGACTGTCCGGAACCTCTAACAGAGAGGATAAAATTAGGACGGACTTTTGAAATTTATTTAGTTTATATATAATGCTTATTCATTAATAATCTTATTTTTATTGATTCAGGCCATGCTGGTGTCTTCCATTTAGTCGTTTAATTTACGGTTAACATTTGTTTAACTTTCTAGCAGTGCAAGGTGCCTTAGAAACATTGGAGATACATGTTTAGTTGCGCCGTTATGTTGTTGAATTATTATTATTATGCAGGCTGCTTTTTGGTCTGGAAAAACGGACAGTTCGGAAAGTCTTTGGAACAGAAAATTCGATCGTGTGTCTCTATACAACCATCGGTATTAATTAATTAGCATTCAAGTAGTTTATCAAAACATCATTATCATCATCATTACCATCATCATCATCATCATTGCTGCTACTATTCATTTACTGTTACTACTACTACTACTACTACTACTATTATTATTATTATTATTACTACTATCTATCATCATTATTATTATTATTATTATTATTATTATTATTATAACAACAGCCTGAAGCCTGTATTTTATCTGGACGTATTTAC
>CM022671.1:5544064-5701564 GCA_012295275.1 Chrysomallon squamiferum | reverse complement strand
AGAATCCAAGTTAATCGAGACAGGAAGATACAAAATTACTTCCCCTTCATTATGGATGTAAATCGAAGAAGTTGAAGTTATTTATTTTGAATTCGAACATTGTTGTTTGTTACCGAGGCAATTTGGAAGTTTTTCTTTGAAGAAAAGGATATTATAATGTACGTTTCATTAAAAGTGTGCTAAACCAAATGTAAAAAGACCATCTTCGACGATGTCATGTTATTTTATGGAGTGTCGGAATAACATTAACTCACTTAATAACTGTAGTATAACTATAATTATAACGGTCTCTCTCTCTCTCTCTCTCTCTCTCTCTCTCTCTCTCTCTCTCTCTCTCTCTCTCTCTCTCTCTCTCTCTCTCTCTCTCTCTCTCTCTCTCTCTCTCTCTCTCTCTCTCTCTCATTAGTATTGTTGTTGTTATTATAAACCTTAAATCAGTTTTAAACTTTTTTCTTTCTTTTTTTTTTTCTTTTCAGAATATAATTTTAATAAAAAAAGAAGAAAAGAATTAAAATGGCCAGTAATTCACCACTGAGAAACAAAACAGCGATGGAACAGTTCCGAAAAAACCTGGAGAAAAGATCACTCAATGTAAAATTTGATCTCGAAAACACTGACTACAAAGCGATAGAAAACATTGGTATCGGAGCGTATGGTGTTGTCTGCTCGGCTATCCACACCAAAACAAACGACAAAGTTGCAATTAAAAAAATCCCTAATGTCTTTGAAGCATTGACAATAACGAAACGAACGTACAGAGAAATAAAAATTCTCAAACATTTTAAACATGACAACATCATTTCAATTCGAGAGATTCTCAAGCCGGCAGAATCATACAAAGATTTTTCAGAGATTTATGTTGTGTTTGACTTGATGGAGAGCGACCTGCACAAAATAATCTACACAGACCAGGAATTAACAGAAGAACACATAAGATATTTTTTGTATCAGATTCTGCGAGGACTGAAGTACATCCACTCTGCTAATGTTATCCACCGAGATCTCAAACCAAGCAATCTTCTGGTGAACGAGGACTGCCACATCAGGATTGGAGATTTTGGTGAGTTCCACTTTTCTTTTAACGAATAACATCCCACCATTTTGTCTCTCATTTCAAGTTCACCATTACGACCGTACAGCAGCATCTTTTAAAAATGAATAATTTTTTTATTTTAACAAATCAAATAATTGCTCATGGGAGGTTTGAATGTGACATAGAGATTTATATTTCTTCAAAATCTGACAGGTAATGGTATACAATTTCTCCTCAGTTGGTACTTATTGTAAAAATAGCCATAAAGAGAAAACATACAAAATATTTTGATAGACTAATCATGGATTATTGTCAATATATCTTCAGTGGAAAAAATTTCTTATTTGAATGGTTGTTATTTATTTGTTTATTTGTTTGTTTGTTTATCTGTTTTTCATTGATGTGATTTTTGATGTGATTTTCTTTTCTTTTTATATATTATATGTCACAATATGTATTTTCCAGGCATGTCGAGAGGTATATTTTACGAGAGAGATGAAGCAGCTTATTTCATGACTCAGTATGTCGCCACTCGCTGGTATCGAGCTCCAGAAATACTCCTATCTCTCATTGAGTACGGAACAGCAGTTGACATGTGGTCTGTTGGGTGTATCTTTGCAGAGATGCTGGGACGAAAACATCTTTTCCCAGGTTAGTTAAAACACAAATGTGTTCAGTGATAGCTTTATTTGATTCTTGTTAAAGAACTAACAAGAAATCTACCTGTATTTTATACTATCCCAAATAATTTTGTTATTTTATACCAATCTGAAGTCTTTGATGGTAATAAAATGAGATATGTTTTTGATACTGAACTGTTATGTTGGATATTGTGATTGTTTTTCATCAGCTACTGAAGTTTTTTTCATTGTCTCTTGCATTTTTCAGTATGTTCATAGGTTAAATGTTGTTAAATAGTGTCATTCTTGTGGAAATATAACATTATAAATATTTTATTTATTTTGTTTCATATATATATATATCATTCGAGTAAGACACACATTAAATTAAATTCATCTACAGTTAATTTTAGTTACCCAGAAGAAACTGATCTATCTATATTTAAATAAGTATAAATATTGTTATCAGCTGTTTAATTTCTCTCTGCAGTGACTGCAGTTGTTCAAGGATTCTGATGCTATAAAACAACTTTGTTTCAGGGAAGGATTACATTTCACAAATCAAGCTGATAGTTGGGTTGCTGGGATCACCATCAGAGGCACTACTTGAAAACTGTCAAAACACCATCATTCGAGACATCATAAAGAGTAGGTGTTTTTGTATCACGTCGTATCACTGTGCATTTCAGAATTTCTAGAAAAAGTATTTCTCTTTCATTTTTGTTCTGTCTAAAAGAAGGAATAATGTGATTTAGATTTGTTGCTGTAAATAGATTTCTGTAATAAATATTTCTTTATTCTTTCTTTCTTGTTCTATGTGTGTGTGTGTGTGTGTGTGTGTGTCTCTGTATCTTTTTCAGTCTTTCTCTCTCTCTCTCTGATTCTCTCTTTTTCTCTATCTCTCACAGTAACTCATTCTCTCTTTGTCCATTCCCTCTCTCCCACATACAGTCATTCAACATTACGACAGTTAAATGCTGTTTTAAAATAAACACATACCGCTCAATTTGTTGATAATAAGTGGCATATTTTTTAGAACTAGGTCAAAGGACACCGATTCCATGGAGGACTTTGTTTCCAAAGGCGAGTAAGAAATCGCTGGATTTGCTGAGTAAAATGCTAGTGATTAATCCAGCCAATAGGATTTCAGTTGACAAAGCACTGGAGCATCTGTTTTTGAACAAATATCACGATCCGGACGATGAACCAATTTGTGTTCCACCATTCAACTTTGACTTTGAAAAGAAGGTAAATACAGTAATTTCTTAATTAGGGTGGTTTCGGTTAAATTTTGTGACCTACCCTGGAGTTTAAACTTTCAATAGTTTTAAAATGGCAAACTAATAGCAAGC
Organism: Chrysomallon squamiferum; assembly: GCA_012295275.1. Classification (NCBI taxonomy): domain Eukaryota; kingdom Metazoa; phylum Mollusca; class Gastropoda; order Neomphalida; family Peltospiridae; genus Chrysomallon; species Chrysomallon squamiferum. The sequence goes on along the minus strand of CM022671.1, from coordinate 5,698,559 downwards.
TGTGTCAAAACCATCTCTTGCTTGCCTATCTTTTATTAATTAACTGCACTAATCAGATCTTTATAAACAGTTGTTAATGAGTTGCAATCTCTGTATGTTTGTATATATCTCTGTTTTGTATATTTGTGTCTGAAAGCATTTGTTTACATATCATTACCAAGTTGAAGAATTTCTATTTTTGTCTGTACAGAATGTGTTGTGTATTTATATCATCCTGTAATGTCTTTTTGAACAAGTGTTTACATGAGATTATGTGTTTATTTATTATATTTGGTATTTATTTATTTATTTATGTTGTGTATGTATTTATTTATTGATTGATTGTTTATCTGTTTTATTTATTAATTGTTTTGTTTTATGTGTGTGTGTGTTTGTATACATATGTGTGTTTATTGATTCATATATATATATATTTTTTAATTTGTATGTGTATTTATTTATTTATTTGTTTATTTATTTAATACACAGAACTTGGACAAGGACATGTTGAGAGAAGTTATTTACAAAGAAATAATGGAATACCATCAGCCCAGGACACCAACTTTCAGTTTCAATGCTGTTCTCCGCCCTGCCCCCAAGCCTGACTCCACCCCTCTAATGATGTCACAGTGTCCACCCATTGAAAAGAAACAACTGGATACTCAGCTGAAGGTCAGTTATCTTTGTTTTACAATATTTTACTTTGTTAAATGTTATTGTACTCATTTAGCTTACTGTTAGTTAAATGTTACTTCTTGTTAAATGATTTATTTTTGTGTTTTTTTCATGGTATGATTCATTTTAATATTAACTTGTAATTTTTTAAATATATATCTATCATTCTTAATTGACTGTTTTTGTTATTAATAGTATATTTGAGTTTATTTAATATAATTTTTTATTTATTTATTTATTTATTTTTTTTTTTTTATTATTTATTATTTTATGATTATTGATGATGTTATTATTGTTATGAAGTCTACAACCATTTTACCTTAATAGTATTAAAATGATGATGATGATGATGATGATCATGATCTGTTTCCTGCAGGATTTTCTTCAGACAATATCCTTTGATAAACCATGCAGCGATCAGAAAACTGATTCAGGATCCACTCAACCAATACAGTCTACTGAGCATGCCCAGAAGGGTGACGAGAAAAAGAACTCACCTGTTACCGTGGATACAAGTTCCACATTAACAACAACGCAGACATCAGACGTAGAAATGTTAAGTGCAAAAGTCTCAGATGGCAAAACTGAAGATCAGGGGAGGCAACCCCTTGCTTCGAAAAAATCAGATAAAGAGAACAAACCAACAGAGGTGTCGGAACAGGCAAACGTGACCATCTCCATAGGAACAAAGGCAAGGATCAAGCATGCTCTACAGGCTGCTTGTGAAAGAAGACAGAGAACAGGTAACTGTGACATAACTAACAGTCAACAGACCTTAATTAAATATGTCAATAAAAAATATATTAACTGAATACATTAAATAAAGAGATTAATAAATATAGTTAATAAATTGTTTAAATAAATAGATTAGTAAATGTGTTAAATAAATAGATTAATAAATATAGTAAATAAATAAATAAATAAATAAATAGATTAATTGAAACAGTTATGAAATATATTGAATAAATAGGTTAATAAAAATATGAAATAAGTAAATCAGTGAATATATTAAATAAATCAATAAATATAGTAAATAAATAGATTAATAAATATAATAAATAAATTAATAAATAGATCAGTAAATAGATTAATTGAATTGATTAATAAATATATTGAATAAATAGTTTAATAAAAAAAAAATAAGTAAATAAAAAATCTGTTAAATAAATTGATTAAATAAACAGATTAGTAAATATATCAAATAAATAAATCAGTAAATAGGGTAAATAAATAGATTAAACAGACCAATAAATAAATTAATTAATAAGATAAGTAAATACATTAATAAACATTGTAAATAAAATAGAACAATGAAGATATTAAATAAATACATTAATAATATACTGGATTAATGTATTAATGAATAACTGAAGTAAATATATTAAATTTATAGATTATTAAACAGACTGTCTGAATGGCTGACAATCAGAATGGTTTGGTCACCCAAAGATATAAGAAAAGAGCTTAAATAGCAGAGTGATAGATGTTGATGACATCAATGAGTATTGCAACCATATTTTTTGTAATTTACTTTAATAACTACGGTTTCTACTGTTATGAATATAAATTGAAAAATAAAAATTTTCTTCACAGAATCAGGCGGAGATGATGGAGAGAGAAAACCTGTCACAGCAGCACAGAGGCAGAGAGAAAGAGAGGAGAAAAGGAAGAAAAAGAAGGACAGAGCATGGGAAAAGATGAAGAAGATAAAGGAAAAGAAAAGTAAGTTACTGCTGTGATGATATTCTGAAAGATTATCACAAGTGAGTAATAAGCAAGCCTCTGATTGATTGAATGTTTTATTTTCAGACACGCCAGTGTTTATCCTCAGTGATGCTGACAAGGAGATGTTACAGAGATGGTCTCAGATGCAGCAGATGGCTTCAGGCACAGGTTCTACCACTGTGCCTCAAGCTGTTTCTAACCAAACCATCATCATCACATCCCTGAGTCAGTCAGTTCTGCAGCCGGTTGTTTCTAATGTCCAGCCTTCACAGCAGGCCACAGGGACGGTGTCCAGTGTCCCAGGACAGCCTACTCAACCTTCAACCTCACTGTCCAGTATGGTCATTAGACCAGCTGTCCATGATTCACTTGTACACTCACAGTCCAATGTTTTACAGTCACAGATAAATGTTTTGCAGATTCATCAGAATGTTTTGCAGACACAGTCAAATGTTCTGCAGACACATTCAAATGTTTTGCAGACGCAGTCAGATGTTCTGCAAACTCATCAGCATGTTTTGCAGACACAACCCGATATTATGCAGACACAGTCAAATGTTTTGCAGGCCCATTCAAAGGTGTTTTGCAGACACAGTCAAATGTTCCACAAACACATTCAAATGTTTTGCAGACACAACCAGATATTATGCAGACACAGCCAAATGTTATGCAGGCCCAGTCAAACATTCTGCAAAATCATTCAAATGTTCTGCAAACACATTCAAATGTTCTGCAAACACATTCAAATGCTCTGCAGTCTAAGTCATCTGCTGGTTCAGCACAAGTCATGTCATCAAATAACTTCGTCTGTTCTCAGCAGACAAATACACCCTCTCTACCTGACCAGCAGAGTCACCTCTTTCAGTCAGCTACAAATAAAAATGATCTTCCCTTTCAAACACCTAGTCTGCAGCATCCTCATCATTCATATCAACCAGAGCCAGAACAACTACAACAGCAGCAGCAGCAGCAGCACCAGTCCAATCCTATTTTTAACACGGTGACTGATTCAGGACTTGGTCACTCTGAGATGGAGCAGTCTCATGACAGACTGTATTCAGAAAACTCTCAGCAGCTGCCTGGTCTCTCTGTGTCCACTGTGTCCAGCCTGGGAGGACACACAACATTCAGTCAAAGAGGTAACTCTTCACTCGGTGTTTCCAGTACAGGGACTATTAACACCCAGGACTTCACAAGTCAGAGCTCTGATGTTTTTCACTTTTCTCAAGGATATTCTGTGCCTTCCTGTCAGCCCAGTGCTTACAGCCAGGAACAGCAGAGAAGTCAGTTCACTCAACACAAAGGGATGTTTTCTGGTGCAGGGGATGTCACCTTCCAGTCTGCAGGGTCATCATCGCTCTTCCCAACTCCACATCATCATCAACATCAACCTTTCAGTGATCTGACAACATCATCGCAACACGAGTTCCAAGTGTTCCAGAACAACCCCAGTCATCTGACCTACAACGAAACACCAGCAAATCATGATGGTCAAGGTTCGTGGTCAACAGGTGGTGACCAGTATATCCAGAAGAGTTCTCTGAGTCAGATGAAAGGGGAGAGTGAGATGACTCCAGGTCAGCAAAGACTGACCACACAGGACAGAACAAGTCATGTAACAACAAACAGACAACCAAGAGATTTGAAAATCAAATGTTCTCCTCCACCTAGAGCAGCACAGGTAAATATACAAACATCATATATATATATATATATATATATGTATGTATGTATCTGTCATTCTGTCCATTTCTCTTTCTCTACTATATAGACAAACACAACACAGGTAAATATATAAACATATATATATATATATATATATATATGTATCTCTCTATCATTCTGTCCATTTCTCTTTCTATGACATAGAGACAAACACGACACAGGTAAATATATAAACTAAACATCATATATATGTATCTCTCTGACATTCTGTCCATTTCTCTTTCTCTGATATATAGACAAATACAGCAAAGGTAAATCTATAAACATCTTGTATATATATATGTATATCTCTGTCATTCTGTCCATTTATCTTTCTTTGACATGCAGATAAACACAACACAGGTAAATCTATAAACATCATATATATGTATCTCTCTGTCATTCAGTCCATTTCTCTTTCTTTGATATATAGACAAATACAGTACACACATATAAACATGTATATATATTTCTCTTTCTCTGATATATAGACAAATACAGTACACACATATATATATCTCTCTCTGTCACTCTCTCCATTTCTCTTCTAAATGTTATTTTTCAATATTTGACTCAGGTTCCAGCTAATCACCAGGATCTCATTGCCCTGCTCAGCAAACAGCTGATGAAAAGTGGGATGGCAGATCCCTTCCCCCCAGCTCTTTCCCTGACTCCCAAGGGGACTGGGGGTGGGTATGGTGTAGGAACTGACCTTGATGCCTTGATGGTGGATGCCCAAGATAACATTGATCTGTAAGTTTTGTATTTAAATCAGCTTACATAATTTTTTAGTTAAAAATATTTTCGTTTGTCCAGATTTCTTGTTCTTGGGATAAAAAATAAGCTTGTTTCTGTAATGAGTATGTCTGCTGTTAGAACTGAATATTTTTCCTTTTTATGTGTAAGAACTGAGAGTGGTCTAACTTGGTCAGTACAAGAAATTTCAGATGTTTGAAAACTACAATACATATTAGTTTGCCTTTTGTATTAAAAAAGATGGGGAAAAAGAGTTCTAGCAGTTTGCAAGCCAGTGAGACCACACAAGAATATTACTTAATGCAAGAAAATTAAATTTATTGCTCTTGTTATGATACACAACTGCCACATTCATATTTTTGTTTGAATGAATACCTCAGTTGTTGAAATACAGGCAAAGTCATGATTGGTTTATCAAAAGCAAACTTTGTTTTTCCCATTTATGGGATGAGCACATAAAAATATTTCTTTTTGCACAATGTTAGCAGGTTTTGTTTCTTATCTTATTTTACAAATAAATGTGCCAAAGATCTGTTTAACCAATATTATTTATTTATTGTAGACAACCTTTGATCATTTTTATTTACTTTAAAAAACATTGAGCAAATTCTTGAACACTTTTCAGCAAAGATAAAGTTAAATGTTTTGGTTTTTCAGGAATCGAGTGGAGCAGAGTCCTCTTTCCTCATCGCTGATCGCAGACTGGCTAGACATCAGTGGAAACATCACACAGGCCGATATAGAGGCACTGGAGCGTGAAATGGAAATGCAGTCACCCATGTCCTTGTCTTACAGTGACCTTAATCTCCCCAATCCACCATAAATATTATTTTCATCAAGTTGAAATTGTTATTTGTCTTGAAAAAAAGGATGTGGAAAAATATTACAAAAATTTAAGATGTATATATACATATATATATATATGGTATAAAAATCCATATTTTTCCTCACTTGTTTGTTAATTCTTTATGTTTAGTCATTTGTGGTTTGGAATGGGAAATAAGTGTTGATCTTGTTACTGATCTGTACACTTTCTACAGAACAGGAATTACTGAAAACTTTGCTAATCAAGAAATCAAAGAATTTTTATGTTAATATTTCCAATAACTTACACAAAACATAAGCCGTATATTATTAAATAAAATAATAAATAAAATTAAAGCCACTATTTCTGATAACTTCAACAAAACATAAAAAACAACTTATTATTAAATAAAAAGTAAATAAAATCTAAGCCAGTATTTCTAATAAATTTAACAACAAAAATATAAATAACTTTTTATTAAATAAAACAAATAAATAACAAACACAATATATATATTTTTTTTTTCTAAAATTAAGTTTATTCTGTTTCTTTTTTTGCATTCATGAGCAGTACAGAAACAATCCAGTTGGCAAAATAGGTAAACAAAAGATCTAGATTACATATCAGTCAGTGACAAATAAAAAATCTGATTTATTTACATTAATGAATACACATGTTCATCCTTTCCTCTTTCTATCACAACACAAACACATGCAAGACTAACAACACACCATCACTAACAACACAAAATAATGCTCACGTTTTGCGTAATTTAAAATTGTCAACGTTACAAAAAATATAAATAATGTAATTAAATGGTCACCCAGCAGATATACTAATAAAGTAAAAAAATTGTTTTCAGTTTAATTGTTTATCTAGTGGTAGATTTAGAAAAAAATGTTAAAGATGGAGCTGTGAATGTTTCAGGAAAAATATTTCTTCAGGTAGTATGTGTGTAAATACTCATTTTTGCATATATTAGCTGACATTTAGTGTCTTTATATGAACCAAAAAAAAATATATAACTATGAAAATAAAAGTAATAATAAATAATTAATAAAAAGTAAAAATAATGCTAATAAATAATAAAATAAGAATAAATAATAATAAAACTAATAACCAAATAAATAATAACAAGCAAAAAAATACAAGATAAAAAAGTCAAGAAATTTTAAAGTAGGACATAGGATCTTTGTCTGCAAACACAGAAATTAAGGCAGTATATTTGTTGTAAGTTTAATACTATATTTAATAATTTTATTAAATTTTGCATGAATTCTGCACCATAGAAACATTCATTTTTTATATTTATTAACATTTTTGGAGAAGGTTATGTAAGCAGCTTACAAAACATCATATTATTAATATAAATTAATCTATCAAATAACTTGATTTTAATAACAGATCTATTTTCAATACATCTTGAAGGAAGTATTATTATTTATAAAACGTATACAGAAACAACAGAAAATAGTGATTAATATATTATGTGGATCTGTCTGAAAAGATATTTTTAATCAATTTTACAAAATAAGTTAATTTAATTTTAAACGTGAGACAAGATATATATATAAAAAAAAAAACTAAAAAAAAAAAACTGATTAATATATATTTTCATGTTTTTACAAGTACATCTGATAAACTACACTGTGAAAGATGAAACAAAATGATGTAAGTAAAATTATTATAAAAATATTTATACAAATGTTGAATATCAAGCAATAATTATAATAAATAAATCTGAAAAATCTATGAACGCAACTTAGACAATAATAATGACAAAAATGGCTACAGTTACTGTTTAATGAAATAAAATGTTTTTGTGCTAATTTTTAACATTTTTTTTTTTAATGAAAATAAGTAAACAAGCATATTTGATAAATAACTTTGAAATGAAAGAAATAACAGGTGATATAATATTAATGATTTATGTGTGTTTTGATAACTAAAACATCAGCGTATTAATGATCGTAACTGTATACTGAATATTTTTTAATGATAACAGCAAAGCAGCAACAAGATAATGATATAAAAATAAATAACAACAACAAAAATCTTCATATGTTAATATAATTTACAATTATTCATTATTTTTTAAAATTTAAAATCCATTTATAACTTGTATTATCCGTATTAATGACATAAATAATTTAAAAGTTTTCATTAATTCATTTGTTTCTTATTTATTTATTTATATATTTTTTTTATTTTACTTTATTTTATTTAGTCTTTCACACAGCAACTTTAACTAGAGATACTACAGAAGCTGGTTTTTGGTAATAGTTAACAGAAAGTAAGAAATCAAAACAGTTTTACCTGACCCTGTTTTTACACTATCAAGTCTGAACTACTGGTTACTGTGGCAACATATTTGGTAATAATTAAAACAAAGTAAGACAGGACTTTTTTTTTACACAGTTAAGTAAAATTAAGGAAACTGCATGAACATACTTGGTAAGGCTTAATGGGAAAATAAAAACCGTAACAGCTGAACATAATCATTTAATTCCAAGAGGTCTAAGCTATCAGAAATGCAGGAACATACTTGGCAAAGAGTTAAAAGGAAATTAAAGACACCGTAACAATCGACCAGACTTTTTTTTCACTCCTGGAAGTCTTAAGCTGTTTGAAACTGCAGGAAATTATCTGGCAGTGATTCACAGAAAATTAAAGACATTGTAACCAATGGACACAGCCTGTTTACACTTAAGAAGTGAAGCTGCTGGAAACTGCAGGTATGTGAGATTATATGTTAAATATTGACTGAAAAGGCAGCAAAAACAAATGTCATGGCCACCTCATACTGTGTAACTATTGGAGAAAGGAAGAATTATCTGTCAGCTCAGAAGAAAAGAAGATTAACAACTGAAAACAGACTAAAAAAACCCGATCTGTGAAAGATGTGGACACTGCAGCTCTGTAGCATTAACCTGGTATAATACTTTGTAAGAAACAAACCTTGACCTTTCACACACTGAGACATTTACCTTTTTAAAAATCTTTTTTTTAAAAAAGACAGTGTATTTTTCAAATCAACTGAAATGCAAAATTTTCAGAATCACAGACAAACAGTATATCAAATACTAGACAATTTGAAAACATGATCTTAACCGTACCAAAATTCTGAAGGACATTCTCTCTGTCTATCTTTAGTTAAAATCTGTATAACCAGAAAGAAAACTCTAAAATGAGATCAAAATTTTAATAAGAATTAATTTGAGCAGGATATGTAATCATCCATTAGTCTGCATATAAGAACTGTTTATTTACAAGTGGATGAAAATAAACATTTCTAATAATTTAAATTTACAATATATGCTATGTTCATTACACATAATATAGATTTATGACCTTAATAAGCATATTAAGACAATTTTATTGCCAATTTCAGTTTGAATAAGATGCCTGAAGCACATATAATTAGGATATGCAATATGGAAACATTATGTTATCTTTGAGAACTAGCCAAGAGTTAAGATGGGTTATATTAATCATGCATTTCTCCTACTAATGTGTTGTTAGGACTCAAGTAACACACATAACCATTGCTAAAACTGTTTTAAATGTTAGGTTTGTAACAAGCTGGATAAAATGTATGGGCTGAATTATTTGACTTAAATTACATTTAAATTATTATTATTATTATTATTGTTATTGTTATTATTATTATTATTATTATTATTATTATTATTATTATTATTATTATTATTATTATTATTATTATTATTCATTTTGTTTTTGTTATTTATTTTATTATTATTATTATTATAGTTTTTTGTTTTTTTAATCTTACCAAAACTTTATTATAACTAATCATTTTTCATGTAAAGCAATTTTAACTTAAAAAATGTCACTAAACCAAATCTATTTCCATGATTCTGTTTTTGTTTTCTTAAAGTTTAATGTTATAAATAGTAACATTTTTTAAACTGAAAGAATAATCTACCTGAAAAACAAAACAAAAACAAAACAACAACAAATAACAATTACAATAAAAAAGTTAAAATAAGGAACAGAAAGAAGAAGAAAAAAAACAAACAAAAAAAGCACACAAAAATTATAAATCTAACAAAATGCAGCCTTAATGCTGTAAAAATATGTGTTGTATCTGTGTGTGTGTGTGTGTGTGTGTGTGTGTGTGTGTGTGTGTGTACATATATACACAAGTACATTTGTATATGTGTGTATATATACATAAAAAACCCAGTATAACAATGGATAACAATGCTGGACATATTTAACAAAGGACTTTTGTATTTATTTCACACAAATATAGATTTCTTTAAAGCTTCAAGTATACAGCAGTATAATGTTGAAACAGGATACAGTTATACAACTTGGACATGCCTTAAAACAGTTTCTTTTGTTGAACACACACACACATGTTCCAGATTAATATAAATCATTAATTTACAGGTAACATATTTACTATTATCTGCCAAAAAAAAAGGTTCATTATCTGTATTTTTATAAAAACAATATGACTTTGTTATTTGTATTCATTTGTGTATAGAAACTGAATTTGCAACAGATTGAAAAAAAAAAAAAATAATAATAATAATATAACAATAAAAAATAATTAACAAATAAAGTTTTGTAGATGTTGTTAGCACAGTGTTCTATTCAGTAAATGTGAAAACAAAATGGATTAACTTAAAACTGTTCATTATTACTTACATTTTTTAATACATTTATTCATCTATTTATTTATTTGTTTGTTTGTTTATGTTTTGCTTCTTTAGTTCTTTCTTTATATATTTATTTATTTTTTTTTTTTTATAAATATTTTGAAGATTTACAGAAAACCATTGCTAAAGCTGATCTAGGTATAATAATAATAATAATAATTTTTTTATTTTTATTTATTCAATAATTACTGTTTAATTATTTCTCAAGTTATCATTATCACTATTAGTATTATCATGATCACTATCATCATTGTCATCATAATTATTATTTTCTGTATTTAAATAACTGTGAGACAAAATCGCAATTATAAATAAAAAGAATAAATGAAACATTTATAACAAATATTTTTCTCCTGAAGGGAACATTTCCATAACAAACAAGTTCCTCTAATCCAGCAAAGAAATGTATACAAGTAAAAACAGAGCTTAGCTAATTTTCTGCATATTACAACAGTAAAAAATGTTTGGTGTATAAATATATATTACAATTCCTAGAAATGTTTGATCGTATTTTTTCAAAATCAAATAGATAGTTAAATAAAATAGCAAATGAAAATACATCTATATATATATATATTTATTTATTTATTATTAAAAAATTTTTAGCTTGTTTTATTGTAAATTTTTATTTCTGTTTTTGTTTGGTTTTAATTTTTGTAATTAAAAGATATCTAAATTTCATTTCTTGAATTAAATAATAATAATAATAATAATAATAATAATAATAATAATAATAATAATAATAATTACATAACTAACAATTATTATTAAAACTGGTTAATTTTAAGATCATTTGTGATAAATATTACACTAATTTTTACACTTTAATTCATTTTCATTTTTGTTTTTAAAATCATTAAATTGAGCCATTTCAAATGTTTCAAATAACAAATTTCAGTTAAAAAAAGAAAACATATAAATAAATAAATTTAAATTATATATATATATATATATATATATATAATAGTAATAATAATAATAATAACATTTTGTAATCTTTAAAATAATTTGTACTTCAGTACCATGCCACTAAATTGCATCAACCCTTCTGAAAAAAAACTTAACATGCAGTGTTTATTTTATGCCATTATCATCTATCTATTCATATTATTTTTCCCAATCAAGGCAGTCCTTCATAACTGGTATACCAAAGGCCACGATATGTAATGTGTTTTAACACATAAAAGTGATATTGCTGCTAATAATTAAAAGTAATTTTATGCAGTTGAGGACATTTCCTCACTAACAATGACAAATTCACATTATAAAAACACTTAAATAGTTAAAAATAATTATAAACTAACATTTGCTGTCTGAAGTGAACATAACAAGTCAATAAAATTAAAATAAATAATTTTCTAAATTTTATTTTAACAATATAGTTTTAATTTATTAATCATCTTGACTGTAGTTTTAATTAATAAATTACTTATATACCAACTTAGGAAAAACTTAAATTCATCTTTTTTTTGGAAACATTCATCATATGTTTTAATTAGGAATGTCATCAAACTCACTATATTTTGCAAAATGTTGATTATAAGAGGAATATTTTAAAAAAAAAATTTAATATTGAAAAAGCTAAATAATCTACTTTTAAGGCAAACAACTAGAATAAATTAAAAATTTCAAAGCAAGGGAGGACACATATATTATACAAATTTTTAAACACTGAATGAATCTACTACTTGGAAAATATAATGGTGTATAATTTAATAAACATTATTTCATTTATTTTTTTTCAAATAATAATTTTATAAGCTTCGTAACGAAGTATTACTACATTAACGACAACTAATCCGTTTTTCTCACTTTGAGGCTCAGTTCTCAAATTTCAAAGCGAAACATATATTTCAAATGATTGTTTATGCATGAAAGAAGGCAAAATGTACTGTACACTATTCAAACATACAATATTACGTAACATCTGATACACCTGTATTTTACATTCTGTACGTATTATATTCTTTTTAATATAAAATGGTATTGCATGCTTTTAGACATTATGAATTATACACACTTGTTAATATAAAATATAGTATGTGTTTTTAAATTTTCCGTATTATATGCTGTTTATTATATGATGTTATTTAAATATAATATGTATGACCACAGAATTAAAAGTGTACCTGTGATTTTTTGAACAAATAGCCTAAATAATCATCTTTCTTTTCTTTATAACCAATATATATATATGTACATATTTTTTAAACCTTTAAGGTAATAATTTCTGAAATGCATATATATTGGGGAAAAAAAAAAAAAGACAATCTCCATGATCTCAAAATTGCTATAATTATATTATACTTTATTATTAGCAATGTCTGGACTCCATCGAGCCAAAACAATTATTTAGAAGTATATTGACTGTTTTTAGGCTACTTGTTCAAACTGTGACATGTACACTTTCATATAAAATACTACATAATTTAACACACTGACATATTATATTGTTACATGTTACATAACATATTTTTTTACTTATTATTTAACATACACTGTTATGCTACATTATTTAACACAAAGAATGCTGTCTAAAGTTTATCATTAATAATGATATTCGGTATACTGCTATATTATGTTACATTACTTAACATGAAGTATATGTTTAAATAATTAACATAAAATATATGTTATCTAACATGTAACATGCATTGTTCTGAATCTGGTTTCAGATCTGTGCGTTTTGAAAATACGTAACTAGAAATACAACTTCAATGATTTGGTGATGTTTGTGTGCGTTTTATTCTTTTCTTGCACACAACTGAGTATGTTGTTGTTCTGAGGGAGCCAGACTGCAATTCTCAGGATGGTTTAATTACAACGGACAGTGGCAGTGAAAAACTGCAAGTTGAAAAGAAAGACACAATTTTTATTTATTTATTTATTTATTTATTTAGTTATGTATTTATGTATTTATGTATTTATGTATTTATGTATTCATTTATTTATTATCAATAAATGAGAATAGCTATAGTTCTTTATTTCTTAATTTATTTACTTGTTTACTTATTAATTTATTTCCTTAATTATTTCCTTATTTATTTCCTTATTTATTTTCTTATTTATTCATTTGTTTTCTTAATTATTATTATTATTATTATTAAACTTTTTTATTATTTGACTAATAAAATTGAACTTGCAATTGCCCACTCTCTATGTAATTAAAACCAGTACAGATTATCATTTTTTCTAATGCTGCTTTTCTTTACCTGTTAATCAGGCCATGAAACTATTACAGCAGTAAATGATTTTGAATTAAATGTGTTATACAAGATTAAACATGTTACAAGGATATGCACAGTTATCATGGCACTTGAAAGAGCAGCTGTAATTAGAAATTTTCGAATGCACAGGACACTGTGTTAGTAGTGAGTATACACCACTATTCTGACTATGTATACCCTGTTTATTTATGTTAACTTTAATACAAACCATCTGTTGTTAAGTATACTGTCTTCTATAATACATTTCATAATAACAATAATAATAATAAATATAATAATAAATAAAAACAACTGTAAAAACAATGTTAAATTAAAATTTAAAATAATTAGTTTCTTGTTTATTACTTTTCAAAAATATAATAATAATAATAATAATAATAATAATAATAATAGTAGTAGTAGTAGTAGTAGTAGTAGTAGTAGTAGTAGTAGTAGTAGTAGTAGAAGTAATAGTAAAATAATAATAATAGTAATAATAGTTGTAACAGTAATAATAATTATTAAAGAATTTTATTCTAGTTTTTCAGATGTAAAGTATAATAATAATAACAACAAAAATTCCAATACTGCTCAAAAGCAACAACCATAAATAAAAAACAATTATTTCAACTGCTGAAATTTCATATACAGCAGACAATATACTTGAAAACAAAGATGGCCGACATAATGCTGTTTAACTGAGGTAGAAGAGACAGCTGCTTTGTGTCTGTTTTTTTTATTTTTATTATTATGTCCATGACAACTGAGAACAGTGATGGGCAACCTTTTCACAGTGCTGTAACATGAGTTGTCAGTAAAATAAAGGTTCACCACAGAATGATCAACTAAAAAAGGCAAATGGAATTCAAGTTATGAAGTAGATTACTGTCCGACAACATTCTGTCAAGTTTCTTGAAATGTTAGCAAAAACTTTAATTCACCATATTCTCATTGAATAGTTAGCTGCATATGGGTATGGGGACAAATTTAGCAAATTCATATTCACTATATTGGGATGACCATATTCTGAATTATGGTGGGTTTACTTACAAAATGACTGGCAAGTTTGAATTTGTGTTACTTCAACAACTAATTCATTTTTAAGGTGACTGGTGACACAGCAGGCAAGTTTGAGTTAATGTCACTGATTCACTATTTAAGGTGATGACTGGTGCCCATCCTGGATTTGGAGTACATCAATTTGTGCTTTACAATAATTGGGATTATCAGAGAAATAAAAGCTTTGTACCAAACTATACTGTAGTGTCTACTGTCACACTGCACTCATCTGTACTAATTACATTTATCTTCTTGTTTGTACTAATTATCTAGTACAGCAGCTCCCTCTCTCTGCTTTCTGGAACCCTGTTAACTCTCAACATTATCACCATAACTGAGATTTTCTTTAAGTATTATAGATCCATGACGATTTACCTTCATTAGTACTTAGAATGGGGTTTGGGTTGTTTTTTTTAACATGAGATTCAACATAATATTGCATCTTAAATACACTATAACCATACAGCATCCTTCAAAAAGATTAAATTCCTTTGACAACATCCTTTAATAATTAATTTTTGTGAGAGAAATTTAGTTTTAATTTGAAATACTTTCATATACCAAAGATGAAAGAGAGAAAACGTAAAACAAATCTAAAGATGCAGCTCTCTTGTCAAAGGTATAAACTAAATCAATATCTGATTTTTATTTTATCATCTTCAGCTCATTATGTGACACCACAGTTCTATTACAGAGGTTGACAGAATTGCTAGGGCTCCAAGAAGCATGATTCGAGGAATGCTGGTACAGACTATAGTACAAAGCTCTCCATTTTCTATACAGATATACACTGCTTTGAGATACAATAGTGAAATGGCACATATGAGTCAACTTATTTTATAATTCAGCATACAACAAGTTGATAATATCAGAATCCAGTTACACGTGTATAAAATAGATTAGAATAATTATTTCAACAATGACGTATTGTTAAATCCGTCAGAATCCAGTTATATGTGTATATAATAAATTATTTCAGTTACTGTTTCAACAATGGCTTATAGTTATATCCATGTATATGTGTAAAATGCACAAGGTTTATTTAAAAAAAAAAAATTAAAAAAAAAAAAAAAAATTTAAATTTAAAATTGAAATATCAAAATGCAAATGTTATTGCCAGAAGGGACCAATACATTTCTCAGCCATGATATAGAATCATTTAAAATACATAAATATAAAAATAAAAAAGGAGATTAATTATAATAACAATTACAAAAATGTCAATAATATTAAAAAAAAATAATAATAATTTATTTAAAAAAAAAAAAAAAAAGTGTAATAGTAAAAAAAAAATAATAACTAGGTTTTTAATTAATATAAAAAAACTTATATACATAAAACGCATTTTGTATTTCATACCATGGCACAAATAAAAAATAATGTTCTTTTAAGAGTTGACAGCTGAATATTGTTATAAAATATCACAGTATGGTATATTATCAAACTATGTGACACATGCACCACTCTGACACTGTGTCTGTCCATCCATCCATACTGCCTACTTACACAGTCAGATCTGTTTATTAAGTCTCTATGTACATTTTGTAGAAAATGGAATGCTCTACGTGCTCTGCACCTAGGCAGCTACATGTAACACACACAACGCACACGTCTACATCATCATCATCATCATCGTCTATTCGGGAACAGGAAGACTTGTCACTCTAGCAACAATCACTGTGATGTCATCAGGTTTGCCTCCTGCAGTGAAAACGTTAAGTTTTAAAATACATTCACGACATTTTTAAAAAAAAAACCATCCGGTTTACCTCCTGTGGTGAAAATTTAAATTTTAAAATACATTCACAACATTTTTTTTTTAAAAACCATCCGGTTTACCTCCTGTGGTAAAAATTTAAATTTTAAAATACATTCACAACATTTCAAAAATATCCTCCTGCAGTAAATTTAAATTTTAAAATGCATTCTCAACATTCTAAACACTATCTGTGTGAAACTATTAAAAACAAATTTTGAAAAACATTTAGACTCAGTTTTTATAACGTTTTGTAAATTTCTGAAATGTACACATTTTAAAAACAAAACACATACGATTCTTAAAATAAATTCATTTTAAAATATGAAAATGGTGAAATATAGTTATAAATCAGTTTTGTAATTTGAAATATTAAAAACATAATCATGAAAATATTTTTTTAAAAGTGCATACACAACAAAATTACAGAAATATGTTTGCAAAGTTAGGTTTTAAAATTAATTACTTCTGGAATAAACATTTTCTTTTTGGTAAAAAAAAAAAATAATAATTATAATTTTTAATGACTGTTCTGAATTTAAACAGAGAAACACTTTTCACAGACAGAAATACAAACAGAATACTTTTCAAATTTTTTGTGACCTTGTGAAGACTATATAAAATATCTCTTACAACAAATTGATACAAAAAAACGGTGGAAATACACCAGTACATTTTCTTAAAGGTATGAATACAACTTAAAGCTTGCTTACCTCTGAAATCTATGCCTGCGTCTATGGCTGATAAGGCAAATGGAGACATGTAGTCTGGATCGAAAGACAGGTGATAGGCTTTCTCGGCAATGTCTGTCGCAGTCGTCTGCACATTTTCAGCTTTGTGATCCTTATAGAAAAATTGTTTTTATTATTATCATTATCATTATAAATGATTCTTACAGTGAATGGGGAAAATGTTTTTATTATTACCATTATCATTATCATTGTAAATGATCCTTATAGCAAATGGGGAAAATAGTTATTATTATTACAATTATCATTATCATTGTAAATGATCCTTATAGTGAATGGGAAATTTTTTAATTATTATTATTACCATTATCATTATCATTATAAATGATCCTTATAGTGAATGGGAAAAATTGTTTTTATTATTATTACCATTATCATTATCATTATAAATGATCCTTATAGCGAATGGGAAAAATGTTTTTGTTATTATTATTACCATTATCATTATCATTATAAATGATGCTTATAGAAAATGGGGAAAATTGTTTTTATTATTATTATTACGATTATCATTATCATTATAAATGATCCTTATAGAAAATGGGGAAATATGTTTTTATTATTATTATTACCATTATCATTATCATTATCATTATAATTTATATTTTTATTTATTTAGAAACAGTAAAACATGATTTTGTTACCTGCTTCTATGTTTATATGTAAATTAAATTATTACTAATAGAAAAAAAAAAATGACATTATTATTATTATATAACTAATGATTCTTTCATGATATGTGCAAAATAAATGTCAATACAATATTAATAAATTGAAAAATAATAACAAATAGAAAATAATTTTTGTAGTTAATAATAATAATAATAATAATAATAATAATAAAAACAAATAATGATATCAATAATAATAATAATAATAACAAATAATGATATCACTAAAAATAAAAACAAAACTACAACAATAACAATGCAAATAAATATAACAATAACAATAATAAAAGGAGACATTACTTTCAGATTAGATGTGTATCGTAGTAACAGATCTTCACTCATGTTGTCAAAGAGACCATCAGTACCGAGTAGAATTATGTCTCCTTCCTCAACTCCAAACGATGAACTTTCAGCAACTTCGGGACTAAAAACAAATTGGAAATAATATAATAAATAATATATTGATTTAAAATTTAAAAAGAAACACAGGGAAAATATAATAATAATAAGAAGATGAAGATAAAGAAGAAGATGACGAAGATGATAAAGAAGATGAAGAAGAAGAAGAAGAAAAAAAACAACAGAAAGTAGAAAAATATAAATTTAACACAAAATTTTATAAGCACAGATAAATAAATAAATAAATAACACAACATAAAAAACATTTAAAGTTAATCATTATTTATTTTTAAAATAATAGTTAGTTAAGCAAGAAGTGGGGGTAAAAAAGATAGTGACTAAATAATTTTTGAAAGTAATTTAATATTCAACAATGGATCTCCTGAACTTTAGAAGTATAAAAAATAAATATTTCTCCACAGGTTGAAAAAAAAAAAAAAAAAAAAAAAAAAAACAGTCTATGGAAAAATGACAGTTTTCTCTCTTGGATTATAATACCTATTATCATTATACAAGACTTGTGTTTGAAACGTAACAACATTCATCTCTTTTATGACTGTTTTAGCTGTCACAGCAGACTGAGTTTCATCAGGATATTCTGTTAATCGTATCACGTTATAACTGGCCGAGTTCAATGTCAGGTACTGAGACAACTAAAATAAAATGAAATATGGAAGACTGCCAAGTTTATGTAGCCATTTTGTTATAACATGTGAACCATCACACCAAAACTAGTCTCAAGTCACACAACCAAGTATTGAGTTCTAGCCAACAATGGTGCAGTGACACAGACACTTTAGATTTTGGTATTTTGTTACAAATGGGTTTGTATTTAATTGATATACATGTTTTAGAGCTCTTTTGTATAAACAAACACTGTCATATCTTGTTAGATGCCTCATTTCCTGAGAAAAAATTCCAAACATGATGCAGAGATAAATGAAATATATCAAAAGGAATCAGAAATGTAAAAATGTAAAAATAGTTTTTAATCCAGTCAGCCAAAATATGACTAATGTAAGTGATGGCTTCACTGATCTTTGCTTTGAGTTCCACTTATCTTTATGTATCAGTTTGGATACACATCAGTGTCACACATATATAGTTATAATATAATTTTAAACAACAGTATGACTAACTAATTATTAAATACTAATGTAAAGAGAAAACTGGAGTTGGTAGAGGTTATGCAGTTAGCTTCTGTAGTGATGAGGTGGAAAACCAAATAAGTGTCATTCATTATCTGAACATTACACTTTCATAACTGTATAATAAATATTATACTTGCTTGATATAACATTATACTTGTATGATATAACATTATACCTGTGTGATATAACATTATTCCTGTATGGTGTAACGTTATACCAGTATGATATAACATTATACCTGAATGCTATATCATTATTCCTGTTTGGTTTAAAATACCTGAATGCTATAACATTATTCCTATATGGTATGACATTATACCTGTATGCTACATCTTTATACCTGTATGGTATAATATTGTACTTAAGTGTTATAAAAGATATACCACACAGGTATAATATTATTCCTGTATGATATAACATTATTCCTATATGGTATAACATTATACTTGTATGCTATAAAATTATTTCTGTATGGTACATTAAAGCTGTATCATGTATACTATAACATTATTCCTCTGTGGTATACCATTATACTTGTATGCTATAAAACTACACATCTATGATATAACATTAGACCATAGAATACATTATATGTGTATATCATTCACACCTGCACATGAGTTATTAAGGACTTTCACACCTACAGATGACACTTACCTATCACAATGGACAAGACCTTGTTGATGTGGGGGGACAACGGCCAGCTGGAAGGGGGTGTTGAAGTAATGCTGTTGTTCCACTGACCTGTGGATGACCTCTCCCTCCCTGATGACGAGGAAACCACTGTCCCCCAGGTTTGCAGAATACACAGTCTGTTCCTCGCGGTGGAGGGCAACAATACACGCAGTACTGCTGCCTGGAAAAGTAGCGAAACAAGAAATAAATTTACAATACAAAGTACTGATCAGTTACACTGTGTGTATGTACATGAATGAGTGCGTATATGTACATGAATGTGTGTGTGTGTGTGTGTGTGTGTGTGTGTGTGTGTGTGTGCATGTGTGTGTGTGTGGAGGTTTCAGAGATCACAATTCTAAAATATATCATGTAATTGACACTACTGAATTTTAATAATTACTGCCAATCACATTTTAAGACAAAATGTTCCCTCTAGATGTGTTTGTAGAGTGTGTAAGAATTTATATTTGTTTACATTTAAGTATATAACAAATACATAGGTTTACTTATATATATACTTACTTATAAGTTATTTATTAATTTGTTTGTTTGTTAATTTGTTTATTTGCCCATGCTATGTACAATACAAAATTATTTATAGTCATTACACTTAGTTGTTGCTTCTTTTGTGCACAATATACTCTAAGCATGAGTATTTGAAATGTCTTTCTGCAATGAACAGTTTGATTTAAATTATGTATAATAACAGTACGTAAAAAGATCTGTTAGTGAGTAATTCTTTATGTGGGGTGGAACACAAGAACAATGGTGAATGTGTTTTAGAGTTGTGTTTCAGGTATTTCCACTACAGATTTATGTACACACATTATTTATTAAAAGTCTGATACCCACTGTTTGTGTACTGGCAAAAATAAATTACTGAGTACTACTTAAATAAACCACTGTAATATGTATAAACTAAAATAAATAAATAAATTATATATTAAAAAAATAAAATAAACAGTCAGGCAAATATTTATAGCATCTAATTACATGTGTGTTATATACATACAGGCACAATACCTGTGATGCAGTGATACATAGATACATACATACACAGGATATTCTATTTTACAAAATGATCTATCTGTCCAAAATAACAAAACAAAAGCAATTGTAAATAAGGTATTTTCCATATCTCATCTACATGCCAGCAGACAGAGGATCAACCCTTCTCTGTTTCCATTTCATACAATGCTACTGTGATGTGTAAAAGACCAGGGTTCCCCATCACGTTAAATATCAACAGTCACTAAGTCGTTTTCTCCAAAAAACTTTTTGGGGAGCATGGGATTATTTTGACATTATTAAGGGTCATTTTCAATTAACTGAACAGACATGAATGTAAAACTGTGCATCTTTATGAACCCCTGTGCAAAAATCTGTCCATTATAATGTGCCTTTTGTGCACTGTGTATGTACACACACACACACACACAGACACATAATGAAAAACATTTACTTATTCCTCGTTGCTGTTTGGTAACATCAGACTAAGTGCAGAAGCACCAAAGTTCTCTTCATACAATCATTATGAAAATCACAGAGTGATGCTAAATAAACATTATGTATTCTAAAGTTAATCAACGTATATCTGTTTTATGTGTATATTTTGAGAAGCCAGCTATTTTTAATTATAAACTGCTTAGTCAACATGTAAATACCTTCACTCATGATAAATGACATTTATCAGTTTTCACCATGTTTGAATGACCCAGATTCTCTCTATCAAATGTCATTTCTCATTTAACAAATTTCAAATATTCTTAATGACTAAAAACCATAGAAAGAGAAAAAGGAAAAAATTTGAAACAGAGAAATACCAAATAAATTTTAAATTTTAAAAAACAACAAAAAAATTAAAAAAAAATTCTCCACAGGGGTAACAAATGTAAGCCAGGAAAATTTCATTTCATTTGAATAAAACTGAAATTTACACACTGACTTTACACAAAGATGTCCTTTCATTGAAATATCTATTGATAGTCTGGATTCCATGAAATGAAAATAACCTAGTCTGTTGTGAAAAAAAAACGAACAAAAAAACCCTCACACACTACTCTATTACGACTGCACTGTCTGTTTGCTCTGGCTATATGTTATGTTATTTTTAAAAATCTCTGACAATGCCTTTTATTCTATTCTTTATTTATCTCCTCAGCATTACCATTTGAAAAAAGCCTACACTAAATACCTATGTTCTGTGTGTTATTGTTATTTAAAAATTAAAATTCTGTCTCAGTTCATTTAAGATTAACAATTTAACCTTAATTCATTGTGAATCTTGTGTCAGAGATTGTTATTTTTAAACTTATGTTGCCGTCCTTCATCATATAAAACATTAGATAAAATATTTTTATTTCTGTTAAAGATTTTTATTTTTATTATTTCACCTGATAATTTACATATAAATGTTGAATTATTTTCCATACATATCATTACCTTATATCTTTATTTGTACTAGAGATTTTTTATTTTTAACGTTATACCAGATATATTGTTGAATGACTTACCTATTAAAGGTAACTTCTGTTCCAGCATTTCATTGTAACTTGCAGCGATTACTTCAGTAGGTGCCTGAGGGCGAAATCTTCCTTCATTGACCATTCGTTCACACGTTGCCATCAGTGTACGGGGAAAGGCTGAAGGATCAACTCCATAACTTCTCCAGCCCCCCACTCCATCTGCAATACCTGAAAATAATGTTTAAAAATAAAGTATTATATATTTATAACAGTATGTGATACTGAAGATAGTCATATATTTTATATTTCATATTAGTCTGTGTGATTATAATCATGTTTTCTTGAAAATAATAAAGTAAAATAATTTGGTATTGAGAAAATAGTTAAATGTAAAAGATGAATGACAATTACCGAATTAGCTACAAGACTGGGCTAGTGTTCTCAGTATAATGTAAGTTTTAAAATGTATTATTGCATAAGTAATATACATAGAACTGAAAGAGAAAGAAAGAATGAACCATAGGCTATGAAAATGAATGGAAGAAGAAACGGATCTATTTCTATTATTGATTATTTTAATTTTAATTAGTAAATCATGTTTTGTAAATTTTGTTATAATTACAAAGAGGTTTTTACATGAAATAACATTATATCATATGGAATAACGAACAAAGATAGAAAGAAAATAAGATGACTACAGTATATTTTTAGAGACAAATGATGACTAAATTACATTTCTGACACAAAGAAAAATAAAATGTCGGGAATACTGAAGTGATAGTGGTACCGTACCGCAAGCACCATCTAGAAATAGAACTAAAGTCATTTAGATATTTACCTATTACGTCAGCTACTTTACTTCGTGCTATAAAATAAGCATCATCACCGAAATTCCATTTTCTTAAAGTGTTTGGTGATAAAGTCTTTGAAAATCCAGAGTGACCAGTGACCAACTGTAACGGATCCTTGGGAATTTCTCGTGGCGATTTCAACTGAAATTCATTGTGTATTCCAGATACAATAGCTCGGGCTACAAGCCTGCCATACAGAGCTACGGATTGCATGACACGCCAGATCACTTGTTAATGTAAAGTAAATCCTGTTTCCATCCTCACAAAAACTGAAATTATCTTATGACCTACATGAAAGAACGTTTCAGCTGATCACCGCCATGCTTGTCCTTTGTAGCGTCACACGACCTTTGTTTGTATACTACTATTGGAGAATTGATACGCTAATGAATTAAGAAAATGTAGAACTCGATAAAATAGCTGTATGGTACCAATCCACAAAAATTAGTCTTTCTTATTTGGCGATTCCAGTAAAAGATTTTTTTTTTTTTTTTTTTTTCAATTTTTTTTTATTATTAACCTTTTTCTCGCCCCTTAGGCTTGCATTTCATTTATATTTAAACAAATGAAAAGTACGCTATCTGTATGGTTTAATCGCATCAATCAGAAAGCGTATGCTACAGTTCATTTTGCATTTCATACGTCTGTTTGTCTAGAGAACTTGGAAATAAGACTTTAACAGACTATAATAATTAAAAATAATATATTAAACTTGGGAAAGTAAAATCAAACAGAAAATTAAGGTGTATTTGCAGCAATGCAATCCTTAAAGTTCGTATTTCTCACCATTTTCATTAACTATTTTATAAATATATTCTATACAATCGAACAAATGTTTAAAAACGAAATGATTTGATCTGGAGTCATCAGTTTGAAAGTTCAAAGGTCAAACCAATCGGCTAAAACGACATTAACTCTTGTTACTGACAGGAGAAGTTAGTAATTAACACTGCATTAATTAATCTGTCATATTCGTTCATTGCTGTAACAGTGGAATTATAAAGTATTTACTAGCCGTGGTAATATCAGCATCAGATATAGCTAGTTAACATTTTGTATGATGTTATTGTTTAATAATGCCGAAATAATAAATAATTATTATCTAAAAACAATAACAATATAGTAATTTAATAATAATAATAATAACATATAATCAGTTGTTTATAATGTATATAGTTGCTGCATAAACTTTTTTTATTTTTTTTATTTTTTATATTTCATAATATGTTGTGACAAGAAATTAATTAAATGAAAATAAAATAGAAATAAACAGTAAGACGAACATGAGTAAACGAGAAAGAGAGGATGCAAAGAAATGTGTCATTCATATGGTTAAAAAGGCACCGAATAAATTAAACGGTATATTTTTTACATTTATAAGGCCATCGAAAAAAATATTGTAATTGATATACATTAATTAATTTATTAATTTGTTTATTTATTTATTATTTATTTATATAATATATATATATATATTTGTTTATTAAATATTATTATTATTATTATTAATTTTTGCCACTTTATGTTTTTCTTAAATTTCAAATTTCTATTTTACGACATTCTTTTATCTGAAAAGAAATTCAGCATATAAAGTTGTTAAGTACATGATGTAAATGCTGAATAACTTTACAATAAGTACAAAGAACTGTAAAAGAAAACACGTACAGGATCAGTGTTAATTTTCATCTAAATATAGAATTTATAATTTTATTCGACAATGAATATTGTAAGCATTTAAAAAAAAAAAAAAAAAAAACCTCATATTTTGAATATACTAATTCACTCAGTATATTTCAGCCAAATAAATGTTACAATTTTGAAATATCCGGAAAGCCCCATGTTTGTTGTCGGCAATTATGTGCATTTTACGTAGAGGATTCAATACGCATGACATGAAGGTATGGTTTTCGGTATCATATATTTTTTTTCTCATTGAATGCCTGCTGAATAAAATAATACTTTAATTTAACAATAAAATATTTTTTCACCAATATAAAGAAATTTAAAGTCCGCAACTCTTTAACTGATGCGCAATGTATCGGGAGCAATTTAATATGAAATAACCTCAACAAGCAAGGACTTCCGGCTTGGAAAGAGAAATCGGGTTTTCACTCAAATTTGGTAAAAGATTTGATTATATATTATTTTGGTAAAAATATTTCCAAAACTGTTAAGACTGCTTTTCTTTTCGATATGTGCACCACATGTTTTTATGGACAATGATATTCTTTGTTTATTATTATATCACATTTCGTTGATCTGTTGATGGTTAACATTTTTATCGTAACTTCTCCGTCGTCATTTTATGATTTATCGTTATGTTTTCACCTTTAAATGTGTTTAAACGAAAATTCAGCTAGGCCTATTTTTTCTTTTATCACCATTTTTGAAGTAAAAGGCAAGTAACTATTAAAGTAAAATATTAAGGTATTATTTATTGTTTCAAAAAAGGTTTGATATGTCAAATCATAGTCGTCGACATGATCATGATTACAATCAGATTAGAATGATTAAATCATTATCAATGCATTAAATGATTATTTGAAGTTTTCATTGTCTGGTGATACCAGTTGAGATGCATATTTATTTTTAGCTGACTGCTCATTATCTTTTTGCAGATGACTTGGTTTATGCTATTTACATGAGATGTAGTCTTTATTATGTTTATAACATTTATTGCACATTTATTGGAGTTACTAGTCAGAATGTGCATGTTGTTGTTCAGCATACAGAAATTCAGCTATTTAGTGAGTTATGCTTAAGCAGTAAGACTTAGAATGAAAGATACAGATTTGTGCATATTATCAGCATGATCCAAAAGTTATAATTTTCAGTATTAAGAAGAAGAAAAAAATTAAATGAAAAAAAAATTTATCCAGGAAATCACAGGATTTTAGAATTAATCCATAATAATAAAACTGTAGTGTGGCTGTTTGATCTATCAGAACTTCATAACTTTAAGTTCAGAAGAGATTAAACCTGTACTTGTACTACCAAAGTTTTTGGTTTTTGCTTGTTGTTTTTTTCATCATTTTTCTTTATTTTGTTTTTGTTCTGATAAAGAACATTGAAAAACTGAGACGGTTTAAAACTACTTGGATGCAATTAGTTTATATCTTCTCTGACAAAGTGAAGGAAACTGTTCTAAATACAGTAACAAATTATTATGGCTTATGGCTTATGACGAGTTCATCAGCAACGGCAACAATATCCTCCACCCATTTCGAAGGGACGCAATCTGATTGCTCAGAAATTTGCTGCTACTCACGATGCCTGTGTAATCGAGGCTACCGTAGCAGGCTCTGCATGGCTAAATTATTGCAGATGAATTTTGATGATCGCTACACATTTTTTAACATGCAACTCTATAATAACTGTGTTATCCTAGATACATAAATAACTTTTTAAAATATGATTTTTGTCCTTTGAAATCAGATATGTGCTAGATCTGCACAATATAAAAATAATTATTATTAACGGTGCATTGCCAGCTCAATGTCACATTGTCATAACTATTCATTATCACATTGCGTGGCGATCTTTTACTTTCAGAGCAATAAAAATGATCTTACATTTCACACACACACACACATGTATATATATATAAACAAAACTATATATATATATATATATGTGTATGTGTACTATTATGTATAAATATAATCATGTGAATTACATAGGACAATGCATGACAGGAATATGCTGAAACAACATTAAATAGATACTATGGCTGCAAAATGTTAATGACAACGAACTGAATCAAACCATTTGTAATTGATGGGAAGAAACCAAAAAAAAATTAATTTGAAAAAAAAAAAAAAAAAAAAAAAAAAATAAATAATAATAAAGAAATGCTGTTTAATTTCAGGTAAGAAGCAGAATTAAAAAATGTCTGAGTTTTTTGATGCTGAAGCTGAGGAGTCGGAGGGATCGAGTTCGGGGGAAGGGTCTGACGATGAAATCCGCGTCCGAAAGAAGAAAGATGACAAGAAACGAAGAAAAGCCCGAATTGATGATGATGACGAAGATGAAGAAGGACTTGATGGTAATATTTCCGTTCTAGCTGATGATTAAAAACACGTTTCACAGCAATTCTGTAATTAACATTGCAGGTAGCTTAAAATTCATTCATCTCTCTTGTGTTTTACAAAACTTTAAGATTTTCTGTTTTCCTGAAGAGGTATTTGATAGTTTGAAAGATAATTTACTTACTGAATCAAAGACTAGAAATAAATGGACTATCTGTAAGATGGTTCCATTACAGCTTATCTTTTGAATTTGCTTTATTAATACTTAATTGTACAATTTTATTCTCATTTTACTTCAATGTATTTACATAAGTGTGTATAATACATTGTATCGAACATTTCTAAATCATGAATCTCTTGAACACGATGATCTGTTATTAAAATTATTAGCATTATTATTAAAAAATACAATTATTTTTATTATTGTTGTCACTGAAAATTAATATTAATGATAACATTCAGATGAGGAAAGGATTGCGGAGGAGATGAAAGGGTTTATAGCTGATGAGGAGATAGATGAAGGAGAAGAGGAGTCAGATGAAGAAGGAGCAAAACGGAAACATGAATCAGGAGATGAACTGGATGACCAGCTGTCTGATGAAGATTTTGACCTCATTGAAGAGAACTTGGGGATAAAGGTCAAAAGAAAGGTGAGGACTTTTTGTTCTTCTATTTTTTGACAAATTAACTTTATAAGAAATGCAAGTGTTGTATTTTATGTTATGTAATAAATAAATGAATGATAAAACTTCATTAAGAAATGTATTTAATTTTGTGTTGTTTAATAGAACTTTAGAAAAAATTAGTTTTATTATTTCTTGTAAAATTTTAACAGTTACCTGAAAAAAAAATATATAATAAAAAAAAAATACAAACATTACTAGTAATAATAAAAAACCAAAAAATCAAAAAGCAAATAAATAACTAATAAATAAATAAAACGGGAATAAATTCAGTGTTCCAGGATACCTACAGAATTTGACCTACAAATGGTTTAGTTTATTTTTTTCATTGAAAAAAAAAGGAATAAAAAGGAAAAAAAATAAATCTATAACCACCTATAATCCATATTTTCAATTCATTTTTATATTTAATTTTTATATTTAATTTTTATATTTAATTTTCACCATAGCAAAAACGTAAACGTATTCGAATGATGTCAGATGATGAGGCAAGTGACAAAGAGGAGGAGGAGGCTGGCAAACATAAAATAGAAGATGAACTGTTTGAGGGGGCAGAGGAAGAAGAAGGAGAGGAGGGTGTGGAACGAACCCCTGCCCCCCACAGAGACACCCTCGACACAAACGAATTTGGCGATTTGGATGAAGAAGAAGAATCGGGTGAGATGAGTTTTCTGGTTTTGGACAAATTCCGAATTCTGAAATTGATATTAATTATGGTCTTGCTAGGAAACAGGCTAAATATGTTTTATGTATTATTAAGATATTTGTTGTTTACAACTGATGGTGATAACAAATGGTCAGTATACATTACACCTCTTGTGAAAGCTAATAACAAAGTGAAAAGATTCACTGAGGCTTGCTTTTTCCTTTCTTTCCTGTGTACTCATAACTTATACATTGAATGATGAAGAAAATAAAAGTTGTAAAATAATCAAAAAACAAAACAAAACAACAAACCCCACAAAAAGAAACATTTTTCTTTAGTTTTTCTTATATATATATATATTTATTTTTTTTTAAATGTATATATATGTTTTTTCCTCAGACATTGATGACTTCATTGTTGATGAACAAGGGAATTCCATCAGTAAAGGAAAGAAGAAAAAACACATCATACACAGTGATTCGTAAGTGGATTTTTCAAGTTAAAAAATCATAATTAAATAATTAAATAATAATAATAATAATAATAATAATAATAATAATAAAATAATAATAAAATAATTCTTAATAAATTATTGATAAAACCAGTCCATACCAACATCTGTCATTTATAGTGCATATTTGTTGTATTATTAATAATACTTTTACTGTCATTACAGTTACTGTTAATACATTTAGTTGTAATTATTGTAATTATTATTAATGTTAATTATTGTTGTTATTGTTATTGTAATTATTATAATTATTGTTGTTGTTGTTGTTGATATTTTTGTTATTGTTAAACAGGACATTGCAAGAAGCTCAGGACATATTTGGAGTTGACTTTGACTTTGATGAGTTTGCTCAATATGGTGAGGAGGAGGAGGAAGAAGAAGAGGAATTTGAGGAGGATGTGAGCAACATTTTATACTTATTTACTTTTTAATTTTTTATACTTTCACGACAAAAGATAATTTTAGAAACACAGAGATATGCTTGTTGTACATAGTCTTTTGCATTATTTGCTACTCCAGTTGTGTCCTGTTTTTGTATATTTATATTTGTGATTTGTTTTATTTAGTAATTATGTCTGAGGGAAGGTGCATATAAAATATTTCTTCTTGCTAATCAGTGAAATGGCAGCAGCAGGTTTTTTTTAGTTAAAATATCATTAACCAAAAATTGTGTGTTTGATATTTGAAAATAGTATTGTGTTTATTAATAAGAAATTATGTTAATTAACATTTCGTAATGCTGCTTTTTTAGTTTCAAGTTAGTAGGAAAAGTAATTTGAATTAGTAAAAAATGTTTTTTATATTTCTGTATAATCCTTATTTTAATGTTTTTATCACAGTACGAAGAAGAATATGAAGGAGAAGAAGGAGAGCCACGGAAAATGAAGAAAGGAAGAAAAAGAACAGTGAAGAAAAGTATTTATGATGTAAGATCTTCATTTTTCAAATTTCAATTAATCTTGTCACAATTTAAATTGATGAAAAGTAATGCAAGGAAGTTAACATATTTAAATTTTATTTTTTTTTTTTTTATGTATATTATTATATTACATTATAGTATAAATACTTAATCAGTGAAGTTAATTACTTTGTTGTTTTTATTAATATTGACTGACTTAATTATTTTCTGCTTAGCTTTATTTATTATGTATAATGAAAGAAAAGAAAATTTTGGGATTAATTTATGATGCACATACATCATATATAAAATTTTATTTCTGATATTTTGCAATAGCTTTTAATGGATTTGCTCAAAATATAAACATTATGAAAAGGAACATGTTCTAGATTGTTGTGTATTTGTTTACTAGTATATAATTATTGACATTTCAGGTTTTTGAACCAAGTGAACTGGAGCGTGGACATCTGACTGATCGTGATAATGTAATAAGACAAGAGGATATGCCTGAGCGATTTCAGGTGAGATATCTGCTCAAGTGTGACTATATATATATATAACAATATTCACGTGCAGTACTTTATGGACATATGTAAAATTTTAACGTAATTTTTGGTGTTAGTATAGGAGTAGTAGTAATAATAGTGGTATTGCTTCTAATTTTACTGTTATTATTATATTGACCATCTAGTTGTCGGAATACTCAATATTTAAAAAGAAATTTCCACCGATATTTTTTTTATTTGTTATAATACATGAATAGAATATATATTTTTAAAATTATTATAATAATTTTCTTTTATTATTATATTTTTTGTTACTGTTACAATTTTCTTTTTTTTTTTTCATCACTCTCTTATTTGTTCAGAATGTGAAGTATAAAAAAACCCAGCTAAAATATATACATTTTAAATGATCCTGTATGATGATTCCAAATGAAGTTATTAAGTTTAACTTTCTTTACCTGTAGTATAAAGGGATTGTTTATTTTTTATTTTTATTTTTATTATTTTATTTATTCATTATTTTTATTTTAAATTTTTTTTTTTTTTTTTTTTTTTAAATAAACTGATAACATTTCTGTTAATTAAATCAAATGTTTAGCATGTTTATGTAATGATTTCACTGAAGTAAGCTGCAAGACAATTTTTAGAATAAGCTTAAAATTCAAAACTTTAAATTCAAAAAAAAAGAGAGAAAAGTTAGTAGCAAATAATGGAAACTAAAAAAAAAAAAAAAAAAAAAAATTAAAAAAAAAAGCCACAGTAACATACATGTCTGCTTGTGTATGTAGTTGAGGAGAATTCCTGTGAAGGAGCCAGAGGAAGGAGAAGTGGAGGAGGAGGCAGAATGGATCTTTAAACATGCTTTCACACAGAAGTATATATCCACCCAGGTACTCTTACACCACTGGCTGAGTAGATGAACTGTTTTTTAATATATTTTACTTACTAAAACTGTTATTATCAACATAGCCTTAATATTATATTTCACCTTGTTATCAGTATTAAGACTTTATTATTATTGTTGTTGTTGTTTTCTTACAATTTTAAGTACGGATATGAATGCTGTTGCTCTTTTTTATTAAAGCTATCATAATTAACATTCCCATTCTTGTTACTATTATTATTGTTATTTTTTAACCTGCTGTATTATCATCACTGAAATACATCAGTATCAGTGAACATAATTACCAGTGATTATCATTGTTTAAAACACTAATAAAGCTGACATTTGTTTACAGACGTACTTGGATGTTGAACAAAGTGGACATTTTGCTAACACTTCTCGTCGAGGCCCAGCCATGATTAACAAAATCCGAGATGCCATCAACTTCATGCGCAAAGAGCGACTGGAGGTAAACATATTTATTTTTCTGCTCTGTAAATTCAACTTTTGTGATTCATTAATGTTAGCAGTTTGTCCTAAATGTAATGTTTAATTGAATTCTTCAGTTCTTATTTACATCCAAAAATAATTAAAGTTTAACTTACAGTCTGGAAACTGATATTTTTAAAATGTGTTGTATATTATTCTAGTACCTATATTGTTTTATATTTTTAAAATTAAGTATAGAATAGTTGCTTCTTTAACGAAATGATAAAAATAATCTATCACTGGATATTTAATCTTGTTCAAAATCTTTGGAAAATATAATTTTTAATTCACTTGACGTGACATAGTACTGATGAATATTCCTGCTACTTTCTGAAGTAAACATATTTCACAAATAAATACAAATTTGTGGTTTATTTTTTGATGCTTTTTATTGTGTGTGTTACTGACAATAGTTCAGATAATTGTAATTTTTAGGTTCCATTTAATTGTTAATCTTTGTTTTACAAAGTCGTGATTGAATTTTTGATAGTTTTCATTACGTGTGATAACGAGTATTTAACAATTAAATAATTCCTGTTTTTAGGTCCCATTCATTGCCTTTTATCGGAAAGAGTATGTGGAACCTGAGCTGAATATTAATGACTTGTGGAAAGTCTGGCACCAGGATGAAAAGGTGAGATATTAAAAAGATTTAGTGATAAAAGGAAATATGTGATGTAGCGACAAAGATGGATGTATGTAAGAAATTAGTCTAAACATTTTTATTGTTAATTACAGTGTTCCATTTTTTATTTATTTATTTATTTTTTTATTTTTTTATTTATTGTTTAAAATTTCAGTGGATGCAGTTGTGTAGTAGAAAGAAGAACCTAGTCCGGCTGTTTGAGAAGATGCAGACGTACCAGTTTGATCAGAATTCCGACATTGACAAAGTTCTGTCATCCAATGTCAGACCTCTAACTAGTGACGACATTGAAAAGTAAAACTCTTCATTAAAACTTCTCTTCAGGTTGTGTGTGTCATTTTAAAACCCTAATTCTCAAGACTCAGTGATTGTGTGCCCATGTTACTCCATGAGAACATATAAATATTTGAAATTGGGTGCTGAAAAATGTGTTTAAGAACCACAGATCAGTATATTGAACAGAATCCTTAGCATAATTTAAGATATATCTATACAAATTTATTTAAAAAATGCACTTTAATTCTGTATTTGTTATGTTTTTTCTTTGTGTTTTTTTCTGATCTCTCTCTAAGATGGTTAACTTTTTTTAAAAAGACTGATCTGAGTCTTTTTCCAATTCCAATCTATACTCTTTGACTTGTTTATGAAAAACATTGATATATGTTTACAAGAAGGAGGTTACAGAAATATCCCTTGATCATAATCCAAAATAACATCTTATTGTGTTTTTCTTTAGTGCTTCTTTTATTGTCTTGTATTAAAATGATAGAACAAATAGCCCTGTGTCTGACATAGAGTAACTGATGATATTAAAATGTAACAGAGTGAAGAAAGTGGAGACCCTGGATGAACTAAGGGATGTATATCAGCACTTTAACCTCTACTATGGCCCTGACATTCCCAAGATGAGAAAAGCAGAGAAGAGAGGAGAGGAGGAAGGGGAGACAACTGACCATCCCGAACCAGTGAAACAAGCCACAAGACGTAGTGGATACTCCATTTGTCAGCAGGCTAGACTAGGTGTGTAGCCGAGTGTCTGTCTCTCTGTCTCTCTGTCTCTCTCTCTCTCTCTCTCTCTCTCTCTCTCACTTATATGTGTGGAAATCTTTGGTCATGTTTGGAGAAATCAAGACAAAATTTTTCAGTGTTTTCATTCTCACTGCTGTAATGCCACAAATATACATTTTTATAAATTCTGAAATTAATATTTTATACTGATTCAAATATTATACAAAATGTTTATTTTAGATGAAATTGCTAGCCGGTTTGGCTTGACACCATCCCAGTTTGGAGAAAACTTGAGAGATAACTACCAGCGACATGAAGTTGACCAGTGTCCAATAGAACCAGTAGAGTACGCCAAAGACTTCATCTGTCCGTAAGTGTTACTACACTTAAACCCATTACCTGTCTTTCACTGAGATTTGTTTCATTATGAACAGACTTTTAATATACTCAGCTTATGCAGTTCACAAGATTTGTCCATGTTATTTCTTTATAAAATGAAGCACTTTTCTGTTTAATGCATGTTAAAGATAATAATAAGAATAACTGACAGCATGATTACAGTGGATTTGTTTATTATTGTTTGTTATTTAATATTTGTTGTCACTGGGTGTTAAACTAAAATAGATGATGTGTTATATAAAATTGTGGATTTATTCTTTCATTCATTTATTAATTTTTTCACACACATACACACACAAACAGACACACATACATATTTCATGTTAATGCAGAGGGCATTAAGAAATGTAATTAAACAAAACATATTAAAATTTCTTCACTAATTTTAAATTTAATTTTTTAATTTAATAACATTATTTTAATTTTCACAGACAATTTTCAACAGACGAAGATGTTCTTATGGGCGCTCGTCACATGGTTGCTATGCAACTGGCACATGACCCCCTTGTCTGTCAGAGTGTCCGACAGACTTACTTTGAGAGAGCCAAACTTAGAGTGTCTCCAACCAAGAAAGGAATCAAGGTAAATTTGTATGTTAGCAGGATTAAAACATTAATATGTTAGTGGGATTAAAATATTAATATGTTAGTGGGATTAAAATATTAATGTTAGTGAGATTTATTAATATGTTAGTGAGATTAGAATATTAATATGTTAGTGGAATTAAAATATTAATATGTTAGTGGGATTACAATATTAATATGTTAGTGGGATTAAAATATTAATATGTTAGTGTTGTTAAATTATAGATACATTAGTGTTATTAAAATATTTAGATGTTTTAAAAAATTTAGTTTGTCTGTTTTTTTAAAGTGGATTCTGCTTTCCAAGGAGCAATGTTATTATTTATTTTATTTTGCTGTGTTTTTCATTTATTTATTTATTGTTTTCAGGAAATTGACGAAAGTCATGCATGTTTTACAATGAAATATCTTCGTAACAAACCAGTCAAAGATTTGAAAGATGATCAGTTCTTGAAATTACACCAGGTATTATTTTTTATCATTATTATGATTATTATTAGCATCTGTATTGTTATTCTTATTATTATTATTATTATTATTATTATTATTATTATTATTATTATTATTATTATTATTATTATTATTATTATTATTATTATTATTATTATTATTATTATTATTATTATTATTATTATTATTATTATTATTAACAATGAAGTTTGTTTAAAGATATTAATTTAAAACATCAGTAGTTACAGACACTCCTTACATGACACGTATTCCAATGCTGTGTAAATAAAACGATATTTTTATCAACATTTTTTTTACGTTTGTCAGATTTGATTAATTTATTTTCTGGAATTCGTGACACAACTGCAGGTTTTATCGTACATTGTTGTGTAATTAAAGGCAGAGGAAGACGGCTTGTTGACAATCTCGATGACAATAGATGAGGAGGGTCCTGGAGTCACCACTTTCTTTGAAGAAGTCAGACAGCTCTACTACAGAGTGAGAAACACTTGTATAATATTTCTGTAGCAGAAAAACACACTCTGCTCTGTTATTGCTAACTTGTTCATTTAAACAGTTTTTGTGTATCTTGTTTCGTAACTTTTTACTGATGCTGTTTATAAACACTTCCATTTTTCTCAGAGGTATCTTTCTGTTTTTCACTCTCTGCTAATACCAAACTCATGTATACAGATAGATGCACATTCAGACATACCCAGTATTATTTATGCATGTATCTGATTCTAAACAAACATCAAACATGCAACATACAACACAGTCTGCCAGAGCACAGTATGTACTAACAGACAGACACACAACTCATTGCTGAATCTGTCACATAAAATTGTACATACAGTTACCATCACATACATTCTGAGAGAAACTGAAGTAAAGAAATGCTTTCTATACTGTGATATAGAGTTAAAAACATCTTGAATGTGTGTGTGTGTGTGTGTGTGTGTGTGTGTGTTTCTATCTATTTATCTATCTGTCTATATATTCTCTGTCTTGTATATGAGTGATTAGACTGCGCATAGACAATACATGTGTGTTGATGTGTTTGTGTTTGTGTGTGTGTGTGTGTTTATATATATTTATTCCCTATGATTTAGATGGCTAAATGTTGTTTTTTTGTATAAATATAACTAGTTTTGTGTTTGTCATTCAGGATGAATTCAGTCACTTGGTACAGCAGTGGAACATTCAGAGAAGTGAGGCACTGAAAAGAGCCCTCACTAAAATTTTGTATCCACAAATGGAGAAGGAACTGAGAGCAAAGCTTCTCCTAGAGGCCAAAGAGGGAATACTCAAGGTATTTAGTTTGCATGTTTGTTTGTATATGTTAGAAAGAAAAAGATTGTGTGCGAGTGTACACATATGTGTATGTATGTATGTGATACATACATAGATACACACACACACACACTCATACATACATACATACATACAAACAACAACAAAAAAACCCCCTGTGTAATGTAAATATTTGAAATCGAATACATTTGACAACTTTTATAACTGTATAATCAGGCATGCTGTCGTAAACTGTACAACTTCATCAAAGTGGCGCCGTATCAGGCAGATCAGCAGCTTGAAGACGACTACAGCTACGATGAAACCAACGGCCTCCGCGTCCTGGGAGTGGCTTTTTCACTGGAAAGGTACTTCCTTATACAAGATACTTTCTGATACACTGTACCATTATCACAGACCATTCTTGTACAAAACTACTTTTTTCCTATTTGCAGTTATTTATCACAGGTGCTATTTACAGTGTTTTTCTCTCTTTGACATTTTTTCATAGAGATTTTTTTAATTATTATTATTAAATGCTCTGAGAACAGAATATTACAATTATTTCTAGCCATTTATTTCAAAACTTTTTTTCTTTTCCTCTAACAAATATTAGTATAGCTTACTGTTCACAAATATTTATGTTTCTGTTTAAACTGTTTCTTGTGTCTTGATAGAATTTTATTTATATAAATATTTTGATACTCAGGGAAGCTGCTTCGTTCGGAGCTTTGATAGATGGAGATGGGGTGGTGACAGACTTCATCAAACTGAAAGGAATCACAAAAAAGAAAAATGCTTACAATCAAATTGACAGAGAAAACAAGGTTAGAATTTTTAGATTGATTTATTTTTGTTTTTAAACCACGTAATGTTAATTATTTAAAAAAAAATATATATATATTTTTTAATTTCTTGTGACCACCAAAGGTATAATATTAAAATAATAAATGGATTAAAATGTCAAAAACATCCATAAGTGTATTTATTTTTTATTTATTTTAATTTGATATTTTCTGTTGTTAATAAAAAGTAGGAACAATTTTACTTTTGTATTTCATTACTACAAACTTAAAAATGAAAAATTACTTAATTATTAATTTTTTTTTGTAATTTCTTATTTATTTATTTTTTGATTTTTAATATTTGTTTTTCCAGGAAGAGGATCTAAAGAAGTTAAAGAAGTTTATAGCCAACAAAAAACCTCACGTCATTGCAGTTTCAGCAGAAACCAGGTTAATCACATTTCATACAGTGATCTTCATTACAGATCTAGATAAATTAAAAAAACAAAAAATTAATTAGTGTACTTGTGTTATTATTGTTATTGTCATGGATATTATCATTATTATTGTTTTTGCTATTGTTCTTATTACATTTATTATTATTATTATTATTAATATTTTTGATATTTCTTTTAATATTATTTTTTTTATTATTACCATTACTAACATTTCAAATGATTTATTATTTATTTCACGTGTGTGTGTGTGTGTGTGTGTGTGCATGCTTATTTTTCATTTGTATTCATAAATGCTGTCATAATGCAGATGAAAACTGTTAACTTATTTTCACAATTAAATAAAACATTTTTGATTTTTATTTGCTCTGTATTCAGAACCGCTGTCATGGTTATGGAGGACATCAAAGCTATAATCGCTGAACTGGAACAGGAAGAGGCGTGTCCACCAATCTCGGTTGAACTGGTTGACAACGAGCTGGCCATGATACAAGAAAACAGCACTCGGTCGCAGGTACTCAGTTTTGTCATTTTGACAGTTTTTTAAATTACAATGTTAACAAAAAATCAGATATACAAGATAATTTACTTTTTGTTTATTGATAAGGCAGACTGAAAATTATTGAAAATGAAATTGGTTGTTTAACCATCATAGAAAATATTTCCATAAATTAAATAATTTGAATTTAAATTTTGATATGTGCCCAATATAGGCAATAAATTAAAATATTTCTTTTTCATTAAAATAGTAGTAATGTACAGATTTAAATTTTAAATTTTTTATTCTTAAATAGTTGTTTTCTTTAGTTATTTTCATTTTAGATGGGTTTTTTTCTAAATTTTGTTTCTATCAAAATAAACTTTTGTTTCTATAAAAATGAAAATGAAATTGACAAATACAGCTATGCTAGTTTTAAAATTGTGTTTTTTTTACTAAGTTTAAGTTTACTGATTCTAGGCTGAGTTTCGAGAGTATCCCCCCATACTAAGACACGCAGTGTCAATAGCCAGAAGACTTCAAGATCCACTAGTTGAATTTTCTACACTTTGTAACCCAGACGATGACGTCCTCTGTCTTAAATATCACCCACAGCAGGTCAGTTCTGTGTCTGTCTGTCTGTCTCTGAGGTATAAAATATTATTTAAAACAGATATACACAAACTCTCTCTTTCTCTCTCTCTCTCTCTCTCTCTCTCTCTCTCTCTCTCTCTCTCTCTCTCTCTCTCTCTCTCTCTCTCTCTCTCTCTCTCTCTCTCTCTCTCTCTCTCTCTCTCTCTCTCTCTCTCTCATATTTACTGCTAATATCTTGCCT
The DNA here is from genome assembly GCA_012295275.1 of Chrysomallon squamiferum. Lineage (NCBI taxonomy): Eukaryota > Metazoa > Mollusca > Gastropoda > Neomphalida > Peltospiridae > Chrysomallon > Chrysomallon squamiferum. The sequence continues at coordinate 5,659,665 of CM022671.1, read as the reverse complement.
GTCTGTCTCTTTCTCTCTCATTTACTGCTAATATCTTGCCTGTCTGTCTTTTTCTTTCTCTTTCATTTTATTCTTTAAATCTCAAGGTATAATTAAAAGGTTATTTTTTTTAACTTTATCATTTATCTTTTTCTTTTCTTTTCTTTTAAATTTTCATTAAATTTAAGAAGTTTAATTTAAATATTTATTCATTTCATTTTATCTTTACACATTTCTGTGTCTGTTTTTATCAGGAAGCGTTAAACAAAGATGACTTGAGAGAAGCTCTGTACCTCGAGTTTGTCAACCGGGTGAATGAGGTGGGGGTGGACATCAACAAGTCCATGGTGCACACCCACCAGAGTTACCTCGTGCAGTTCATCTGTGGACTTGGACCAAGGAAAGGAGCCAACCTGCTGAGGGTGAGAGTTTGTTTGTTTGTTTGTTTGTTTATCTCTTTGTTTGTTTTTCTTTATTTGTTTGTTTGTAATATATTGTTTATTTTTTAAATGATTTAGTTTCTTTGCTTATTTATTTATTTATTTATTTGTTTGTTTATCTGTTTATGTATTTATTTATTTATTTATCTATAGCTTATTTATTTATTTAATTGTTTATTTATATTTTTTTATATATTTCTTCCTTTCATATACATTTATTTATATTTTAACTATTTAATTTTGTTTGCTTATTTATTCATTTACTTATTTATTTATTAATTAATTTATTTATTTATTTATTTATCAATCTATTGATTAGAACATTTACTGATTTATTTATTAATGGATTACTTGACTTTTTTTTAATTCTTTGATTTTAAATAATTTATCTAATTTTTGTTGTTATTTTTTATTTTTGTAGATCCTGCGACAGAACAACAGCCGACTGGAGAACAGATTGCAGCTCGTGTCACTTTGTCACATGGGACCCAAAGTTTTCATCAACTGTGCCGGCTTTATCAAGATTGACACAAACAGTCTGGGAGAGAGGTAAAACATTTCTTTTTATTTGTTAGTTGTTCCTGTACATTAAAACATGTCAAAACCACATACATATTCATTGACAGATTGATTCATGTGTGGTTTTGTATCTCAAAAATGTATCCTGTGTTTCAAAAATAAAATTAAGTTGTGTGATGTCAGGTATTTTGAACTGCACATGATTATTTGAAAAATAGATTGTGGTCAATTTTACTACAGTTAATTTTAAAATGAAGAAAAGAATCAAAATGTGAGACATGAAATGTATTATATTTATTTTATAGAAGTTTAAGTTTTTTGTTAACTTTTCAAAATAACTGGTACTATCTGTTCTGTCATATTTTACAGAACTGTGTCAATGTCTTGCATCATAATTAAAGTTTAAGTTCTTTGTTAATATAAAATGTAAATCATCAGCTCTGAAAATTATCTTGGTGGATATTATAAATGTTTCATTTATTTTTTTAATATTTAAATAATAACTTTGGTGATACCTGTCTACTTACATTTCTGCTTTGAGAATTATGTTAATGTGTTGGATCATACAAAAGTTTATTTATTTATTATTTATTTTTAATGTAAAATGTAAATTTTCAGCACTGAGAACTATGTTGATGTCCTGGACGGGTCTCGCGTTCACCCCGAAGCATACGAGTGGGCAAGGAAGATGGCGGTCGATGCCCTGGAGTATGACGACTCAGCTGAGGATGCTAACCCTGCAGGTGCTCTTGAAGAGATTCTTGAAAGTCCTGAACGTCTGCGGGACCTCGATCTTGATGCTTTCGCTGAGGAGCTGGAAAGACAGGTGAGATTAGACTGACATTTGTAATTCTTACATTAAACTGTGTGCTTGTGCATACATATCCCTGCATGCTTTTCTCAGCCTATTAATGACACAGGAAGAGTCAGATAAAACAAAATTGTGAAAAACCTCTGGAATAGGATTGATTTCTTTGAAACAAGAATATCTGAATTCTGTATTTAAAATTATTCTAAGAGAATGAGTTTAACAACTAAGCTTTATTTTTAGATATTATAAAATATAAATTAAATTTTTTATTAAATTATAAAGTATTTTGATAATAATGTTTTCACTCTTCCAGGGCTATGGAGACAAACACATCACACTGTATGACATCAGAGCTGAGTTGAATCAACGCTACAAAGACCTGCGAACCCCGTACAGACCACCAACCAATGAGGAGAGGTTTAACATGATCACCAAGGAAACGCCAGAGACATTCTTTGTCGGTACGTGATTGGTCAGATATCAACCAATTGAAATGTTTCTTTTTCATGAAAAGAACAGAGCATCATTTATTTTCCTTTACAAATAAAATGTCTTCCTTCCAGTAATTTAATAAAATATATTTCCTTTTTTTTTATTGTGCAAATTGATTATTTTATTTTTTTACAGTTTTACATCTTCCTTCCAGTAATTTAGTAGGAAATATTTCCTGTTTTTTTTTTTTTTTGTTTTTTGTGCAGATTGATTATTTTATTTTTTAGAGTTTTACAAATACAGTATCTTCTTTCCAGTAATTTAATAAAATATATTTTTTTTTTTTTTTTTTTTTTTTTTATAAATTGATTATTTAATTTTTTTTAAAGTATTTTGAATGTTGTCTTGCAGGAAGCTGGTTCTCACCACAGTGATGGGAATTGCTCACCGCAAGCCCCAGGGAGACCAGTTTGACCAGGCAAATCCAGTCCGAGATGACGAGACAGGATGCTGGCAGTGTCCTTTCTGTCAGAAAAACGACTTCCCAGAACTTAGCGAGGTATGTACACATAGACAGAATTTTCATAAATTTTAATTTTTAAAAGAGACAGAGGTATGTACACATAGACAGAATTTTCATAAATTTTAATTTTTAAAAGAGACAGAGGTATGTACACATAGACAGAATTTTCATAAATTTTAATTTTTAAAAAATATGTTGTGGTCTTGTGTTTGCATGAAGGCTTTTTTGTTCGTGTGTGTACTTTTGATTTTAGGGTGAGAGGAAGAGAAAAGTGTAATTTTTGTTGCAAGAGGAATTATTAGTTTATTTGTGAATTGTAAATATTGTGATTATTATTCTGATAATATAGAATGAAAAATGTTTTAATTTTATTTAAATATCAACATTAAAATTAAAATTATTGCACTTCATTTATGACTGATATAATTATGGATTAAATATTATTATTTTATTTTATTTTATTTAGTACAATTGCAGAATTAATAATAAAAATCATTACAAGTATATTATTTTCCTTATTACAGCTTTAGATTTCGTAAAAATCATTAGAATTATTTTTATTTTACTTATTTTAGATTTAATAATAAAAATGTTTACAATGACTTACTTCAGGTGTGGAGTCACTTTGACGCAGGGAACTGCCCAGGTGCAGCTGTGGGAGTTCGGACAAGACTGGACAATGGAGTGACCGGCTTCATTCAGACTAAGATGTTAAGTGACAAAATTGTGAAAAACCCAGAGGAACGTGTTCGGGTAAAACTAAATTTTTGTCAGTTCTGTGATTCATGATTTGATTTTTGTTCACTTCAATATATAAACATCTTTACACTTTTCACTCTGTGTATATTTATTTAATCATTTAAAAAAAAAATAATAATTCTTTTCTGTGATCAGAAACTTATCGGCTGTATGTTCACACCAGAACAGTAAGAAATTGTTTTAATAACAAGCAACATGATCATTTATAAAAATTCAAGTTATTGACTTCCCAAACACTTCTAGTTAAAAGTTTGGTGCATGCATCATCAGCAGAGATGAATAGATATGTCAGTTTAGAGAACAGCAGACTGTAGTAAGTTTGTCTTACAGGTTGGCATGACGATCCATGCGAGAATTACCAAGATTGACATTGATCGCTATCAAGTTGACCTCACCTCGAGATCCTCAGACCTCATGGACAAAGATAACACATGGAGGTACTAGATAACTCTAGATAACTCTAGATAACAGTTTCAAACACATTAGATAACACTGCATTCATAACTGACACTTCGTATTAGTCAGTGAACGTCCATAGAAACACCAATATCAGCCCTTTTCAGAATACTTTTCCACCTCCCCCAAAATTGCTTCAATCTTTTAATTTATATTTTTAAGGTTTTTTTTAGTGGTTTTTTTTTAAATTTACAAAATGTTGCTGTCTGAAAAGGAATAGACCAGTTGATAGCGAGAGAAATGAAATTTTTTGGCAATATTAAACTATTTTTTGGAGTTAAACGTGTAGAAGAATATTTTGTTATAAAATTACTGCTTTCCCTCATTGTTGTTCTGCTGCTTCAGATTTCCCCTTTTTTTATCTCTCTCAAAGCCAGTTCACATTCCTGGTTAATAGAAATACACAAGGTTTTGAGCTTCAAGCAAATAATAATTATTATAATAATTTCTCTTATTTCAGACCAGCCAAAGATTTGTATTACGACTATGATCTGGAACAGAAGGAGTTGGAGAAAGAACAGGAGAAAAAGAAACAACAGGCTCGACAGAGTATGTTCAGTTTATTTACTTTTATTTTTTTAAATATCAGTGTGTTTGTTCATTTACTTAATTAAATTTAAAAATTTCATTATTTATCATTTTTTTTAAAGTTATATTATAACACTGGGTTTAACATGATTCCATTAAATCTCAAAAATCTTTAATTTGAAGATATTTTGTTTTAAAAATCCTGTAAAAAAAATAAGAAAAATTCAGTATTTTTCTGAATCATTTCTAAATATTATTTTGATTTGTGACCAAACTTTTAAGTAAACCTTCATTGTTTGAATTGCTTGTTTAAAATATGTCCTTCATCCCAAAGCATGATAATTGATAAATTTTAAAGTCTGTGAGAATTTATTATTTTCTGAGAGTTTTGAGATTAAAGAACACTGTTAATGTATTGATTTTTAATCTGTTGTTAATTTCAGCATATATCAAGAGGGTCATAGTTCATCCAAGTTTTCACAACGTCGGCTACAAGGAATGTGAGAAACTGATGGCAAACATGGACAATGGTGATGTCATCATCAGACCTAGTAGTAAGGTTAGTACTTTTTTGTTGTTGTTGTTGTTGTTGTTGTAACTATCACTGTTGCCATCACCACTGCTGTTGTTATTCATTTTCTTATTTTCCTCCTCGTTCTTCTTATTATTATTATTATCATATTTGTTTTTTATTTATTTTATGTTTTTTTCATTCACTTGTTATTTAATTCATTTAAGGATCATTAGTTCATGATTTTTAATTTATTTATGAAATTTGAGCAGATTTGATTAAGTAGATTTAAAGAAAGCAGAGTGTCAATTTTAAAAATGTTTCACTTAATTTTTAACTTGGCAGTGAACTAAAAATATATATTTTTTTTTAAATTTAAATTTTAAAAATGAAGTATTTGTTTTCTCCGCAGGGAGCAGATCACCTGACGTGTACATGGAAAGTCACTGACGAGATTCTGCAGCACATCGACATACGCGAAGAGGGAAAAGAAAATCAGTTCAGCTTGGGCAGATCTCTGTACATAGGAACAGAGGTCAGTGTTACATTCACAGTTCACATTCATATGTTTTACATTCACAGTTCACATTCACATAGTTCATATTCAGTTTACATTCACATAGTTCACATTCACAGTTTACATTCACATAGTTCACATTCACAGTTTACATTCAGAGTTTACAGTTACATAGTTCACATTCACAGTTTACATTCAGAGTTTACAGTCACATAGTTTACAGTCACAGTTTACATCCACCTATTTTACATTCACGTTTATTGTTTAAATGTTTTTAAATGTGATGAAATCAGTGATTTGCATGTCCTCAGAGTAGCATTTTCACTGGAAAGATGTTTATTAATTTATAGAAAATCATTCTGATGCATTCCATTTTGGATTTTTTTTTTTTATAAATTTATCACAATGTTATTTACAGTATTTTTAAATCTCTGTGACATAATTTCATGGAGATTCAGTGCTCAGAAGAGAATACTACATTCATTTTTAACCAGTTACATGGAAACTAGTTTACAATGTTGGTTCTTCATTGTGTTTGGTTAAATTCCTTTAGGAGCCCTTCATACATACACACATAACTGTATTTGTTATGTTGCTGTTTTTATTTCAGTTAATTGTGTTCATTTATCTTGGAAATTGATTTATCAATATTTTAGATTTTAAAAATAAAATTACTGCTATCCATTTTTTATTGTTTTTATAATATTTAAAACCTTTTCCTGTAATACATTTTCTTTTAACAATATATTAAATAAATATGTTATTATAATAATGTAATACATGAGAGCATTATCAGTAATATAACTGTTATAATAACAGAAAAAAAAGATATCAATAGCATTAATAAATATTAATTATACAAACTTTTCTCTCTCATCTTCACCTAGATCACGTTTACTAAATATTAATTGAGATTTGTAAACCTGAACAAGGAGGCTTGTTCTTAAATGAAATAACATTTATGTTTAGGAGTTTGAAGATCTTGATGAAATCATTGCCCGCCACATACAGCCGATGGCAGCATTTGTGCGCGACATCATGGGCTTCAAGTACTACCGCGATGCTGACGGAGGCAAAAGGGAGGTGCTGGAAAAACTGCTGATGGAAGAGAAGAAGAAAGCTCATTCTAAGTAGGTGCTCCTGAAATTAGAAATAATAGCATTACAAAAAATAAAATTAAATAAATAAATAAATAAATAAATAAATAAATAAAATCTTAAAATAATATTAATATATTTTGTGGCGTTAAACACGGAGAAGAATATTTTGTAATAAAATTAGTGTCACTGTAGATGCTTACAGCAAAACGAAGTAGCATCACAATATTAATTTATTTCATACAAAAATATTGTATAATTTATATAATAACATAGTAATAATAAATTTTGTATTGACCTTTGGTAAAAAAATGTCTTATAAGATAATTTTTGTTAATGAAAAATGTAGCATAGTTTGTCCAGTTATACAACTGCTGGTAATAGTAAAGTCATTATAGTTGTAATGAACATTACTGTTGAAATACAAAATTATAAAATAATATTCATTTATTTTTGGAATGAAAAATACAGCATATTACATTGTTTTTTGCTACTGCTCATTTTGAGAATAGTGTTACAATAGTATTATTATTATGTTTTTTTTACAATATTTGCATTTTATTTTAATAATTAAAAATATTAAAATGGCTGGGTTTTTTTCTGTTTTTTTCTTTCTTCAGAATCCCTTACTTCTTCAGTGCTTCGCGGCAGTACCCAGGGAAGTTTTACCTGTCGTACATGCCCAGGGTCAAGTGTCGACATGAATTTATTACTGTGACACCCGAGGGGCTGAGGTATCGAGTCCAGATGTTCCACTCTCTCAACTCTCTCATCAGGTGGTTCAAAGAACACTTCCGAGATCCCATTCCAGGTGAGTTGTTACCTGTGTTAATTACATGTGAGTTTTGTTTTACCTGTGATAATTACAGGTGAGTTGTCACCTGTGTTAATTACAGGTGAGTTTTTTTTACCTGTGATAATTAGAGGTGAGTTTTGTTTTACCTGTGATAATTACAGGTGAGTTGTTGCCTGAGTTAATTACAGGTGAGTTGTTACCTGAGTTAATTACAGGTGTGTTGTTACCTGTGTATGATAACAATGAGTTGAAATTACTATGTTCAAAATATACCAGAAAAGGTCAGCTGAGAAATATGTAAATAATTTTTTATTTTTTATTTTTTATTTTATCCAATGCTGATGAATAATAATAATAATAATAACGAAAATTACAGGCACACCTGCACAAAGTTCTAGGACTCCTGGACTTGTTCCATCATTTTATGCACACCAGTGTGTCCTGGTGTTGTGTCTTGTGTGTAAGTTGACTGTACTCATGTGTGTTGCATGTGCATGTGTGTGTGTCTGTGGATGTGTGTGTCTGCATGTGTCTGTGTGTGTGTGTGCATGTATATGTGTGTTTTTCTATCTTCTTCTGAGAACTCATTTCTGTGAATAAATCAGAATTTATAAATTTAATTTCATTTAATTATCACTTTAATCAATAAACATTAACATTCAGTCACTAATGATGATGACCAGTGATAAATGTGACCAGTAGTTAATGATAAATATGACCAGCAGTTAATGATAAATGTGACCAGTAGTTAATGATAAATCTTTATTTCAGATGATCAGTAATTAATGATAAATGTGACCAGTAGTTTTATTTCAGATGTTGACCCCATGACAAGTAGTTAATGATAAACTTTATTTCAGATGTTGACCCATCAACCCTGCAGAGGGCTGCAGCTGGACTGTCCAGCAGTGTCTATAGCAACCTCACCCAGATAGCCAATGCCACACCTCAAATAGGACGGTCACATCCTGGTGCCTATGGATTCCAGGTAAGAACCAATACCTGGCTAATTGGGGTTTTATTTAAGAATGGATGTTGAAGTTGAAAGTGTCAGGTTTACCCACATTGTTAAAATACACACCTGATAGGCTAGAAGTGATCTGTGTATTTTAATTTCAGATGTTTATGGATCTGTGCAAAAATATTGATGGTTAAATTATAAGTGTTAAAAGTTGTACTCACTGGAAGTTTGTTGAATTTTAATTTTTTATTTTTTTTTTTTCACAGCCCACACCACTGGGGATGACCCCGATGTTGACCCCAGGGTCACAGTTCCATGCAGCACAGATAGGAACCGCCCCTGGCTCTCAGGCCGTGCAGACCCCCTCGTACCAGCCGACGCCCCGCAACTCCGCCTGGCCTGGGATGACACCAAGAACCCCATCGGCAATACGCCAGACTCCCACAAACACACCCCACTTCGCCCACACCCCACACACCCCTCACACCCCACACACGCCCCACGGCTCCCTGCAGCAGCAGCAGAGGTCGGTGTCACGCCCGAGTACAAGTCAGCTGCCCACAGACTGGGCCAAGGCAGCCGAAGTTTGGGCCAAACGAACTTCACGCAAGATGGCTTCACCTCGCACTTCATCGAGAAGTCCACGAGTCCAGGTTTCGCCCATGTTTGATGACGACAGCCCCACCGGAGATGCCACGCCTCTTATTGATGAGAGGTGATCGGGCGGGTGTGGGTGTGGGTGTGGATGGGAAGTCATGTTATTTGCAGGGGTGGGGGACTTGAAAACCGGACTGCTTGTTGAGAAAGTATGGGGATTTTTTTTTTTTTTTTTTTTTTTAAGCTTTTTTGTTGGCAAGAACCAAATCAGTTATATTCAGTATTTAAAAACACAAAAAAGTCATACAAAAAAAACACAAAACCTGTGAATGTAATGTCAATATACAAAACTGAACAGAACAGAGAGAAAGATTGAATTGTAATCATTATTTCTTGTCGTTTGTTAAATTATGTTTTCAGTGTACCTTTTTGTATTTTACCATCTCTGTAGGGATTTCAGTTTATTTGTGTCATAATTTCTTATACTGTGTGATCTACTAATAAATTACACAAAATATGTAGTATTTTTTTATGATAGACTGGACAAAAATAATAACTATTTAAGAAATGTTTAGGGTGAGAAGAAAAGATCTAGAGGGGAGGTGATTGTGCATGCAGGAAAGGATAAAACATACATTGTATATATTTTTGAAAACTTTATTTTCTTAATTAAAAATAACCATCTTGCCATATTAATAATGATAAAAAGACAAAACCAAATAAAGAAAATTATTTAATGTACATTTTAATGTTTTTTACTTACTGTGAAGGGTACAGGGATGTTGAGAGAGATTATTATTGTTAAACACATCATTTTGAATTACATCTATTTTGAATTCTCAGGATTTTTTCACTAATTTTTTTAATGTCTTGTTAAAGCTAAATTTTATTCATGAAATCATTGAATAGACAAGTTCAGCAACAGAAATTGCCAAATACAGGATTTCACAAATAGAAGGTAGTAAAAAAAATTTCATGAACAGGAGTTGCTAAATATATGTTTTCACAAAAAGAAATTAATTGCTAAATAGACAATTTCATGAATATAAGTGTTTAAATGTATGATTGATGAACAAATATTTCTGAAGTGTTGCTCCAATATAAGTAAAACCTTGCACTGCCAGTTTCAAAATACCATGACTGCTTTTAGATAGTTTCATAAAAAAGAATCATTTTAAATAATGTGTATATTCTAAATAAACATATAAAAATGTACCAAACTCCATGTCACAAAATAATAAAAAAAAAAAATAAAAATATAAGAAATCAAAAATAAAATAATTCAATCCTTCACAGAAAATGGGAAGATTTGATATATTTTCTTTTTTTAAATCTATATACTGATGTAAATATACTGAACATTTTTTAAAAATTATGAATAAAAATTTAGCTTTTTTGCTGTTTATTTTTTAAAATGAACAATCAAGTTATTATTTAATCTAAGACTTGTAAAATGTAAACATAAGTTAATTAAATTAAACAGGTCAAACTTTGTATATATAAAATGTTTTGTTCTTTGCATGTATACTTTGCTTACAGAAGATAAGTGTAATTTAGCAGGTAAGGCTATAAAACATTCCTCAAATTTCTTCTTTTTTTTTCTTTTCTGGTTTTAATAATAATGAATCTGATAATAGTTTTGTAAATACTATTTTGATAGATTATGTCTATATTTCTTTATGAAAAAACTGTAGAAAAAAAAAAATCCTGCATTGAAAGTATTTTTGGATTACCAGATTTTGAAGTGTAATAATTATTGTATTTAATTTATACCAACACAATGGAAGTTTTATGGAACTGAAAATTTAAAAGCATCGACCTTTGATTGTATGAATAATGAAAATGAGTCAAGTGCTGCCTTTATAATTACCAAGTTCTTGGCTCTTCTTTTCTTTTTTCTTTTTTTAAATTATTTTTATTCATTGTACATGCAAAGATAAATGGTCTGGAAAATATCATTGTGTTTGTGGATGTGTCTTAAGCTGGGGGAAAAGTCGTATTTAATGACATACTTGTTCAGTTATATATGTGATGATGTCATGGGTTACTCTTTTTGGTTATAAGCAGCAAGAGTACCTTTGCGATCATGTGAGGAAAGCGAATGCAGCTTTAGTTATTCCAGACAGTGGAATAAATGTACAGAACTGATTCCAAACCCAATCATAACTCAGCTCGGTTTTTTCTGACCTTTGAGAAGTGTTGGGTGAATAAAAAGAAGTATTTAATAATGTTGTCAGTGCATGAAAATTTGATAAAATTTACAAAATAAAAGCATTTTATCAAACTTTTTTGTTTGTTTTTGTATTACAGCTTAAAAAAAAAAATTTAAAAAAATAAGAGAAAAAAAATAAACTGCAAACAAAATATTAGTTTATATTGATGTGCATTCAGTTACAAATGACATCACTAAATTTACACTGGTTATGGGTTATTTATGTATGTCTGCTACTAATAGAACTATACAAGAAAAAAAAACAACAAGACTAATGTATATTTCAGCATTGTTCAGATTTATTCCCAGGTAGAAATCACAGTCAGGCTATAATGATGATGTTTGGCGAGAACACACAGCTAACACACTGTGAGTACACAGAAAACAACATTTAAATATTTACCTTTCAAATATTTAAAAAAAAAAAAAACATTACACCTGCCTACACCAAATCAGTTATCTGGTCATTATATATCAGCAAGCAATCAAAATAAAATTAAGAATTAAAAATAAAATAATAATAAATAAAACATGTCACTGCAACAGCCAGAATTTTTAATTCTATTTTATTTATTACTGATGTAGTTGTTCTGTAGATGTGCATTCAAATGTATGTACAAGTATGTATAAAGCTGAAAATGTTAACTCTGTAAAGGTAACTATATTTAGTTTCAACAACGTCTACTCTGCAAACCAGTTTGAGTAACTATTATTAAAGTTTTAAATATACAGTAACACAATTAAAAAAACCCCCAGATATTACAATATTTTGATAAACAACAACAAACCATGCAACAAACGATAACTTTTATATTTATAGCTTTTTAAAATTTATTTCTTTTTAAATATTTCCTGAGTAAATGTCTAATGTACAAAAAACAAAAAGAACAAATCAACAGACAAATGGACTGACAAATACACTTCTTATATTTATTTATTATTTTGTTGTTGGGTTTATATGTTGGTGAAGGTGGAAAATTAAAAATGAAGATTTTTATTCTATTTTATTTTTTTTTTTTAAAATAAAGATGAAAGAAAGAAAGAAAGAAAAGGAAATTTTATTTTATTTTAACCAATGTAAAATATATTTAACAATCAAATGATTTATTTGTTTTAATTTTAATCACTGTAAGTTACTTACTCTTTACAAGAGGAAATACCTTTCAAATGTTGTCCTTTAAAACAGGTTATAATGCATTAGTATTTTTTAAAAGTTATCTGTTATAGCTTTACTGTTAATCTGACAACAAAACAATTTATGAATTATCTTCTTCATTATTGTTATTATGGTCACTATTGTTATTGTTATTTCTGTTATTATTATTATTATTTCTAATAACTTCATATTTCTATTATTTGTTATTATTTCATTTTATCCAAAATAGACACATTATTTTTCTTAATAATAATAATAATAATAATAATAATAATAAAAAACCATGCAAGAATAATATAATATAATATAATATAAAATAATAGAATATATATATATATATATATAATATAATATAATCAATCAATCAATCAATCAATAAGTTTTCAATAAATTAATTTTACAGTTTGAACCATGGTTTTGTCTTTAATAATAGTAGTAGTAGTAGTAATAGTAGTAACAGTAATAGTAATAATGGTAGTAGTAGAATTAGTAGTAATAGTAATAGTAGCAGTAGTAGTAGTAGTAGTAGTATTACTAATAATGAATATAAAATGTTTATGAATGAGAATCACACTAACTAAATGAACAATAAAAGTGAAACTTCACCAATTCTGTAAAAAAATAACCAAAACATAATTATGTTCATAGACACTGATGTAATTCACACAGTTAATGGTGGCCAGATATTTACACATACAACAATGCCAAAACTGACCTAAACAGCCCATCTACCCTTTCACACCAAAGTGGGCCAAAATAAAAACAAAAAATCAGACAGAGTAATGCAATTAAATCAAGACATAATCATTAATTAATTTTGTTATTTTGTTTTTTAACTGGTGTTACATGCAAAGTAGGTAAAAAAACACCTAGTTTCACAGTTAACAAAATAGGTCAGACTAGTTTAAACATTATCACAAATTAGGTCAATCTAGTTTCATAATCAACACACAAAGAAGGTCAAACCAGTTTCATAGTTAACACAAATTAATTAAATAGGTCAAATTAATTTCATAGTAGTTAACTCAAATTAGGCCAAATTAGTTTTATACATGTAGTTATTAACTTAAATGGGTCAAAGTAATGTTATAGTCAGTAACATAAAGTGAACCAAAAAGTAATGTTATAATCAAAAATGTAAAATCAGATTAACTTTTTGATAATTATTAACTCAAAGTGAGATAAACTTAATGAAATAATGTTAACGTAACTATTTTTCATAACTAGAAATGGGCCTGCCCATCCCTGGCCATTCTGCAACTTTTTTTTCATATTGGGTTAAGCGAAACAACAGATTCTATGAGCTATATTTTTCATTCACTTTTTAAACGTTATCAGCTACATAACTATTACAATTGAGAGTACGAATATTAGGTATTCATTTATTTATTTATTTATTTATTTATTTCTTATGTGAATACAGCACTAACCATCTTCTTATAGAAATCTGAACAAAAAACAAATGTTTTTGCATATATCTGTTATTTTGAAAACAACATTAAATAGAATTTCTGATAATTTTTTTTTTATAACAATCGCACTTACTTCTAAATGCATATGGCATTACATGTATAAATGTATGTATGCATAATCGTAACCATCAAAAACCATCGTCTTACCATCAAAATTTCTCCTTATTATTACTACTATGTTAAAATAATTTTTTAACCTTTTTTTTTTTCAAATTATTTAAACAAAAACAAATATGCTTTATTATTATATAAATCTTCATGTAAATAACAAACAAAAAAAAAAAAAAAAAAAAAAAAACTTGCACAGACCCCAAAAATAGGATATAGATATTGACTGGAGTGATGATGGTTTTCAACAGTTTAGGATATAAACACACAACAATTATGTTCTATAATCTATATATTCTACTTGTAATTCTACAGTTCAACAATGAATATAAGTTTGAAAATTGCACACATAAATCTGCTTATTACAGAGTCTGTTGATTCTGGAAACAGCCAATATACAGAAATATTGTCATACACTTGTAGTGGACATTATTACAGTCCCATCAACAAACAAATAAAAACTCTCTATGGCAAACTGAGGCGGCTGAAGGAATGATGCATGGTTATTTTACAAGATAAAGATTAATGAATGGACTATACAGTATAACCAATTTATTTACAAAATAATAGTAATAATAATAATAATAATAATAATAATAATAATAATAATAATAATAATAATAATAATAATAAAGTAATAAAAAAAAAAAAAAAAAAAAAAATTTAAAAACAAAAGTAAGATAAAAAAGTCACTGATCAGTTTTGAACTCAAGACCAGTCATACAGATAATATATTTACACATCAGCTAACAAACTGAAAATCATTCATCTTTTGACTTCAAACACAAAAACTAAATTTAAATTAAAACACCAAAATAATAATAAAAAAAAAAAAAAAAAAAAAAGTATCAAAAACTTGCTATAAATCTTAAATAATAATTAAAAAAATAAAATAAATTAAAAAAAAATGTTATGGTTTCTGTAGTTGGTAAATAAGCATGTTTCAGTCTGCATTATGCTCTTCAAACCCTTCGCACACTGTCTGTCACACAAATATAAAAACACTAAGTTTCAAATGTCGAAGAGTTAAAAAGTTAAAGAATTGAATGTTATAGAAAACTTACTTTAACATGAAGAATGAAAACAGACTGAACGAAGAAAACATATCATCAGCAGATTTCATTTGTTCTCTTGAACCCATGTTAAAATCACTTGAATTACAACATACTGAAGAGGGAAAATTCCTGTCTGCAGTATTTATGTTATTTGTATCAGTGCAAAAAGATGCATATTTTAATACTTACAAAGAGTCCAGTTTCATTTAACTTGGGAACCCTAAAATAAAAACTGTGAGGCATCCTTTGGAAAATTCCCTTTTTATATATTTTACTTCATTTAACACAATAATAAATGGGAAATAAAATGAAAATAAAAAAATAAAATAAAAGGGTTTTTTCTTATTTTACTTTTTTTTTAATATCATTTTAAAACTGTAACAATTATCGGTGGGTTTAATGTATTTATGAGAAAAAAAAGAAGTTCCATTGTCCTTGAGTGAGTGAGAGAGAGAGAGAGAGAGAATGATAATAGATGAATTTCAAATTATATAAAATAAAACAACAAAATTCAACAATATTAATTTCACACAATCATACACACACACACAAAAAAAAAAAAAAAGAGACAGAAAAAACAAAAGGAAAAGATAGTCAAATTTGCATAACAATCCTTAATATTACAATACTTTGGTAGACTATGACAGGATGCAAACTGATTGCATGACTATCAATTAGCTGCAGAGTTTTGGAAAATCATACATATCAGAACCTTTGACACTTACTGGAATGTAAAAACTGACAGTTTGCCCTTTAGAAAATCACTTTTACTCTCTCTAATTAATTTTTATACTCAGTATCTACTCACAACCAGTTCTTTTAGATTTCATAGTTTTTTTTTTTTTTTTTTTTTTTTTTTTTTTCAGTGAACATTCAAAAATGAAATTCTGTCACAGCAATCAGAAACTTAAAACTTAAATACAATTAAGTGTTTTATAAAATGAAATTAATTTAATCTTTTGTCAAACTTCTTTTGTTTCAACATAATTATTTATCTGACACTTAATTAACTTAACCATTAATTCAAACTTATATTCTGTTATTAAAATACTAAAAGCTTTTAAAACTGTACTGAAAGAGCAATGTAATTAATATATTTTACAATTCTGTAGAGGAAAAATAATTCCTCAACTGTTAAGTAGCTAATAAGTAATATTTAAAAACCGTCATAAAATTTAACTTTATAATTTCTTTTTTAAAACTCTGACTACAATTTGATCAATACATTGAATCAAATCTGTCAAAACTTTAGAGAACCATTAGATTTGGTCAAAATTCGTAAATATGAATAGAGTCATGCATAGTCACAGAGTATATTTAACAAAACTTGAGAAATCATGATGGAGCTGATAAGTTTTGACAGATTTGTTAATTTGTGTACAGTTTATATATCACTGTTTTGTGAGAGCCAGAGGGTTACTAGATGCAAGCTAAAATGATATTTTTAAAATATATGTTCACATTCCACTAAATCACAAAAAAAAAAAAAAAAAATCATAACTAAACTATAATTACTTGTAGCACTGCTTATATAGAATGGATTTCTTTGATCAGAATCTAATCTAGTGATTAAGAAAATCAGTATTCATCAATTGTTTTAGTCTTTTTAAAAATATATTCATCTGGTTTATTTTGCTTTCGCAGGACACTAGTCAGTCAAGATTTTTGAACTGTCAACGTAATATTTACTTATCAAGCATAATAAAGGCAATATACTTGGTGAAGTTTGTCAAGTATAAAGTGCAAAAATCTTCAGGCAAGTATGGATAGTGCCAACATATTTAATCAAGTACAAAGTGTCAAAATTTCCAGTCAAAAATCAACACATTTAACTGATCAATATAGGAAGTTTTTCGACAAATTTGTCAAAAATTAACAGAATCAAACAGGTCAAGTGCATAAAGAGTTGAAATCTTCAGTAAATTATGAATAGTGTCAATACATTTTAGTCAAATCTGTCAAGTATGGACAGAACTTAGTCCTAATTTATCAAGTATGATAATATCAGTCCACTGTTAGATTTGTCAAGCATAAAAGAATGAGTATTCAGTCAGATTTGTCAAGTACGAATACTGCCAATATATTTAGTCAAGCTTCCAAGTATCAAGAGAGCCATTATATAAGTATCTGAAATATGAAAGAAACCAACTAATACTATTTATTAATTAAAACTGGTGAAATCAATCCATCTATGCCCCTTTAAATAATAAAAACAAGAATCCACTGAATATATACTGCTCTAAAAAAAAACCACAGCTCTAAACATCTTTTTTTTTACACTCATATACTGAAAGGTTTCACAACAAAGTTTTGAGTAAAAGAAATTCTTGATGCACTGTTATCAAAATATTCATGTTTCTCTAATACTTTTCTGCAGTTTTCATGTGTGGGGAAGTAAGCACCTCTTCCTAATGTTGGTAATCACTGTAGCACACACATTTTCTTGAAGTCAGACTCAAATTCGTCATCAATTTCTGAAATATCTGGTTCTTTCCCTGTCACATCTGGCATTATCTTGTTCATATCAATCTTTTCTTGCTCATAAAATAAAATGTAAGCCGATTTGGTGTCTATCTGGGATTCAGGAATTTCCTGAAAAGATCAAATAGATAAAGAGTTGTATGGAAACTGACTTTGTAAAATGTTTTAGAGAAAAGAAAGAGAAAAAGAGTGAGTGAGTGAGTGAGTGAGTGAGAGAGAGAGAGAGAGAGAGAGAGAGAGATAGAGATCTAGACACAGAGAAAAAAAAAAAGAAAGAAATATGAGAGTCTAGACACCATAAAAAAAAAAAAAAAAGAAACATATACCATAAACGAAGAGACTAAAAAAGGAAACATACAAATTATTAAACAACTGAAAATATAATCATGTGATCATATATCATTTGTATTTATGATCAGTGAAAGGCTACCAAAAGACAAGTTAATGTTATAAAAGAAAATACATAGCAGAGTTCATCCACTAACTGTTGTCAAACTGTGACTTTACCTTGCAGCTGCTGTCATTGTAACAGTACCATTTTCCATTGGGATTTTTGGCATATGCAACATAGTGGCCTCCTCCTAGAATACCAGTGTGACACTACAACACAAACAGTGTTAAATTATCTTACTGTTCATATTATGATTCAGCATTGTCTATTTTATGTATTTGTTTCTATACACAAGACAACATTTTATGATACATATTACTGTAATGTATTAATGTGTTTATTTGATCTGGTATCTCTAATTTTAATTTACCAAAATTTTGGTTATTTTTAAAATTTCTGTATTCTCCTTTGGTTCTTTACTGTTTAGACTCTGCTTATGGTACAAATTATTTCTAATTTCATTTTTAAGTCACTGATCCTTACTAATCTCCTCCGAGTACATTACTAAATGAGGTGTAGGTAAACAGTATAATACAATGGCTTTTGCAAATTTTAAAATAATATTTACTTAACAAGTATGTTCTCTTGAATAAATTTAGAACAGGTTAAAATAACACTTATTTAATATTTGAGCTTATTAGGTTATTATGAACATTAGCAATTGATTTTAGTGGGTTTTTTAAGAAAACACAAATTAAATATTAATAATGTTTACAAGATACTCACTGACATAGAAACAAGATTGTAACGTGCAACAGAAAAGTCTTCTGTGTCGTCCTGGGTACAGTTTGTTTTAGATTCATCCCCAGTCACCATCTCACCCTTGGTTGTGTCATCCACTGTTGAAAATAATTTATATTTTAATTTAAAATATAGGTCTCTTCTTATCACTTGCCAATTGTACTTTCATATGACTTCCATAACAGATTAGATATTTTATATTTATTTTACTACAACAACAAAAAAATCACCCACACTTAAACACACATATGGAGCAAGAAAGAAGTAGATGAAAAGTGAAAAATAGTTCAATACAAAAAAAAAAAGGTGAAGCGATAAAAGAGGGAGTAGGTGAGGGAGGAAGGGAGGGACGGAGAGGAAGGGAGGGAGGGAGAGGGGGAGAGAGAGAGCATGTGTGTGTCTGTCTGTGAGTGTGTTTGCCTGAGTGAGTGTGTGAGTAAATTCGAGTGAGTGAGCAAAGTTTTGAACTCCCTACCTTGTGTTTCACAGTCAGACTCATTATGGTTTGTAAAATTTTCACTGTCTTTGGACTCTTCGCCTGTGTCTGTTGTCTGTTTCTTTGATGACCTGGGGGCTAAGTACTGGGTGGGGTCGAAGTCCTTGATGGGAAATTTGACAATTTTGTGAGATTTAACCCACCGTCCATTGAGAAACTGAAACCTCTTCAAATTAATTATCTGAAGAAAAAAAACACAAAAAAAAACACAAATTCAAATAAACAAACAACAAAATTTACATTATACAAGCATTAACTGTAACAATAATTAATGAAACAGATTATGCACACATCACTTTTGCCACTGTTTATGAAAGTTAACAGATTCTCTATAACTGAACAATTTTAATTGTTAATTTAACATTATACTGAACTTAAATTAGCAGGTTCTAATTTTAACTTATTCTTTAACCAATTCTGGATTACAGTGAATGTTCAAGTGCTCAATCAAAATTACTAAAAGTATTCAATTGACCACTGACCAGTATGGGAGGGAGGCGCCAGATGTCCAGTTTCTTGTTGGCCAGACAGTGTTTCTTGCACTTAGAACAGAAGTAGAGGTCATCCTCGTCCAGGTCTTCCTCCTTCGTGAAAGCCTGCAGACAGGTGTCAAGGTCAATGGGTTCCGTCTGCTTCCTCCTGCTTTCTTCAACACTGGAGTGCTCCTCAAAAAACTGAAACAAAACACATCAGTCAGTTCACCAGTGGAAAAGTGAACAATATATGATGACATCCTTGAAGACATTTTTTCAAACGTATTTATAAAAATAAAATAAAAATAATATATTGCACTGGAGAGACTGAATATTATTTTTAGAAATATTAAAATTTTTTCACCCTCAGAATCAGTACTTCTCTCTTTTTTTTGCATCACCAATTCAGCTTCCCATTCATCTCATTTTTGAAACCATTTTCAACAATAATTATGTAGTTATTAAAAACAATTTAAAAAGAAGGTAATTAAAATTTAAATCATTACCCTTTCTTGTGTTGTCTGGTATCGAAGGTGAAGTGCTGTGGGTTCCCAGTCGATGGCCAGAAATGAGCCAGCAAAGTTAAAGAGATCAGAATTACACTCGACCTTGCAGCCTCGACAAAACCTGCAGCAAAACAAATTACAACAAATTTTAACTATAACCAGGTTATTAAAGTAACAAAACAAATTACAACACATTTTAACTATAACCAGGTTATTAAAGAAACAAAACAAATTAGAATAGACAAATATAACTTTAACTGTTGTAAAATAAAACAATGACCAGGTTATTAAAGTAACAAAACAGATATGGATCAAACTGAATTCAATTCTCTCTTAAATTTTAACAACAAAAAAGTAATGTATAAATTTTAAATACTAATGTTTGGTTTGTTTTTTAATCTTAATCAAGACACTAATCACAAATAGTAAGATTACACTGTCTGTCTTTAAACTATGTAACTCAAAAATAACTAACAAATTCATCGCTTTATATTTATGACATGAACATTATTTAAATTAACAAAATAACAACAACAAATAAATTAAGAATATAAGGTAATAAACAATTTTACCTGTACCATGGACATGAAGCACAGGTAAATCCATCTTTCTGTACAACTTTGAGTGTGAATGGATACTCATATCCTAAACTATCATCACTGAAAAAAAAAAAAATAATAATAAATTAATGAAAAATTAAAAAAATAACAGTATATATTTATTGAAAGAAAAGGATTCTAATAATAATAATAATAAAACTATCCACAATCTAAGAGATTAAAATAACTTGTTACTGTTTGAGACATGAACAAACATTCAGCCTACCAGTCTTGTGCATGGTTGGCTGCCTTGCTTTCTGAGGGGGGTAGAGGACTGACCAGTCTGGACACCTGCAGCCACACAAACTGGTACAGCTCCTGGTTTGTCGTCTTCTCCTCACATGGGATGATGATGGGTGTTCCAAACAGACTGGGCCGAGTTTTTTGAGATGACAGAAAATAGACGTCCATCAAAATCTGAAACAAGATTAGAAATGTTGGGATTTGTTAGAAATAAAATTACAGATGTTTAGATTTATCTGAAATAAAATTACAGATGTTAAGATTTATCTGAAATAAAATTACAAATGTTTAGATTTATCTGAAATAAAATTAGAAATGTTTAGATTTAACTGAAATGAAATTACAAATGTTTAGATTTATCTGAAATAAAATTACAGATGTTTAGATTTATCCGAAATAAAATTACAAATGTTTAGATTTATCTGAAATAAAATTACAAATGTTTAGATTTATCTGAAATAAAATTACAAATGTTTAGATTTATTAAAAATAAAATTACAAATATTTAGATTTACCTAAAATAAATCAAAAACTATTTAATTATATTTTTGCTGTTTTTCACATAAGCCAATCAAACATAACAGATGTTTCAAAGACAATGAATGGCACATGAAAGAGGGCAAATATATATTTATTAAAAATCCCCTGTTGATGATAAACCATAAACAACAAGCAGATTTTCAACTACAAACTGCTATTAAAAAATCATTTATCACATTAAAATCTTAAAATCTATTATTATTTCAACTGCCTACCATTTTCCGATGAACTCCGATGACAAAGCCATCAAAGAGGTTNAGTTGTCGACAGACTTTGTCATGCTGTGCGATGTTGGCGGAGTTCTTGAA
Source organism: Chrysomallon squamiferum (assembly GCA_012295275.1). NCBI lineage: Eukaryota > Metazoa > Mollusca > Gastropoda > Neomphalida > Peltospiridae > Chrysomallon > Chrysomallon squamiferum. Next base: position 5,637,958 of record CM022671.1, on the reverse strand, counting down.
ATAAAATTACAAGTGAGCTGGTGAGTCTGTGTCTTTTGCCCTGTGGATAAAACAAAGCTGTTTAATTATACGTTCCCTTTGACTGAGTTTTCTGAGATCTCTCTGTGAATTTTAAACAGTCAAGTTGTCAGTGTCTTCCACAACAAACCGAAACACTCTCTTTAAAGAACAAAAATTTATAAAAAAATCCCCAAGTTGTATTTATCTCCTTTCTGCATAAACAGAATTTAACACAACCATATTACACGAATGCAGTTCCTTTTTTACCTAAAAAGCCAATTATATGCATGTGTGTGTACATATAATAAATGATATAAAATTTATTTTTTTACCCTTTAATAAAAACACCTCATAGTAAAATATTTTAAAAGTTTTGATACTGAGTGTAAAATACACACTATATGTCATAAACCGGGTTCTTACATGTCCTCTCTGACTATTGTGTCTCTCTATAACAAAGTCAACATACAGTACAAAAACAATAAAAAAAATTACATCATTATTTTGTGGAGCATATCTTACTAGAGGTGAGATTTCTCTGTATTTTAGCAAGACCAATGTGTCTCTATTTCAAACATACATACATACATACATTCATACATACATACATACAGACATACAAACATACACACACACATACACACATACATTCATACACATATACATACATACATACATACATATATAGTAAAAACTATACATCAGTATTATATGAAGTATGTCTTACTAGAGGTGAGCCCTCTCTGTATTTCACTCAGGCCAATGTGTCTCTATTTCAAACATACATACATACATACATACATACACACATACATAGTAAAAACTATACATCAGTATTATATGCAGTATATCTTACTAGAGGTGAGCCCTCTCTGTATTTCACTCAGACCAATGTGTCTCTATTTCAAACATACACACATACACACATACATATAGTAAAAACTATACATCAGTATTATATGCAGTATATCTTACTAGAGGTGAGCCCTCTGTATTTATATCAGACCAATGTGTTTTATTTCCATACATAAATACATACATACATACATAAATACATTTAAACATACACAGTAAAACTATACATCAGTATTATACACTACTATGTCTAAACTAGGGTTCCCTCTCATATTTCACTCAGACCAATGTGTCTCTATTTCAAAGTCAACATAAATACATACATAAACATACATATATAAAAAACTATACATCAGTATTAGTATATCTTACTAGAGGTGAGATTTCTCTGTATTTCAGCAAGACCAATGTGTCTCTATTTCAAACATACACACACATATATATACACACATACATACATACACACATACACACATACATATAGTAAAAACTATACATCAGTATTATATGCAGTATATCTTACTAGAGGTGAGCCCTCTGTATTTCACTCAGACCAATGTGTCTCTATTTCAAACATACATACATACATACATACATACATACATACATACATACATACATACACAGTAAAAACTATACATCAGTATTATATGTAGTATGTCTTACTAGAGGTGAGCTCTCTCTGTATTTCACTCAGACCAATGTGTCTCTATTTCAAACAACATACATACACACATACATACACACATACATATAGTAAAAAGTATACATCAGTATTATATGAAGTATATCTTACTAGAGGTGAGCCCTCTCTGTATTTCACTCAGACCAATGCTCTCCTTGCTGGTTCTGGAATGTTCTTCTTCTGCTGACAAGGGTTTGATCTCAGGTGTTGGAGGCAACTCATAGGCATACAGTGTTCCACCAAGCAGTGTCCGGATCTTCTGATTGTCTTGAGGAAGTGTCTGCATTTCAGTAAATATATCAAATAAAAAATATATAATAAAAATAAAAATTTAACATAAAACAAATTAAATTTCATTAAAATATATATATAATAAAAAAAAATACAACTGGATATGTCTCTCCTTAATAAATACATAACTGTCAATTTAACTGGTGAAACAAATTATTCAAAAGGAATCATTTAACTATTTACCAGTACATATTTTAAACTGGAGCTTTATAATTTTTACTGTTACATAATAATTCAGCAATTTATATTTCAAACATATGCTTTGTAATTACTCCACTATTTACAATTTGTCAGTGGCAGTTTAAATGTGCTATTCAAATATTACATTTATTATATTATTCAGAAATACAGAGATTAAACAGATGTTTTTTAGTTAGTGAAACAGTTTCTAGAAATCGTCACAAAACAAAACCTTGACAATTGGTCCGAGGACTTCGACAAAGAGGAGATCATCAGCAGGAATTCCAGACAGCACACTGAGCTCCTTCTTCAGAGCTCTGTACTTCTCATCCATGCTCAGTCGCAGACCGTACTTGGTGGGAACTGAACCGTCAAGCCGATTCACTGGATAAACACACACAGAAATAAAAACATTTGTTTAAACATGCTCAGTTGTAGAAAGTACTTTGTGGGAACAGAACCATCAAGATGATTCACTGGATAAACACACACAGAAATAAAAACATTTGTTTAAACATGCTCAGCCACAAACCATACTTGGTGGCTATATAATCATCAAGCCAATTTTCACATTAATCAATATTATTAAAAAGAGAAAGGCAAAGTTTGATCCTGTATTCCAGTAACCTGAGATAGAAAAAGATGTGCAAGTAGACTCATGCAGGCACATCTAACCTATATCTTCAAAGTGTAAACAGCTATCTAAAGGTATATAAATCTTACCTATAACTTCTAGGTGTATACAGCTATCCATGGGTAGAGATAGAGACAGGTATGTAAATATAGATACAGTTATATAAATCTTACCTATAACTTCTAGGTGTATACAGCTATCCATGGGTAGAGATAGAGACAGGTATGTAAATATAGATACAGTTATATAAATCTTACCTATGACTTCTAGGTGTATACAGCTATCCATGGGTAGAGATAGAGACAGGTATGTAAATATAGATACAGGTATATAAATCTTACCTATGACTTCTAGGTGTATACAGCTATCCATGGGTAGAGGTAGAGACAGGTATGTAAAGGGGTCAAAGCGCACACTGACGTGTCCACACTCCTGACACTTGACTTTCGACTTGAGCTGACCATGGAAGAGATCAACAATCACAGACTGGTTTCTAAGTAAGTGATTCTCCCAGGCCTGTCAGAAAAACACACAGTTATGTAGCAATATGTTCACTTATCATAGTGTTGTTAAACATTTCAAACAGTATGATATGATTATATTAGTTATTGCACAGTGTAATACAAAGGTACGTGACTGTTACAGGAATTTTCTCAATATGAGATGTAAACATGCAATGGATTACAGGTACCAGATCAATTATCTGGACTCCTTAGGGCCTGAGGCATTCCATTCCAGATTTCTGGATTTTCCGGTTTTCTGATACCAAGGCATATAAACACGTAAATAATTAGGCATAAACATTTTAAAATTAAAAACATAAAGAAAATTGATGATACACAACTGTGGCAACTCTTGACACGTAAACAGTGCGGCGAGTGAATGAATGCCACACGGCTTGAAAGAGTAGTTCCAGTCTACACACAGACAAAAAACTATCTAAAAATGAAAATGGTCTTTCTGGATTTCAGGACGCCAGATAATTGGTCCAGTACCTGTACTACACTTAGCGGTGTATTTGAAAATATCAATCACAATTTTAATTCACCTCTCTTGCAACTTCCTCATCAGGCCTCATGTCACTATCTTTCAGCTCTACATATGGCTTATCATGCACTCTGAAACAATGAATAATAGTTAAAAACAATTAGAACAAATTTTATAAATGAGACTGGTTTGTGCTCATCTTTCAGTGTTAAAGAAGAAAAAATATTTCATGTACACTTTCTCTGAGACAATTCATTATTATAACTGTTATTGCTTGCTGGGAGAGGATTTAGCTGAATAAATGTCAAAAATCTATCTTATTCTACAAACCAGTGCAGACAAATTCTCTGTGAATTAAGTATATCCAATTCTAAATGTTAATATAACAAAAATAGTTTTGGTATGTGAACAAATAATTCTCAGTTTAAGAATATTAAGAATAAAATGTTCATAAAAAGGAAATAATGTTACTGGGGTGCAGGAGCTCACCTGTTCAAATCTTCATGAAGACCATCAAGTAAAAAACTAAGTAGTTCCTGAGAATCATGCTGCTGAAAGCCATTAAACCTGGGTGCATATTTACCAATCGTCCACTGTGAATAGCAATAATAATAATATAATAATAATAGTTATTACAATAATAAATCTGAGAGATTATTTCCCCAGTTAGAAAATATTAACAACTAATAACAATAAATCCCTAATGTTAATTTCTTAGATACCAAAAAGGCACAGATTCCAATACATGTTAAAACTGTTTTATATTCCTTTTCTTTCCCCAAACTCGAATATAGAAAATAAAGTCTTGGTTTAAGAGATTTGACAGTAAATAAATAATGAAACTTACTCTGAACTTAAGAGGTGCTGTGGTTTTAGTGGTTCCACTCCAGAGTTCCTTCACCAGCTCACCATATCTTTGTGCTATGTGTCCTTTCATGCCTAGAGGGTTTGTCCTGGAGCAAACAGAAGTGTAATTACAATAACTGTCACAACCCAACAATCTAATATACTTTTTTAAAATTTAGAAATATTATTTAAAATATTATATACTCCAGATACACATGCACACACTCACTCACTCCACTCTCTCTCTCTCTCTCTCTCTCTCTCTCTCTCTCTCTCTCTCTCTCTCTCTCTCTCTCTCTCTCTCTCTCTCTCTCTCTCTCTCTCTCTCACACACACACACACACACACACACACACATTAGATGCTAAAATAAACTGAAATTTCATTTAAAAAAAGAATTTTGAAATTTTGAAATTTCTTTGTGTATAGAATTTGAACAATCCAGTGTAACATTTTTATGAACAATCAACATAAAATAATACCAGTTTTATAACACTGTTTAACAAAGCCGTCAAATATGATACAGTTATCCCAGGACAGTTAAAATACCTGTTTAACTCGAAGAGATGAAGGCCACCATTAAAGTATTGGGTGAGAGGTGCAGAGTTTGACACACACTGAAGCGCAGCATTCATAAAACACGTGTTTCCTAAATTGTTGAGACCTGTAGCCCCCCTCTCTGTCGGAACTGGAATTAAAACAAATAGAACAAGATTAGTCATTTTAAGCATACAAACTAATTTGAAAATGAACTTCTGTTCTTGATTTGTGTTTGTTTGATAAACAAGGTTTGGGTGAAGTATTCAAAAAGTTTAGTAACTGATGACTGTATTAATAAACTTGTATTCCAGTTTAGTTTGCATCAGTTTTCAAACAGATAAATAAATGATAAATATACCAATAAACATTATTTTTTTATACTTTGTTTTCAAATAGTTAATAATGAATATTACTAATAAGCATATATAGATATGTTAGATATAGAAACAAATAAAACAATTTTATAGAAACATATTTTATTTTATTTTAATACCCCAAACAAAAGCAAAACATTCTTAAACACATTGTTAACATGAGATATATCAAGAGAATTTTTTAACAGTTAATCTGAAGTAATGACATCTTACCATCATCTTTTTTCATGGTTTTGTTTTTAGCAAGTTGAGACATTTCCTCCGGCCAAGTGAGATCTTTGTTCCTAACTGAAAAAATAAAACAGAAATATAAAACTTGATATTTTTATATCTTTCATACACACTGGTACACATATCTCTGCAATAACTTCCTTTGCCTTTATCTTAATTTATTTTTTCGTCACTGACACTGGTTTTTTTGTGGATTGTTTGATAATATAACAGAAAGATAAATGAAAAATGTTAGGCCTCCGTACCTCTTTGTTAATTTTTTGTTACACTTTCATATGAGCAAAGACTGGTTACAGTTTCAATAAAGGAATCTTGAAGCATACAAAACGTGCAGATATCAAGCATACTTATTAACAAGAACAGTAAATATGGTGAATATGAGTGTGAAATACATGAAACAAGTGATTTGAGAAAAAACAATATGAAATTTACTCTAAAATAATAATAAAAAATAATAATAATAATTAAAAAAATACATCATGGAGAGAAAGAAATGGACACTGAGGTAATTCAAGAAATGACTGTATCAGATTTTACCTTCTATCAGAATCTGCTGACCCTCTTCAATCCCTGCTTCTTCCACTGTCACATGCTCGTCATCCAGCAATGTCAGATTTTGCTGTTAGTAAAATAACAACACAACAGTCATGTATTGTTTACTTCTCAGAAGAAAGACATAACTAACTGAACAATGCTGTTGAAAACAAATCCAAATATCTAACTTTACCACAGAATGGATTAAAATTAATATTTCATAAATGTTCATAAATGTACGTTTATTTGTATTTACCGTGTGGGAATGTGTGTGTGTACATAGATGCTTATTTTACAGTTTATGACTTTTAAATTAAACATTTTACAAATATTTCAGAACAAAATATTGTAAAAATAATATTATTTTAATGTCGCATATCTTCTAGTTTTATACAGTATATAAATATATTTCAATGAGTTACAATTTATGAAAATCTTTGCAATTGCTGTTTTACTTTTTTTTTTTTTTAAATCATGTAGTCAGTGAAAAATTTCGTTACAACTGACCTCATCTTTAGGACTAATTTTCCAAAGGTGAATGTCTTCCCTGCTAAACCTCAGTTTTGTACACAGGAAATCGAAGATCTGTTGAAGAGTGTGCTTGCGACTAAAGGCAGCTACGTATGCCAGATTTCGCCGGGGAATGGTGGGGCTAGCAGCAAAACCTGGAACATTTTTAATTTTTTTTATTAAATATGCAAATCATTTCTCAGGAATGCTGGGATCAAAAACAAATATTTAAAAAAAGTTTAAAGAAACTAAACAAAAAAATCTTCAAAATCAATATATAAAAAATATTAAATGAAAATCTAAGGGCAAACAAAATGTTTTAAATTGTTATTGCTTCAAAAAAAAAAAAAAAATTTGATTAGAAAAAATACAAATCTTTAATATTTGTTCTTCAAGATATAAAACCAGGATGATGAACCTAAATGACTGATATACATTACTTTAATTCCACATGAGTTAAATCTTAACTGTCATGTACTAAAATGTCTAAAATATTTACTCATTGCCATTCCTCCAATGCCTGCCATCATGCCAGTGAATGTGGTAGGTGGAGGTGGGCGCTGACTTGGGAGTTGATGACGAAGTAGTCGTACAGTGATTGGATACAATTCCAGTTCAGGATGAGGGTCCCCATCTGAAGACATTATCACCTGTAGACAATAAATAAACAGTAAAATCACCTCTAATTAATAAATAAAAGTAGCATCTGTAAATAATAAATAATATCACCTGATAACAAATATATTATCACCTGAAAACAAAACAGATAAGATGTTTTCATTTCTACAAATTTAGATTGTGCAGCATTAAATATTCCATACCTAATTTTATGTGTACTGTTCTAATTGTAATAAAACTTATTTCACTAGAGAAGAAATTTATTCAATTGTTTTTTCTGTTTACTGGACTACATAAATATCAGCGAGCCAAAACGTTTGTTTTCTTATATTTGACAATTCTGGCTTTTTCACTGTTATGGTTGTTGTTGCTGTTGTTACTGTCATCATCATCATCATTATTATTATTATTATTATTATTATTATTATTTGTGAAAAAATTAATTTACTGCTTACAGTTCTTGGAAGAGCTGGAGCCCCACCATACCAACTGGACAAAGCTCGCCAAACTGGTTCTGGGACAAGTTCAAAATCTTTTCCTCTGACCAACATAACATCACGTTTCAAACGTCCTCCTTCATTCGTCAGAGTGGCAACCTACACAAAAAATAATAAATTATCTTCAAATACACAAATATGCATAGTGAAAATGTAACAGCAGTGTGAAGTTAGTGATAATTACAAGACTGATATCTGTTTTAATATATAATAAAAAATTTTTTTTAAAATGTCAGTTTACATAAATAAAATAAATTTAAAGGTAATACAAATTTGTATTAATCTAAATATGAATTTGAAGATAATAAAATGAGTTGCACACTATTTTAGAGCAACAGAAATAACAGCAAATGTTTAAGATGCTGTTTATTTTAAACTGTGATGTGGAAGTTGTCTAGCACTTATGTGAAACAGTCCTTGCATGTCTGAAAACTTTTTATAAGTTAAAGTGGTATGGACATAAATACAATGTGATCAGCTTACTGTACTTAAATAAAAATATAACTATACAGCTCAAACACCTTCACAAATCAGTATTTCCAAACCTTCCTTTAAAATGTTAAAATACAAAAATATACTATCTATATTTTCTATATAATAACAGAATAATTTATTTACCTTGTAAGTATTGGGCATCACCAGAGAATTGTTGTCAATAGCAACAGGCTTCTGAGGAGGACCAGTCATGTGTTTTCTCTTCATGGTGGGCGAGGGGCTTGGACTCCTGTTGGAAGCCACGACACTTTCCAGTGGGTTCAAGCTGTTTTTCCTGGGACTCCTCGACCTTCTTTGTAAGCTGTTGTAGGGACTGCCCGAATGTACGAAGGTGGAGGAGTGGGTCTGGTAGGGGTCCCTGTCGCCCCCTCCGTTAGTGCGGTGGTGGTTGACCATGATGACAGACTCGTCCTCCCAGGCCAAGGCTCCGTTTGTTCCTTTCATCTTGGCCAGCTTCTGCTTGGGAACATTTTGTGTGCTCTGAGCATCACACAGCTTAAAAAAAAAAAAAAGATTTTATAAAATTTTAGACCAACCCAAAAATTAATTATTAGTTTATACATGAATTTAACTCACAATGATGATGATGATGAAATTAAAGTTTAATCTAAATTAACAAATACCTACTGGAACAACATTTTAACGTATTTCAACACCAGTTGGATATAAGTCTCACTAAATCATATTCAAAACAACTTTCTAAACATTATATAAGGTATGAATTACTTTACACACATTATTTATTTAGATCACTTTAGTAGAGTTCTAATCTACATATGAAACATTGCCACCAAATAATCACAAATTTATATAATAAGCAGACAAATCAACACGGATAGCTTGATTAAAAACAGCAATACACTACCAAGGAGAAAAGACATGGCGAGAGACAGAGATAAAGAAATAATTCTAAAACAGGTTTGTTTGTTTGTGTGGATGGACTGACAGGTGGATGGACACACTCACATCTCCATTGACGTAGTCGAGCCACGTGTTCCACCACTGCATTGAGATGAGATACCAGACCTGACCAACTTGAAGTGGTTTCCGCGATTCTCGCTCCAGCCAAGATCTGAAACAAAAATAAAATTATTACATAAAAGAATACATTTTGCATTGCCATATGTCGTGATATTATTAAACAATTTATTTCCAAGCACTTATTCATTGTAAAATATAAATAGTACAGTTACATGCAAAACAAATACCAATAATTGTGCATTGAAATAAGATACTTATTCACAATCAAAAATAAAAAAATTGTAAAAAATAAATAACTTTTAGTAAAAACATTAGTTAATATTTTATAAATGTTGAAACCTAACTAATGAAATAAACATATTTTATTAAAATGTAACTATGAAAACAAAATAAATTACTATGATTATCTACATTGTAAAACCTGAGTAATAATTATTTTATACTATTTTAAAATATATACATAAATAATTAAAAATTTAAATAATGAACACAATATTAAACTGTAAACAAGAAGGGTGTTAATTTTCAAATTAAACATATAAATTATGTCTACACTTGATATTAAATAAAATAACAATTCTAATACTTACTGTATTATTTTCCCTTCTTCTTCTCTGGTTTGTGGTTTTAAACCAAGCACAACATGGCATATCTAGAAAACAGATACAGCATGTAATACAGTATAAAATAAAATTAAAACTATTGTTACTTATTATGATTATTTCAATTGTCAGTGATAATATTACAAATTTTAACTACCTAATAAAAATATAGATCATTTTGTTAAAAATAACAAATCTAAATGTATGACTTGGATAAAAACATACAGATGAAGGCTTTTCTTTTTAAGTTGTTTTCTTTTTTGTTTTATTTTTCTAAAAATTTTAAAAACCAGAAAAAAAATCAAAATAAATTTTTGTTTTATCTTTCTAAATTTATCTGACTAAAAAAACCTTTTTTTTTTAAATAAGAAATTAAATGTAAATAATCTTTCTAAATGCATCAAAATCTGTTTTTATTTCATAAACGTAGTTCTAAAGATATTTAAACTCATAACAATTCCTGACACAGATGATACAAAGTGACAGTGATCAGTCACTAGTGATAAATGTGAGATATTACTGAGTAAAATATACCTGTGTGAGTAAACTGAGTAGGTCATCAGTCAACGTGTTGTTAACTGTCCACACCAAATACTCCTCCATTGTTATATAATCATCCTGCAAAACAATTTTATCAAAACATTCAAATTCATTTAACACTGGATAAAAACAAGATGCATATGAAATACAAAATACAAATTTATATATAAGCTTTTTCACTAACAATACATTTAATTACAGTAAAGTTATCCCCAGTCTGTAACTGTGACATACAAGATGATGATAATTTTGGAAGAGCTGCCTGTTTATACAAACAATCATGTTTCATGTTTCTAAATTATCAGAGTAGCCACATACAGTGATGAGATCAGTGTTTTAATGTGTGTTAATTTAATTAGACTGGGTAGATGGAAATTTACTTCATACTGTGTGTGTGAATGTAATAATGAACAGAAACATACTTTATCTGTATCCAGGCTTGATAGGATTTCTTGTGTTACAACTTCTGGTTCTAACTTTGGCATATTTTCCATTTCCTAATGAAAAAGAAGAGAGAAAAAATAATAATAAAATAAAGAAATAAAATAATATCATTATCATATGGATTACAATTTATAAAAAAAATTGAAATAAAACTTGTGTTGTGAAATTTTTGTAAATTGATTTATTATCTATTTATTATTTAATAATTATTTCCTTTATAGATATAAATTCTAAGTTTTGTTTGATGAACTAAAACAAGACCTGACAAACTGGTATATACTGAAAACATTATCTTATATATATATATATATAGTTATTGCTATAATTATTATTTATAAATATTCTCTTACAAATGAATATAAACTTCATGTGAGACATAATATTAAATTACATTTACTGATGTCTCTGAAAAATAACAATTTTATATTTAAGATAATTAATGTGTTGGAAGAAATCAGTAAACTCTGAAGACACTGAAATACAGTCTCTGTTTTAACTTACTATAACTGCAGGAGATTTGCATTCTTCACGGACAATATTCAGAGCTTCCAGCATCTGCTGTATGTCCTTTCTGTTTAACTTGCCATCATGATCCTTATCAAACACTTTAAAACAAACTGAAATAATAAAATAAAATAAAGTAATAAAATAAATAAAATATCTAAAGATCCATTTGTCAAAATTTTATGTTCAAGGTACAGTTATGAGAAAACACCATTACTACTCTGCATATGTTATGTATGCAATTGTATACTCTGTTATGTATATAGCTGTATACAGATAAAATATATAAAAAACTGAATAAATAAGAAAATACTATGTGACAATTACACTACTATCCAGTATGTATTGCTGTATACAGGCACTGAAAAAGTAGTTTAAACAGCAATAACAAATGTGTCCAGTACGTATAGCTGTACACAAACACCTGATATATTATACTGAATATGTCTTAATATGATGTTTTACATCATCACTTATGATTGTGCAAGTGTAAAAAATGATATTTTATGTTATTTGCTCTTTAAGCAACAACAAAATTATTAATAATACAACACTATTTATTTTATATATTTGAACAGATGGCTTGTTACAGTGCTATACAACTAAGTTATTTATTTATTTCTTCCACATAACACAAGTTCAGAAACCAAATTATTTCACATATAATCTTAAGGATGAAAAAGTAAAATAACATACATTTCTGTCTTTCAGCTGATGGACCCCGACAACATGCAGAGATGCCACAAGCCATTTCTTTAAAATCAATATGATTATCTCTGTTCTCATCAAATGCAAGGAAAAGACCTGTAACAAAAAAACATGTAAATATAGTAGTAATAAAAGAAAACATAAAAGAAAATTAATCTGTTTGATGTCATGATTAATGACTCAAATTACACACACACATACACACACACACACATACATACATACATACATGCAGATAGATAAAACTTTAAAAAAAGAATATCAAGCAACAATAATTGTTGACCAACAGATATAAGAATAAATATAAAATTTAACTGACAGTATATAATTTAAAATAAATATATAACACAGAAAAGAAAATCTTTGTTTTTAAATCCAAAATAATTTTAAAAACATCTTAATTTAATCTGAAATGTGATAAAAAATTATATAAAAAAATGGAATTAACAGAAATCAATCAGTTATTAAAATTTATTTATATAATTAAATATTATTTACCTTCAGTGAGAACATCTGGCAGTGGAGGTGTAACAAAAGATTTAAAAGTTTCCTGATCAAATCTGCCACTCTTAGACTGGGCTTTTAAAATCCAGTATCTTTTTTCTAATTCAATTATATCTGTTTCTTCCACTATAATATAAAAATAATAAATAAATAAATAAATAAATGTTTCATCCACAAAAATAAACAAACAAACAATCAGACAAGATAAATAAATAAATATAACAAAATCAACTATTTCACTATTCTGTCTAAAATGGTAACAAACAATAAATATTTACCTGTTGCATGTTCAGACATTTGCAGAGAAACCTGTGACTGTTAAGACTAGCTTATTTTAGAATGTATTTAACCTGGTCCAGTCTATTTTCATAAAAAATATGTATCATTACAGTATTTGATAAACGAGTCAGTTAAAGTGTGTAGGAGTGACTCACAATGGGTTACTCCTGCCAGAGTCTGATAAAAGGTTGGTGTTTCCATGTCATTTGACAGAGATATGGCACTTTGTTCCATCAACAACCATTTTGTTATTATTGTTGCATCTGGATGGTTGCGGACCCACTGATAAAAAGTATCATAATTCACCTGGTCACACTGAAATTAAAAACATTATTTAATGAATAAAAAAAAAACAGACATTTAAACAAACGTAAAAAGAATCACCTGATTCTGTATTTAAATATCATCACAAACATGAATAATTCTGGTTCTGTTAATGGTATGCAGTATGTTGATGATGTAAAAGCAACAAACCTCTCTGAACAGTGAACACAAAGCAGGGGACACTTGACCCTCAGTCTCCAGTACTCGTCTGTCCATCTCATCTTTCTGTACGTAGCTGTAACTCTCATCAGCATACATTCCAAAAATCACTGTAAATATATTTAATTAATTACAACTCAAACAGTAAATTACACAGCAAAAATAACAACGACAACAACAATAATAATAATAATATTAATGATAATGATAAGAAGAAGTGGTGGTAATCAGTATAAAATATTAATCTAGTTACCTCTCCACCTAACACATTATCAGAATACATAAAAAAAATAAAACAGCTGTATGAATACTATGATGATAGTAAAACAAAATATGAAATCCATAAGTAAAAATTTAAATATTTGCATTTGATATATACACATAATACAGAGGTGCACAAACACAGAGAATTAAGCGTTTTACATTTAATTTTTTCTTCACGGCTTCCCTTTGTTAGAACAACCAGGCCACAAACAAGATCTTTGAAAGAAAGACCTTTGCTGCTTCCACCACATCCTTGATAAATCAACTGAAATAAAACAAAATTTGTTAAATATCAAGCTTTAATAAAGATCAACAGCGATAGTGGTTTATGCCTAGTAAATGAAATGATTATAAACTTAACTAAATTTGAGTACACTCAACACTATCACTGTCTTAAAAATATGTTTTTAAATATGCATTAATAAAATGTATGTTTGTATGTATGTAGCATGCATTAAATCAAAAGATGGAACAATGCTACAGAAATTTGTTATTAAATTATGCACAATATCGTTATTGTATAAATGTTTTTAAGTGTACATTATTTTGGATTATGTTAGATCAATAAATAATTATTTCTCTGTTGGATTAAGAATAAATTAAGATGTTGTACCTGCGCCAGTTTTGGTGGCACTCCATCCCATAATACCTCCCTGATGAAAAGACTTTCTGTCATTAACCCATTCAGGGTTGAAGCTCGTTTAAAAGCTTCTTTAAGGCGTTTCAGCTCATTTTCATTAACTGAAAAATAAAAAAATAATAATAATTATAAATTTTTTAAAACAAAATAATTAATAATCAAATAAATAACAAATTAAAGTTAACTTAAGATGCTGTTTGTGATTAGGCTGAAAGATACTTGTATATCAAAATATGGTTCTAACTTCTGAACAGATTGTAAAAAAAGGTATTTTATTAAATGCTTTTTAAAAGAAAGAAAAAAGCAAAAACAGTATTTCTGTGTTCATTGACATTTATAAAAAAAAAAAAAATTATAAATAAATAAATAAAAACATAAAAAAAAAAAATAATCAATTAAAATTAATTTATTATTATAATAATAATGTGTTATCAACAGAGCTTTTTCATTTAAAAAATAAGAAAAAAATAATAATAATAATATTTATAAAAAAAAAAAAAAATAACTTTTTTAAACTGATAATTATTTACAAGCTTATTTAAGTTATTATCAGTTAACTCTTTTCTAAAAGGTAATTATTTGCTTCAGCCAGAACAGGGAGAAATGTATTAAGAATCATAAGATCACTGTTTAATATTGTTATTTTTATATGTTGGCTTTCAAACGCAAATGAAAGGGAGAAAAAATAAGGTAATCGTTTAGAAATACGGCTTGCAGTATCTTTATTTTTTAACATTCAAATTTCAAAATAATGAAGAAAATAAATATTTCCAAAACTCATTCTTAAATAAAGAATTATGTAAGCTCATAAATATTCATGAACAGCTGTAATTTCACAAATGATTCTGATCATGCAAGAAAGAAATAACTAGCAGTGTTTCACTGACAACTAATGAAGGTACCTATACACACATGCTTATTAAAAAAAACCCAGCTAAGAACTGCATTCCAAAATGACTTTTTATCTCTCTGGGCCTACTTTTTCTTATCTTAGATTAACCTGGGATATTTCACAACACAGAATATCTTCTAATTATATCTCTATTGAGTTATATGTAGATTTGCAGTAGTAATATGATGAATCTCTTTCACTCCAAACAAGACTTTATTTGCACAGTATATATATATTTATTATAATATTTATCATGATTACATGAAGTTTTAAAATAATAATAATAATAATAATAATAATAATAATAATAATAAAAATAAATAAATAAATAAATAAATAAAAATAATAAGACATGTAGATGTAATAGTAATAATACAAACAACAACAATAATACTAAAGTAAAATATAAAATTAACTTGTCTAGTTTCAGTCACTTAAATAAGCATGCTTGAATATTACATTTATAAACTAAATGAAAATGACAGTTTCAACAAAAAGCAAATGTCTATATCATCAAATTTGTGTCACAATATCTACAATCTAAATATAACTAAATGTTATATTTAGCATTTAAACAAGTTTGTTTATGTCTAGTAGCATTTGATGTCATGGTAAGCTGAACTAAGTCATAATGAAATGATGTTAAAATAAGAATGACTTATTACCACGAAAGGACAAGTGGTTTGTATATACTGTGAATGACACAATACTTTTTCTTTATTAACATTTCTTTTTACACCCAATGTTTATTTCAATAGTTGTTGTTTGTGTCTTTATGTCCTGATGTGTGTGTGGGTTTTATTTTCGGTTTATTTTGTTAGATATAACAATAATAATAATAATAATATAAATAGGTTTATTACATGTTTGTTTCACTGATTTTGTAAATGTTATTAGTAATTTATTGTTTATACAATATTATGAAAAAAAAATATATATATGGAATAAATAATGTATATTTTTCTACTGCAAAACAACAATCATTAATTTTATTAGCATTCAAAATTGAATCTCATATCCTAACTATAATAAGTTTTAAAAATATTTCAGATTGTTGCATCAACAACAAAATAAACATTCATAAAATTTCTGTTGTTATTTTGCCAAATAGACTGCATTACAAGTACTAATTAATTCAGTTATCTAATAAGCTGAAATGTATACTAATAACGTAGCAGATTTATTTTCATTTCTGATATTAATACTGTGACATGACTCACATATTTATGAGGAAAACCAACTGATTTTTCTTTTGCACCCCATCCTAATTGTAACATTGATTTTGTAAATTCTAAATTATTAACAGCATAGCAATATGTAACATTACAGAATTTGTACAGTATTTACGTTGTACTTATACGACTTTATCATTATATTATTCCTAACGTTTGTAATGTTTTTATTAATTGTAAATGTGGTCAACACAAGACATTTTTTTACATTCCTCCATATTTTTATATTATTTTTCCGCATCAAATTTTTCCCGACGTAGAATTTTATTAATATTAGTGTATGACTTCATTGACTATATAAATATATTAGCAATCGTTTTTCTTTTCATAATTTTGAACGAAATTCTCAACTTCGTTAAGTATGTCGGATTTACAATGTACCACAGGGAATTAATAATAGTTTATTACTAAGTATTAATTTTACTTATTAATGCTATAAGATACAGGCAAATAAAATATTGCGTAAGTTCGATATCTCATTACAAAACATTTCCGTAAAGAATATTCTGATCCGTTTGACAGATAATACTGATAAAAACGAAACGAATTATGTTAAAATAAACAAATGTGATTAATCATTTACTACCTCGTTTTACAGCTTCATCATAAGAAATAAATGCTAGCTTTGAGTCCTTTCCTCCCATTTTAGAAATGGTTCGGAACAAATTATGTTAACCAAAACAACATTTCGAATGATAACTACATCTCGGCTGCTTCCTTATCGTCCATATTTAATCACGCGACAAGTGTTCGTGATTTTTCGAGAGTTCAAAGTAAAAAAAAAAAAATATAAAAATAGTCTCGTTACCGTTAATGTTTATGAATTTCTTTTTGACTATAGAGGTTCTAACTGGTCTCTCAATACCGACAGTTAATGAAACACATTATGTCAATGTAAATTGAACATACTCATTCAAAATATGTTTTAAAATAACATTACACATTACTCCCATTCTTTATTATTACTTTCTTATAATACGCCACAGAAATCGTAAACCGTTTCGACCTACTTGAAACTGCATTAGTGTTATTTGTTCAGTATTAAATATTATTATTATTATTATTATTATTATTATTATTATTATTATTATTATTTATCTGTTTATTTATTTATTTAGTTATTTATTTTATTTGTTTTATTTTTTAGTTGTATTTACAGATATAAAAATTTATTTCACAATTTAATGACATATTCCCTTAGAAAATTAATTCAAAAATACTACGAGAGATCGATAGGTGCCAACTGTTGCTGTACTCGGATCGTACTATTCTATGATTGATTTTTGACACCGAGTATTCATAGCCTGATTTTATAACTGCAAGAAACAAAGAACATTTTACTTAACGTTCGTGGACTTAAGGTGGACACCAGGCTAGCTCGATATCCGAGCCTAATATACACGTTTACAATAATAGCCTATTTAAATAATTTCATATATTTAGGTTCAGTTTTTTTAATGTCGAAATGTTACTATTCGTGTTAACTTTTGTCTTCCTAGATGTTATCAATGGACGTATTTTTGATGCAAGTGCAAACGTTAATGCTTTTATGAAAGCACAAAAGAATTTAGTTGAAGGAGTTGAAAACTATATTCGTTATGAGGAAAAGCGGCTTATCGACTTGAATAAGTAAGTATAAACTTCTGTAAGGATGTTTAAAGATTACTATTCTTCTGTGAAATGTAAAGGATCTCAAAGGTAAGAACGGATACATAACCTTAATAAAATCTCAAGCAAATGACATGAAAGATCGATGTCATTAAAACATTTTTATTTTATTAATAATGTTTAAATAATTATAATTATTTCAGATTTCCAAACTGATCAGTGAAATGATCCATTTAATAATCAAAAAATAAAAATAAATAAAATAAAATAAAATAAAATAAAACGAATATTAACCATGTATATATTGTTATAAGTTAAGGTTATTGAACTATGTGAAACTGAAGCGTTGTAAAAATGTTCAAGTGCTCGAGTTTTCAGGTAATAACTAAACTATTATTTTTTTTTTTTTTTTTTTTTTTTTTTTTTTTTTTTCTTGAACTGGTCACGGACACTATCGATCTTCTGAGTTTATTCTTTTACCATTTTATCAGTTCGGATGATTAATTTAAAATACTACATTTGCTCTATAATTAAACTATCTGTCTACAGTTTTAACTAATGTGATTGATATCCGGTTCCGGTTTCTCTTCTGTGTTAAGTGGGATGCTCCAGTATTGTTACGTATTCTAGTTTTTCTAACAGTCTAACATATTAACATGTTACTGCCGTGAATATGGAATTTTCGTCCTGAATACAAATACATGACTAAACTAATGGAAGATAGGGGCTTACTTATTTTGTATTCGTTATTATTTATTTCACCCAGTCTCGTCTCTATCATTTTAACTATCTAACATACTAACACTATTTTTGAAACACAATATATACTTTGCATAAAAAATATTTGACAGAACAACAGCAAATAAACGCTATATATTTGCATTAACTGTGAAATATTTTTTCCTCTCTTCTCTAACATTCTAACAGAAAAATAACTAACTAACAATATTTTAAACAAATTATATATGCTTTGGATAGAAAGGTCTGACAAAAAACCAAAACAGCAGGAGACAAAGTATCGACTGTAAAACTATTACATGTAATATATATCATCCTTTATTCGTCTAATATTACAGTTTTGAAAAATACTAACACACTAACAGTGTCTTAAAAATAATGTATACTTCTAACACAGGCGACAAAGTGTGAATTTGCATTAACTGTAAAAACATTACACATTGCCTTCAATCTAAGTTTCACACTAACAAATTAACATTGCTAACACAGACGTTCACAGATATCTATACTTTGAAAACAATGATTAAACTAAAAAAACAGGAAACAAAAGGTATGTATTTTATATTAGCTGTAAGGACATTTTTTTCATTCGCCTGTTAAACATTCTAGATAATCATTGTAGAATTTGGATTTAAATAAAACAACAGGATATAAAGACAATACATTTTGGGAACAGTCATAGGTAAAAGGTTATTAAACATCTGTAGAATGTCGACTTAAAATATTTGACTGTGTGATTGTACCAGTTTTATTTTCTTAACGTTAACTAATTGGTGGGTAGTATCACTAATAATTGTGATGTTTATAATGAAACTGATTCTAAAATTTTATATGGAAAGATACATTTTATTTGAAATTTTTTTCCAGAGAAATTATGAACTAATATTATACGATATTAAAAACGTTTCATCATATTTACCTTTTGATACTGTTTCCGAAATAACGTCTTATTTTAATATGGAATTCATAACTTTTACAGTATGAATGGAATAGGAAAGGAATTCTTTATTTATTTACTTATTTATATAACTTATATGTAATAAAATATGTGTCGGGCATATCTTGAGATTCCTTTATTTATTTCCATTCTTTTCTTTTATTTCATTTATTTTTATATATTTATTTTTAAAATGTTTTTTTTGATTGATTTTATTTTTATTTTATTATTTATTTTTATTTATTTATATTTATTTTATATTTATTTTATTTTTATTTATTATTTTATTTTAATATTTATTTGTTTATATATATTTATTTACTTATTTATTTATTTTATATATTTACTTGTTTATTTATATATCTTTTTATATTTATTTATTTATTTATTTACTGCTTACAGGTCATCAGGATATGAAGATGAGATTCCGATAGTTCAGTACAGAATTGGAAATTTAACAAAGTAAGCTTTTTTTATATATAAGAGAGAGAGAGAGAGAGAGAGAGAGAGAGAGAGAGAGAGAGAGAGAGAGAGAGAGAGAGAGAGAGAGAGAGAGAGAGAGAGAGAGAGAGAGAGAGAGAGAGAGAGAGATTGTTGTTGATGATGTTGATGTTCTTGCTGCAGCTGCTGCTATTGTTGTTGCGGCTATTAACTGTGTTGTCGTTGTAGTTTTTGAAATTATTTATATTCAGATTTTACGAAGAGCTGAAGAAAAACTACACATCAGTCTCAGATGAACAGCGTATGAAAACAGCTGATCACCCAATCACCCTGTACCACGTGATCAAAAACTTCGCAGCTAACTGGATTCCTAAACTTAGCTACCAGTATCTCTATGGAAAAAGTAAACAAATTCAGTATTTTGATATTTAAATTATATTTTATTTTATTATTATTATTTTTTATAATTTGGTTTGGGTCTGTGGATATACGTAAAATATTCCTTGCTTTTAATGAGGAAAAAATGTAACGATTTCCTCCGCAGATTATAATTATGTTTGAAATACCACAATGTTAACGTTTAACAATCGATGAATGGTAAATAATCGAAATACATTACTGCTATCTTTAAAATAAAACTATATATATGTGTGTGTGTGTGTGTGTGTGTGTGTGTATGTATGTATGTATGTATGTATGTATGCATGTATATATATATGTATGTATGTATGTATAGATATAAAGATAGATAGATAGAGATAGATATAAATATTATCTCCCCTTAACCAGTTTTCCAAGACCAATACCACATACTAAGATTTTAATGTTTCAAGATTTTACGTTTGAAACTGAGGTAAGATGTCATCTGCTTTACAGTTCATTCCTTTCTTTATTTCATTCTGTTTCAGGGTTTTTCGAATTTCTAAACATCTCCGAAAATCTGCTGCCAGACTACAATGACGTCATATCGAGTAAAAAAGCCATTCTCCAGATTCAAATGACCTACAACATTTCGACGAAAGAGTTACTGCAAGGAAATCTTTCCGGTCACCAGGTGGAACCACTGAGTTGGGCAGACGCTTACGATATCGGTGTTTTCGCGGTGCTTGAAGGGATGGCCCGTCTCGGGATGGAATGGTTGCAGTTGGCAGTTGACGAGTATGAGAGAGAACCAAATCAAACAACATTTCCAGTTACTGAAGCTTACTCGAAATTGAGTTTGGCGTTTCACATGGTAATTTCTCATTAATCCTTTTGCTCTGTTTCTGGTCCCAGTCAATGACCCGTGGTTCATTTATGATTGTTAAAAGTATCCATCAGAGCTACTTATGACCACATAACTGAAAAAAGAAAAAAAATCAAGAGCCCACATCTTCATCTTCTTTCACTTTTAATATCATTGCCATTATGCTAAACAAAAACCGTATATAATATACTAATGCATCCTTCACGCATTATAATCATTAGTGTTGTATTATCATAATTAAACAACAGTTATATATAACCTAATACCCCTTAATATTATAAATTTGTTTTACAGCTGAACAAGTTTGACAAGGCCGAAGAACTTTTGGAAAAAGCTCACCACATCAGTAATATTTCTTTACAATCAGTTTATTGTTATTTGTTAGTCTCTCTTAAAACCATCGATCTGTCATTTTTCCCCAGAACTATTTCTTACCACTATTTGAATGTTGATGGTTAAGGTTTTGGTCTTTAGACTGAGAGGAACTGGAAGCGAGTGCACGTATTGGCTTCATACATCCTGAACCCCTAACATACTAACATTGATCTGGGCACACTAACACATTCTGTATGTTTTTAATTGTTAGTTTTTATTATTATTATTATTATTATTATTATTATTATTATTATTATTATTATTGTTGTTGTTGTTGTTGTTGTTGTTGTTGTTGTTGTTGTTGTTATTATTGTTATTATTATTATTATTATTATTATTATTATTATTGTTATTATTATTTGTATTATTGTTCTTAATTTGTTTTAAAGAAAATGCCTTTATATTTTGATATTCTCATTTGTATCATGATTTAAGCGTAAAGATTTTTGTCATTTTGTCTTCTGCTGTTTGCAAAGTTTAATTTTAAAATAATTATTGATGTAGTGGATTTAGCAGTATATAACAAGAAGTAAAATATGTAATGTATTTATATGTTTCTCTTTGTGTTTTTGTGTTTATATGTACTATATATATATGTAGATGTATGTATATAGTATATGTGTGTGTGTGTGTGTGTGTGTGTGTGTGTGTGTGTGTGTGTATGTATATATATATGTATGTATATATATATATGGTTGTTTTCAAACAGATGAAACAGACATGGGTATATACAAGCTGTATATTCAGTACAGAAACGGAAAAGTTCCCTTCAGCAAAACGTACCAAGATCCATTTTGGTGGGGAAACTACTCTACACTGTGCAATGCAAGCCACACTGTGGTGGGTTAAATATTTCTTGTCAAGTTATTCCTTGTTTGTCTACAGGCTTAGATATCATTCACTGTTCATTTATTATTTCCTTCCTTCCCTCATTTATTCGTTGGTTTGTTCACTTATACGTTCGTTCGTGCATTAATTCAATCATCACTTCGTTGGCTTGTTAGATTATTTTTTTCATTCAATATTCCAATCATTTAGCCATTAAAAAACGTCATCATCATAATCATTATTTTTATGGTTATTGTTGTTGTTGTTGTTAATATTATTGTCGTCGTTGCTGTTGTTGTCTTCGCCGTCGTCATGTTCTTTCAATTTCTATTTTCAGCCAAAGTTACGCTGGTATCACCGATGTCGTTATAGGTGTGCACGTGACGTTGGTTCATTTCCGCTTTATCGTGAAGAAATCCTCAGTGTCACTCCGTTTATATCTTATTTTCATGACGTCATTAGCGAAAAGGAGGCTGACGAATTATTATTAGAAGCTGCCAAAAAGGTATTACAGAAATTTATTAGACTTGTTAATTTACTTTCAATTCCCCTTATTTGCTAAATGTTCTCTCAAATTCAAAAGCCTCATGTTCATCAGATAAGGTCGTGGATGCGTTAATTTTAACTTGATTATTATTAAAGGTCAGTCTCCAGTTATCGAACAATTTTGCTGGATGTAATCAGATCTAGTACACAAAAAGTATTTAGGAAACAAAAAATAGACTTTGAACAAACAAACAACAAATAAATAAATAAATAAATAAATGTTTTATAAAGAAGTATGAAAACTGTATTTAGATTATTAAAACTTTGTTGACGTCATCAAAGCAGAAACTGTAACAGCCACTCGAAAGAACAAGTATTTTCATTATGTTTTCATTTACAACACTAGCACTTTAAATTAGCACAATGTAAGTTTATTGTTTACCTGATATTGCTGACTGTATATTGTTCAAGATATCTGTAGTTTGTATTTATATTTCAGATTACCAACACAACAGAAACCTTTAACAATGAATGGAGAAAAACGTGAGTTGTAAATTTAAATTTCCTTTTTTCAGTCTAAGGTTCCTCTGTCGTTCTCTCTTTCCATCCATATCTTTGTTTCCTTCTTTGTTATTTCTTTCTTTTTGTCCATTTCTCTTTTTTTTACTCTCTTTTTCTCTAAGTCTGTCACTGTGCATGTCTGTGCTCTCTCTCTCTCTCTCTCTCTCTCTCTCTCTCTCTCTCTCTCTCTCTCTCTCTCTCTCTCTCTCTCTCTCTCTCTCTCTCGCTCTCTGTTTGTGTGAGTGTGTTATCTCTCTCTGTAGTTAATACTTTATTATAAATTATAAATATTTCGATCCAGCAGAACAATTTAAATTCTTTTGCAGAGCGTACTTGTCCGATCTAAATCAAAAAGCCAAAAACATATTTTCTGCGATCACCAAGGTAACTGGTTTACTGGCCAAAATAGACGATGGTGGAACTCAAAACATGCAGGTATGAAATATATTTTTGCACACACACACACACACACACACACACACACACACACACACACACACACACACACACAGAGAAAGAGAGAGACATACATACATACAAATTAACATACAGACACTCATACAGTGACTTACATCAAGATACAGTTAGTCATAAATACGTACAAATGTACAAGCCTACACACATTCTTACATTCATATATTTGCACATTAATTATACATTATACATCCATGTATAAACACATACATCATAAATATTATTATTATTATTATTATTATTGTTATTTTTTGTTGTTGTTTTTGTTGTTGTTGTTGTTGTTATTGGTGTTTTAGATGATGTTGTTGTATTTTATATATATATATATATATATATATATATATATATATATATATCTATATTGCAGATAATGAATTTTGGTCTAGGTGGACAACATCTACCTCATATAGATATAAACTTAGTAAGTATATGTTACAACAATATGTATATTAACTGCAATATATTCGTTTTTTCTCCTTGTGTATGTGTGTGAGTGTGTATATGTGCGTGAGTGGTGTGCATGTTTGTGTATATATATTTGTAAAAGTGAATATATCTGTATGTGTGTATAATATTATGTGTCTGTGTGTGTGGGTATAGTTTTGTGTGTGTGTGTATGTGATGTATGTATGTGTGAGTGTGAGTGTGTGTGTGCGTGTGTGTGTGCATATCTAAACCGAAGATCCTCTACAGTGAGATATAATCATCATTTTTAATATTAAAACTGATTAACTGTAAATGTGGTAGTTGTACATAAAAAGTAATATTAATACAAATGTGAGATGTACATAAAAAGAAATATTAATACAAATGTGAGATGTACATAAAAAGAAATATTAATACAAATGTGAGATGTACATAAAAAGAAACATTAATACAGATGTGAGATGTACATAAAAAGTAATATTAATACAGATGAGAGATGTACATAAAAAGTAATATTAATACAGATGTGAGATGTACATAAAAAGAAATATTAATACAAATGTGAGATGTACATAAAAAGAAATATTAATACAGATGTGAGATGTACATAAAAAGAAATATTAATACAAATGTGAGATGTACATAAAAAGAAATATTAATACAAATGTGAGATGTACATAAAAAGTAATATTAATACAGATGTGAGATGTACATAAAAAGAAATATTAATACAAATGTGAGATGTACATAAAAAGAAATATTAATACAGATGTGAGATGTACATAAAAAGAAATATTAATACAGATGTGAGATGTACATAAAAAGAAATATTAATACAGATGTGAGATGTACATGAAAAGTAATATTAATACAGATGAGAGATGTACATAAAAAGTAATATTAATACAGATGTGAAATGTACATAAAAAGAAATATTAATACAGATGTGAGATGTACATAAAAAGTAATATTAATACAGATGTGATGACTTTAATACTTTGAATATTTTTACTTTTCAGGCAACTGATCTCAACATTTTAGACAGTCTACACAAAATAAACAAACGCACAGCAACTATTTTAATAGACGTAAGTAGACTTTATTTTCTGCGTCTAGACTGTTTTAATTTATGTACATAGACTATTAGAATTTATGTGTGTTGACTTCAATTTTTTAAATAGACTTTACTAAAATGTATGTGTTTTTTTTTTTTTTATGTAAATAGACTTCATTTTAATTTATGTAACTGTAGTTTATTTAAATTTACATTAGGAGGCTTTATTTTAAGTTCTGTAAGTATTTTGTATTTTAATTTACATTAATTTTTGTATTTCAATTTATGTTAACATATTCTGAATGAAGCTACTTTGTGTATATTTATATACTTTATATCTGCAAATTTTTTGTATTATTTTACTTAATTTTTTTTTAAAGTATTTTATTTATTTATTTATTTATTTATTTATTTATTTGTTTGTTTGTTTATTTATTTATTTATTTATTTAATTTTATTTATTTATTCATTTACATATTTATTTATGTGAAGTGTAGTTATGATGAAATTAATAAAATATAATTTAGAGTAAATATATAGTCGAGACTTTCAAGGGTTTGATTGAATTTAACACAAGTTCTTAACCTTTACTAATAATAAAGTTTGACAAATCCACATAATGAAAGGAAATTACCATTTGACATTATTTGTTTTTGAGCTTGTGTAGTTAGACAAATGTACCAAGAAAATAAAAAAAAAAAAAAAAAATGAAATAAAAATGATAAAATAAATAAATAACGGATAACAGGAAAAATATTAATTTTATTTCTCAGCTCAGTGATGCAGAAGGTGGCGCCACTGTTTTCACACAGCTCGGAATTAGAGTGTACCCGAAAAAGGTAAAATAATAATAAAAACTTTTTTCTTGTATGTTTTTTTATTATTGGCCATTTGGTTATTTACTTATCTATCACATCTGTTTGAACTGTTTTGCACATCCTGATTACTGAAAAAAAAAAAAAAAAAAAAAAAAAAATCCTTGGAATAGGTTTTCGAAATTGTCGCAAATACCGGAACAAAATCAAGTAACCAGTAGAGCAAAACTGAAAATACGTTGATTTACAGTCGTTGGTAGTTTTATTGAACACAGCCTACTCAGTTAAGATATACATGGATTAAATAACGTGTTCTCAGGGCTGTTATTTTACATTTTGTTTTCAAGATGACTGTACGTATATTTCGTACGTATATGAGTAAAAATCTCACTTTGAAACATTTCTTGCCGGTGGTTAATTTAAGAGGTCGAAAACTGATTAACTCTTCGGCTTGTTTGGTTACTAAACTGTGTGATTTCTGTTTACTAACATCATAAATATCTCCAATTATATTACGCTCGGTGTTTGATGACAAAAACTGCAGAGGAAACCATGAAAAATATCAATTTCCGTTTTCTGCGGATCTCTGGATTACTAATAAGAACTTCCGATAATTCCAAAGAAGTCACATGATTCTCTTATTATCAAAATAGACGTCAAGGGCCAGAGTTTGTACAGTAAGTAAGTCAAACAGCTATCGCTATGATGTCAGAATTGAGGTTACTATGGAGATATAAAGGCTGGCATCTATAATAATTGAATGTTTTAATAAACTGTTACTGAACTTTCATTAGACACTGATACAGTTACTTTCTAGCCAAGTCCTATAATGAAATATATATACATATATATAAAAATTCGACTGAAATCAAATAGTCTTGATGAATTCTGCTATCTTTCAGACCTCTACTTATTTCATTAAGGAGAATGTTTATTAACTGGAAGGCTGCTCATTAACTTATAAAAATGGCCGACTTAATTTTCAAAAAAGAAGGCCAAAAATGAAAAATCTTATTAATACTTGGGCTTTCTTCAGAGGGTGGTGATGGGGAAAAAAAAGGAGCAAATTTTATTGAACTTCTACAAATGTTATGATTATACAGTTAGCGATTGTTCTGGATCGACACTTTTGTTATGTGAATATTGGTTTGCGTCAACACGTGTATTTGTGAATTCGTTCCGCCAATACCTATGTATATGAGTTTCTTTTTTCTTTTTTCTTTTTGCTTAATCATAAATAGATTTACTTTATTAATGGATAAACATTTGAATCATAGACATACATATGCGCATTATAGTCATGTCTTCCGCTTTTAAGGGAGATAACTCACCGATATTCTCTGCCACACAGAATTTCTTCCCATTTTTCGATGTGTTTAAAAATAATTTCTAAAACCACCAGACTGTTAATTTCTTAAATATAACTCTCCTTGTCAGCCAAATTAAGCACAGACTTTATTTTATCTCCCGTTTTATCCTGGTCAATAACTCGTATGTGTCATAATGAGTTTTAATGTGTTCTCTCAGAGTTACGTCACCTTTTGTTGATGGATATTGACAGAAAAACATATTATTAAAAGAAGTTATATGACGGCGTTATAGCGTCGTTAATTATCTAATAGGTTTTGTAATAATGTGTCTGGAGATTATGTCGCTGAAATTATCAAACTTATATCTACTAACAGCAGGTTCTAACCGACTCGTAATTATTTATGTAGTTAAATACGGGCAATTTCGTAATACTTCTTATATATTTCACTTTACCTATTTCTTTTATTTTATTATTATTGTTACTATTGTTGTTGTTGTTGTTATTATTGTTTGTTATTATTATTATTATTATTATTATTATTATTATTATTATTATTTTAATCTCTCGTTAGTCTTATCCCTCTCTTCCTCTCTCTCAGGTTAAAACAATTTCTACATCTATCTATCTATCTATCTATCTGTCCGTCTGTATGTGTCTGTTTGTCTGTCTATCTGTCTATCTATCTATCTATCTATCTATCTATCTATATATATATATATATATAAACATACACACGCAAAAATCCCCCAAAAAAAACGAAACAAAACAAAAAGAAAGTGAAGGAATATGTTCTTAACACAGTAACAATATTTTAACAAAATGGTCGCGACAGAACTAATTTTATGTTTCTAATTAAAGTTCACACTGCAGTTACAGTAACGGTGGTATTTACATTTTCAGGGATCTGCCTTGTTCTGGTATAATTACAAACCAGACGGAAGACCGGAAATTCTTACACCGCACGGAGCATGCCCAGTTATGTCTGGCCAGAAATGGAGTAAGTGAAACAACAATTTAAAAAAATAAATAAATAAATAATATATATCAACATTATATTTCGTTATTTTTGCCAAATTATTTTACAAAGGCTATAATTTCAAGTTTTTGGGGGTTTTTTTACCGACTGATTATAAATAAATAGTTTGATGAATCGCATAATAATAATAATAATAATAATAATAATAATAATAATAATAATAATAATAATAATAATGCAACAACAAACATCATCATCGTCATCATTATAATTGTGGTTGTTGTTGAAAATTATTGATATATTTGTTATTGGTATTAGTGTTGTTGTAGTTTTACGTCAGTTAATATTTGTTGTTGTAGTTTTACGTATTTGCGTGTATATTATTATTTCTATTGTTATGTTGAAAATAATTTATAAAATAATTACAATTATTTCAGCTGTACGTAGTTGGATTTGGGAAACCGGAAATGAGGAAAGACGCCCTTGCGGTAAACACAGCAATAGTACTCAGTTTGGAGTCGAACGGGTTCTATTCCCGCAGCAAAATTGTCGTTTTCTGTAACTGAAAACTGAAAAACTTTTCAAAATGCACATCACTCAACATATAACATCATTCATTAGTCAGTTAACACTTAGATTATAGTTTTAGTAAATTATTCGACAATTATTCAAATATTTATGCACATAAAATTAGCTAATAAACAATTATCAAAAATATTCGTTTTGTTATAACCTGGCTAAATGATTTATTTTTGTTCTTTTCGTTTGTTCTTTTTTTTTTTTTCTCTGAAGTTGTCATTTACATTGCTTTATTTTGCTGATTCCCAGTGAGTTAATTCAATGAGCTTGATGTTTAAATTTAGAAACCCACAAACAAATAACTAACTATATTGGGATGTCGTTTTCTCGAGGGACAAACCAACAAAAATAAACGCCACCAAAGACGAAGGTAAACATACCACGAATATAAATAGTAAAAATATTTTAAAAGGCAATATACGAGCAAGAACAAAGATATTGGAAAAACAATTTCTGAAAAGCAGTAAAAATCCATTTGGTTTGTAAAGCGCGGTTTAACTGCGGCAGTGAAACTGATCTTTTAATGTAGCGTCGTTTCGTACGCTGCAAAAAAAAAAAAAAAATAGTCAACCCTACATTCTACTAGAATGTCCATAAAATGAATATCGTGTTTGTTAGATGGCGCAAGAAAAAAGGCTAATTAGACAGGACTAATATATCAGATCTGAACAGAGGCTGGAAAAGAAAAGAGGCGTGTTTTTGTCGCTTGATTAATGGAAAAATGATGGAAAATAAAACAGGAATTTCGAATGGAAATGGTGATCCACTTATTGACGGCAGGTATATCTTATTAATGTCTGCCTCACCTCACAGTAAAAAAAAAAAAAAAAAAAACAAACAAAGTCGGTCATGAAATGTGTGTGTGAATTTGTTTGCATGTATCTCTATGTGAATGTGATTTTGTCTGTCTGTGAGTACGTGTGTGTGTGTGTGTCTGTGTGTGTGTGTGTGTGTGTGTGTGTGTGTGCACGTAAATGTATGATATTTAAATCTGTATGCACGAAAGTGTATACTGGTTAATCAAACGCTGTATTATATTATGTGCTTTAATGTCGATCAGAAAATGCATAAATTAGCTCCCTTACTGCTTATCTGCCTGAACTCTAACTTACATATAACCATTATTCAAATAACAATAAACATAACAAGACGTAATAGTTGACATTGAAATACACTGATTATTCTTATAGTCAATGTTCTGTCTCGATGGTTTATTCCGCGAAATTAAATATCTAGATGTAAAATTTCTGTCTCTCTGAACACCAAGTAGAATACGCAGTCCAGCCGCTGAACGGCAGTAAAGTTTAATACAAAAACCCAGTTAAATTTTAACATTAAAAGGGACTTAAATGCCAGACATTATGTTGATGGAAGAAAGTAATTCGTAAATCTGTGCAATTGTTGAGCTAACTATTTTCAAATTATCGTAAATAAGAAAACGATTTTTCAAACTGATTCTACCTTGAAATAATTATTATTAAAATAAGGTTTGTTATTTTTGAATTTTACCCTTTTTAAACTGGAAGTCGAAAAAGATGTAAACACTGTTTATGCATTAAAGTTTAAATAATAATAATAATCATAATAATAAAATTAAATAAATAAATAAAAAAAAAAAAAATACTCGGTTAATTAAACAACCCCTCCAAACAACATTCATTCCTAAGGAAGTACATGAATACATTAAGCATTCATATGTGTACAGATGTATCTACCTATCTATCTATCTATCTATCCGTCTATCTATCTATATCCATATCTATAATTTAACGTCATTAAAGTAAGATTTTTGTACACATGAGTTCAGTAGAAAAGTGAAAACAAAGGTAAAAACAATTACTTTTATAAATTTGTTCATAAGGCGGCCTTTTGAAAAGATGTAATCAATAATAATTTTTTTACACAGATTCTTAATAGAATACCAAATGCTTCCAAGTCCAGAATAACATTTCTGTTTTCAGATTTACACCATAACCCTGATTTCTTCCTACTTCTTTGAAGTTCTTGCAAGTCCTTTGAAGGGCATTCAAGGATTAATGCAGAGTATTGAGTTTTTGTTCAGGATAATTCTCTAGTGAAAGAAGTTATGATTTGAAACGTTCACGTCTGCTACTAGAACAGGAAGTTGGATGCGAGAATGTCAGATGTAGGTCACGTGACAGAATGTTCGATTTGAAAGAAAACAAAAATATAATTTCTGACTCGTTTTTTTTTTTATCATAGGCTAAACAAAACGAACGATTGAACAACAAAAATAATAATAGAATAATAAATAAATAAATAAAATAAAGTAAAGTAAAATACAATAAAGCATTGTTTTACCTTCTGAAAACCACTGAGTATTTTTTATTTTTTGGATTTTATCTGACTCTATGTGTGTGTGTGTGTGTGTGTGTGTGTGTGTGTGTGTATGTATGTGTTTTTGTGTATATTTATACACACAACCTCACACTTGCAAAATAGCGACAGTTGAAGAAACAATAGTAGTGACATTAGTATATGTAGTGATATATTTCAGATTGGTGTACAGTAGTGGAGGAATAAATATTAGATATAGCAGTAGATGAGATAGTAGTAGTGGTAGTTTTGCTGCTGTTGTAGCAGTTATTGTGATGATGATATAATAATACTGACGACGATGATGATGAATATAATTCCGTTTATAATAATTACAATATCATTAAGAATGCTAATGACGATGAATATGATGTTGATATTTCTTTAGTTGTTTTTTTTGGCTATCTGTTTGTATATTTTATTTTATTTTATTTTATTTTATTTTATTTTATTTTATTTTATGTTATTTTGTTTTACTTCATTTTATTTATTTATTTATTTATTTATTTATTTTATTTTATTTTATTTTATTTATTTATTTATTTATTTATTTATTTATTTATTTATTTATTTATTTATTTATTTATTTATTTATTTATTTATTTTATTTTATTTACTTACTTACTTATTTATTTATTTATTTATATTATTTATTTATTATAATTCATATACAACTATCCCTCCTGCTGTGATTTTGTGCTAACATCAAATAAAACACATTTTATCACGGGACAGGCCTCAGTAATCAGTATCGATAGTCATAAAATATTTAATTGAAATATCCGATGTTAATTTGCGATACCTGGCGGAAATTGAAATACAATTAGTCGATTGCCTCGGTTTGATCTCAAAATCAATATAAATTTCTATCGCCACTGGAAAATGGAATATTTAATATCATTTTTTTTTATTATTACTTTACAGCTATGCGACGATATGCATATTATTATTGAGTTATTTTGTTGTACGAAGCAGGATAGTGGAGTAGAGATGTGTGATGTATTTTATGGTTATGTTTTCCAATAACGTTGTAGAAAAACTAGATTTCAGATAGGAAGTGGTTAAGACCAGTAGATACTAGGATCGAAACCGGAGTTCTTGTGGATTGCATTCTCATTTTTTAAAGTTTTTAACATTGTTTTGAATATGAAACGAATCAGTCATTTGTTCTTATAAAAACTCTTCAAATTAATGACTGATTTTTTAAATATATTTTTAATATAAATACAAGCATCCATAGATCTAAGCATCCATCCATCCGTGCCTACTAATAAACAGACGCATACATAAACACATATACATACGTACATACATACAATGATACACATGTACACAAACATAATTATTTACAAATATACATACATACAGACAAATATTAACATCCATACTAACATACTCACATATATAAACATAACAATTCTATAAACACAAAACATAAAAATACACACACTCGCACATAAACATACCTAAACACATACACACACGCATACACTTAGGCAAACTATACCTATACAAATGTCTATATTCTTGTAACGCTTATTTCAACAAATTTATACAGCACATCATACAAACTTGTGGATATGCAGTTTGAAATTACACAATGCAGTCTTTCCAAGGCACGATATTCTGTGTCTTTGAAATATTCGACTAGTTTTTCATTTTTCTCTAATTCACAGAAAGATGACCATCTCTTTGTTACTTTGAAGATGAAAATATAATCGTTTTTTTTTAACGTGAGAATGTCGGTATGTGGAATTGTCTGTCGGTCTGGCTTACTCTATTACAAATATATTTTTGTACATATATCGGTTTGTCTGTCTTTGTTAATTAGAAAATGAAAACAAAGACGTTTCTGGATTAGTAAAAGGAAAATACGAGTCTCTCTGTGTTTGTCTGTTGACCTGTCTGTTGACCTGTCTGTTGACCTGTCTGTCTGACCTATCAGTTTGTCTCTCTTGCAGTCTGTTTATCAAACTGTTTCTTTGTCTTTCTGTCTTTCAGTCTATTTATTTATTTATCTGTGAACTTCTGTTTATGGTTGGTTGCCTGTCTATCTTTTTGTATATCTGACTGTCCGTTTTTTGTCTATAAGCATTGTTAATTGAACGTCCGTCTGTTTGTCCGTTTTTTTTATCTTAATATTTTAGTCTATAATAATAGAGTGTATATCTGTGTCTAACAGTAGTACAGATGCAAAGTAGTAGTAACTGTACTAATAGTAGCTTAAGTAACGTTAGCAGTAATAGCAGTAGTAATAGTACTATTAGTAGTTGTCCAAATTTTAGTAGCAGCTGCAGTAGTATACTGGTAATAGCAGTTGTTGTAGTAGTAACACTAGTAGTTTTAGTGGTATTTGTTATAAGAGTAGTAGTAGTATTTGCAACGATGCTACAAATACAAACTGGACCAGAAAGAAATATCGATAATTAGGTATATTTTTCTCATTTGTTTCGTAAACAGTATCACATAACATATAGTCCATGATAAACTGTACGATTATTATTAACTACACCAATCACCAGCTAGCGTGTCTTGCGCATGCGTACGCTGTAGCCTCACGAATGACTGGACAAACCAAAAGCCTGGTTCACAGTGTTTATGTTTAAGGTGTAAATCATTACCTGAATGCTTAGTATTATATTTTTTTCAAAACGGGGGAAAGAAAACCTATTTTCAAAGAACTGTCTTCCCCGGTCATTATTTCAGAGCCACTTTGACGCTGTTAGCGAACCATTCAGCTGAAGTGATGAGTTTGCGTTCTCGTTTTCAGCCCACAATGAAAATGAAAAGTGATATCACTAGCAGGGCACCAAATTGCACTAAATGTGCCACTTTGCAAAAAGAGCACTTAAAAATATGAAGTTAATTTCCTTATCATTTCTCGCCAATTGGGGTTAATAGGAAATTGATATACGTTGACTGGAAAAACACAGTATGTCACGTGACTGCAAGCTCGAGCTGTAACGAATTTTCCCAAGTCCCTTTTCCACGCCAGTGTTAATCATATGTGTGGATATGTATGTCTGTCTGTCTGTCTGTATGTATGTATGTTTAATATTCTCCGATTAGACTGTACAAAATCATTGGCTCAGGAGGACGAAGTCCCATCACGAGCTCAAAAAAGTTAAATGCCGCTGACGAGACTCGAACGTTTAACACCCATTCGCCCGCACTATGGCTTTTTGTGTATGTCTGTACGTATATATGTATCTGTATATGATGCATATATATGTATATATATCATACGAGTACGTATGTATATCTCGTACGTAGATTTGAAATATATTAATCAAATGTGAATGTTAGTGTTTGTTTCGGTGTCGGCGTATTTCTACGTATGCATGCATGCACGTTAATACATAAATAAAGCATCTTTTATACACTATTCGTAGCATTCAAAACAGAAATCAAATTACTGTTATTCGCAGAAGTGTGACACAGTTACGTGTCCCGTATCTGACAAACAAATCAAAACGAGGTTTTCGTGGATCACGGCCGGTGCAGGCGTCTCCCCGTCTCTGGGTGTTTACTCAACAACGTCACGTGACTGGGGAACACGGACATTTGCTAATCTGCGTAGATAATTGCTTTCAATATTTTGTTTATTAGTGCTACCACCTTGCGAAACTAATCTCTACAAACGCGAGTAATGGACTGAGACAGTATGGCCGCCGCCTCGTTTTGGATTTGGTGACACGTGACAGGTGGCGAGATTCCCAGCTGTTATTGGTTTTGGTGGGTGTAAATAATATCTGATTTTTTGAATATTAGGAAACTGTTCAGGCTTATCTTTAGTGGCAACAGTAATTGATTTATATACAAGGCACAGAGAGAGAGAGAGAGTAATGGTTGTTAGCAAATAGCGTTAAATTATTCATAAAAGAGTGATTAAGAAATCATTGGATAGAAGAAAAATGAGAAAATAAATCTTTATGTTACGATTTAGAAAATAAACCTCAGGTTTTAAAATGATTAAAAAAATAATAATAAATAAAAATGAAATAAATAAATAAATAAATAAATAAATAAATATTCTACTTTAAATATTTTAATTTTCTATCTTTTACTTGGTTTTATTTATTTTTATTATTTTATTTTTAATTTAATTTTATTTAATTTAATTTAATTTTATTTAATTTAATTTATTTTTTTTAAATGTAATTTAATTTTATTTTATTATTATTTTTATTATAATTCATAATGTTTTTTTTTTTTTGAAAGACGAAAAAAAAAAAACACAAAATACGGGGAGATTAAAAGAACAGCCCGATTTACTCTCCTTCTTCTTCTTTTATTTTTATTTATTTTTTATTTTTTCAAGAAATTAATCAAAAATAAAAACCTCACAACATTTCTGCTAGTATTTCTCCTCACTCGCTTTCTCAGCAATAAACAGAATCGATCCCACAGCAGCTCCCCATCGCGGCAGCAGTTCATTTACTACCCACCATTCAAAACGACATCCCCTCCGCAACAGCGCCACCTATCGATTTTCCTTGGAGTCAGAATCAATCTAGTAGGAACTCTTCCGGAACTACTCAGACCGTTAATGACGCCATATCCGGCTGAAATGGACGATTGGCCATAGCCATAATCTTCACATTTTGAAGTTGCCGTCTGGCCACACTGACGAAATTCGGGCTCGCAATTACGGTAAATTATTACCTGCTTTGTGCATATTGATTTATTTTTTGCCATAAAGGACTTTGAAATCAAAGAATCAATTATTACCATTTATACCAGGTTTCTCGTTCACTCGCGTCGACATCTCTCTCCACCTCACAAAGATTTTTTTCTCTCTCTCTTTTTTTTTATATATATATATATATATATTATTGAGACTTAATTGATGTTAGTTGTAGAGATGATAGAGAGAGAAAGAGAAAAGAGAGAGAGAGAGAGAGAGAGAGAGAGAGAGAGAGAGAGAGAGCGTGGTTTTCGTGGTTTAGTTCATCACGTGATGTGTGTTAAATGGTAAAACCACATGCTCTCGGATCATCCTTTGAATAATATCTCGTTCCAGCAATTGCTCTGCAAGTTATATCTCGAAGACAATTAGCTATGTGAGTATGTGGTATACGTGAACAATTTGTTTCCTACACGACCGTCATACAATTATATTAAATAATAAGCTATAAAATAAATAAATAAATAAAAGAAAGAAAGAAAGAATAAAAGTAAGAAAGAAAGAAAAACAGCTTCAGTTATCATCATCATCATCATCATTATCATAACTATTACTATTAATATTATTACTACCATTATTATTATTTTCATTATTATTATTATTATTATTATTATTATTATTATTATTATTATTATTATTATTATTATTTTATTTATTTATTTATTTATTTACTTTTTATATGGTTATTTTTATTGTATTTTAGTGTGTTTAACAACTGATAAGATTAGAACAGTAATATAGTTTGACAAAACAATGACCAGCCAGTCAAACAAACAAACAAGTAAATAAATAAATAAATAAATAAATAAATAAATAAATAATAGAATAAATAATTAAATAATTAAGAAACAGCAAAGTTTGGTTACAATTCAACATATTAAGCTGTTTTTGCTGTTGCTGTTGCTGTTGCTCTCGTGATTTACAGTCAGTTCAGTATTACTCTGCTGCTACTACTATTACTGTGCCATACTACTGTCCTGTCTTACTACTTACAATCACCACTACTGCAACTATTACTACAAACGCCCCAGCTACTACTGCTATTACTACAAATGCTGCTGCTGCTGCTGTTGGTATTTCTGCTACTACTACTACTACTGGTACTACTGTTATGATCACAACAGCATTTACTAGTAGTTCAGCAATAGCTAGCAACAGTATTATTACAAATATTACAATAATTACAACTACTACTATTACACTATACTACAAAATCTGTCCAACCTACATCACTTGCATTGGCAATTTAAAGACACTTTAGAAAACAAATAGTAAAGATAACGCAAAGAAAAATAAATTTAATAAACTTGGCACATCTTACGTATTTAGCAATGACGTATTACATAATTATCAGTGATGTATTACGTAATTAGCAGTGACGTTTTGCGTAATTAGCAATGATGTGTTACGTAATTAGCGTATTTTGTGTTATAAAGCAATAACTATTATTAATAAGCAATGCATTGTCTAGCCTCTTAATTTATTAAACCTCGTGTCGAAATAATCATGTTACATTTTTCTCATGATACAAGTAAATTTCTTCACGTTTTTGTAATAATAGTGCACATATTTGTGGGTGCTGTTTTGTGAGAAAATTAACAAATATAAAAAGTGTTTATTAATGACGAGGCTTCTTGGTAATTGATGACGATAAATTTAATTAATTTTTATATTGTTAGCAAAACCGAAATGCTAAAGACGTGCAATAGAAGGTGATGTGTGTATGTGCACCTGTGTGTGTGTGCGTGTGGGTACGTGTGTGCGTGCACTTGTGACTGAAGAGTAGATAACATCAAAAAGTGATACAGATTGTTAGACAGAGAGAGAGAGAGAGAGAGAGAGAGAGAGAGAGAGAGAGAGAGAGAGAGAGAGAGAGAGAGAGAGAGAGAGAGAGAGAGAGAGAGAGAGAGAGAGAGAGAGAGAGAGAGAATTATTAATAAATCAGAATTAGAGAAGGGAACAAAAAATGAAGCACATTTTTCCGGAATATAAATTTCGTTTATTAAAAATGTTCAGACCATACCACCGATATTCTAAAATACTGAAAAATTTCAAACGTTCTGTCAGTGTAAATTTCAAGACTAGTTATATTTGTATCGATGACCGCACTATCTATCGATCTTTCCATTTAGAATCCGTTTCACATCAGTGATTAACAACAAAGAAAACTTCTAACACTACAGCGGCTGCTCTGCTACTACTGTTACTACTACTACTACTACTACTACTACTACTACTACTACTACTACTACTACTATTACTACTACTAGTGCAACTATTACTATTACTATTATTGCTGGCACTACTGAAATTGCAAACACTACTACTATTACAATGCTGAATTACTATTTTCTATTAATATTACTAGTACTACCACCACTGCTATTATTATTATTTCTGCTACTACTATTATTGTTACTACTTTTACTACTACTACTAATTCTATTACTGTTACTGCTACTGCTATTATTACTACGACTTCAACGTCTGCTATTATTACTACTGCCGCTGCTACTACTACAACTGCTAGAACTATTACTACTATTACAAATACTACAATTGTTAGTGTCGTTTCTACTACTATTACTAGATATAATGTTATTATCACAATTAATATTAATGTTGCTATTATTACTACTACTAGTGTATCATAAAATCAAAAAATCAATAAATAAAAAACAAAAACACAAACAAGCAAATTAAATTAAATAAATAAATAAATAAATAAATAAACAATTCACATCAAACAGAGGATGTTTAAAGAAAGAAAGTATATGAATTGAAAATTAATAAATCTATATTATTTATTTATTAATATTATTATAATTATTAATTTTATATATTTTTCTTTTTTAAATAAAAATTAACAATATAACGGATCTAAATTATTAAAAATAATCTATATACATTTAACTACACGCTCCATTTTAAAAGATC
The DNA here is from genome assembly GCA_012295275.1 of Chrysomallon squamiferum. Classification (NCBI taxonomy): domain Eukaryota; kingdom Metazoa; phylum Mollusca; class Gastropoda; order Neomphalida; family Peltospiridae; genus Chrysomallon; species Chrysomallon squamiferum. The sequence goes on along the minus strand of CM022671.1, from coordinate 5,598,791 downwards.
AAACAGATTACTTAACGATAGTATTAACATTACAGGATTCAACCAACCACGCCTACAGGAAGTTTACGTTCCCAGGGATGTAAAAAAGCTGATACGAAATCGTAATCGTTAAGAAGTATAAATTATGCTGTATATAAGATGAAAATATCTGTGTAACGAATCACGTGAAGTGTTGACAAGTTGTTGAAGGGTAGTGAAGGGTGTTCAGAGGTCATGCAAATTTCTTGGGTCAGTATTTACCAAAATGTGAAAAACTATATTCTCTGTGTTAAAAACAGTTAATACTTAATACGGTTTTCTTATCATTTCGTTATGTTGTTAAGAATACTCATACGACTTATGTTGTGTCTGCCTCTACTACTACTACTATTACTACTGCTACTACTTCTTCTTCTTCTACAACAACAACTGTTACTATGACTACTACCACTCCAACAATTACTGCTATTACAGCTACATCTATCAGTGTTACTACTACATTTTCTACAAACACAATAACAGTAATGATATCAACTACAACAACTACTACTACTTTTAGTACTATTACTATTACTACTACTGCTACTACTTCTTCTACAACAACAACTGCTACTATCACTACCATAATTACTGCTACTACAACTACTTGTACCAATGTTACTATTACATTTTCTACAAGCACAGTAAAAGTAATAATAACAACTGCAACAACTACTACTACTTATAATACTATTACTATTACTACCGTCACAACAGTAATTCATATTAGTACTATTACTGCGACTATTACAACTACTACTTTAATATTGTTACTGTTACTACTACTACTATTACAACAATAACATCTACTATTACTACTGCTGCTCCTACAACAACTACTAATTACCAATGCTACTACTATGGCTACTACTAGAACTATTACTACCAATGTTACTACCTCAACTACTACTATTACATCAATCACTATAATAAAGTTATAATACAAAGTTTTATAATAGTTTTTACTAAAACATTTATTACTACTAAAAACAACTACCACTACTATTATTGCTCCTACTACTACTGCTACTACTACTTCTACTATTACTACAGCTACTGCTGATTTCTACTAAAAATGATTATTATTATTACTATTAGTTTTATTTCTACTAAATTACTACCACTATTACTGCTACTACGATTACAACCACATCATCACCACTGTTGTCTCCATCACCATCGTCACTAGTAACGATACCACAGCTATATGTATGCAAATGTGTAGGTATAAAATCTATCGAAGGTAAATAATTGTTGTTTCAAGAGTGCGCAATATCAACACCAGATTTCAATATTTATTCTACGATATAAAAGTGAAACACAAACGAAACTGAAATAACTCGATATATCGATAAATCGAAAAAGCGATAATACGGTCTACTGCGTTTTGGATAGCTTGTACTGCCTAACGATTAGTATTAATTTTTAACACTCAGAAACAAAGAAAACGAGAAAGAGAAATTCGAATGAGAAAAACAATAAATGTTTGTTAAAACAGGGAAGCGGCTGAATATATACATACTTACTGAAGTTCGAGTTGTGTTAATGCTTCTTAGAACAGTATTTATATATCGACGATATTGGTTGTTGTTATTTTATTGTTTTCCGTTTTTTTTTCTTTCTTCTTTTTTTAATTTTTTTCGTTAGTGATTTTATTTTATTTTTTTAATTTTTTTTTTTTTTTTTTTATTATTATTATTATTATTATTATTATTATTATTATTATTATTATTTATTATTTTTTTTTTTTTTTTTTTTTTTTTTTGGTATTTATTTAGAATTATAAAATAAAAAGATAAAAACATACAGAGTTTTATAATTTTATATATACAGTATGCATATAATTATTATTTTTTTAATATTATTTTTATATAAACGGGTAAGTATAATTTTAAATTATAGTTCACACGATCGCATTCAAGGTTCATTTCAATTGCATTTTTTTTTCTAGAAACTTAAAGAAAAACAAAAAAAACATTAATTTATTTAATTATTCATTTATTTACTGTTCTTGTTATAATTATTTGTTTCTTCTTCTTTTTTGTTTTAGTATCATTATCTATTTTTTATTCGCTGCCCGTATATTTTCTTCAATCCAACCCCTGACAAGAACCCCATCTATTTTTTTATTATTATTTTTTAAACTCGAACGACTCTTTGAGCCGTTACTGAAAACCTTCTATCCATCTCCTATGCGACATCGAGCAAGAGACAAAGCAGCATTATTCAAATCGATTAACTTTATTTGAATTAATCTAAAACTAAAATACTGCCATTTTAGTACATGCTCAAGGGCCATACTTTGTGTGTACATTATATCATAACCGCGTGTTTGCCCGCGGCGAGTTATTGCCGTGATTAGCGAGATGTAAAAGGTTGACGAAAGCAGCCAATCGGCGCTCGCTCCAGCTTCGATCTTCGGCCGCGTCCGCCAATCGGCTCCGAGCTCCGCCGAGGTGAATCGCTGGCATCTCTCGGGAATAACGCTCTCATGACTTGGCATGAAATGCAATCCCTCGCGAGTTTGCCGCCACCGAGCTAATATTTGACTCCAGAGTTTGGGTTATGGAATATCTCCACAGTCGGGTTATGTATTCATGACACTCCAGCTTCTATGTCTTCTGCTTCTCTCGCTCAACTTCGCCGTACTTTCCCGCCAAAGTCTGCCGCAAACAGTCGCTAGCACGTGACACACTGGCAGACGATTTTTTGATGTGATATTGATAACTGTTCCGAGTTTTTGCCGAAAGGAGCTATTCAGGATTATTGTTATAATTATTAATATTATTTATTTTTCAAATGGAATGTATTTTATTGAACATACGAAGGACTTTTTCATTTGTTAAGATATACTAGGAGTTGAAAAGAAAGAATCTTAAAGTGAAAAAAAAAAAAATAATAATAATAAAACAGGTGAGTAATATTTTTTTTTTTTCTGCATTTATAAATATTTGTGTAAAATCAATTCTTTGTTTGTATGCTTGAAAGAAGATAAAAAGGAATAAAATAACAGTATAAAGATTATCATTTGTTTTTCGAAAGATGAAATAAATAACAAGTAAAAATACTCCTACATCATTTTATCAAAACCTTGCATAGGGCGCACTTGTTTCAACCGTCGAGTTAGAGTTACAAAAAAAAAAAAAAAAAAAAATACAAAACAAAACAATGGAGATCATTTTCTTTTATTGTAATTTTGAAAATATTTTAAATTATTAATCTTTTTACATGTTAATATAATTACTTTAAAATTATATCCTTAAAATAATTAGCAGAAAATTTTATCTTGAAAATTACGTATGCAGATATTTGTAAAAAAAAAAAATATTTACAGGTATATATTTGAATAATTTTATTTTGTTGCATAAAACGGTTTAAAAGCATTGGTGGGTGCTTTATTATTATTATTATTATTATTTTTTTTTTTTTTTTAAACAGGAAAAAAGAGCTGATTGTTTTCTTGTTTTTGTTTTTATTTCGATTATTATTGTTTTCAATTCATTAATTATTTTTTGTTCTTGTTGTTTATTGTTTATTTTTCAATTTCTTTACCATTAACAAAACAGCTCTTGTTTATTTGTTTATTTGTTTTTGAAAAAAGTAATAATTACAAAAAGTGAATCTTGACAAAACTGAAGAAAACGAAAAAAGACAACTATGTTTATTTAACGGACAAAGTATGTGGCTATGGCTTTAAATTAAATTTGTTTTCAATTGCTGCATATTTGTCTAAAGGCCTGTGGAATTCTGAAAGGAAATAACAATTAAAAACGAAAAAAAGAAAAAGAAAAAAGAAAACAACAATTTCAACACTATAATTCATTCTTCTTTCTTTCATTTGTGACTTGTGACTTCTTTTACCGTCTGCACCTATACGTTTTTCACAAGCACGTACACACTTATAAATAAACACGTAATTATAAAACACGAGTAGATAATTAATGTAATCACTGAACTACCACGCCCATCTTTTTATTGATTTGCATACATCTTGTTTTTTTCAAATATTTGTTTTTACTTTGTGAAAAGAGGACGAGTAGCTTATCAGTAAATAACTTGTGATCTAAGTAATTAATTAATAAAACTACTAGTTAACTAACGAAAGAAAGAAATAAAGTATGCAGTACATATATTTCTACTCTTTGTATTATGTATGTACTGATGGATAGTGATAATTCAGTCTTCAGTTTACAATTAATATATCTCAAAAAATATATCTTAATATTAATGATGCTAAAAATTCTCAATCTAATAGAATGCACACAGTTAAGATCATAACTGTAATATTTTGAAAATTGGAGTAACGGTTACACGAAGAAACGGTAACAAATGAAATTTTGAATGTAGTCTTGAACCATTCGTCCTTGGCGTCAACTAAACGTAACAACAACGAATCAGTTCATTACATTTAACTATTCTGAGAATGCTGGAGAAGAAACATGTTTTCAGTTACGGGGCTTTAAACGTCCCTAAAAAAGAAAGACGTGGTTGAATTAGATGCTGTAAAACAAAATAAAACAGAATGAAACGAAGCGAAACAAAACAAACAAAATGAAACGAAACGAAACAAAATAAACCATCACATTTTCATAACAGTGTATTTTGTATCGGTGCTTTTTCTTTTCATTTCTTTTTCTTTTTGTTTTTTAAAATGTATCAGTTATCAGTTATAAAATATTTGTTTTAAACTAAAACTAACCAATGGAATCCAGCGTCTGACTTAAAAAATCGGTCCGTTCGGACTGACCGCCTGGTTTCGACCCGCCCACACTCTGTGTGTCTGAAATAAAGCAAAGTTTTCCTGTTGTCATGACCCAAACATTTATAGACTCTATGGGAAATTGAGGCAGATGGCAGACCAGCCACCGACAAGCATGTGTTACTATTTTTATCTCTAATCGCTGTCATTACATACGTTTTACGTTAATATGACGTTTTGTGACGTGTTACCAGACAGACAAATACACGTGTCGTGGGCAATCTTTCGCCGCGACTGTGGGCGTCATAATTTGATTGTACATGCGAAGTACGACGTATTTACAGCACGCGACACCTGGCTTGGCGCGTATGACGTGTAGATAAACATGATTAGTATCTATTGTCGCAATTGTTTCTTACTGATAACAGAGGTTAGGCTATTTTGATTGGCTTACCAAAAAGCATCCGCTGCCTTTTGTCCTTTTCAAACTGCTCCCAATTAGACGGGCTGTTTTAACATCCTTGTTAGTTAGTCTGCTGTTTGTTTATGTCTTAGTAATGTTCTCACTGATTTCGTTGTACAGAATGAGAAGAATAAAACAGGCTGGAGTGGTTAATAATATTTGACCGAATCGAAAGAAGAAATAAAAATGATCAAGTTAGAATGGGAAATAATGTTTGTGGGGGAAAATGAAATAATTTTCTTCCATCACAGTGTTGTAAATCACTTCTGCAATAATAATTTTTTTAATATCAATTACCATCATCATCACTGTTGTTGTCGCATTATTTTTGTTGTTGTTGCTGTTGTTGTTTTTGTTATTATTATTATCATCATCATCATCATCATAATCATTTACAGTCTCCAAATATTTCAAAACTATTTAATGGAGCACTAGTTGGAATGGTATATAATGATGCTTATTTTTCAAACGGAACAGATCTACCACCCATCAACATCACTGTCATAATCCTCTTTGTAACCACGATCACATTGTTCTTTCAGCACTTCTTTTTCTTACCGTTTTACAAAATTTAATTATCGTTCTACCACAAAACGAATACGAGATGCCTCCCGACCTGTTCGCACTCGCTTTGTAACGGTTTTTAGCAGAACAAAGAGAAACTCGATCTGAAGTCAAACAGACAGGTATACTTTGCTCTGTCCACGTGTCTTTGAGAAGGAATTTTACATCTTCTTATATTACACGGCTCGAAAACGACCACAATATAAGCGCTTCTCGCGTAGGTTAATAACTTCAGCTACAGTAAACAAAAGGCATTGTAATTTGCTATAAGTAGGTGAAGAATGAAGAGATATTACTGATGGAAACAGTGGTGGTGGAAGTACCATTGATGGAAACAGTGGTGATAAAAATACCAGTGATGGAAATAGTGTGGGTTCCCAGATTACTTTTCCCCAGCTTTGTATTTTATGTCGATTAAAGAGTAATTGCTGCAATAAATTTTGAAGTAGTAATAATAGAAGTAGTGGTGGTGGTGGTGATGATGATGGAAGTGGTGATAGTAGTAGTAGTAGTTAGTAACAGTAATAGTGACAGCGGTAGTAGAAATAGTAGGAATGGCAATAGTAATAATCGTAATATAGTGGAGGTAGTTCTGGTACTTTTTGCTGTAATGGTAGCAGTAGTAGCACTAGGAGTCGTTAGAGTAGTAATAGCAGCAGTAGTAGTAGTAGTAATAGCAGTAGTAGTAGTTGTAGTGGTAGCAGTAGTAGTAGTAGTAATAGCAGTAATAGCAGTAAAAGTAGTAATAGAAATAAAAGTAGTAATAGTGGTAATAGCAGTAGTAGTAGATGTAGTAGTAGCGATTGCATTGGCAGTAATATCATTAGTAGTAGCAGCTGCAGCAGCAGCAGCAATAGTAGCAGCAGTGATTGTAATTGTAATAACTTAATTAAGAAAAATACATATTATCATGGTTCGGTGCTAAAGTTTTGTTGTTGTTATAACTACAGAAATACTCATCAGCACGATGATACCGTTATTTGAAGGTCTTTAAATTTATGTATTTGGCGCAACAACTCTTTCCTAAAAAAAAATATAAAAAATCTGTTTCAAAACACAACCCACAACGTTGTTATAAACTTTAATATCTGTTTATCTCCATCATAAACCAACGGTCCGAATATCAGCTTTGCGAAATAAGTTTTCAAATTCTCGATTCTTTTACCCAGACAACCCATTTCGATAGACCGAACCGGTTCATTAGACTGGCCCACTATTGCGCTTTACGCCGACGGCCTGAAATAATGGACAATTTTCTGGTTTGTTTGACAACCAGTTGATTGACTGGTGATCACGGTGTGGCAGTAAGTAACACGAGTAATACTCGAGTCAGCGGTGCATCAGTAACAGTCTGTAAATATCACAGCACTTTGTATCTCTGCTTTAGGCTGATTCGAAAATTATATGAAGAGCTGTTACATGCTGCAATAATGGACGGTATTTTTGATCGTTAACGACCTAATACTGTACAGGTTTAATACCATGGTGATATTAGCACATATTGAAATAATGTTGTATCCTATCGTATCACATTTTGTACTGATGGATGGTATTCTGTCGTATCGTATCGTATGATATTCTATGATATTTCATTGTATCGTATTGTAAACCGTTATGAAAGTTATAAATATGATTTTGGTAGCTATGCACTCATATTATATATAAGTGTGTAGTAACGAACAATATTCTGATTTTCAGATGATACTAAATGGTATTCTGTGGTGATAAATCTCACTGTATATTAACAGAAATACAAACACATATTCGATCACCACTAACTATTATATATATATAGTTTGTAATTAATTAATTAAATATATATTTTATTTCATTGTACTTTCATTGCATTTTCTTTAAGAAAGACTTTTAAACACAGAAGCTCGATATATTTATTAGTGATTGCGATCTGTCTTTATTAATATTAAAGTATAAAACTTTTCAAACTGATAAGGAAAAAATATTGTTTATTTATTTATTTTTTATCATCATACAATTAAAAATCTTCACTTCTTATATTCCTTAAAACAACAACAACAACAACACAAAAGTCTACGATTATTTTGAATTTACAAAACGCCATTCCTTAATTCCTCCATAGAATTACAAAAAAATTGATTAACAGCGTGAATGGTTTTATATAGATAATTATCGTTATGAAGCTTTGACTAAGTGTCTTCAGACAACAACAAGATGGTCGCTGAAAAATAAGTCAAACTGTTTTATCTGCTAGGTAATTTGTGCTATCAATCCATTGTTCGGAAAACACCAGCCAATAACTGCTATACTGAACCCAAAATCTGCACACCGGTCATTACAGGAAATGACGTATACCATTGTCTCGATCTTTGTACACGTAAACTGGCAAATGACGGAGAAATAAGCTTCGATAATTAAGACGATGGTCTCCAGTAATCACATGCTTTGAAACGACCAATTAGGCAGGCAAACTATTAATCAGAGGTCAAACAGACGACAGCGTTTTTGGCCGCTGTCGTTGTTGAATTAGGATCACAATGGCAATTAACGTTCCTATTGATTAGGACGCTGTGTAACGAAACGGCGGGGTAAACATCGTCGTTCCGAGGGTCGAGCCTATCCCGTATTTGTCCGGGAGTGCTGGTGGGAGTAGCCGAAACTGATAACGACTGTGGTGGTGGCGGCTGTTGTAGTCGGAAGGTCGATGAAAGGGGATTGTTGGATGGTCGAAATGACCATCTTGTGAACTGGGTAAAGAGTTAATGAGATAATGAATTGACGTTATTTTTGTGTATCAAGTGCACCAATAATAATAATAATAATAACTGCGATTATAAATCCAATAGTAACATACGTCAGTTTCAAAGAATATAATGTTTATGTAGCATTGAGAGACGGGGGAGGGAGTGATGGATAGGGAGGGATATATATATATATAGAGAGAGAGAGAGAGAGAGAGAGAGAGAGAGAGAGAGAGAGAGAGAGAGAGAGAGAGAGAGAGAGAGAGAGAGAGAGAGAGAGAGAGAGAGAGAGAGAGAGAGAGAGAGAGAGAGAGATCAGAGAGATCAAAATCAAAGAAAGAGAGAGAGACAGCGAGACAGATTTTAAATGAAACGGAGAGAGACAGATCCTAGGAAACCAAAGAGATATTTCAGTAGATAAAGCTGAACATTTTAAAACTACAAGCGATTCTTTGATGAACTCTGATTTCTCTCCGTCTGGCAGTTCTTTGCTAAAACCAATTTGAAGTCATATTGCTACATTTGTACAAGTTTGAATCTTAATCAGACGTTAAAATACTCCCGAGGAATTTATTCCCGTCACGCAGCGATTTATACGGAGACAATCGGTTCCGTTTGGACGTCACGTCGCAAAGTAAACAGAAATTCCCAAATGTAATTCACATTGTAATTTTCACTGCATCTCATCTTTACACATTTGATTTCAGCATTAAAATGAATAATAATAATAAAACCAAGACAAATAGCGTATTTGTCTCTCTTTTTTTGATGGCTTTATAAAGCATGAAAGAGGTTGCCTCTTTAATACGTCTTTTGTGTTTAGTAAAGAGTTAATGAATGAATGAAGGGATGAGTGAATGAATGAACGATCAATGAATTAATGAAGGGATGTTAATTTTGTTAATAAATATCAAACTTTATTTTAACTATGTTCATTTAGTGTTTTAGTGTTGTTGGGGTTTTTTGCTTTTTAATGATGAAATCAATCGATTATCTTACTGAATGTCATTAAAGCATTGTTTAAATACATATTATGTGTTTTCCTGTTCCAACAGTTACTCTTGAAACAAACCAAGGCTTGAAAATATATGTAAAGAAATGAAAATATATTCGAAACTGAAAAATTAAAAATTAATAATAATTTTATACGTAATAATAATAAAACGAATTCGAATAAGAATAAAAAGAAGAGGAAGAAGAAAAAATATCGTATAAATAGTTATATTCAAAGCGAAAACATCAAAATACATTACTTTCTGTTAATGCACTTTTGTTTTTTATTGGTCTAATGATAAACTTTAACGTTCACACAAAGACCTTTGTAAGAAATAATAACAGCATTTTCAACAATCTTCAGCTACTGTCTAAAACGCACCCATGTTGAAGTAAGTACCACGACATCGATACCGTTGTTGCTGCATCGACGACATTGCAGCACGCGTGTCGACGTGTCGACGTTACTTACTGTGATAAAATGGCCAAAAGTGTCGTGTTTCGATCTGAACACGAAGTACTTGGGTTGTTTTGTGTTGACGTTCGACACGGTTCAGTGAAATGGATAAGTGTTTAGTCAATACTCTGTACGTTACGATAACACACAACACATACACTTAGCTGAAAAACACCTTTGTCATTTTACTGTCAGTCTTTACAGGGGTTTTTTGTTTTCTTCTTCTTCTTCTTCTTCTTCTTCTTCTTCTTCTTCTTCTTATTATTATTATTACTGTTAGCTTCTGTTTATGTGTATATATATATAGATAGATAGATAGATAGATAGATAGATAGATGGATAGATAGATAGACAGATATAGATAATTTTCGTTTTATTTAAGTTCATCATTTGTCTTCAGACAGAATTACAGTAGGTTGTATATCGTTATCACTTACATGTAGCATGCAGTTTACCTCCGTGATGTCATGACGTGATTTCCCGATCCAGGTTGCTCAGTATCATTCACTCGCACATTTGAACATTCTGTACTTGATAATTTAAATATGACACGTTAATGCTGAATTACTTCTAGAAGCTTTATTCTTTCCTTTATCAGTTCTACCATTCATTCATTCATTTATGAATTCCCAATATCAAATTTAGATTACAACATTATTCATGATAATCCAATATTTCAAACACGTGAGCAGTGTTCTTAGAATTTAGAACATTAAATATATTACACTATAATGATGTAACCCGTAATTATATATATATTATATATATATGTTACCTAATTTACACAGTAATTCACTGCATGTATGTATTATCTTTAATGGCCAGTTAGATATTACATATTCTGTTAAGTAATACACAATACTCTATCTGTGTGATGTTTAATGCAAATATTACATATTCCCCAACAACAGTTAATTGTTTAGAAACGATGTTATCAAACCAATCCGCAAATTTAATAATTATTAGAGAGAGATGGGCAGTTAATGTTCACTCAACTTTCACATGAACAAGGTACCTGATGCAACGGAGTTCCCTTCAAGCAAAGATATTATTTTTAAACATGTTTTCGTATTAAGAAACATTCAGGTAAAACCTTTCTGGATCGCTAAAGCGTTTTACTTATTTCTCAATCCAGTCAGAGCTCCACTTACATTTTTCTGTTTCGCGTTTTGCCTTGATCTTTATATTATGATATATTCAAACTTTTAAATGTCTGCAGCGTTATTTCTGATGTAAACTAAATCTCCTTCATATCTTCCGTATTTGTCTCGAAAATTAATATTTTGTTTCCAACAATGGAGAAGAAACCTTAGAGTGTCTTTCTTTTCTTGCTTTTTTTTTTTTTTTTCATTCTTCTGTATATATTTCAGACTTGATCGTAGATTATTAATAACAGATTTTCAGTCACCATTGTACATTTGCTATAATTATTTTTTTTTATTATTATCCCTTAATAACTACGAACATGAAGCTTCCAAAGACAATAAATCGTACATTACTCTTTACGATTGCGAGTTGGAACGGGAATCAGTACAGTGGAAGGAAGGCTATCACATCACCTCTATTTATAAGTTAAGTGAACTAGATAAACTTATAGAAAACAAATAACGCCAGGGGACTCTGTAGCATCGCTAACTAATAGCAAAAGGTAAAGTTAAAAGGTCTTAAACTTTAGAATACGCTTCCACTAAGTGGCTGTTTAAGCGTCCTGTCTAAAAGTGATCTTCATGTTGGAAGGCAGCCCAGTGTGGGAATGTCTTGATGCAGTTCACTAACTTGTACAATGCGTGTGTTCGACTCGCCGCTTACAGCGAATAATTGTCTCGGATACCAAGTTTCCCCAGACGCCATCTTGTCTCGTAAATAATAATAACCAAAATTTCTCGAAACTAAGGGGAAAACGCTTTCCGTGAATTATTACCAGATGACAGAGTGTTCTTAGCAGACGTTAAACCTAATTTTCTCAGTCGCGAGGTTAAAAGCGTCTTCGTCCACCTATTAAAGTGAGATGCTGTTGAGTTCCTCGTACAGTGCGGAGCTAGTTAGTGGCTTAGAGAGATAGTCAGATATATAGATAGATAGACAGATAGATAACTTGATAGACAGATAGATATAACAGGTAGAGGGCTAGATAGATAACTTGATAGATAGATAGATATAATAGGTAGAGAGCTAGATAGATAGATTACTAGACATATACTGAATGAGAAGGACAGTGTTACTAATAGCATCCTCCGTATATCAAATATTATAAACTGTTATAAAATATACTTGTGCGAGCGTAAGACGTACAGCTAATGCACAGACAGGTACTCAAACTGGTGTTTGACAACAGACTATGGATACAGTAATTACAGAACTGACTGCCGGCCAGTTACTGACTCCTCATCCAAATATTCACAAAGTCCAGTCAATGTTAACAAGTGTATCTTAATTAGCAAACAGAACCGATAACAAAGAACCCAGAGCAAACCAGTCGATAAGGTAAAGACTGTCAACACTAACCAATCGAACAAATCCTTAGCAAAATGTCTCATCAAACGAGATTTTATAGCTTTCTCGTGGTTTTTATTATTATCAATAGTGTCATTAAGTCGAAAAGTTTGTTTTTATTTATTAGTTTTATTTATTATTTATCTATATGTGGTACTAATGAGTAATTGACTGATAACTGCAGATTCTTTATTAGGCTTTGTGCTAAGATTCATCTCTTTTCTTCTTCTACTTCTTCTTCTTCTTCTTATTATTATTAATGTTGTTGTTGTTGTAATTGTTTCATTCAATAGGTTCGTTTGTCCCTGTTTATATGATTCTGTTGGATATATTTAGGTGAAAACGTTTTTGAGTATATATATGTATGTAAAAAATATATGCATGCATGTATTACTTAGTTTGTACGTATAAATGTATGTAGTATATAAGTATGTTTGTATGTTTGATGTTTGTAAGTATGTATATAATATATATGCATGTCTGTATGTATGTATTTATGTATTTTTGTATATATGTATGTATGTATGTATTTTGTTATGTATGTATGTATGTATTTTTTTATGTATGTATGTATATATGTAGGTATGTATGTATATATATATGCATGTATGTATGTATGTATGTGTATGTATGTATGTATATGTGTTTGTACATAGGTATGTAGACACGTATCTTTGTTGTACTTAGGCTTGTACGTAACAGTATATTTAAACTATACAGTGTACTGTTAACCTCTTTCTGTCGCTGATCATCTCTTAACTTAACACAGTTTTCTTTCTCAAAGCTTGCATCTATCACCTAGACAAGTCTGACATTAACGTCTACTCGTATCTAGTTGAAGAGGCATCAGCTTGGTCTATATACGTTTCGTAACCTTTTTTTTCTTTCTTTCTTTCTTTTTATACTCTAGTGATGGTGATAGATAACGTTTACAGTTTAATATATTTACAAGTGAATGTTTTATTATGATTATTATTATTATTATTATACTGCTGTTGTTGTTGTTATTTCTATTAATACTACAAGTGAATGTTTTTTTGTTGTTATTGTTATTATTATTATCATCATCATCATCGTCGTCGTCGTCGTCATCATCATCATCATTGTTATAAATCTACACATGACTGTACTATCAAAACCCCTAAACAGTCTATACACATCTAAGAGATTGTTTTTTTATTTTTGTATTGCTAAAGTGTATTTACAGTAACATTATCTACTGATCTACAAACATGAGGTGTGCATGTAGACTGGTTATTGTGTTACTGCTTATCTCTGTTACTACACGCGTTTACTGAAAAGACTGGTAGCTGGCTAGCTGTATGATGAGCAAGGTGATAACAACGTGCTGAAACAAATACGTATACGACGAGTTGATATTGTGTGTGTGTGATGGGTGATAATGACGACCGCGGCTCAGGTGTTGACGTTGACGTAGTGTCGGTGAAAGGTGTGTTTGTAAACACGACAGCTGATTGTATCGCTGGTTGAGTTAAAGACAGAAGCAGCTGTGGTGTGTATTTTTGTTTAAGTTAAGTATTCAAATCAGTGTTTATATATTCAAATACATATAACTTTGATACATACATAGATACTTACATACATACATACATACATACATACATACATACATACATACATACATACATACATACATACATACATACATACATACATACATACATACATAAAAAAACACACACATATAGACTCGTGCACATACACTGAAAAATAGGTTCGTACATACGTACAAACATTTCATATATATACATACACACACACACACACATACACACACACACACACACACACACACACACATATATATATTACTTTATGTATGAAACATATAACCTGTATACCTAGAGACATTCATACATATCTATTGTACATTTCACATGAGAGTATTATAAAAAGTAGTGCATATTTAATATTCTAGGAAGAGCTGCAAAGAAAAGATGAGGTGTACTGTCTTGTTTTTTACAATTTCAATGAAGACCGCTTATCGGTAAGAGTAACCCTTTCACAACAATACCTAACTAATTAACATAAATGGCTCTTTCACAGTTGATGTGGAAAATGTTACTCTGTTACGTGATCTCTTCTCTCCGTGTAACATACTCACATTATCAGCCCTGTCTCGAATATTTATATATCCAAAATACAGAAGTAGTGTCTGGACTTTCTGCAGACGTAAGCGTGACTCAGAGAATGGACTATTAACATGATTAGCAATCAAAATATTTATTTACCGTGGCTCTATTAAATTTCAGTTATTTTGTTATTTATTTTCAGCAGCACCGCATTTCTCTTTGTTTAACACTGATTTACTGAATATTTTATATTCGCCAGTTTGTTGATACTTGACAACTAATGCGTTCTGTTCAAGAGAATTGTTAAAACATATATTTACTCTAAATTTCCAATAAGAGCGATATTGTTGTCATCGCCTGACTATACAACAACTTCAATGAAACTACTCATGCGTAACTAACTTCATTAAGGTCGGCGATAAGCTGAATGATTTCGGTATCAGAGGAATGTTGTATCCGCACTTTTCACGATATCAAATTTAAAACAACCATGACCTTTCTGACACGGTTGTCGTCCGTGACGAATTAAAATATGGCGGTTTTGCCTTGTGCGTGTGACTGAAGCAGTCTTCTGATGTATGTCTTTTCAATCCGTGACAATACAGTTGATGTTATCGATTTTTATTTATTTATTTATTTATTTATTTATTTATTTATTTATTTTTTTTCTCTTCGTATTTTTCGTACTACCATCTGCAGTATACGTTATACTCGCAATTCAGGTGGTTATATCCTAAGCAGTAGCATCATCAGTAGTACTAATAGAACAGTTATAGTAGTAGTGGCAGCAGTAGTAGCTGGAGTAATCGTAGCAGTAGAAGTATGTGTAATAGCAGTAGTAGCGATAGTAATAACAGTAGTACTAATATTACTAGTGGTAAAAGGAGAGGTGTAGAAGTAGTAGTAGTGGTAGAAGTAGTAGTAATAATTGTGGTAGCAGTATTAGTAGTAGTAGTAGAAACAGCTGTAGCTATAATAATGGTAAAAGTGATAGTAATAGTATAAGCAGTGGTAGAAAAGCTATAGTAGAAATAGTACTAGTGGTAGTAGTAGCTGTTGTGTTGTTTTAACAGTAGTAGTAGTAACAGCTGTAGTAGTAGTAGAAGTACTAGTAGTAATAGCAGTAGTAGTGGAAGCAGTGGTAGTAGCAACTTGTGTTGTTGTAGCAGTAATAGCAGTAACAGCTATAGTAGTGGTTGTGATGGTGATAATAGTAGCAGTAGTAATATTAAAATGTGTTGGTGAATGTGGAATACAGCCCGGGGTCACAGACTTGAGCCTGGTTACTGCTGTACAATGTAGTCAGCATCCACTGCTAAACACACACGTCAACCCGCTACGTTGATGAATGTCGTATCTGCGTTTTGCTAGTTTCAGATAATAACATCTTTCTGACAGCAAGCATTGTTGTCGTCGAAAACCAGTTAGTCAAGTTTCCAACAAGCAGATCTCTTACTTCCGGTTTAATTTCCGTAATTGCGCAGTGGGGATCTGTCTGGGTTGATGTTTCTTTATTCGCTGCCAATTAAGACGTTTAATACAAAATTGATGAATGACTTGCAATGTCTCTCTCTCTCTCTCTCTCTCTCTCTCTCTCTCTCTCTCTCTCTCTCTCTCTCTCTCTCTCTCTCTCTCTCTCTCTCTCTCTCTCTCATATTTGTAGAAGTTATAGCAGTAGCTATTGTAGTAATGGTAGTAGTAATAATGTTTCAAGTAGGATCTATGCAGTAACTGAGTAAACTGAATAAACTGACATATTTTACACAGCATAAAGCAACATTCACTACATCGAATTAAATTCTCCGTTTATCATTTAAGTTTATCGAGTGATATTTATATTTTGTTATTTTCAAAATGGGGTTAATAAGAGTTATCACTGGAAAGAGAGTCGATCATAAAGAAATCGTTAAGTAAGTGGCGCGTAAACCTCTGCATTATCCGCGTTTTAGACGAAACCACTAGACTGGTTCTAATTAACAGTAATCGCCGAATACATCTTTTACCTGACCTTTATTTGACAGATTCTTCTAGACTGGTTTTCACTTATCGCTCTTCTTTCATCTTTTTCATTTTTCTCCTCCTTTCTTTTCTTGTCTTTTTTTTTTTTTTTTCTACTTTATTATTATTATTTATTTATTTATTTTTTTTTTTTTTTTTTCTGTATGAATATAAAGCACCTTTCATGGATCACTATTTAAACATTTGCTTTTCAGTTTACTGGGATATTTATCTATATATTTAGGAATGAATATTCTGTCTGTCTGTCTGTCTGTCTGTATGTATGTATGTATGTATATGTATGCATCTATGCATATACGTATGTGTAAGAATATAAGTATGTAATTATGTAACTATGAATGTATATGGATATAGTAATATGTGTATGTGTCTGTATCTATCTGTGCATCTATATATGTGAAATAAATAATAATAATGATAATAATAATAAATAATAATAATAATAACAATATACATTACACTAAAAAAAAAAAAAAAAAAGAGAGAGACAGATCGACAATTTATTGAACTTAAATGCAGGTTTGAACTTATTGTGGGATGAAAGGTGAATAAGAAGAATAGAAACAGGACTTGGAGGAATCGATCTGCAGCCAGTTTTCTTTTTACCTGGCTTTCTCCGACAGGCTTTGCTCATTTCTGGCCGAGAGCTTTGGCGAAATCTCGATCGGTTGTTTGGAAAACACTGTCGGTAAATATTGTGACGTGGCGTACGGTTCACGGGGTGCTTCAGCTACACTGTTTTACAATTAGGTACAATTGTTGAACACAATGTAGCCTTCGATTTGTGCACCACAGCGCGGCGTTAATCTATCGGCGTACACTGGGGGAGAGTATCGACAGGTTTAAGTCAGAGCGCACGATACACTGACCAAAAGTCGCGAGCGCGATTTCAGACTCGGGTCTGTTGTACCCGGCGTGCGCATGTCAGTCGTGTCTTTTTCCGTTATCGAGCGTTTGTTTTATTTTATTAAATATATATAGATATATATACTCACTATATATGTACATATAGTCATTTCATCACACTATTTCCCTCTGCCTCTTAAGAAATCCTAGATATTTACAAGGAAATCTTCTTGATTGTTCTTTCTTTTCTTTTCTTTTCTTTTTTTTTTTTTTTTTTTTTTTTTCTTGTCCATCAAAGAAACCAGTAATTTTGATTTGTTGTAAGGGTTAATTATGGATTATTAATCTGGCATCGTGAAATATGAATGGGTGGGTAAATAAATCGAAGAATCTGATAAGCAAATAGTGCACGAAAAGAAATAATTAGGAACAGATGAATTTTCATAAATTGTCCTATTTGTTCTTACGAATTTGTTTTCAAATGGGTGGACTAATGGATCGTTTGTCCTCTGTCTGTTTGACTCTGTCTCTAATATACATACAACACATATAGTATTAGGAGTTTAACCCCCCCCCCAAAATATATACAATATTTAATTGTTTTAACTGCTGGCATTACGGTAGCATAGAGAGTATTTTAAATATATATACAATATTTTAGTTAATAATTGATTTCATTACTGTCCTATGGAGAGTGTTTTAGAAACATGTACAATATTTTACTTTTTATATGAAGACTATTTAAATGCATTAAATTGATGTTTGAGGATATGAAGAATATTTTAAAGAGACATACAATATTTTTCTTTTTAACTATTGTCATATGAAGATTCTTCCGTATACACAAACAATATTTTAGTTGTTATCTGTTTACAATTTGTATGGAGAGTATTTTAAATACAGATAAAACATTCTACTTAATGTTGTTGAGATATTAAGAATATATACAGGGACATAAAGTGTTTTTTATATTTTAACTGTTTACATTATTGTCAGATGGAAAGTATTCAAATACATGTACAATATTTTACTTTTTAACTGTTTACATTACTGTCGTATGGAGAGTATTTTAAATACATATACTATATTTTACTTTTTAACTGTTTACATTACTGTCGTATGGAGAGTATTCCAAATACATGTACAGTAGTTTTTTTTTTTTTAACTATTGTCCTACGGAGAGTTTTCTCAACCAATCGTTAGTGAACCAATTAATGTGGAGATGTGACAATTACAGCGAGCGACAGGAACGACCTGAAGGTTTTGAGTTCAGCGTCTCGCTGGAAGACTCTTCTGAATATCGCCGTTTCCTTCCAGGCTCCGCGAGGCGGCATTGTCGCAAAGCCACTGACAGACATGCCCCAGTGAACTGCGATATTGTCTGAGCAGAGCCGAGATTCACTTTGTATCGCTGTGTTCTCGAGGCCCTCCTCGCAGTTACACAGCTCGATACAGCGAGCAGTGACGACGCGATGGTCAAAGCTTTGGCAGAAGACTTCACTCCAGAAGTCGTCAGTTTCTGTGTTTGTTTTTATTCTATTTTATTTTATTTTTTATTTTTTTTATTTTTACGCGATGCGAAATTGCGGCGTGTCGTAACCACGACAACCGACGTCTAAAAAGCAAAACATGCCGTGACGTTGACGTCGCAGACCTAATTTTAACGACACCGCCGTTTGTTGATTAATTCTTCCCTTCATTGTTATTTCTTTTCCGCACTGGCGGTGTTTTGTTGAACCTCAACTCAAGACTTGCCGTTTCAATTTATTACTGTTTGATTTGGCAACTATTCTTCTTTTTTTTTTTTTTTTTTTTTTTAATGTAGAGAGAAAGCAGAGTTTGTTAGCTGAAGGTGTGTGGACACGGTTAGACTATTTACACCGAGACTAGTGCGTCTTTCTCTGTTTCTGTGTGTGTGTGTGTGCGCGTGTGTGTCAAAGTGTAGTACAAACAAGTACGTCAAAGACTTTGATTTTGTTATAGACTAATAAAGACATCTTTATTATTTGCATGAGCGTGTACGTGTGTATATATATATATGATGTGTGCATGTATATTGTGTATCTCTTTGTCTCTGTGTGTATGGTATTACTATTTTTGTTTGGTTTTGTTTGGTTGTTGTTCATACCCCACTGTTTCTCATTCCACCTAGGACTTCCCAGTGAATGCTTCAAACACGTTGGTATTGCTTTCCTGTCAGTTCGAACGTGGTTGTAAAAGTTTAATAAGATTAGCTTTGAGAAATTTAGCAGTAAATTTTCTCTGATAAAAAACCCCAACAAAAAACAAGACTTAAAAAAGAAAGTGAAATCTCAAATAGTTTCATAAATATGACACCTATTAACTGTTAATTTATAAAAATTGGAGGTGTTTTTAACATCCTTTCATTGATTTATTCATTCATTCAAAAGAAACAAACACAGAAACAGAGAGAGAGGGAGAAAGAGAGAGAATAGTAATGCATAAATATTAATTGTTACATCCCTAATGCTAATTCTGTCAATTTAAGGACCGGTATAATCGATAATAGAGATACTTATTTTCTAACATTTGGTTTTAAGATTTTAAAGAATTACCTAAGACAAGTTGACTATACATATTCACTACTTCTTATCGCCTCGATTCAAAGAGACCAGTAAGAATTCATTTTATATTTATCTGAAGAAAAATACCTTTAATGGGGATGGTTTTTGCCGTTTAATAAATGCTTCCTTAATCACAAAGGTTTCACCATTTCATTAGCCAAACCGTTACATTTAATTCCTTAATCCACATCCCGTTATCTTAACCTGTTAATCGATTAATAATGTAATACACTCCTACAATAGCAACTAATCCATTCTGGCACTCCTACCTGGTAAAATAATCCATTTAACACGAGGCTCTTTTTACAACGATCAGTTGTACTGAGTAAACTACAGACGTAATTAATTCTTACGTTACACACATGAAACGTCAAACACTGGTGATATCGGGATTGTTGTAAAACACGTTGTGACTGTTCGGATTACTTTCAAACAAAAGAGGGTGAGAAATCTGAGCGACTAGGTGTTATTTTATTTCTTTAGAAAAGAAAAAGGGAAAAAAAAGAAGTAAATGAAATTTATTTTACAGAAGTACAAAGTAATTTAAATTTTGAAATCAGAAAAGTTAATTTCATTTGAAGGATGGTGTTTGAATGTAACGTAATGAATTTTGTTTGTTAAATAATGTTGTAGGTTAATTGTATTAATGTTACAATAATCCGTTTTTCAGTTGAAGATCAGTATTTTATTAATTAGAATTAGTAAAAAGTTTGAAACCTGGAATTTCAGAGTTAGGTTAGTTACACTGAAACTAATGCTAAACACTTTTTTCCTCTTTTTTTTTTTTTTTTTTGATTTATTTATTTATTTATTCGAGTTTAATAAATTAATTATTGCATTTTTGTGATTTTATGCCTTATAATTCTCTCTCTCTCTCTCTCTCTCTCTCTCTCTCTCTCTCTCTCTCTCTCTCTCTCTCTCTCTCTCTCTCTCTCTCTCTCTCTCTCTCTCTCTCTCTCTCTCTCTCTCTGTCTTAGATTGACACTAAGTATTATTCTGATGCTAATATATTAATAATTTTGGGGGGTATTTTATTATTATTATTATTATTATTATTATTATTATTATTATTATTATTTTAATATAACGTCTTTCTCTCTCTTTCATCAATCTGTCCTTATACTCATACACAGACTTACACACATATCGATATATCATCAAGAAACAGGATGTAAAACAAATATATCACCAATGTGATGATTTCAGCGTCACTCTCAAAAACTCATCAAAGTGTACGTAAATAGAAGAAAACAAATGTATCAACCTACTTACGACAAGAGAAAATAATAACACCAATGTAGACAGCGGCTCGTGCAGAAAGTGTTTTTGTCACTTTGTTGATATCGTTTTGTTATTTTTTCTGTTTCAGGTGATCAGAGAGGAGGCCATCATGGGAAGCGAAAAGGAAGAAGTGGGAAACCAGGCAGACGACATCACCAACATAGCCTTGCAAGGTACGTAGTCGTTGTTGAGTCAGTGAATGAATAACTGAACGAAGTAGTGCATCACTGAACGAACGAACGAATGAATGAATGAATGAATGTTGAATGAATGTATGAATGAATATATGAAAGAATATCTCACTGATTTCTCATTTTTAAACAATAACGCAGTCTTCCTCTGAGCGAGTGAATGAAAAAACAACAACAAAAAACAAAAGACAACGAAAACATTTTAGTTTGTTCTAAAGTATCTACTTAATTCAGTTGTAAGTAACTGATATATGTGACAGAGGAAATCTTATTGAGTATCATATTTCTGTATCTGTTTTCCCTTGTAGAGCTCATAACTTACAATGAATTTTATTTGCACTCACAGAAAAAGAGTGAACTACAGGTCTTTATAAGTTTTTGTTGTTTTTTTAAATTATTTTATATATATATATATATGTATGTATGTATGTATGTATGTATGTATGTATGTATGTATGTATGTGTCTATAAATATTCAGTTGAACTGAACTTTAGTATTAATAATCTTTAAAATGTTCTGTTCTTTTTTCGTTTTTTCCTTTTTTTTTTCGTTTTCTTTTTGTTCCCCGCAAAAAAATATCGAATTATTAAATTGCAGTTACGTGTTTGTTAATTTGGTATGATACAGTTTACAAATGATAGCAAAACTTTCAAATGTAATCGTTCTTTCACCCGCGGTAAAACTCAGTTAATTAAATTACATCTCCGACTTGATGGTGGAAAAAGTGCTTGAAGCGAGTTTTGTCAAACTGTAATGTGTAAAAACAGATTACAGTGAGAGTGATTCTCGTAGAGAGAGAGAGAGAGAGAGAGAGAGAGAGAGAGAGAGAGAGAGAGAGAGAGAGAGAGAGAGAGAGAGAGAGAGAGAGAGAGAGAGAGAGAGAGAGAGAGAGAGAGAGAGAGAGAGAGAGAGAGAGAGGCAGAGGCAGGCAGGCATATATAATAAACCTTCAGATAGATAGAGAAAGACAGACAGAAAGACAAAGAAACAGATATGGACAGATAGACTGACACAAAGGCATATAGATAAACAGGAAAGAAAGAAAAATAAAGCAAACAAAATTAAAGAAATTAAATAACACTGAAAAAAATAACTGAAATAAATAAATAAATAAAAAGACGTAAAATATAACGTATTAATAATAATATATTTTATGGTGTAGTCTGTTATTAATCGTGAACAATATCTATTGTTTTAGGTGTGAATTAGCTTTCACAGTTTTACTATTGTTTAATATCATGGCGCTGTTTTTTTGTTTTTTGGGTGTGTTTTTTTAATAAATCTTGTTATTGTTTTTTCAATCACAGCCTGTCAGTATATATAAACTGCATACCTTGCGCTGTATTCGTTTTCTAAAATATTCTTTTTTGTTTCGGCATATGTTTCTGAATATCAGTTTATTTTTGTTTATTTGTTTGTTTGTTTGTTTGTTTGTTTGTTTGTTTGTATGTTTATTTATTATTTTTTTTTTTTTTATTATTATTATTTTACATAATATTTTTTCGCTTTCTCCTAACAGAGAATAAAAGCAAATAAATAATTCCAAAAAACCCTCAGAAATTCTTCAAGTAACAACACTTTATTTCTAATCTAACTGTAAATACAAGAAAATCATAAATATATCTTCTCGTGCGTTTCAAAGTTTTATCTCTAAAGCATTCAATTTCAAAATATTAACATCCTTTCCCAGTCATCGGGTTTATTTTCCAGCGATAAAATCGAAATTTTCTACAATTTTTAACAACAGTAAATCCCAGAACACCAGAACCTCACACTTTTTACACCAACAAAATGGTTTACAATCATAACTGTTTTATTATCAGTGTAAATACTTGATTTGCCCTCAAACGAAGTAAAGTGGAATATTCAGTGACGGATCCAGAATTTTATAGAGTATCTGTGAAATAGAATCTTATAAGGTTTACTTGAATGTACATACATAATACACATGTATATACACATACATACATACATACATAAATACATACATACACACATACATTAATACATACATACATACATACATTAATACATACATACATACATACATACATACATACATACATACATACATACATACATACATACATACATACATACATACATACGTACGTACTTACATACATATATACACATAGACAGATACACAGATAGATTCAAAGATGTCCGAAGATTTCCGAGTCGGTTATTTTATGAAAGGGTTTTGGTTCCTTCTTGAAGCGTGAATGTACGACTAAACATTTTATGGTTGCACCGAACTAAAATTGACCGATCTAAAGGACTGTAAAGCCAAAATTATTGTTAAATGAGTAGTACAATCACCGGAATCGTTGCCAAAGATTAGCAAAAAAAATGATATAGACTCATCTCTGGCACAGAACCAGTGATATCCATCCAAATGTCCATCTGAGCTGTTCTCTGCCATAGGATACTCGGGCTAACAAAAAACATACCCAGACAAACACGCACACAGACACACAGCCATATACTAGATTTTTACTTTGTCTGTAATTAACTGACCGTGAAATTAAAAAAAAAAAAATAATAAAAAAAATAAATAAAAATAAAAATAAAAATAAAATTAAAAATAAAAGTAAAAATAAAATTAAAAATAAAATTAAAAATAAAATTAAAAATAAATAAATAAATAAATAAATACATAAATAAATATAAAATAAATAAATAAATAAATATAATAACGAAAAACAACTGATAATTGTAAAGAATCTTTTCTCGACATCCGTACCACCACCTTTGAACCGCGCCTGAGTGAAAACGATTCCACTGTTTGTTGTTAGTGGGTAACTATGACTGTGAGATAGTGTGAGGAATGTCTGAGGAAAGCAATACCGTGTTTGTAAAAGACAGAGAGATAATGTCTACTGCTCTTACAACGAGAAACAACAATACAGAAAGAAGTAAAATTCTTTGCACGAACAATACATTCAAAAAATTAAAGTCGCTCTGTTTATTATTTAGTCAGATAAATCTTGGTTAATCGTGCGGGATTTGTTTCCTTAACAAATAAACGTTTCCTGTTAGTTTTCATCTTTCTTCTGTTTATATATAAATTTATCGGTTAGAAAACAAATAATAATTTTTTTTTTACATTTTAAAAAGAAAACTGAGTTTTTTGTTTATGAATTGTTTTGCAGACCACCCACATACTTTGAACCTTTTTATACTCAAACTGTTTTTGCTCTCTCTCTCTCTCTCTCTCTCTCTCTCTCTCTCTCTCTCTCTCTCTCTCTCTCTCTCTCTCTCTCTCTCTCTCTCTCTCTCTCTCCCTCCCTCCCTCCCTCTCCCTTATGACAAGCATCTTTGGCAAAAAAAAAAAAAAATGCTACAAAATAAAAAAATAATAATAATAAAAAATAAAATAAAACTTCAGAAAAATCATGATATATATGTTTGAGGAATAAGTGTTATTGGTTCAGAACGAAGATTACTATAAACATTAACTTTCTATTTTGGGTTTGTGTTATCTGTTGCCTATATTGACTGAACCATAAATATGTGATATCAAAGATGTTGTTAATTTTATTTTCTTCATTTAATTAGTTTACGGTGTATAAATAATAGCATGCAGTTTGTACAAAATAGTGTATGGGTGCTGGTGAGTGTGCATGCACATACATGCACGAGTTCATGTCATTGTATGTATGTGTATGTACGAGTTAATGACTGTATGTCTGTGTATGTGCTTGGGTATTTCAGTATACTGATTATCAGTTTATGTGACAGACTGTATAATGAAAATTTATTTCATAAATTTGTCTTCAATGATGACTTCTGATCAATCGTACATAAAGAACTGCAAAGCCACTAATTTGCGAATCAAATGCGGGCAATAAACATCAGCCTTTCTGAAATGTTCAGGTTAAAACGAATAGCGAGTCAGAACTGCACGCTGGAGCTTTAACTGTAGCCGCGAGGACAAGACAAACAGCGTTTATTGATTAACTGGTTTCGCTAATAGTTCCACTATGGATTATTGAAATCAAGTATGCGTTTTCAATTCATTGGCGCGCACGGCCGCTCCGTCCGACAATAGGTTTCTCACGGTATCGGCTGCCCGCTCGGTATGTTCCGTCAGTTTCATGCGCTACGAGCGGTCGCGATCGCTTGTCCCGCCGTGTTTGGACGCCAGCGAGAGAATAACATGCAATGAATAGCCAATTGGGGAGGACTAGCTACATTTAGTGCTCGTAAATATCGACCGGAGTGAACGAGATTGGTAAATCGTGTCGCATCGCAGAAAGACGTGTAATGCACGGCCTAATGACACTTAAGACCAATGAAATGGATTAATAGCAAATAGATTTAATCGCCTGGAAAAAGCGTCATTAAGTCAAAACGTATGCCTTTGTAGGCGCTCGGTATTTGCCTTTTCAAGCCGGAGAAGTTTTCTTTTGTACGCTGCCAGTTTGGGTTCTCGAATCGTTCACAATAACCCGAGTGGTAAATCGGTCCGGTGTTCGGTGCAGCACATGCGGACGCCGTCTGCTACAAAGTTGAGAAATGTCGTCTGTTTGTCGTCTCTTTTTTTTTCTTTTTCTGTTTGCCGTGTTCGTACCACACAGAATCTCGTGACCCGGGGTTTCCTGTTTTTCTGGCGACGTAATAGTGAGGTTAATTAAACAAGAATACGAAACTGAAGAATAAAAAATAAATAAAGAAGAGAAAATATAAAAGGATTTTGATTTCCACCTTTGTAGCTCCATGTTAATCTTAATTCCCTATTTATTTATTTATTTATTTATTTATTTAGTTAGTTAGTTAGTTAGTTAGTTAGTTGAACATCTGACTTTAAAAACCCCGAAAGTTCATGCATAATCGTTTTTCGAAATTAAATTCTGAATATATTTTATTTTATTTTGTATGATAATTTCTTATATTTTACGGGTAAAAAAATATTTATTTATTTATTTATTCATTTATTTTATTTATTTATTGAATATTTATTTGTTTTACAATGCAGTTTTGACTAAGACTGAAGTATATTAACACAACAAGCGTAAAATAATATCCTTCAGATGCCTTGTAACAGAATTATTAACTTTTGATAGTTCGACCAAAAGAATAAACCAGCTTGGAAGTATAACAGCTGTACTAAAAACAGAGACAAGATAATTTGACGTTTTCACAGAAAAAAAAAAATGGGTCAACTGTTTAGAAATTAATTTCTAAATCATTTCACATATTTTCAAAAACAAAAATAAATAATAAATACAAACCAATTGAACATATTATAAATGGGGGAAAAAAAAAAAAAACAAAGTAACAATCATAGATGATAATTTCCCTTGTTTTTGCAAAAAAATGCTTTGGAAACAAAAAAAAAAAAACAAAAAAAATTATAAAAACAAATTTAAAAAATAAAAATAAAAACGTACGTCATAACATCAAGCAGATCATTTAATTCTTTAAATATTTTCTAAAAAAAAAAAAAGAAAAAAAAAAAAAAAAAAAAAAAAAAAAAAAGATCTTCACAACTTCACAGAAAACACATGAGAAGATCAAGCAATTATATTTTAATTCCTTAAAATATATTTGCAGAAACCTGTCCTGACAACAGAACAAAATATACGTGCATGATAATATCAATAAATCTCTGCAGAAAACGTCTTCATAACTCTGTATACAACACAGACGTGATAATTTCAGGCAGATAATTGTTCTGATTCTTTAAATGTGTAAATTTCAAGCAGATATAGTTTAATTATTATTTTTTTGAAAATATATTTTCTAGAAAAACGGCTAGACAACTGTACAGAGAACACGTACATGATGAAGCCGACGCCAAATGATGAAATGAAAGAAGAGGAGAGAGAAACCTGGTCCAGCAAGGTAGACTTTCTCCTGTCCGTTGTCGGTTTTGCTGTCGATCTGGCCAATGTATGGCGTTTTCCATACCTGTGTTATAAAAACGGCGGAGGTGAGTCTAACTGATTAAAGTTGTATTGTACGTTTTAGAAATCCATCTTCTGATTCTTACCTGATTCATTCTCTTTGAATAGAAAATAAATAAATAAATAATGATTATGATAATGATATTAAAGTAGTAATAGTAGTAGTAGTAGTAATAATAACAATATTATTATTATTATTATTATTATTATCGCTGTTGTTGTTGTTAAGCTGATTTACTAATAAGCAGTGAATCAGTATAACTATTTTCTTTTAACTCTTAACACGATCTAACACAGTTTAATATCCAAAAATAAAAATAAATTATTGTTAGCACTAAGTACTATATATATCTGAACTCTCAAGCAAAAAAAATCAACCATATAATATTTCATCATATGCTGCATGATACAATTTTATGATTATCGTTTATCAGTGTGTATATGAAATTAAAACAACATGCTAAATACATTTCACAGGTGCCTTTCTAATACCGTACGTGTTAATGTTGATGATGGGAGGAATACCTCTGTTTTATATGGAACTTGCTTTGGGGCAGTTCAATCGAGCAGGCGCCATAACTGTGTGGGGACGAATATGTCCGTTATTCAAAGGTGGGCGTAACCGAGAATTGAGTTTTTGAAAGAATTTTGTTTTCGTTTTTAATAATAAAGTTTTGCAATATCTAATTTAGTTTGTTTAGTGCTTTATTCTACACGCCGTAAAACATAACCTAGTTTGGTTTGTTCGATTCCGATCTGTTATGCACAGTGGTAGCAAATCTAACTAGGTTTGTGCTGTATAATCACTCTGTAACTCTGGTTCGTTCTCTTCTGTATTCTATCTCATTCGATGGTTCTAAACCTAACTTGGTTTTTGCAGTTTTAAACGTGGAGAGTTTTAAACCTAATTTGGTTTGTTTTCAGGTATAGGATGGTGTGTGGTGTTAATAGCTTTCTATACAGATTTTTTCTACAACGTCATCATAGCGTGGTGTTTGCACTTCTTCATCTCGTCGTTCACGTTCGACCTGCCGTGGCTGCACTGTCGTAACGAATGGAATACCCCGCTGTGCTACGACGGCAGCCACACGGACAACGCTTCGGGTAATTTTTCTGTGTGGACTAATACCACGGTGACTATGAGCTCGTTGTTGCTGGAGTCAACCACGGGCGAAGTGGATTATACCGTCGTTCCAAGGGAAGGTAACTCTACCAACATCTCTGTTATCGTGAAGGTGAAGAAACGAACCCCGGCTGAAGAATATTTTGAGTAAGTATTGACATACAGACAGACAGACATAAATACATACAGACAAACACACCTAAATACAGACACGCACATATTTATTCAAACGCACGTAACATACAGGAATGCGTAAATACAGACAGTAACACAAGTAAACATACAGACATAAATACAGACACACCCATGTAAATACAGACAGACAAACATAAATAGAGACACACACACACATAAATGCAAAAACGTACAAACAGAGAGTGATACATAAATAGAGACATTCGTAGGGATAAAATACATACAAATATAGACATACGTACGTACGTTATTTATTTATTTATTTAATTATTTTATTTATTTTATTTATTCATTTTTATTTATTCATTTCATTTGATTATTTAAATATTTTTTTTTTTTTTTATTTGTTTATTATTATTATTAATTTTTTTTTTTTTATTTTATCTATTTATTTAGTTTTATTTTATTTTATTTTATGACGTGTTTCATCATCTGCACATAAACGTGACGAACTGCGACGACATAAAGAGCTGCGTATTGACGCAGTCGTCTCGTTCTCTGTCTGCGTGCGACTCGATTCACATTTCTCTGTCACATCCTTGTCGACGCATGCCGCGGCAAACTCTCAGAAAAGCACTTGACAGTACGCATTTATTTAATCGCTTGAGAAAAATAATTATCGTTCATTTGCAATTTAAATTGAACATGTTAAATCCATTTGTCCTGAATGCAAGATTTCGTTAATCATCTTATGGAGTGAGTAATACTAACGATATCTACCTTGGCGCTGGTGTGTTACGTTCGTACTTTAATATTAAACAGATTTAAATAACAATTCTGATTTGAAACCCCGTGTGAATAAAATAATTGCCGCCCGTGTTAACATACTATGCATGCACATTTTTTATTTGTACATATTACTCTTTATGTTTGTAACCTTTTTTTTTTTTTTTTTTTTTTTCTAAGTCATTGATTTTGGCCACCAATAAAGCGAATTAACTGAACTGATTTAAGTAGATCGATGCTGTAAATAATGTAATTAAATCAGTTTAAATGAAGCTATTTAAGAAGACAACCTCAAGTAGATATAAAGGCAGCTAATGTTAAATAAATGAACTAGATCCTTTTAAGTAGATTTATTCACCAGACGGCACAAGGATAGAAATCTATCGATATTTTTTTTTTTTTATTTTTTTTTTTTTTTTTTTTTACGAAAGAGCGGATTAATTAAAATAGTCTGAGACCGATTCAGTAAGTGATGTACATAAATCGTATCTATCTTGTATGAATCAGTTAAACTAAAACTGTTTATATTACGTAAGTAAGAAATCAGCAATACTCAAGTTTGTTACTGATTCAGTCCAGACACTTAAAACTCTGGTCCAACGACTTCATTTAGTCAGAACATGATTTTTGATTTATCTATCTATCTATCTATCTATCTATCTATCTATCTATCTATCTATCTATCTATCTATCTATCTATCTATCTATCTATCTGTCTGTCTGTCTGTCTATCTATCTATTTATATCTATATATCGATCTGTCTATCTCTCTTTTTAAATTTATGATTACTATTGTTATTGTTTTTATTATTGTTATTATTATTATTATTATTATTATTATTATTATTTATTTATTTATTTATTTATTTATTTATTTATTTATTTATTTATTTATTTATTTTGCCCAAAATAGTAAAATAATATCTTAGAAATAATAAAGAATTTTATCACATTAACAATAGTACAGAAAATACAGACAAGATAATTACACTAGTTTTTTAGACTGGTTTTCGTTTGCCATATTTTGTCAGCGTCATTCCATAAACTCTGATACAGACATTATAAAAGGCCATGACCTATTTCAGTAATGAAGCAATAGTACTATAACTTTTATTTATTTATTTATTTACTTACTTACTTATTTATTTATTTTTCTTACTTACTTACTTACTTATTTTACTTATTTTATTATTCATTATTCATTTATTTATTTTTTATTTACTTACTTACTTATTCTGTTCTGTTCTATTACACATTTATTTTTACATATTGTATTTCATTTTATTTTATATTTACGTTATATATCTATCTATCTATATATATATTTTTTTTCTAACACTTTACTGTACATTTCAGACGTGGTATGTTGCAGCTACATAAAAGCGGGGGGTTGTTTTCTGTGGGGGAACTCAACTGGCAGCTGGTGCTGTGTCTACTCGGGGTGTACGTCATCTGCTACTTCAGCCTGTGGAAAGGCATCCACATGTCAGGCAAGGTTAGTCTTCCAAACCAGTCCTCTTCGCAATAAACAAACCACAAACCATTCCTTTACGTAACTCTATATATTGTACACGTGTGTATTATGTATCTGTTTGAGTGTATGTTTGTATGTATATTTATAAACTTGATTTCACCGAACCAGCTCTCTCTCTCTCTCTCTCTCTCTCTCTCTCTCTCTCTCTCTCTCTCTCTCTCTCTCTCTCTCTCTCTCTCTCTCTCTCTCTCTCTCTCTCTCTCTCTCTCTCTCTCTCTCTCTCTCTCTCTCTCTCTCTCTCTCTCTCTCTCTCTCTCTCTCTCTTTCTCTCTCTCTCTCTCGCACACACTTATTATTATTATTATCATCATCATCATCATCATCATCATTATTATTATCATTATTATTATCATCATCGTCGTCATCATCATCATCATTATTATTATCATCATCGTCATCATCATCATCATCGTCATAATCATCATCATCATTATTATTATTATTATTATTATTATTATTATTATTATTATTATTATTATTTATTAAACTGTTACGTGCACAAATTCCCAGCGATGCTGAAAGCTGAGAAACGACCTCTGCGAAGAGATATAATTTCTGCGAGATTAACGAAAATTCTCACGCCTTTGCGTGTAGCACTTGTTTCTGCACGATTACTTTTCACCTCAGGCGTGGCATGTGTAAAATTATACTTCAAATTGTTTCCACACGCTGATCATTACGCCATATTGCTAGACTGGCATTCGTCCCACTCTGTAAACAAATGCGGTAATGCGGCAGTGTTAACAAGTCCCAGTGTCATTTTTCTGAATTGCTGAATGTTCCGAAAAAGGAGTAGTAAATTAACTTAATTTTTGACCTAAGAATAATAATAATAATAATAAAAAAAAAAAAAAATAAAAAAAAAAAAAATTACCGTGTTTATTATTTATTCATTTCGGTCATAGCCATTTACGTAATGTAAATATTTGAAAAATATTTTATTTAAAAAAATAGGGCATTCTGTACTGGTTAGCATTCTCACGCCATGGTTCACAAGGTACTATGTTCGCTTCTCGGTACGTGCTATAAATAACCTGTCTTAGAACGGATTGTATTTTTAATTATTACAAAAACAGATGTATGAATGAACAAAAAAAAAAAAAACTGTTTGTTAAAAGAAGCCACCATTTTTTTTTTTTTATTCAGGGATTTTAGGTCAAACATCGTATTTTCTTTTCAGCAGTGACACTAGTAGTAGAAGTAATAGTGGTAGTAATGGTAGTAGTAGTAGTAGAATCATTGTAGTAATAGTAGCAGCTGTAGTAGTGGTAGTAGTAAAATTGTAGTAGTTGTGCTAGTTGTAATACCACTAGTAATATAGTAATATTGGTATTAGTAGTAGTAATGATAGTAGTAGTAGAAGTAATAGTTGTAGTAGTATTAGTAGCAGTAGTAGTAATAGCATGGTAGTATTTGTAGTAATAATAATGATGGTGATGACGATGATGTTACTTTTACAGGTTGTATGGTTCACTGCTCTGTTTCCATACGTCGTTTTGTTGATATTGATGGGGCGTGGCGCTACGCTCCCCTGGGGCAGCGGAGGGTGTGAGATATTACCTCACTCCCAATTTCACCAGATTGGCCAACTCTGAGGTACATTAATTTACGAGAGAGAGAGAGAGAGAGAGAGAGAGAGAGAGAGAGAGAGAGAGAGAGAGAGAGAGAGAGAGAGAGAGAGAGAGAGAGAGAGAGAGAGAGAGAGAGAGAGAGAGAGAGAGAGAGAGAGAGAGAGAGAGAGAGAGAGAGAGAGATTTAGTTTATTTATGTATTTATTTATATATTTAATAATTTATTATTATTATTATTATTATTATTATTATTATTATTATTATTATTATTATTATTATTGTTATTATTGTTATTATTATTATCTGCACGACTTTACGTGTTCTTTAAGAACCACACTCTGTGGATATTTTATGTTTTCACGTATTCCATTAAAACTAGAGGTAATCTTAAAACATTTTCTTTCCCATTTACAAATGTCACAACTGCTAATAGATATCGACTGAGTCTGTACATTAAAACAAACAGGAAACATTTTTAAAATCTCCAAGATGAAGAAGCCATCTTCAAAGTGTAGATTAACTTACTCAGTTTTTATCGTTTCCGTGCTGTTTTGTGGTATAAAATCTATTGATTATGTTATTGTCAGTGACCATCACGTACGCTAAATATAGTACCGTTAGAAGGTATTGGTAGACACAAATCACATGCACACATTATCGTACACTGATATTCGCACGTTCTGACATATATTTATATATACAATTTTTTTTATACGTGCGTTTTAATATACATTAGTGGTTCTTTACACACATATACAGACATGAATACATGCGTTGGAGTTTACGTAAATACACCTATGGTTACATACATACATACATATACACATACGTAAATGTATACCTACATACATTCATATATGCATATATTTACATACACATAAACACATACATACGACATCTGACGGGTTTGTGAGGTCTTGATTAGACTTTGTCCTTCTGCGCCAGTGCGTTCCCGAATATTGTCTATGTGCAGAGTCTGTTCAGAATACATATGACAGAGAATATTCAAAATCCTAAAATGCACCCAAACACACGCGCGCGCACACACACACACACACACACACACACATACATACATACACACACACACACAGATACATATGTGTAGTAAAGATACGTGGTATTGTAAATAACTGGGGTTTTTTCTTTCTATTATGTTATGTCTAGGTTTGGGTGGATGCAGCCACTCAAGTTTTCTTTTCACTGGGACCTGGTTTTGGAGTTTTGTTAGCCTATGCCAGCTACAATCCTATAACAAACAACGTGTACAGGTTAGTATGTGGAATTGAACGAAGCAACAAGCTTGTGTGTGTGTGCGTGTGTGCGTGCGCACGTGATAGATCGGAGAGGCGAGAGACGAAGGTATAATTAGAAGATGAAAATGTGACATAAATGAGAAAGGAAAAAAAACGGTAGTGAGAGAGAGAAACAGAGACAGATAGTGAGAAAGTTGAGAGACGGAGAGGCAGGGTAGAGAGACGGAGGGGAAGAGAGTGACATGGATTTAGAATAAAAATAGAGAGAGAAATCTGAGAAATGTGTACATGTAGACGTAGATCATAGACAGCATCATTTTGTATGCTTTGACAAGTATACAAAATGCACTCAGATTATTTGTTCATCCCAACGTTGAACCAAAGATTAAAAACGGTTTTATCTCATCATTTTAAACAAATGTCTTCAAGCAGTTGTTACAAGGAATGGTGATCCTGCCCGGTGACTTAATAACCACTAACTTTTATTTACTGAGCTTCGATAAACCCGCGTCCGGGACGAAGTGATAAACGATAACATCTCTAATCCACACACTTTCTGTGATTTAACACCTTAAATTATCCTGCTGTTCGTTTAATGTAAAAATCGATTATCTTAAAGATGTCCCATAATTGCGCATTAATCTTATGATGACGTAACTAATGCCAGACGTCATAACGTTACCGACGCAATGATATATTCATCGCTGGAGGAATAAAAAAAATAAATAAAAAAAATAAAAAATAAAAATAAAAATGTCATAACTAAGTACGGTATTCATGACATACAAATCAGATATCTTTCATATTATCCGTCATAGATTTAGAAAATTGCTTTAACCTTTTACTTCAGCTTAAAACTTGACGTAATCTGGAGGCGTTCTTTGTTCGTCCATTCCCCCCCACCCCTCAAAATAGCAGTGTGACATTAATAGCCTCGATCTGAAGTTCAATAGTTCACCTTCCTGTGCTTCAGGCCTCAAGCAATTTCCGGAAGCTTGAGTCGCAGAAATATAGCGCCTGCATTGCGCGGTCACAGAGTGACCGTTTCAAAGACTATTTGTAACTATCGAAAATTAAGCGTCTTTTTCAAAAGGGAAAAGAAAGAAATTCTTGATTTCACATCGACACATTTTTTTTTTTTGTTCGTGTAAGTATTAAGTTAAATACTGGTAACGACCTGCCTTAGGCAGACACACGAAAGGACGTATGTATGGATAAAGAGATATATTTTTAATAGATGTCAAGTTAATTAAAAAAAATACTTAACTTTGATAGACAGACGAACGGATGCGTGGATGGAGAGACAGACAGACGAAACGTCGGATGCGTGGGGTGGAGAGATGGATATATTAGAAATAGATATTGAGTTTATTTAAAATATTTAACTAAGACAACCAGACGAATGGATGCATGAACGAAGAGATAAATATTAAGAAGTTAAGCAACAATAGTTATACAAACAAACACATTGCATCGTTAATAGGCGGAAACACTGAACAAACATTATTAATAATAAAACAAACAAAACAAACAAATAAAATAAAACTGATTAACGTCGGCATAGCTGGATAGATATTAAAATTGAGTAGAGGTACTACATTAAATAAATATCAAAATATCGAAAATGGATAATGTTAAAACGAAGTGCTGGTGATACTTATGACTATACAAGAGTACACAGTGACACATGAATGACATAATGAATTTTACTGACTGGCGTATCGTGATACAGATACAGCAGGCAGGGAAAATTGAAAACAAAACAAACGTAGTTGAAACTGAAGTTCAGATCCATATTGTATAAACATATATTTAATGAGTGTGAGTATGTTTGTTTATGTTTATTCAGAAAACCTTCCAGCAATGTTTAAACATGGATATAAATTTCATTTTTATATTACTTAATGTATTTTTAAAATAATGGGTCAAAATATAAACTTAGCATTTTGATATAATTTGATAGTTGCTTTGTACACATTAAGTATTAAATTTTCAACTCTACGCAATAAATTCAGTTTTAGTAAGTGTTACAGATAAATCCTGAAAAGAACAAAAATGAAATCTATCTATCTATCTATTTATCTATTTATCTATCTATCTATATATATATATATATATATGATTTTTTTTATTTTTTATTTTTTATTTTTTATTCCACAGAGACGCGTTAATCACGAGCGCTATCAACTGTCTGACGAGTTTCTTTTCTGGATTCGTTATTTTCATGATTCTCGGTTACATGGCGCAGAAGTCCAACCAGCCCATCGACGAGGTGGCAACAGAAGGTAAATTCACAACAAATGTTAAAACATGTACACCGAAAGCGTACTTTAACCACGCTAATTTGCAAACAAGAGCATACATCTCTTGCTATCTTTTGTGTCATGTAATGATATTTTTTTTCTATCAGCTATACTGCGTTTTCAAACAGGTAAATCCTATTTATAAAATTCATAACACATTAGCGGTTAGAACTGGAAAAAACATTACGAGCATTCCACTGAGAACTGAAATCTTCAGACGAATGCTGAAACCACATGCAAACATGACACTCTAACTGTTTAAAAGGTAAAATCCAAATAAGTACTTCGAGAAGAAGCGACCCAGAAGTCCGTCGGGCCTCTCACAACAGTTCTAACCACTGAGCCAACCCTGCTTCTCATGTACCATTTGTCAGCCATCACTCAAGAACAGTAATTTTTGCTCTTGATCTAATAAACTGTAGTGCTAATACACACTGGCATACAGAGATACACAAGTGAATCAACATACATTTCTAAACTTAGTTAACACCGTACGCTCGTGATTCAGGATAGTAACAGCGACTTTTCCCTACAATAATAAATATGTGCAGATATGCTGGATTTTCACGAAACCTCTGTCCAAAGAAAACACAGCCTATTTGATAAACTGACAGATGTAATGATGTAATTGTTACTGTAAACATACGCGGCTATTTAAATAAACAATGAGAATGTAGAGAGAAAATAAATAACATTCATAGTCGAGGTTAGAAATGGAGTTTGGAATATCTGGTGGTAAATAATTAACGGTGAATAATAATAATAATAAGTAAAAACACAGGTATGGCCACTGAATTTTGTGTGTGTGTGGGTGTATGGGTGGGTGTATGTGTATGTATATATTTTAAGTTTTTTCTTTTTCTTTTCTTTTTCTTTTAAATTTATATTTTTCTGTGATATTATATTATGTTATGTTATGTTATATTATATTATATTATATTATATTATATTATATTATATTATATTATATTATGTTATGTTATATTGTTTTATATTATATTATATTATTATATTATATTATATTATATTATTATATTATATTATATTATATTATATTATATTATATTATATTACATTGTTATATGTACTTTAGTGTACTGTACTGTATTATCTATTACATTACGTTATTAATTTTATTATATTTATTACATATTTATTGTATTAATAGTAAATATTTATTATAATTATAAGAATTAATATGCACATACTATTACCATAATGAAATAAATAAATAAATAAATAAATAAATAAATAAATAAAAATAAATTCAGTCAAGACACTGCGTAAAATAAACCTTAAAACGACTCGGTCTTTATGGAATTGTTGCTTTCATCAAGAAAATAAAGATTACTTAAAATCCTTTCTTCTGAATTGTTACATGCCTGTGTAGATTTCCTTTAAATTAAGTAATTCTAAAATTGTTTTTTAACTTTTTAATATTTCAATATATATGAAGTCCGTTGTTCTTGCTGTTGTTTTTTTGTTTCTTTGTTGTTGTTTTTTGTTTTTTTTAAAATTATTATTATTATTATTTTATTTTATTTTTTGCTTCTTCGTATGATATTTGTTCAGACATTTTTCAGTTTTATATTTAATTCCTTTATATAATTTATTCAGGTCCTGGTCTTGTGTTTGTGGTTTACCCAGAAGCCATTGCGACACTTCCTGGGGCGACATTTTGGGCGTTAATATTCTTCTTGATGTTGCTGACACTCGGTCTCGACAGTTCTGTAAGTATTAGTTAAATATGTCAAACTTAATCATTTTTAAATGCACTGTAGTCTACAGTAAACTTGACAGTTTTCTTCAGTTTTTCTGCGATTTGTTCTTTCGTCGAAACAAGAATTTAAAAGTTAGTTTAAATAGGAGAGATACTTTTAGTATCTTTTTACAGTTTTTAATCCAGCATCAGCTGTACATTTTTAACCCATTTTCCTACCTTTATTATCAAGGGAGGTAAACATAAAAATCATAAACTAAGTGACGGAACAAAAATAAAATAAAATATAATAATAATTTCTTTTAAGTCACAATTTAAATCTTAGACTAAAGATTAAAAAAGAAGGTACAAAACAAGAGAGAGAGAGAGAGAGAGAGAGAGAGAGAGAGAGAGAGAGAGAGAGAGAGAGAGAGAGAGAGAGAGAGAGAGAGAGAGAGAGAGAGAGAGAGAGAGAGAGAGAGAGAGAGAGAGAGAGAGAGAGAGAGATTTTATATTTAAGATGTTTATTTGTATTTGATATGTAACAGAATTCTTTATCGACACGAAAGTTCAGGTAGTATATATTCTAACAGGTTTTTAGAGGAAGTGCAGATAATTGCACATTTATCTGTATGCTCGTGTTGTTGGGTGTTATCTGGTAATGATTTTCATAATCTTTGCTATTTTTAACAGTTATATTGTTATTATTTTATTCTGGTGCATCATAACTACACCCAGTTCACGTGTCCCACAAAGCTTCGGTTGAATTCAACTGTGAAATAATTCTGAGCAATAACAGAAACCAAGCGAAATAAATACATTAAAACAATTTTATAAAGAAGAAGAAGAAAAAAAAAGAATAAAGAAGAATAAAAGATAGCTCTGAATCAATAAAATCAACGAAACAACTCTGTTCTGACCCATCTTAAATTCCACCGGAAGTTCACGTGTTCCACAAGATGGCGACCGTTTCACACAAGCTCAGACTTTGGTCGATGATGAAGTCGAGCAGTTAATGATTTTACATCCTGGCTATTTCACATCAGCTATTTACTCGACTCAGATCCATTTTACTCCCTGACTTTGTGTCTGACAGGTCGATGGCGATTTCTCACTCGCTTCCGGTATGGAAAGAAAGGATTTCTGGGAATTTTTAAATGGCGGCGGTTAATTTGCCTTTAGAGCGAGGTCGCGTTGATGAAGAATTAATCAATATCTGTCAAGCTAAAACCGCACGCGGATTCGAAACGTTTCACGATTCTTACACGTTCTCATTACTCGCCGTTTCTAAACGTGAATTAAAAGGAAGTAAGCGCTATCGACGAGTAAAAAAAAAAACAAGCCGGATTAGTTAATTGATTTGTTGTATTGATTAGGTCGAGCGAAAATTATTGCATCTGATTAGTGAAGCAGGAGAAAGTAGCATCAAATATGCATGCCGATGCAGGTGTGCGCTATTTTAGTAGAGAGCCCATTCAAGGGAGTTAACTACGGCAGACGGTTATTTTTTCAAACTGACGTAATCAAGCGAATAATTGTTATTAAATTATATTTTTACTTTCAGAGACGTAGATATGAAAAGACTGTTAGGTTTGATGTGTGGGCGTTAGATGATTTAGTTGCTGTATTAAATGAAGCATTTAGCTAGATTATTTTCAATAAACACTGTAAAAATATTGAACCAAGAAGTCAATCGATGGAGAAACAATGTAGGTTAAAGAAAAAGCTTCTTTTTTGTATTATTATTATTTGAAAATTCTCTTTGAATGCATTTTCCTAAATTATCTGTTCGTAAATATAAACATAAAAGTGCACCAATGTGAAGTACATTTTTGACATTTAAAAAGTACTAATTTTGAGCAACAAATATTGCTAAAGAAAACGCCGAAAGCTAGCGGGGTTTTTTTGTTTGTTTTTTTAAGTTTTCTTTTCTGAACACTATAATGGTATTAAATGACGTCATATGTTCGTAAATTATATTTTATAAACCCCCCCCAATTTTTTTTTTTTTCATATTGATACAAAGTATTGAAACAGAACAATGTTAATGTTAAACTGACGTAATATGAACGTTACCGTATTTGCTATGTGTCTGTAAATAGAACGATGTTACTAGTTACATCAACGTTTTAGTTTCAACGTCACTGTAATAGATACATAGTTTTTATATGATTCTTTACATTACTGGTTGCGTATTTTAATGACTTCAGTGTTAAATAGTTATTTAATACACACTGATTATAATTTATTTTAAAGAGATTTTATTTTTCTCATCATCATCATTGTCATCATCAGCAACATCGTCATCATCCCCATTATTATTATTATTATTATTGTTATTGTTATTGTTATTGTTATTGTTATTGTCGTTATTGTTATTATTATTATTATTATTATTATTATTATTATTATTATTATTATTATTATTATCATCATCATCATCATCATTATTATTATTATTTTGCTGTAATGTTTCTAAAATGAAGTCTCAGTTAACAGTTTATTAAGGGATTTTTCTGTTTTGATTTCAGTTCGGGGGCTCGGAGGCGATCCTGACGGCTGTAGGAGACGAGTTTCCTATCTTGAAGAGACACAGAGAGCTGTTTGTGGGTGGTCTCTTCTCCTTGTACTTTGTCGTCGGATTAGCCAGTTGTGCACAGGTTAATATGTGTTTATATATTGTTATGTATATTATTTATTTGTTTGTTTGTTTGCTTATTTATTTATTTATTTATTTATTTATTTATTTATTTATTTATTTTTATTTTTTATTATTTTTTATTATTATTATTATTATTATTATTATTATTATTATTATTATTATTATTATTATTTATTATTATTGTTGTTGTTGTTCTTGTTTGTTGTTGTTGTCGTCGTTGTTGTCGTTGTTATAGTAAATTTAATTCTATTATTTCTTTCTTCTTTTTTTTTCGTTTCATTGAAATTAGGTGCCCTATTTTATCACAAAGTACAGAAAAACGAAATAAATATTAGTGGATTTTTAATTTTTTTTATTTTTTATCCATAAACCATTTCTTATACTGTGCACTTTCGGAACATTTATATATATATTTATCTAAGGAAAAATAAGGATCAGCGTTTAAAAATGTATATATTTACTGGAACAACATAACTTAAGTAAAACCTGTATGTTAAAAAATGTTTTATGTTTAGGGTGGAGCTTATGTTGTCACGTTAATGGATCGCTTTGCGGCAGGATATTCCATTCTCTTCGCCGTCTTTTTTGAGACTCTGGCTGTTTCCTGGGCATACGGTAAATATAAGAATTCATTTTCCTTAGTACTTAATGTAGTTTTAATTTGTTTTCTCTGACCTTGTAGCAAGCAATATCCATTTCTGCTAGGAAGACGCTATGTTATAAATATATATTGCTGTCTATAATTTCTTGGAAGGATAAAATTCAGCGTATAATTACTGTTGAAAACCCGGAAGAAAGGTCAAATGGTATTTTATTTGCTTAAGGGATCATAAAATTGTATTTTCTGTGACATCGTAAATAACATTCTTGAATATTGTTAAAAACTTTAATGACTGTAATTTGTTTTTCTTCTCCGTAATAAGGTGTTGAGATTTTTGGTGATTTATTAACCTTGGTGGCTATAAAATGTAAAACAGCTTTATTTATTAATTTTCTGTATGTTTTTAATTTAAAAAAAAAAAAAAAGGTGTTGTGAGATTCTCAGAAGACATTGAGGTGATGGTTGGACACAAGCCAGGAAGATATTGGTGGATCTGCTGGAAATTTGTTGCACCTGCATTTTTAATAGTATGTAGAGAAATACAGAGAGAGAGAGAGAGAGAGAGAGAGAGAGAGAGAGAGAGAGAGAGAGAGAGAGAGAGAGAGAGAGAGAGAGAGAGAGAGAGAGAGAGAGAGAGAGAGAGAGAGAGAGAGAGAGAGAGAGAGAGAGAGAGAGAGAACATTACTAAATTTTATTACTTATGATTTCTTACTGTTTATACGCTATACCGCACATTTGATTCCTTCATTATATCATTTCACTTCTTTAAGAAAAGCCTTTAACTGACAAAGAAAATCTTGCTAATTTCTTTTCTTTTTCAAAGTGCATCAAGTAACTAATGCATTGGGTTGAGGAATAAGTCACTGCGGTTCATAAACTGATTCAAATTTTTGTACCATTTCAGTGTATTAAAACGGAATGTATCGAGTTACTTATTTGCAAATAAGCTTAAATTTTCTTCTACGTAACGATTAAATTTAACTGAACCGCAATGACTTATTCCTCAAGCCAATACATTGACAATTTCAGTTCATCATGATATTCGGCCTGGTCAACTACAAGCCGCTGCAGTATGACGAGTACGTGTACCCGTGGTCGGCGGCTCTCATTGGCTGGGGTATCGCCTGCTCCTCCATCCTCTGTATACCCATCTTCGCCGTCTACCAGGTCCTTCGCGCCAAGGGCAGTTTAACCGATGTAAGTGTCAATGTTTACATACCTACCTGCCGATATCTGTTATGTATCTTTCTTGCACACATACATACATACACACACACATACACATATGCATACATACATACATACATACATACATACAAATATATAT
Organism: Chrysomallon squamiferum; assembly: GCA_012295275.1. Lineage (NCBI taxonomy): Eukaryota > Metazoa > Mollusca > Gastropoda > Neomphalida > Peltospiridae > Chrysomallon > Chrysomallon squamiferum. The sequence continues at coordinate 5,556,462 of CM022671.1, read as the reverse complement.
ATATATGTATGTATATATATATATATATATATATATATATATATATATATATATATATATATATATATATATATATATATATATATATATATATATATATCGATAGATAGATAGACAGATATATAGATAGATAGATAGGTAGATAGATAGATTATATATTCACACACATATAACAAACACATATCATACATACAAATGCATACATATATACATGCACAAATTTACATAATACATATACGCACACAAACGTTTATATACAGCAAGTATATATTTACACCAAACACACTCACTCGGTCACATATATACATAAGCACGCTGCCGTATAATCACACTGATGCAAAATCAAAACATGGTGTATGGTTACATTTCGCATGGTAATGGCTGTATTGTGGGTTTCAGCGGCTACATTACTTGATAACGCCACAAAACAACAGAGAGATGAAGATACACAACGCCATGATGATTAGAGCAAACAGTCAAATAGCCGGCGAACCAGTCTGAGAAGGCAGCTGTAGCCAGAATTACCTCCCTTGTCGTCAGCCATTTTTCAGTGGTTGTCCTGGCGGTGGACTGTGACGTCACGGAGCGAGTGCGAAGCGATAAGAAGGAGTGACCTAGTTTTATTTTAGTCTAGAGTAGATTTGTTTTACAAACGTGACCACCATTTGAATACAGTACATTAGTTATGCAAGGCATTGGACTGACATTATTGGAAAAAAAAAAAAAAAAAAAAAAAAAAAAAGCGTGTATAGAGATGTTTGTATATAGTTTATATATTTTAGTGTGGTCAAGTGCCTTAGTTAAAAACAATTGACCAGAACACCTTGGCTCGTTCAGATAAACAACAATTATTTAAAATAATTCATTTTGCTTTATAATGATAACTGAACCTATCTTGGACCAAAGCTTCTGATAATTATAAACATAGACAGACTCGAATGCTGCATAGAAAACAATATCCAGTTATGACTCTTGCTAATATTGATTAATTTTCACTAATTTACCCGTCGATCTGCTGTGTCCACGTAGTAATATTTCTTGTACAAATATTCTCAAAACTTTTTAATGCTAAATACAAATATAAAAAAGATATTTTGACACTGTTCTCCGCCTAAAACTTTGTGTTTATTTCCCCTTTTTATTTTATTTTATTTTATTTTATTTATTTATTTATTTATGATATCTGTGATGATTATGATGATGATGTTGATGATATTACTACTACTACTACTACTACTACTACTACTACTGCTATTACTACGACCACTTTGTGAATTTTGGAATTGCACGATAATTTAGCTAACATCTTTAACTTTGGTACAAATGAATTTGACATGTAACAATAATAAATGTACCATTTAATGGACAAACTATACCTGAATACACATGTAAAGCCGAATTTAACACATAAATTATGATTTAGTAATAGATGTAGTATTGTGTCAAAAATACTGCCTGGATATATTGTGAGAAAAACAACAGTAGTCTTCATATATTAACATCTGTCCCATTTTAAAACACAGTAACTTCTTTCTCAATCATAATTCATTTAATATTATTTTATAGATTATATCTTTTTAATTTCCTGAATAACTAAACATCGCAATATACCATCAAGATAACTTTAAGTTCCTTTGATTGAAACGGGTCAGAATTTCAACTACCAGTGAGCTAAGGTGTTCTTGCAAAGAGCACTCCAGTCCACATTTATAGATGATAAATAAAATAGTTAAAATACTTCTGTCTGGACCGTGGCCAGATCTAGATATATTTGTATCTTTATAACTGGCATAATACTTGTATATATATATATATTACTTCGATATGTCATTAGCATTAGGAGTATATGGCTAGTAATGTGGTGTACCTGTATATCTATGAATTTGTAACTGATATTAATATAACCCACCTGTATACCAGTATCCATTAATTAGTTTTGGGTTATTATGTTATATATTTGTATATTAGTTAATGGTGTATGATTATGTTTGTGTTATTAGTATTTTGTTATATATTAATGTATTAATTTGTAAATGAATCATCGTTACCTATTTCTGTATAATCACTATTTTAATACAGCGTTTTGGTTTTTATTTTAATTTGTATTAGTTTATCAATAGCTGTGTTTTACAGACTGAATACTGTAATAATCTGTTGTGGTATAGAGACATTAATTATATGTCTAATAAGAGTGGTTAAAATAGTTAACATCAAGATAGTGAAAAACAAAAGAAAAAATAATTTTTATATCACACAAAGCAATAATACTTAATGTTACAGTTAAGAAAATATGTTCAGTATTGCTTTGTTTCAGTCTATCAGTAGACAGAAACAACATAAAGAAACACACACACAAAACACACACACACACACACATACACACACACACATACACACATACACATACATTTAAATGCTCCTCTCCAGGTTATTATAGCAAAGTCTGTTTTATTTTTTTTTTTATCGTACATTACTACCTAAAAACCTCTTAAATGAATTAGTCATTGTTTAGATATTTATTTATGAAAGAGCAAACGACATGGTTCATGTTGACTTCGTTTAGTTATTATGTAATTTGGTTTTTGACATCATTTGCAAAGTTACTGTTTTTTTGTTTCAGTAACACTAATGTAATACCGTTTGTGTGTTTGATTGTGTACAAAATAGTTCTGAATTAATATATGATGTCTACCACAACTTCACACATATTCATCACGTTTGTGAACACATAAACATACACACACACATATGCGCTCATACCTATAAACAGACGCACACACAAAAATTGACCAAAATTAAAATGAAGTAAAAGGATACTCATACTTTAGATATTTATAAAGTACCCAGTACAGGTAAATTACTAGGTTTATTAAACATTAAGTTCACTTATATGTGATCTGTTATCTGTATTACTAATTAAATGTTTAACACTGATTCAGCAAGTATGTGATAGTATTTCGTGATGTAATATTATGACGTCACTGATGTCGTAACGTGATGAATATTATAATTATTTGCACTCATAACTGTATGTTTCATTATACTGGGAATAGCATGTCGTGCTCTGATGTTAAATGGTTAGAGTTTATACTGGTTATTACCTAAATTACTGATAATTACATATTTCTGTCCATCTACTTGTGATTATTATTCTGTACATAAATAACTATGTTGTACTTTGTTGTGATATATCAACGCAGGATTGTGAGACGGTAAATTACCATTTTTGTTTTAAAATATCATCACAGGATTGTGACAAACGTGAGACAGTAAACTTGTAACATTCTGTCGTAAGATATCGCAGGATAGGATTTCAAAGTGAGATGGCAATTCTTGAAAATGTACATCGTGAGATCTCTGCAGGATTGTGAGATATGGTACATTTATAATACGATAACAAATTGAAATTAGATGGTATGAGTTCATGAGTGGCACCATAAACCTTTGTAACGGTTGTTAAATACCATCGCAGGATTGTGAGATACATGTGAGATGGTAAACTCTCGTATCAGCTTGTTTTAAGATGTTTTCCAGGATATGAGACATGGTGAGCTGTAAACTCATCTCTCAGGATTTTAAAGGATGAAATGACAGATATTCCAATAAACTTTAACAGGAAGACAAGGATTTAATTTTATTGTTAAAAGTGAATCTGGGAGGGATTTTGTTTTACGCCACCGGAAGAAGTGAGATAAAACATAAATAAATGTCACGTGATTTGGATGGTATGAGATAGAACATCGATTACGTCACACCTCAGAACAGTTTGTTGTTATGAGTAATAACGATAATAAGTGACATAACTAATCTGAGGAGGATGCAAACAGTGAGACAAATGTTTACAAAATGTCACCAAAGGTTCAGAAACAGTTAAATGAAAATATATTATTTAAGACATCAAGATATGTAATTAAGGATAAAGAAAGGTATAGAACGGGTTGGTTTATTTAATCCAGTGAGAAAGATACTTTTATTATTAAACAATGAGATAGCATAGCCTTGGGCTGTTATATCAGAAAACAGAAAGAATTGTGAGAAGCCATCATTTCTAACGCGGAGTCTCACGTATTTGGTAACTGTGAGATGGTAACTGTAGCATAGTAAAATCTCACAGAGCACAGTTATCATGATAATATAGCTAGTTTTGCCACGTAACGTGGTAACGTATCATTACGATTAAATTAAATACAGAATATCAAACATCATGCTAAAATTCATAATGCAATATTTATTTCCTAATTCATTAGGAAAGAAAAACAACCTTCGACTCAAGATCATCGATGATAACATTTAGATCCTAAGGTACATGTAGATAAAAGTTTATAAATAGAGTTTTGTTGGTATTGTCGTTGTTGTTGTTGATGTTGTTTTTTATATATATATGTATACATGAGAGTGCTTTCGTCGATAATATGCAGTTTTTACCTTATGTAAAATATTCATGTAAAATCAAGAAACTAAAAAATATTTTGTTGAATTTCATAGATTTATCCATTTTAGTTTGTTATCGTGTTTCTATGTTACAATAGTTACTAGGTGGCAGTACTGTAGAAGGGTATAACCGCGATGGACTATTTATTATATAATTCCTTCAGTTCTGTGGACTCAAATAAAATTAGAATTACCGTTAACATAATTGAAAATTACATTTATCTAATTGCTTATTATTATTAAATTTAAACTTTAAAAAATTTTTAAAAAAACAAAAAAAATAAAATAATCGTATATAAGTATACAACACTATTTTAGACTGTTTAGTTATTTTTTCGTTATTTACGTTTATATCAGTCCCAAATAAATGGCCACTAGCACGTAAACTGGTTAATGTTAAGAATTGAAATTTATTATTATTATTATTATTATGATTATTATTATTATTATTATTATTATTATTATTATTATTATTATTATTATTATTATTATTATTATTATTATTATTATTATTATTATTATTATTATTATTATTATTATTATTATTATTTTAATTTATCTGCAAGGTTAAAGTGATTAATTCCAAAGTCACGTTCATCTTATAATTAGAAGTCATTAACATTCGGCTACCGTTAGTCATTCGTTTTAAATTATCAAACACTTACTCCATTTCAGCCATATCAGCTCAAATATCATTTACTATTTGGTTGCAAAGTATTAGTAATTCATCTGGTTACGTTACAGTTCTCACGATCTCCTTTATATTCTTTTGAAAGCATTTACCCTGTGGTTACGACAAATTAATCAGTTAATCTTTGGTTACAGAGTATCTACAATTCACCACGTGGTTACGTTATACTTGTAACATCTAAAAAATAACTGGTTACAAAATATTTATAATTCACAACATGGTTACGTTATTATATGTATCAGTTGATAATTCTTGGTTGCAAAGTATTTCAACTGACATATTGGTTACGTTATTCCTGTTACAGCTTACCATACAGTTAACATTTGATTACATTATTTAAAATTCTATTTACCATATCTACTGAAAACTGCCACCTGAAATTAACATTTTGCATATTACCATGGTTACAATATACGTAAATTACCATTGTTTTTATTTTTTTTATTATTATTCATTTTACCGTTTATTATTATTATTCATTTTACCGTTTGATAACAGTATATATATATATATATATATATATTATTTGTTAGTTAATGTTGATGTTTATATTTTGGTTACATTTTTCATAGTCTTGTTACAATGTACTCATGGCACACTCTGTACCATTTGGTAACCACGTGGTTACGTTGTACTCATCGTAGTTCATGTATAGAGTAGTTGGGCGTGTTATTCAGTGATATAAATACCAGGATGTAATCATTGTTAAACCATTAGTTTTCAGAAATAAAACGTTCAACAGAATCACGCTCTTCGCGTTTATTTGTTCACGAACATCACTGAGAATGAATCGGTAACGAAAATAGGTGAAAACAGATAGAAAATGTACAGACACACACAGACACACAAATCTAATTCTGTACCGCATATGTGTTTGATTGTGTGCATACATACATAAATAGACACACACACACACACACACACACACACACACAAATATATATATATAATTACACACATATACAGACACACAGACATACAAACATAATTCTGTACAATGTGTGGGTGAGAAAGAGTGTATGTGTGTGTGTGTGTCTGAGTGTGTGTACATACATACATACATATATATATAGATATATAATTACACACACACACACACACACACACACACACACACACACATACACATATATATATATAAAACAAAGGCATAATGGATTGTTGAATGAAAATCAGTGACACTACTATTTGTGATAGTATGTAGACAGACAAGGAATGAAAGAATTATTGAGACCGAGAATTAAAAAATGTGAGAGAAATACGAAAAAAGCCTGTTTTATCCTCGTTAATTTAAATTCATCGCTTATTCTTCAGAAAAAAATAAATAAACAAATAAGAAGGAAACAACAACATTAAAAAATAACAGGATATTTTCTGAACATGTACGTTTATAATATAAAATCGTCAAGTGAATTTTTTTCTGCATAAATTACTTCAACTTTTACACAACAATGAAGACACAAACAGTTTTTCTGCCAAGCATGAAGGGAATTAATATAACAGACATTCATTCCTGTAAAAGTTCAAGGATTTTGTTTAAGGGGAAAAAACAACAACAAAAAAAGCAAAAAAAAAAAAAAAAAAAAAAAAGTAAAAGAAAAAAAGAAAAGAAAAAGTCATTTGGCTTCCTAACAAATAATTTACAATTCTGGCTTCGTTCCATTTTAATCTTTACTTTTTAAGCCTTCGTTTTGATTTTGATTTTTGAATTATTACTATCATTATTATTTATATTTTGAAGAAATTGATTCTTTCCTGCACTCAAACAACTAAATAACAACACTTTGAAAGATCACTTACACTTAATGTCAAAAACACAGCCATTTTTCTGAAGTTTAAACCTCATTTGGAAAGCCCCTCCTTTTCAAAAGCATGTGAAAATAAGCAGACTACGAAAACAGACTAGCTATTATGCGTTAAATCGTATTACCATCAGTTGCTTAATGTCGGCTAATTATGTGGGTGCGCAGTCATTATGGAGCGACCTACGTTGGCACCGGGAAATACCACAGCGGTGTTAAATACAAACAATGACACAGAAAATAAATATGATTAATCCTAACTGGCTGACATACGTAATGACAAAATAACCGACGTTAATCAAAGGTTATTTGATCACGAAATTGCTGATATTAAAGCAAGATAACTCCTCAAGCTTTATATTTATAGCGGGAGAAAGAAAAGATTTTCAGATTAATGTCTTTTCCGATCGTCATGTCTGTACGACTGTGCATCTCTTTGTGTTTGGGATTTTCTGTATTCGGGGTAAGTGAAATATATATATTGTGGGTGGTTTCGTAGTATTTTCTAATATTGTTCGATTCAGATTTGTTAGAAAGCCAGTAGAGAGAGAGAGAGAGAGAGAGAGAGAGAGAGAGAGAGAGAGAGAGAGAGAGAGAGAGAGAGAGAGAGAGAGAGAGAGAAATAGAGAAGTTGTGTGGGGGGGATGGATTATGTCATAACATCATAATACTAACACTTTTTCTTTTACTACTTACAGGTAATAAATGCAGTTAAAGAAGGTAAGAAATGTTATTTTTATTTTTTGCAGTAATTATGATCATCATCATCATAAGAACAAAATAAAAAGTCTGTCTTACTTCAACAGCATGCTTGCATAACTACTATTATAAACTGTAAATAATAATAATAATAATAATAATTTTTAATTTATTTAAAAAAATAAATAAATAAATAACGAAGGACGTGTAACCAATAATGATAAATTAAAAAAGAAACAAAGAAAGAAATCATTGAATACTTGATCTTTTCTATTTTTTATTTATTTTTTCCTTTTCATATTTATTTATTTATTTTTATTTTGTATTTTTGTATTTTTGTATTTTTGTATTTATTTATTTTTATTTTGTATTTTTGTATTTTTATATTTATTTATTTATTTTATTTTTATTTTTATTTTTATTTTTATTTTTGTTTTTTTCTGAACAGCTGCGTGTGGCGGGAAACCAGCAGACGTGGAGTTTTTGCTCGACTCGTCTGCTTCAATCGAATTTCCAGACTTCTACAAGCAAGTGAAGTTCACACAGGACGTCGTCAGTCTCTTCGACATCGGCCCCGGCCGCACCCGCGTAGGCGTGGCCCTCTTCAGCGACAGCGTCCACCCGATCATCGACCTCACCCGATACACCGATAAACAATCGCTGATATCGGCCATCGCCAAACTGCATCACATCGCTGCCGGAACAAACACCGCCGAGGCGTTGAACTACGTCGTCGAGAAGGTCTACAACAACGACGTGCGCGAAGGCGTCCCGAAGATAACCATCGTGCTCACCGACGGCCGATCTCGCAACAAAACGATGACGATGAAAGAAGCAAACCGAATGCACGCTGCCGGAATCTCGACCTTCGTGATCGGAATCGGGCCGAGCACGGACGAAGTGGAACTGAAAGCGATCGCTAGCGACCCCGACAGCGAGTTCCTGCTTCAGATCGAAAACTTCTCCGCGCTGGAGAGGATTAAGCAGATTTTGGCCATCAAAACCTGCGAAGGTAAGCGACGTCAGTAATAATAATTTATAAGTAGGAGAAGTTCCACAAAAGGCTGCTCTCTCTTTTGTTGTAAGAAAGGTTGTTTCCGAAGTGTGTGTGTGTGTGTGAAGGATCGTACGATCGAAACCTTTCGATGGACTTCTGATGTGATTTCGTGTTTCAGAGGTAATGGTATAAATATATGTCATCTGAACTGTAATGATGTGTTTACGAAAGTGTAAAGGGTAACCAGTGACCAATATCAGCAAAGTCATATCATTATATAAAAACTGTTATATATATTTTTTTATTTTTTATATATTTTTATTTTTTTTTTTTTTTTTTTTTTTGGGGGAAGGGGATTGGCAGTTATTAATGTTCTAATACAGGGGTGCGAAACTTGCGACCGTGGGAATGATGTCGCCTCATCACATTTAACGTCTCATTTGAAATATAACGAGAGTGCGTGTCAGTATAAACACTCGTACACCGTGAATTTCCTGTGACTGTCAGATGCCATAAAACAACAAGGGGTCCAGTATTCATTTTTTAGATCCGACAGTTTTAAATTTGTTATTTAATAAAAGTAATAAATAACATTAACAACTGTTTTATTTAGACTTAAATGAGAATCATGGAAACATGTCAACGCAAACCGTTATTTATGTGCAGAAATTTAAGTCGCAGAGATTCACTGTTAGAAAATTATGGAAAATCACGTAATATGTTACGTTTTCAGATTTTGACGTAATCACAATGACATTTGTGTGGCCGTAGTTCCAGTGAAGTCAAAGCTCTGCGGCCTGTAAGACCAGAAAGTTTGTGTACCCGTGTTCTAATACATTTACAACCATGTACATATTTCATTTTATTTCTGTTTTTCTTATGAAAAAAACAAACAAAAACAAAACAAAACTACTTGATCATGCTGTTTTTGTCCATTTGTCTATGTGTGTGGGTATGGTAATGACGTCATCAAGGACCTATGTATTTATATGGTTTAGTGCGCATGTTTGAATATTCAGTATTTTTTTTCTGTTTTTGTTTTTACAGTTCAGTATGTAGAGCCGCAGCAGCAGCAGTTGATAGAAACAACAGGTACATCGTCGTCCTTTGTTCATCTCTTTGTTTCTCTAATTAACTTCACATTCATCAGCTCTTTTGTCGTTACGTTTATCTGTTTGTCTGTCTCTCTTTCGATCAGTCTATTTCACTTCTTACCTATATAGATATATTAAAGAAAACGCATACATATATACACATACAATCTCACACACACATATATAGATACATACGTACAAACATATATCCAATCATATATCTATACATAGATGTAAATTACATACATATATATATACACTCTTCTACATACATACATATATATACATACATACATGCATACATACACACATACATACATACATACATAAAATGATATATGTACATCCATCCATTTACAGTCAGACACACAGAGAGACGTACGCACATGTTTATGTATTTTAGTTAAAGGCTAATAAAACTGTCTACGTTTCTTTTCACAGTGCCGTATGAAGAACCCCAGCAACAGTTGGTAGATAACACCCCGGGTAAAGTGTTAAAATTATTTTAATATTTATGCTTATTTTTGCCTGTTACAGTTGTTATTATTATTTATTTATTATTATTATTATTATTATTATTATTATTATTATTATTATTATTATTATCACTATTATTATTATTATGATTATAATCAATATTATCATTATTATTATTATTATTATTATTATTAATATTATTAATACTATTATTATTGTTTAATTACAGTAGCATTACTAATATTATAGTTATAATATTTTGACTTTGGTGCTGTAAGTAGTAGCAGTAGTGATAACAATATTTTTATTATTGCATTAGTAATAAAATGTTTTATGCCGTTGTAGTTGCTGTATAGTGACAAACATAGTACAGTAATAGTATTAGCAGCAGTAGAAATATTGTCTGTGTTGTGAACAAGCTTTTGAATTTTGCTTTTGAGGATGTGCAAAGCAACAATAATTTTTATCAGCGGCAAAAACATTTTAAAATCATTATTATATTTGTCTAGTAATAATTAAAAATTATTTAAATTTGCTTAATCGGGTACTGATCAAAATGTATTTTTTAACTTTCTAAAGTTTATTTTTATATCAAGAGCACTCGTAAATTATTTTGGCTTTACGAAAAGAAAAAAAAAAAAAATGCTTTGCTTAAAACCAAAATGGGTTGAAATTCACTAACGTAATCTGAAAGCCCTAATCGTTCCTAGCTTGTCGTGTGCTTTTGGTAATGCGCGTGCTTTGTTTGCTTCTGTGCGTATGTGTGCGCGCTTGTGTATGTGCTTATTTGTTCCTGCTTTTTGTACGTTTGTTTTTATTCTGTGCGAAGTTACTGAGGAAAGAAGCGCGACACAGAAGGAAAACATGATGAAAGTTTGAGAAATACGTTTTACTTTCAGTTTGGCTTCTTGAACAGCAGCAGGCTTTGATGGACGAACCAGGTAAACAGGGAACTGAAGAAAAAAAAAAAAATATATATATTACTGTATTTTGTTTAGTTATTATTATTATTTTTTTTTTTTTTTTTTTTTTAAAAAAAAAATTTTTTTTTTTTTTTTTTTTAAAATATCTTTTCATAAAATAACTGAAGGAATGTATTGTATGTTACCTTATTTTATTGAGATTTATTTATTTATTTATTTATTTATTATTTTATTTTATTATTATTTATTTATTTATTTATTTTATTTATTTATTTAAAATACATATAAATACAGATTGACACATTAAAACACACATCCAGAAAAAAAATACATACATACAAATATATATATATATATACACACACACACACACATATATATATACATACATACATACGTACCAACACATACAAGCACAGACACATATAAATGTCATAATAGTGTAATAGATTTCAACATTTTAATGTTTTTCTATTTAATTATTATATGTATAAATGTTTTAGTTGTTATTATAATTATACATAATTATCATATTTATTTAAACAAACATCAAACAAAAATAATTAAATAGAAAGCAAAGACGATTACAGAAAGAAACAACTAATAATACAAGTAACTTCAATTAAAAAGTACAAAAAGATAGATACATTTACATATATATATAAAGAATAAGAAAAAGTATTATTTAGTTCGAAGTCACACGTAAGTATAGTAAACCAAACTTACATTAAAATTAATGTACTTTGTTATATAGTTTCACGAGTTATTTTACTACATCGATTTAATTAAACACTTTAGTTTGTGTTGTGAACTTTCGCTAAGTAAAAAAAAGGTTTGATAAAACGTATGTAGAGAGAGAGAGAGAGAGAGAGAGAGAGAGAGAGAGAGAGAGAGAGAGAGAGAGAGAGAGAGAGAGAGAGAGAGAGAGAGAGAGAGAGAGAGAGAGAGAGAGAGGTAAATATGACAAGCTACGTTAGTTAATATTTTACTACTGTTTTCCACAGCGCCCGGGGAGTGCAGTTTGAAAGTTGTTTTCGGAGCCGACACAAGCGGGATGACCACTGGAAGCAACCTCAAAATTTCAGCTTTCTTCAACGACGTCGTCGAATCCGTCCCCAGCGTCATCAGCGAACTGCGGTCGTCGCAAATCATGAACGACTGCCCCATCAAAACGGGAAGCACGGGAAACAAGAGTTACTCCCCTTTGATAAGGAAGATGCGCCTGCAGGTCACGAACGGGCGCGTTCCAGCGAAATACATCGGCGTCATTCTGATCGATACGAT